>CAWUHX010000147.1:0-718479 GCA_963922205.1 Romanomermis culicivorax
GGTTTCAAACTTGTAGTTCATAGTCTAATGGGATTAATAATACTAAAGCCACATTCAGCATCAGGACTTTCAATTGGAAGCACTGTTCCAAGCCTTATCAGTGATGGAATAAGCCCATACTGCTGAAGATGCGAAGATGCTGGTTCAAATAATGTTTCCAAGCGTACGTTGTGCCCGATTCTTGAAATGTGCAGGAATCAGTTGGCACGACAGTCTTCAAAGTGTGACTATTCTGTGCGTATAATTAGTGCATTCAAGTTGCACGATTGGGAGCCGGAAAATGGAGTTGAAAATAATAGTAAATGTTTTTTGACTGTAAAAACATAAAGTAGGGGCATTATTCATTTTTGAAAGGTCTATGTGGTGAGAGTATTATACCACCCCCTCCTTCGCAAAAAAGGTAGGAGCAAAAAAAAGGTCACGGCATATTTCAAGTACTACCCTTAAAATTTACGATTTTACCCCTACCTGAATTTTCGACCTTGGGGACCTCTGGCTAGCTGTATGGTAGCCCTAGGGACCCCCATAGTTTTAGTCAGGAAAATACTGAAAAATGACATTTTTTCATGAAAAATGTCAATTTTTGAACAAAAAATGGTCAAAAACGTCAATTTTCTCGGCGCTTCGCGTCATAAGTACATATTTTATCATTTTTTAGACAAAAATTACTACTTTTTGAACCGTTTTCGGACATTTTGCATGAGAAAAATCGAATTTTTTTTCCTTCAGGGACCCCCCCCCTTCTCAAAATTTTGGGAATTACTGACCCCCGGCCCGAAAAAGTGCTCCAATCCCCCCAGACCTCGGAGCTCCGTTACATGTATGGTTTATATGATGAACATGGTTATGGAGCTCTCTTTTTGTTTTTTTTGCTCACTGATCCTCACCCACCCTTGATAAAAGGTCCGCGGACTCTCCCGCCTTGAAAATTCTTCCCGTGCATCAGACTGCCCTATAGGTAGGGGTATGAGGAGTATTACCCCTACCCAGAGTCCTGAAAATTGATCAATGGTCGCCTTATTTTGAGACAAAATGACATGTTTAGTGAACGTTTATCTACGCTACCCTCGCAAGTTTTCAACTTCACCCCTACCTGAGAAGTTTGACCTTGGGGACCTCTGCCGTGCTTGTCTGTTACAGAGAGTGTAAAAGAAGAAAGCGTGTGCAATCTTTGCTGGACAATAGGTTCAACCGGATGCAACTCAAAAATTCCAACCTCAGAAGAGCCTTTTTTTGTCTTTCTTGACACAATCCTCGTCAGATTTTGATCTTGATGTGTTTATCAATCCTTCATTTTGCATTTTAAGATCAACTTTCGATGTTCAAATCAAAATTCGACGACTTATGGAACAACGTTGAAGATGAAATTTCGAACATCCGTTTGAAACGCGATAAATTTTTCATAGACTGTTGCTCATCAACTTTACTGAACAACGATAATCAAAATTTCGATCAATTTTTGCGTTCGGAAATCAACCGATTAACTATCGATCTACAAAATCGTTTCGATCCGATTTCTAAAGGTTGGAAAAGGCATTGCTTATTTTTGAGTTAAATTTTGTTTAGCGGCTTTAAAATTTCTCAGATGTTTCAAAAACCGAAACCGCCTATTATTATTACCTACTGGGCAAAATCAACAATTTATCGTCCGAATATAGTCTAATCTGTGAAGATTATTTAACAAAAGCTATCAAATTAGACCCGAATTCTTACGCCAGTTTATTTTGGAACGAAATGTGCGAATGTTTATGGAAGAAACGAGACATAAACGGTGCCAAAAATTGTCTGGATACTGTGTTAAGAAAGGTAATACAAAATATAGATGATCGAATTTCCGGAATGATTTGAGTTTTTAACTAATGTTTCGTAGGGGAGAGATAAAATTACGCTGAGAAATTTATCAATAGTTTTACGTCAATTGGAGCAATGCCAAAACACGGATAGTCTAGAATTTGTGACAAAAAGTATTCAGGTTGCAAAAGAAGCGGTCGATTTAGATGCGAAGGACGGGACAAGTTTGTGTACGACGATGCGTTCTTCCACAACTAAAATCGAAAATTAAATCTCTTTATTTTGCAGACATTTTAGCCAACGCAAATTTTGTATATTTCTTCAAGTCAGATCAATCGAACGAAAAATTTTTAAACAAGTCGCTCGAATTATACGAAAAAGCCGTATAATTTTTATTGTAATGTGTGGAGTTTTCATGATGAAAAAAGGGGTTTTTTACAGCTCGATGACGAAAACATAAAGTTCTCTTCCGATTTACATTACAACAAGGCAACGGTAAAGGTTTTTTTGTTACATTGATCAATTTTTTGAATCATGAATATCTTCCGTCTCTCAAGGCACATACTTATATGGAACAATACGAACAAGCTTTACTAGCTCTAAAACGATGCCTACAATTAGAACCGAATTTCAAAAAAGCGACCGAGGATTTAAATTTTTTGGAAAATTATTTGAAACGAATTTATGATAATGTAGTTAGAAAAGTAAGTTTTTCTTACGTATCAAAATTTTAAATTTTAAACTTTGGGTATTTCTTGCATTTTCTGTTTTTCGTATTCACATTTTTTTCCAGGGAAAACTCAAAAACAGTAAAATTAAACAATTATCCGGAAGTTTAAAAACTGCTTCTACTACCGTCGTCAATGATCAGTCTGAATACAAAATTGTTCATAGCATAGAAAACGAATTGAGATTCGGTCCAAATCCTGGAACGAATTGCAGAGGAAAGGTTGTATCCATAATTTTCAACGAAAAAATTATACCATAGTAAAATTATTGAAGCTGTATAATAAATGCACCAGTGTTTAATTTTCCTTGTTATCCGCAGCACCTTTTGCATTATCGATCGATTTGAATTTTGCTCATTGGTCACAGTTTATAATTTCGATCGCGAAAAATTTGGATTAGTTATCGGTCAAACGGTAGAAATTCTGGATTCCGATTTCGATCTCATTAAATATACTGTTGAAAATCAAGTAATTTTATATGACGTGTTTTTACATTTTTCCTTTTGGAACGTTTTGCTAATTTTAGGTTTATAAGTATCCGAGAATACGCTTGCAAAATCCAACGAAACTGATCGTCAACGGTAAACAGTGCAAAATGCACGATCACGTCCCCAGTATGACGCGCGTAGAAATGATATGATATGCACACGATTTCAATGAACTGAGAGATTTTTTATTCGTTTTTTACAGTGATGAAATTTGAGAAAAGGATTCTATTGACATAACAAAGTGAAGCCCGTTCAGCAAAGGAATATCAGAATCAAAAACAGCCGTGGAGGCTTTGACTCCAATGAAAATTATTAGACATTTTTAAGGCAAATTGAAGTTTTTGTGCTAAAATGCAGCGAACAGTGCATCAATCGATTAGATCTCTTGCTGATGTTCATTTAAAACAACTTGAAATGCTGTTTTTTTATTAGTTAGAGACAGCCCAATTTTGGTAAAAATCCGCTCGACCTCCAGATTTTTCCTCCATACCGATCTATGAATAAGATGCGTAGAATTTTTCGCATGTCCCTGTCAGTTATATATGTTTGCAATCTCATTCTGCACAAAAAACATGAATTTCTTCCTGATTTTAGTAAAATTTACCCATCTCCTATTTGCAATTCTGAAATGTCATTTTTTAAAAAGTATCACACAGAAATATCCATCATTTTCTCGCGAATTTCTCTGCATGTCGTTCGCAAAATTTGCATTTTCACGATGATGATCGATTGTTACTTTGCTGTTTATTAGAGCATCCACGAACGACATTATAATGTTTGGATAACCAACACATTAGTCTCCGTATCGAAATTGATGCGTTTTGTTCACATACGTATTATCATACTGTTAGTCAATTCAACCTCAAAGCTGCAGGTGTTCGCGATTTTTCATCTTTCTGGACGCCCGCGAATTATTTCTGGTTGAAAACGCTATTTCTGTCCGCTTGTTCTTACAGCATATTGCAAATGGAAAAATATTAAAAATAGTTGCTGGCTCAAAGTTGGTTGCACTATAACCACATTTCTAGTCCTTTTTTTGGCAGATAATCGTAAAAAAGTGAAATAGTTTTCCCTTCAGTCCTTTTACCTATAGTCTGTTTTTTGTGAAAAGCTTCTAAATAAATAATGAAAGTGGAAAGCAAGTATTATTTCAGTTTTCCACGATTTTCTAGTAAACAATATGTAGGACTGGAGATTTGTGGGCATACTTATCAAACCTTTAACAATTTTTAGAGTGAAAAATTTCATGAGCCCTATGTAAGCGATTTTGACGACAGTACTGATTTGTGTCACTTTTCTATTTGGAAGCATTTTATAGAAAACAGGCTATACAACAATTTTTAGAAGTTATGGTCCTCAAGTTCAAAATCTATCTTTTCAAGTTATGGTACTTCGAAGCTTCGTCTGGAAGCCGTCTATGCTAAACACTAACAGTAATCAGAAAGTTGACAGAATACACAATTTTACTCCTTGAGTTCATCACAAAAATGGACAAAGAGAAGTTTTCCACAATTTTCTTGTCAATATACTTCCTTTTGATGTATTTTTCATAGCGACCATCTTTCCATTCGCGATAGTGAAAATTATACAATTTATATTTCCTTCTCATCTGTTTCTTTTCTCAATAACTTAAATCATTCGAGCAGTGTTTTAACATATTTATCCTTCAGAAAATTTTTTGAAAAAACTAATGTTTTATAAAGGAACCAATTTGCCCTGGATTCTTCTTGCGAAAAACCCCATGTAGTACCATGTCTCCGTCAAGTTGGCGACCGTTTCACGTTGCCCTTATTCAAAATTCGTTTTTGAATGGGTGTGGATGATGAACATGAGCAAAACAGATTGGTTCATAGTGTCAGAGGTACCGGTACTACAGGTCAAGCTACTGTAAGATTGATGTGTACTTAGGGAAGTTGAGTTTTCGGTTTTACTAATTTACAACTTACAGTCTTCATACAAATACGAGATTCACATTGATTCGATATGAAACGTAAAACTGGCCCGAAAATACACAAAACGAAATAACGGTCCAGACGCAGGACGACTCTCGTAAGGAAAAATTACTGACAGAATCCAGCGTGGTGTCGCATTAACTGAAATTGGGGGCCATGTCACATTAAACAGAGTGGTGATCAGTCACATTGATGGGAAACCCCCATACCATATTCCATAGGAAATACGGCCATGACACTGTAGGTGACATGCTGTGACCCCGTGGGGTGGCTCCATTATTGGTTTCAGTTCAGGAACCTAACCCAGCTGGTACTACCACAGGTAAACCTATGGTGTACCTCGGCCTTGTCCTAGGGTTATGCTGTAGAATAATGGACAACACGGCCCGGTCAGGGGTGCCAATCCCTAGTCTTCACTCACCGGAATGAGGGACGGTGCCATTCGGAGAATGGCATACTGTAGGGGACCCGATCGTTAACCTAAATTCCCTTATTGGCCCTGACCTTAAGGGTCTGAGGGCTTTCTTAACTGAGGGTACTTTCGAGGGAAACTAGCTTAGGGGAGACTCCCATAAATATACCCTCAACAATAATAACCCCTGAGAAGACTTACCAAACCTCTTCTCAAACTACTCAGCGCTGGGCGACGGGTTCATTGGTCAAACTGTGGGTCCTACAGACGGCAACGAACAGGAACGGGAATCCGGGCGATTCGGCGTAGGGTAAAGTGGCTGCTGATCGGCAGGCAGTAGTAACGAACGTTTCCTCGGCGAGGGCGATGGAGTTCTACGATTAAGGGCAAGGGGGACGAGTTCCTACGGTCGGGTTACTGAAGTGCTAACGTATAAGGAGGCCGGAGGCAGAAATATGCAAATTTTATTGAACGAGCGGCGAAGGCAGTTGACAATATAAAAATATAATAAAGGTCGATGACGGCAAAACGCGAGACGCAAGGCTAAAAGGCGAAACACCAGTTAGGCCCAATAATGAGTGACAAAAAGACGAAACATGCCCTTTTAAAGGGCTCCATAAACTACAGTATGCCTTGGGCGGAGTTAACACTCCCCCAAGCTAACTTCTGCAGTGGAAATCATTGCAGAAGATGCCTATGGTCACATAGACATTTTCCAGTTCACAACGTTAAGCATTGGGGCGAGTTTTCACTCTCCATGCTTAACATAGGAACGTTACTAGTGAGAATTTCAAACTAATCGTTTCACATCGCGAAACGTCACTAGTTTTTACTGATAAGAGGTGCATGTTGTGCTCCAATTACAGTGATGAGCTCAGAGAGCTTATCTCTAACAGAAATTCTTGACTAGTGGGCACATACCGTAGTCTATGTGTATAACAGAATAATAATTCGAAACGGAAATAAAATGTGCGCAAAAGCAACAGAAATAAAACATGAAAAGTACACACATAAATTGCATGTAAAAAATTATAAAAACGAAACGCAAAATTGATGCAAATTACTGTAACACAAAACGTAACGAAAAACATAATGAAAAATTTGTGATGTGAATCACGTGACGTTTGATGAAATCCCTTGGCACGTGACAGCGGGATTCAACTGGCTATCTTCCCAAAAACAGGGTTTTCTCCTTTGTTTCAGACCCACTTGACCCACATTTCAGACATGAAGAACACCCACAGTGGTCGGCATGGACCAGACTTGCATTGACATGAAAAACACCCACAGTGGTCGGCGCGGACCAGACTTGAATTACTGTAGGTTCTGAAATCCACAGGGCGCCACAATTAGCCCTGTTACGCAAGTGTCCCTAATTAGTGTTTTTGAGATGTCGCCACCATTTCCATTGAAGTGTGCATAATTACAATGAGAAAGGTGCTTGAATGCATATTACTCGTAATTTCAACAAACGAAAAATAGCTGTACAAAAACAGGTTTTAACTGGAATTTTTGGGGGGAAACATGGTAGAATTTGCAGAAAATGTACAGTACATAATTTTTCATAACTTTACATTTTGTCACTCCTTGTGACAATAGCAAAAAATTTTCAATCAAGTTGCTTGGTCGCCCATCCTTTTGGAATCAATATAATTTCTTTTCTAGAATGAAATCTATTTTTGGAGTCAACTCGGACATCGGTGGCAAAGAAACTTTTTTTCCTATTTTGTCCAATAGAAATCAAAGACATCCGCCCAATTTGTTGTGTTCTGGAAGAAAAATATTCTTGCTAGTTGGTATGAAAAGTCGCTATTTGGGTAGGGTCAAACACTTAACCTGGCTGAGATCAATCTCCTCGAATTCACTGAAGCCCATGTATGATCAAGCCGATTTTTAATTTTTTTGTCGTAATCATGAATACTGAGATGCAAAATCTGATTTATAGAATATGATTTTCGATGAATCATCAAGAATTTCATCCGTTTCTCAAATTATTCGTTGTAATAAAAAAACGTTGTGGTCTTTTTCGGATTCCGCGATGGCTGTTGTTTTGCCTGAATGTTTTGTTATGAACACGACCTTCTGTCTGCACAGACTGGAAAAGTTTTGAGAGGATTACTGTATGTTTCTCCTGCACACACGTCAACAGAGCATTGCGAAGCACTGCTTTTTTTTCACATTTGCACTAATGTGGAAAAAAATCTGAAATGTGGAAAAAATTTTTGAGGTCTTTCCACAAATGTGGAAAAAAATTTGGGGTTTTCATATTGAAAAGATGCATTTTGGTGCATTTTAGGAGGTCCAAATCTCAAAATTTTCCGGCGCTTGGCGCCGGTTATAACTTTAATAATCATCATCATTCATTAGATAGCTCAGGCGCGGCTTTTATCATGTCTACCTTCATTTATCACTTAATCTATAATAGTTTTCATCATCTTAAACGTAGTATCTCATGTTTTAATTGGTAATCTGGCTGGAAAAAACCTAACCTAAAAAAATTTTCAATTTAGGTTTTAGCTTTTTTACTACGTTTTTTTAGGTTTTTAAAGGTTTTTTAGGTTTTTTCTAGGTTTTATATTTTGTATTGCCCTACAATCGCTTACAAGACTACTTTAAGCCATATGAATTCTGTAAAATTAATGATGAAAGGCTAGCACACCTTTTCATATCAAAATAATGAGTCAAATGAAGAAAATTTATAAACTCAAAATTAAGTGCACAACACAACAACATAACGTAACAACTTGACACGACACACAAATCACAAAATCAAATGACCAACATTTATTTACCTTTTATCACATATTTCAGTCTGCAGCATTAACTGCCTGAAATCAGATATAACTGCCTGAAACTGCCTGAAATCAGATATATGCAAGGGCAATAATTGATGGTAGTTGACTTATTATAATAGAAAATGAGACAGTTGCATAGGTACTTATAATAAAAAATAAGGCAAGGTACATACTATCACCTACGTATTTTCCAGTGTTTGGGTAGATAGTTCAAACCATGAAGTAAATAGAAATATTTTCCACAGGTAACATAAAAGGCTTTATCTGTGCTTTCCTATACCTCTAGTATGCTAAACATTAGGAAATATGCATCTTTTTACAGAATTTCCAAAAAAACCTAAAAAATCAGACCAACCTGGGTTTTTTAAAAAAACCTAAAAAACCTAGGTTGAAAAAAACCTATGTTTGCCAGCCCTGGATCTTCAACATTTTATCATAATATTTAATGAAGATCGCATTTTTTCCTTTTGAGAAAGATCAATACACGTCAAGTCTCTATGATTTATGATGCGATTATTTCTGTGCTAACTTAAAATCAATTCAAAAGCTTCATGGAAATATCTTTCGGAAATTTATACTCTGTAAAATTCTAGAAATTACGACTCTTGAACACAAAATTGGAATCTAATTCTTGAAATAAATGTTCGGAAAATTGATTTTCCAGCATCCCAGAATGTCAATTACCCAAAAAATTTTCCGGCGCTAGGTGCCGGAAAGAATACCTTCTTTTTTGGGCTTTCACTTGTCATCATAGAGGACTTGACCATTGATTTCTTGTCTAATTCAAGTCAATTATGGTCTTGGATAGTTTGCTAAAAAATTTGTTCAACAATGCTTGTAGATTAGGCTTTAAAGTCGAACATTTCAATTTTTTCTCCAATTTTAATGAATTAACTTCTCTAAAAACACCGGAAGGCTTGAAAAAGCTCCAAAACAGTGCGATAAAGCGTCTGTGAGCATTTTTAAGCCAAAAAAACGAGGATTTTAAGACGAAAAAATTTTTTCCACATGTGGAAAAAAAATTTGACCCCTTTCCACATTTGTGGAAAAAAGTTCGTGGAAAAAAAACAGTGTTGCGAAGCGAGATCTGTTACCATTTTGATTGGTCAAAAAAATTTTATTGATTTTTACAGTTGTTTCTGGGAAATTTTCTGGCTTAAGGCGGATTCATACTTCATCCGGCGTCCGGCAAGTTATTTTTAGCTTCCGGCATTCAGTGTCGTGTCGGGCATCCGGCAATTTGGCTTCCGGCAAGTTGCCGGATGGGATCACTGTTTTTTTTCCACGAACTTTTTTCCACAAATGTAATGAGTAATGGTATAGATATATTAAAATTATTTCAGAATTCTGCTTCTTTGTGAAGTGCGGTAAAAGTAGCTTTAATCGTACATTTTTATCAAATTTCTGTCAAAAACCATTGCCCAGTTTTCGGCATAAGAATAGTAATAAGAACATTTGCTGCGAAGCATTAATATTAGAGAAGAAAAAACATTAGTATCAAACGTAAAAAACGAAGCATCGACATATTAAGAGTATAAATGAGTGTCAATCAAATCGTAGGCAATAAGTGAAGTAAAGTTTTTTAAAAATTGCTAAACATTGCGGTCAAAAAAACTAGTGCATTTAAATTGGAGCAAAATCGAATTTTTTAATAAAGCTCTAAATAAAAAATTTTCGTTGTGTCATTGGCACTAATTTTTTTGGCCTCTTGTTCCAATTGGCTCAAATGTCCGTGCATAGAAAACTACTTTTATCAGAATAAGATTTTTTGCAAACAGCAACCAAATTTCACGCCTCAAAACCAACTTGTTTCAGCCGCTTTGAAATGTGCAATCAACGGGCGAACAATTTTCCGGATTAAAATATGAAACTTACCGCTTGAAAATGCATTTTTACGCGTTTTAAATGAAAAATCGTGGAAACTCTCTGACACTAAGGTCTGAAACTGACGCAAAGCGAGTGTATGATCTTTACCCGAATTTAAACATTGTAACCAGACCTAGCATGTATGAAAAAGTCTAATTAAAATACCTAAAATTATTTATCATAGATTTCGTTTTATAGGGCAGACTGATAATGAGACTAAAAATTCTTACCTTTTGTCTTGCATTTTCATGTCAATCGTCTCTGTTCGATGCAAGCGCAGAAATCTACTCCATGAAAATAGTGAAACAAATTTTGTCGTCTTTTATCATTTAGTGAAAAGTTCCGCGCGAAAAAAGACAATAGCCTCATGTAAAAAACTTTTCCGTTTCTTCGTTGTCAAAAAACTTGTCCGAATAAATATTGTCAATCTTGCAACAAGCAAGTGATTGGATTTCTCTCCATCTTATAATTGTGTTGCCTTATCATATTTAATTGCTCATCCTTACGCAAAAATCATTAGTTATTCAGGCAAGACAGCGCTTTAAAGGCATTCTCAACGGATTATCTAGTCAACTTCATGAACTTAGCGAATGAATTGGCATTGCACGGTGCTTTGAGTGATTTACCGCCAAACAATCGATCATTTATGGTCACTAGTCCGCATTAAGTACTGTACAATAATGAAACACGACGTTGAATCAACAACTTTGAAAATTGCTTTGTTTATTGTGAACTTTCTGCTTGCGGTGAGTGAACTTTTTTCGATTTCAAAAGTAAATTCAGAATTCTTTATTTCATAGGTCCCCAAGGTCAGATTTTCTAGGTAGAGCTAAAGTTGAAAATTTGCGAGGGCAGTGACGCAAAATGCCTACTAAACACTCAATTTTGTCTCAAAATTAGGCACCCAGTGATCAATTTTTAGGTCTTTAGGTAGGGGTAATACCCCCTCGTACCCCTCCCTATGGGGTTGTCTGCCTTATTTCCATTATTTTGATTACATTTTCTGATCGCTACATGAAAAAACAATCTATCTATCAATCTTCATTATCATGTAGATTAGCGGCGTTTCACTGATATGCATTTCGTTGTGGTTGCAATACGACCCGCGACGGAATTACGTACTTAATTTCGTCGACCTCTCAGAAAAGGATCCTTTATTACTATATGCAGATTATCTAACGTTTTTTACCGGCGTAGCATGTTTTCTGCTCTCATTCGTTGGTTGCTTCGGTATCGTCAAAGAAATGCAATGTTTGTTAATATCAGTGAGATTAATGGCATTTGCCGAAAAAATATACTTTAATTTGTTCTTTTAGTATTCAACAACATTCTTCTTCATTATTGCTGTCGAACTGTTTATAGGTATCTTAGCGGGCGTTTGGTACGCTAGTGTAAGTCTGACCATAATTATTTTGGATTTGAGCATTACCACGTCACTTCTCACAGATTCATGACACGTTGGATGACTATCTTTACAATATGACAACTTTTCGATACGGAAGAGAAAAATGGATCACCAATTTAGTGGATACAGTTCAATTCTATGTGAGTTTAAATAATTTTCAACCTCAGTAAGTCGTTTAAACGTCAATCCAGTTATTTTTATCGAAGTCATATTTGACTTTCGGTCATCAGGTTTCAAGAGATCATTTTAGAAACTGGAGACTATTCCATTCAAAAAATTGAACCTGTACTGTAATCATATTCGTGCAGCTAACAATGCCTGTTGAAACCGGCTGTAGATTCATTCCATATGGCGTATTAATCTGGACTAAGTTAGCATATTTCAGCATAAATGTTGCGGATTCAATGGAACGCAAAATTATGATATGAGCTATTGGCAGAAAACTCACAGTCGAGGAATCGTCTTCAAAGTGCCTAAATCTTGTTGCAAACAAAATCGAGAGTCTTTCCCGCCCGAAAATTTTTATGCAATTGACGACTGGTGCCAATATTACGGTTATAATTCGTCAGGACAGTTATCGTCCGTTTATATTCAAGTAAGGAATGACTTTAAGATTTGGCTCATTGTAACTATTATTGTCCTTTGCATAAGGCATGATTAATATTTCGTTGGATCAGAAATCGTGCAATGTCAATACTACGGAAGAACAATCCCAATAGATAAATTTCATGTAAATTCTGCGAGAATCACACAATATAACTAACTGCGTGAAACAATTTTGAATCACTAAATTTATCCAAATAATCTTCTTTTTGTATTATACTCAATATTGCCGAGCAATTGTGAATCTTCCAGCTAGTTCAAGGATCTATTTTTTCGTTCGATGTCCTGATTTTTCTAATTGGGCAAATAGTGGCCTTCTATGTGGATTAATCAAAAAGCGTTTTTCTTAATAAAATCATGACGTTTCCACTGTCCACTATCGAGATTTGGTAGTTTTCATGCAAATGCAGTTTTTTCTGCATGAAACTGCTTGACCTATATATTTGGCGTAGAATAAATTTGCCCGGTCGCAGTTAAAAAGATTATATGTGTGATCCTCATTCTAGGGTTATGAGAATGTTATGCATTCCCTCTTTGCTATCAAATTTGACAGCTGTTTAGATTTTTCTACAAAAAGCTTTCTTTGATGGGCGATTTTTTATCACGCTTTTATTCTTTACATTTTTGTGAGGAGTCGCCAAATTTTATCAATTCCGGTCATACTACGATCTTTGAAATATCATTCTGGCCTACTAAATTCTAATTTACTCTTTAGGGCTGCTACGACAAGCTCCTCAGTTGGATTGATCAAAATTGTTTCATGTTTTTCTTGATTCCGCTTGTTCCTTGCTTCCTCCAAGTATTACTCAATATTCATTTCAAGTACCACATTTTGCGTCTAATTTTTTATGTTCATTTCAGATAGCGGCGCTTACGCTCTCAATCCGACTTTCTGGAAAAATAGGTTCTTTATACGATTCTGTTTCCAAACCTCATAATTGACTCGCTTTTTACATGTTGTATAATTTGTAGTATAGATAAAATTTTCTGTTTACGTAGCTTTTAATTTTATCATGTACATTTTCTGTAATATCTGTGTACAAAGCACCTTACTTTGGTTTCAGTGAATTTTCTTTTTATTCTTAGCGTTTTTGTCATGACCGACAGAATATCAGCGGTACCGGAAGTAGAATTCAGAGGACAGCCAGAAACTGCGAATCATCAGGTGAGAATTTTAGAAACGATTTTCAGACGTGAATTTTCTATATCTACAGTAGGCATACATGTAATTAGGTAAGTGCCGTATAGGTAGAAATCCGCCGAGATATCATTGACCATATGATTAACCACATGACGACATACTGAAGGATGTATTAGTATAATGATAGAATCATACATGTAGCAGGGCTCCGAGCTTTGAAGAGTGGGAACGTCTATCGATTGCCCAAAATTTCAGGAGGTCATCGGAAAGAAAAATTTTTCGATTTTTTTGCGCCGGTTCAAAAATAGTAATTTTTGTCTAAAAACTATAAGAATATGTTTTTATCATGCGTGGCGCTGAAAAAATGGCATTTCTGATCGTTTTGTATTCAATAATGACCATTTCTTACCAAAAAATTCACGTTTTTTACGTTTTTCGACCAGCCATATAATTTTCGTATAATGGGAAGTCTCCGTATGGCTAGCCATATGGTCAACCGTTTCTGGCAGGTTCTTGAAATAAGCACCCCCAATTACATCATACATGCACGTAGACCCTGGCCACCCCCTCTGACAAAAAAATCGTCAAACACCCCTACCTGAGTTTTTTCCAAGACAGCTTTTTTCATGATTTTTGTGCATATTTTGTATGAAAAACAGGCTTGCAGAACTTTTTTTTGTTTTTTTGCTCACCCACCCCCTTTACCCCCCCAGGGAAAAAAGTCCATGGACCCTCCCCCCTGGAAAATTCTTGCCGTGCATGTCTGAATTACATGTATGGCTAGGTTGAGAAAACCTGAAAATGTAAATTTTTGATGGATTAGAAAGTGGTCATTTTTGAGTAGAAAGTGGTCAAAAATTACCATTTTTCAGAACATTGTGCTTTAAGTGCCATTCCCACAGACCAACTTTTTGCATCATTTTTCCACTTTTAGTGCAAAATTTCTCATTTTCTAAATAATACAGGGGCCGGTTTCGTCAAAGAGACTGAAGTTAAGCTGTACCTCAGCTCTAGCTTAACTCATGCCCACAAAACATATCGAGAAAGTTAAGCTGCAGCTCAGCTGTAGCTTAACTCTGTATGTTATAACATTGTCGTTAAGGTGTAGCTCAGCTGTAGCTTAACGTTCCCGATATGTTTTGTGTGTATGAGTTAAGCTACAGCTGAGCTGCAGCTTAACAGCAATGGTATAATATATAGAGTTAAGCTGCAGTTGTAGGTTAAGTCTCTTTGATGAAACCGTCCCCAGGTGTTTTCTGCGCGCTACCATATGCATCGTGCAGAAATGACTAATAAAATTTCTGCACGGAACAGATTTTTCGGCACTAAATAAAAATTATTTTAAAAAGTCGCATCAATTAATGTTGTTTATTCGGAATCTTTTTTATATACTGAGAAAGAATCTATTTCCACTTGGACTCTGTTAACAGTTGCTAACGCGTTTCCCCCAGCGATTGATTGACTGCCCCAAAAACATTGTTTTGGAATTACTTAACACAAACACATCTTTCACTATTCCGCCAATGACTCCAAATTGTCGTGTCATTCTAGTATTCTGAATGTTTTTTGAAACTTTAAAATTGTCAAATTGAAAAATGAGAAGTATGTAAGCACAATATTTACATTCGGTAGTGCTACTACGAGACAAGTCTGCTAGAACAGTGATCGTAAAGATGTAGATTATTGTAAATATTAATCCGGTGCAGATGTTCAGCTTCCGGAAACGCCAGAAAATCATTATTTTTAACTATTTTCTAAACATTAAGACAAGTGTCCCCTCCTTGATTCTCAAGATAACGATAAGAAAAATTCTTGAGACCAATTTGTGTCGATACCCTGCAGAAACGCGCAAAACATCTACTCAATCAAAAATTTGTGCTCTGTGCAAAAAATTTCCACAAAACTATAATCACCAGTTGATTTGCTTTCTGTGTCCCATTTCTGGACAGTGTTTTAGGTCGAGCGGATATTTCAAGTTATTTTTTACTTCAGGCTGCAGCGTCTTCGAATTTTCGACCTACGCCGCCGCGCGACGACGACGTCGCTGCCGGTACTAGCGTCAATGGAATGGACAGCGAAGAAGTCGAATTGAAATACGGCGCTCGCCACGTGATCATGTTATTCGTACCCGTGTCGCTTTGCATGGTCGTCGTTGTCGCCACTATGACGACGGTTACTTATTATACGGAAAAGGATTTTTACTTGTAAGTGGAGAATTAAAGCTCACAAGTCAGCATCACATGCATGTAACAGCTCCATGGCGCTAGGGTGTCAGAAGCATTACACGTAATTGGGTGGAATGATATATTAGAACTCACACAGAAATCGTCGGCCACATGGTGATCCCCCTGAAGATTTGCCAAGAATATGACTAGCCGTATGTTAGTCACAAGAACCCCGCGATCGAAAAAAACTGAAAAATATCAATTTTTTATGAAAAATGGAGATTTTTCAAGAAAAAAGTTCAAAAATTTCGTTTAATAAATAAATCTTTCAATGTTTTTCCAGACAATATTTTTTGAATAATTTTTCATACTTTTTTTGCAAAAAAATCGAAATTTCTTTCTTCCAGGATCCCCTCCCAAAAATTGTAGACAATCGATGACCCTCCCTCCCCAAAAAGTCGCTTGACCCCAGACAGAATCCGTAGCTCAATTAAATGTATGGTCATGTCACTCAGAAGCGGCTCAAAAAAACGAATTTCGACCAAATTGTAGAAAATGAGTACTTGAGCGCATACACGTAATTGAGAGGGAGTGCTATGGGAACCCCCCCCCCCAGAAATCGTCGACCATATGGCTAGCCATTGGGCGACCGCTTCCCCAGGATTTTCCAATCCATTGGCTAGCCATATGGTAGCCCTAGGGACCCCCATACTTTTGGTCAGAAAAATACTGAAAAATGTCAATTTTTTGATTAAAAATGTCAAATTTTGAACGAAAAATGCTAAAAATGTGAATTTTCTTGGCGCTTCGCGCCATGGATACATTTTTTCGGTCTTTTTAGGGAAAAATCACTATATTTTGAACTATTTTTCGGACTTTTTTCGCGAAAAAATCGATTTTTTTTCCTTGAGAGACCCTCCCCCCAAAATTTTGGGAATTACTAACCCCCGGATCCAAAAAAGTCGCCCAACCCCCTCCCCCAGACCTCGAGGCTCCGTTACATGTATGCTTGAGCGTGAAGCGCCAAAAATTTATTTTTTCTTTTTTAGCCTAAAAATCTACATTTTTCCAAGGTTTTTCTGAGAATCTGGAGTTCGGGTGGACACCTGCCCTGATTTTCCTGAGTTCAGGTATTTTGTCGGCCAATGCTATGAATGGTCTCGGATACCACGCTATGTTATGTGATGGCCCCTCGCTGGGAAGATTCTCATAGCACTTCACACACCCTCAATTATATGTACGGTGGGCATGGTCTGGTGAGTCATGAAGTAAATCTTAATTGAAAATCCCTGCGCTTCGGAATTATTCATTTTTTGACAGATTTCGATTGACTATTTTATCGTATAACGTATTTGAAAATGACAATTAACTTACGCTATACTTCATATGTAGTATTTCGTTGCGTTAAGTGTTTCCTTCCATAGGATTGAACGGTTTCTTCGTTCTTTACGAGCCGATTCTGAGATACACTAACACAAAAATTCATATCACTCAAAACGGAAATGAAACGAACTACGAAATCTTACTATATTAGGCAGATATGGCGGGATTTATTACTTTTATCCTTGTTTAACGAATTTGATGACACATTGGTGAAGTGCGTTAGAATTGAAGAAAATTTTAAATTAGAAAGGTTATGATGAAAAAATACATATTTTTGTCCCCTTCTCCAGATTGCATTTAATTTCTCAAGATTTCGTCTGAATCTGTTGTTATTTGATCTTTTTTGTCTTGAGCTACTCGTGGAAGAAATTTTTTTCGTGGAAAGTCGATTCTCATTTAAAGCGAATGATTCCGCGAATACCCAAAAATATAGTAAAACGTTGTAGAAAAATGAGATATTTTAGGAAATATTACACAAAGCGTAAAAATAGAAAATCATGGACTTAAATGTCTTCATTGTCAATCAGGATTTACTTGTTGGGGCTGCTCATTCAACATGATTTCTAGTAACACATTGATTCCAAAAAATTGTAATGTTTAGTCTTTGCAGCTGCATGTAATTGGGAAATTAATTTGTCGTTTAGTAATAAAATTTTGATTTCAGTAAATATTGAAGTTTGCCGAAAATGCTGACCCAAGTTTCCTTGAAATATGCCTTTTTATAACACGTTGCTTAAAAAATATTTCAGAATTTACACGCCGTTTCACAGCGGTAGAACCGACGCGGTCACTTTGGCCTGGGAATCGATGGCCAACGCTCTCATATTATTGGGCGTAGTCGTCGTTATGACCATGCTCTTGATAGTATTTTACAAGTTTAGATGCTATTTCGTAAGCACATTTTTCATAGGGTAGAAATTTTTTTCGCAGTGTTTAACATATTTAAGGTAATTCACAGCTGGCTGGTCGTTTCGAGTTTATTATTACTATTCTTCTTTACTTTTATATATTTACAGTAAGTTGAATACATGGCGCATAAATTTAAAATTCCACAATTTATTTTTCATTTTTTTTATCATTTTTTCGAGCTCAGAATATAGAGTTTTATGAAATGAAAAGCACAAAAACTTGAAAATGATTCTTTTATATTGGAAAATAAATTAAGAAAGTTTTTTTTGATACCTTATTAGTTTACCTCAATTCGGGGGAATCTTGGGCTCTACGGTGCAAGCAACATAAAACAAGATTAATATCTGTCAAATTTATCTATTGTAACTTTTTGAATTCTAATTTACTCTAAATTAAAATTTTTTTTTCTTTAGGCAAGTTTTTTACGCTTACAACGTTTGCGTGGATATTTTCACTATAGCATTCATAATATGGAATTTCGGCGTCGTAGGCATGACTTGTATCCATTGGAAAGGTCCGCTGTTCTTGCAGCAAGGTTATTTGATCATCATATCGGCCTTGATGGCTCTAGTTTTTATAAAATACTTACCCGATTGGACGACATGGCTCGTTTTGGCCGTCATTTCTATTTGGGATTTAGTAGCCGTTCTTTGCCCCAAAGGTCCGTTGAGGATTCTAGTTGAAACGGCTCAAGAACGTAACGAACCAATTTTTCCGGCCTTGATATATTCGTGTAAGTCTGCTTATAGGCTTTAATTGATGGGAATCAGAATGTAGGAATTTCTGCAGCTACGATGTTATGGTCGTTTGGAATGGCTGATAACGAAAGAACAACGCGTGGTGAGACGATGAGTTATATAGAATAAATGCATTTATCATGAAGTGGTTTAATTGTAATTTGATTGAAAATTAGGGAAACATTTGGAAAAAAATCGAAATACTATTCAAAAGTAGGGTTGTACCGGGGCAGACATTTCAGTCGGGGTCGGGGCAGACATCTAACTTACTAACATATACGTCACCAGTGGTATCATGCTTCATGTATCATTCATGGAAAAAATCTTAAGGCTATTCTTTTTCTTTCCATTTCATGTCAGCTATGATAATGTATTGATTGGTAGCTTAGAAAGAGTTTGAGTATTTTAGACTAAAAAATTTAATTTTCAAGATAATTGTCATTGCTAAGAATGAGGAAGCTCATTCTTTTCCCAAAAAACTGCGTTGTACACATACTTGGACATTGTACAAATCTATCGATTCATCTGCAGGGTATTTTAGCTCGGTGCTATTGGAAATTTTTAGACGTTAGCACGCATGCTAATGACTGGAAGAGAAATTTTTTCGTAGAAAGTTCGGGAAGAAAGTTAAAGATATCACAAAAATTGAACAATTGTACGTTTTCTGAAAAAATCAATCGAGAACCTGTATTGAAGTTGAAGTGTTCCAGGTACAATGAAAACATGTAAACTTTTACCCGAACAGAATGTGAGTTTTGCGATTCCTAAAAGTATTACTGTCAAACTATCTGCTCAATATTTACTTGTCATATTCTAAACTTCAATTCTATTATAAATCGAGCTTGTTTTCCTATCAAAACTACTAGTTTTATGTAGTCTTGCCTCGAACGGGGGCAAGCCTAGCCCCGGCCCGGGGCACCTGCCCTGGGGTCGGGGCCTGGGACAACCGTATTCAAAAGAATACAACTCTTATCGTGCCCAGTATCTTGAAGTGTATTTTCTTATTTCCAAGAAAAAGGCTTTATGTAATTGCGAAAGATTTTCCGCTCTAATATGTTAGTTTGAATTTTTTCAGTTAAAATTGTCTTGAAAAATTCTTGAAAATTTGCAATATTGTAAAATCTATTTTTACAATTAATGCGTTTTTAGAGCATGCAATTATGAAAATTTTGGATGTTTTGTGAAATTTGTATGAACTTCTTCATATTTATAGAGCTTTTTCAATATTTCAAAATTTGGCGTTTGCTTTTAGATTTTAATTCGATACTTTTTTTAATCGGCATTTTTTTTCAGTCCGAATATTTCATACAAAAAATAGACAATGACAATTATTGTAAGAAAATTGGATGAAAAATCTGTTGACTCGGCGAAAGTTTAATTTTGGATTTTAATTTTTTTATTCCATCTTTTAAGGAAAAACGCGCGTCGAAGGCGTAAATAATCCCGCTTTAAATTCTAACGGCGAAAATTTTGTCGACATCGTCGAATCAACGAGTTTTCGGTCGTCGGTTAACAATGAAGTAGAAAATCCCGCTCGAAATCAGTGGAATCGGGCCGCCCAGCATTTGAATGGCAATGGTAGAAATCAGACGACAAATGAAAATGTCGATAACAACCGTTTAGGCCGTCAAATTTCGAACGCGTCGTCCGATTCGGAAGAAAGTAATCAAATGAAAAATTTAAATTTCATAATTTTTTGATTTCTAACTTTGTCGTACATCTTCTTTAGAAGGCGTTAAGCTCGGTTTGGGTGATTTCATATTCTATAGCGTCTTGGTTGGAAAAGCCTCATCGTATGGCGATTGGAATACGACTATAGCCTGCTTTGTAGCCATACTTATCGTAAGTTGAAGGTTGAAATTTTTTCTTTTTGAGAAAGCTTGTTTATCTTTTCGTGAGTGTTAGTTATTCAAAATCAATGCTATAGACCACAATGCCCCTTGCGTTACAGTGTGAAGAAAAAAATTTTTTGCTGGTCAGAATTTTCGATTGTATTATCACTACTTGGCGTTAAGATTATTGAACAGTAGTTTCACGATCTAAATGTTTATGCATGAGCCATGTAAAGCAAAAGTCTCATTGGTGAGTCAGTCTTTGGAATTTGAAGACGGATAAATTTAAGACATATGCGTTATACTATAATCCTATGAGCCTCGCAGTCGCCATGCAAAGTCATGCACCGAAATCCGTTAGCATGATAATGAATCTGCATCCCATGGCCAAATCTTTTTTCCCAATTTGTTCTCATAACTGTCGCATAATTGGGTTGGTTATTATTGGCATGAACATCTTTCTGTGTCGTTTGGAAAAAGTAGACTTTCGTAAATGCAATTCTATAAAATTTATTTATCAAAAAACTGCAAGATTCTAGCATTTTCCGTTGTAAGATAAATTTTCCTGACGATCTGTTAGTTTGCCCCCCCCCCCCCGATGCATATGTTATTCATTTCCTTCTTCAGGGTTTATGCCTGACATTATTACTATTAGCGGTTTTCAAGAAGGCTTTACCGGCCCTGCCGATTTCGATCACTTTCGGTTTGGTGTTTTATTTCGCGACGTCAATCATAATCTCGCCTTTCACGACATTCCTAGTTTATAACCAAGTTTTCATATGATATGGTGCAACATGTTATTTAGCGCAATTTTTTCAAATTATAAGTGTAAAATTATGTATATTTTTAATCAGTGAGCGAAGTTTATGATATAATCTCACAAGTTGTAATTTTGTCATTAATTGCTCATAAAATATGTAAAAATGCGTAATGTTCGCCAAGGTTGTTTGTCTCTTGTTCACTATCATCATTTTGAAAGTTGTATAAACTGTGTACTGAGTCAGGAAAAAAATTGAGAAAATATTAAATGACAACTCAAACAAAGGGATGTGAACTGATTAGTCGCAAAATCACGCTGAACCTTACAACGGCCATCTCGTCGCACCAAATGATTCAGCAGTATAAGGGTCAGATATCGGGCACCGGGTGTCGTAACGGTGGTGCTGTCACTCACTAGGTGATGACCGAATCATCATTCCCTGCAAAACCATAAGAAGGATCGTAATACAGGCGACGACGTCTGTGTACATCTGTTTTTGAAACATCAAATCTACGGGTTCAAAATTTGTAACTAGACCGCCTTAGCGCCATTTTCGTCAACGAACCTGATTAAACAGCTTCACAAAGCCGTACCCCGTCTCAAAAGACCACATGCAGGTGACGCCATCAAACAAGAACCCCAACAGGTCAATAAATTTTCTCTCTGTCGTAATTTCCGGGCTAAAATTTTAAACGAATTGGAATTGAAAACATTGCAAAATAAAGGGATAGTCACAATTTTAATCATGAATAAAATAACACTTTACTAAATATAAACACGGATCACCCCATTGGGCGCATTTTGAACTTGAACTTTTTCTTCCTCCTCATCCGACAACAGTCGCATTATTGAAGTTATATGGAGTAGTCGGCTTTGTAATGTCGCGTTACTTTCTGTTAACAACTTCAGTTGCATTTCTCGACACTGTTTCTCGTACTACAGAAAAGAAGATTATGTATAAAAGCATCCGGATGGAAAAGTACTCGTTCACCGCAAAATGATCAATCAGCAAGTTTAATTGCCTATTGCGCGAAGTTAGATACTCGAATCGATCTTCTAATACTTTTAGTTCTAATTCGCATTCTTTAAAAAAAGAAAAAAATCAAGAGATTTCTCCAAAAAAGTCTCCACGAAATTTTCAAACAGGATTTTTCTTTTACCCTGATTTTTTGCATAACAATTCAAAATGAAATCGCCGGCCCAATTTTCATGATTATAAAATAGCGTTCGATTCCTAACGTCCACCTGGGAAAAATTTGAACTTCGAGGAATGTTTGTAATTTTCTCTAAAATATTCAAATAATCTTAAAGTTGCTTCTATTATGAAAGTTTTCCTCACTTTTTAAATTACACCAATGACGTTTGCTAATTTCGTGTTGATTCTTGTTATGCAAATTAGTAAAATAAACTTTGCAATCTTGGCAATACAGTTCTTCGTCCAGGATTGAGAATAAGCTGTTGGAACAAGTTGCTTCGTTTTTATCCTGTGCTCCTTCAACACCCGCAAGTAAGGCAGTCGGTTTCTCGAAAAATTCGTTCAATAAATCCTCTTCGGCATTTTTAAAACCGTTTTGTGGGGATTCGCCATGTGCGACATTTTTCTTATCAGCTTTCAATTGTTTCATGTGTTTTTTGTAGTCCGAAGTGCACTTTAGGTGGGCTAATTCTCGTTTATAACGCGATAATTCTTCATTGGCCATATCGATGAATGTCTTAAGAAGAAAATCGTTGCTTTAGACGAAATAATTGACAATCGTGCCATATAGGCTTGTTTAACGTTCATGTTCAAGAGTTTAGCTTCTAAATATGAATATCATTTGACATCCAAATGTAAAGTTACTTCGTAAATAGGAGTAAAATGTTTCTACTTGCTTATTAGGTTTAGATAAAGTCGACCATTCTTTGCCTAAAATTTTCATAATTTCGGATAAAGGGGCGTCGGAATTTTCGATTTTGATAATCGATCTGCGACTTTTACAAAACAAGGTATATCTAAAACAAAGGGAAAGTACGATAATCTGATAATACATGCCACTACAATTTCAAAGAAATTTAATTATTTCCTCAAATTCGTTTATAACGACCGCATTTTTCGATGTTACATTTTTATACAAATGGCCATTATGCTCTAAAATTTACGCCGTAAGTGGTGGCTGCGGCAACTGGAACGGCAAATTTGAATTTTTATTCAGTTTTCGTTTGACATTATTCAGAATTGATTTTCTTTTCGCTTTCCCATTCTTATGTAAAAAATCATTCCGCAAAAAATTGGTCGTTTCGTCCAATTGAACAACGGAAGCGTCTCGACTTCGATCCTTAATAGAATTCAAAAATCTCTAAAATTCCATATGTGCTGATTTTTTTCGATCATTCAAGAAACATCAGTCAAAAATTATTTTCGATAAATACGGACAAAATGAAAAAATCACATACTTTAATAGAAAACAGACGATCAAATTTCGAAGATAAGGCGGTCAACCCAAAAAACTACATTTTTAATAGAAAAGAAAGATCTTCGCCAGCGTCTAGCATTAAAAAGTGACTTTATAACGGACAGCATTAAAACACATTGCGCTAAGCAGGAGAATTCAACAGTTACTGTTTGGGCTAACCTTTGATGGCACCGAAAAATTGTTAACTTGCATTGAACTATTGATTGGGCATAAAATAATGTTGCTCGATGAAGAAGATGGCCTGGCGATCAATCGCCGAACGGATGAATCTGTTGAGATTCTATTTTGAGAAGCATCGTTCGACGCACTATGAAAACAGAGAATCAAATGTGAGAAATTACGTGTAGATGAATATTTTTAAATGCACTTTTTGCTTAAAAAATGCAAACAGTCGCCGTTTCTGAACGTTTTTGAGCGTATTTTTGCCGTACGCTATTTATGGAAAATTTTTCAAATCAAGGTAAAGGGATCGTAAATTTTTGAAAGTTGTCCAAATCTAGTCATGTACAATGATATAAACGCTATACAAGGCATCTCTCAACTTCTCAAGCTTAATTTAAAGTTGCACTTGGTCTAAAAAATCTATCAGTGCATATATGCGCTAAAATCGGCGCACAGCGCCAAAAATCTTTCAAAACACGAGCCCACAACAGTATTTTTGACGAGTCACTTTGCACATGTACAAAGAACGGTACGAAGAAAATCTTTACGGTGCACTAAAAAATTACGATTTTTCTTGTATTTTTGCACAAAACTTCTGCAGATCATAGCATTAAAGTATACGGTATTGATAAATACTAAATAGATAAATATAGCTTCTGTTCTTTCTTGTCTTTCCGGAGTTTACGCCTGAATAAGTGCAAATGCCAATTCACTCGATTGAAAAAAGCAAAATATTGATGGTGTTAGTTAATATTTTGTAGTGAAGTCGAAGTTATAATAGAACAGATGCACTAAAACAATTAAACGTTAAATCAATAATGTACAACAAGATTTTCTAAGAGTCGTGCTTGGACCAAAGTCAGATAGATAATTATAACTATATGACTAAAACCGGAGTAGAGCTACGGAAATACTTGATTTTTACTTGGATTACAAAAAATACAAAAATCCACTTTTTGGTACAGCCAAATTCTTCTTTCGCATTTGCGGTAAAGAGCCGAATTTTTTTCCACATTGAAGTGCATAGGCGGAAGAAGACAAAAGGTGACTGACGATAATCTGAACTAGATCTGAGAACTTAATGAAAAATGCAGCTCACACAGCGAATTGATATAGATAAAACACAAACCTGATCGAAGCATTACACGCGTTAGACAGTGTAGGTGCTATAGAGAATGGTAAAATGTATAGATGAGCCGCTTGGCGACTGGAACCATCGAGAGAACATTCTACGGTGGAGCCTTCCATTTACGGTGGTTGGTAGTCGTTTGTCTTTCTAGAACAAAATATAGCATTAAAACTAGAAAACACGTTTTCGTAAGTATGAATTAGAGATATACCGGATAAGAAGCACATTTAGATCACATTTCGATGGTCAATCAACAAAATGCAGAAATCACAAGGTCTGGGAAAAATTGAAATAAATGAGAAACCTCCGAAAAAATGACGCATTACATGTGGTTGATTAGGGTGAGTAAAAGTACACTTTCTTTGGAAATATAGTAGGAATTTTAATTTTTCGACCGCAATGTATATGGAATCGTTAATTTTTCTGACATATTTCTCATTTTATTATTAAATACCATTTTTCAGCATACAAACCAGGAGTATCTAAATTGAAAATTATAGCTAAAATACATTTTCCAACATTTTAAAAGCTTCGGTATTCAAAATTTTCCTGCGCATTAAAGAACTTGAAATGTTTCAATATACACAAAAACCATATATACGTATACATAATGGGTTTGCGGATATTTATGAAGCAAAAATTTAGGGGGCATAGCATACCTGTAAGACGTCCGACCAGTTGGGAGGAAGGTAAACCCGTAATTTTGGGGTGGGGTCTCGAAATTTCCAAAATCGGGGGGGGGGGGTCGAAAAACCCTCAGCGTTGCCAGATCAAATTTTTAGAAAATGCCAGATTTTTTTGGAAATAGTGCCAGAAAAATACCAGATTGAATTTCAATAATGATAGAACAATGCCACATTTTCGATGCTAAAATAGCGAGACTTTTTAAACATAAAAATCGGAAACTGATACTACGATAGAAACTTTATCCAATAATTTGCAGGTAATAGAAGCTCTAAACATTTAAACGTCAACAAGCTTTATAAAATCAATTTCTGAGCAAGCATCACTAGTTACAACATCACATTCTTAATTTCAGCATTAAAAAATTTTAACATATTTTCTGTAGTTGAACTTCTGCACTGTTCTTTTCATCAGGCAAAACAATCGCGTGTATACAAAATAGAATCTAACATCCTGATTTGTAACTGGTAACGTAACTTCGACTTTACAATATTTTTTTGTTGAAAATACTCGTTCAGCTAATGCGTTAGAGAAGTTTCTTTGCTTAAAATTTTTAGTTTCTTTGCTTAAAAATCGTTCAACATCATTTCTGATGTGTTTTTTGATCGTTTCTCATTAACTTGCATCTTATTCTACAAAAAAACCGACATTTTTTTGCAAAAAGTTTCGAGCTATCACCTGCTTATAAATAAATATTTAAGTAAGCTTACAAGGGCCAAGCAAGAGAATAATTCATTTGTTTTGTTTGCAGATCATACATTTGACTTCATTATTTGATAACTTTTCTAGCGAAATGAATTCACATTGCCAATGGATTCGAAACGCCCGTTTTTTTGTTGTGTTGCAGTCTTTTTGTGCATCATCCGGCAACATTTCTTCAATATGACTGTGACCAGTCAACTATTTGGCATCTGAATTAATTGCAGAATTCTGTAAAGCTGAAGCTTCTACATCAATGACTGTTTCGGCAAATTCATTGTCATCATGAATTTCGGGTTTGGCTTGAGCAGATAATCCAACTTCCATTTGATCGTCAAAATTGTCAGAGCGTACATTTTCATGACTACTGAGATTCTCAGCATTTCTCTTCTTTTGGTTAATGCAGAAAAAGTCTGTTAATTTTCGCGAAGTTACCATAATTTGTGACGTTGAACTAGGAAATAAGGGAGAAATGCAATCATTGTCGGAAAATAATAAATCTGAATCTACGGGATTTTCTGGAAAAATAATCAGGGCCATACCCGTAATTGGTGGGGGAGTTGGAAGGACGGACCGTCACCCCAACTTGGTCGAATCCTATACTCAAATGTCAAAACCCCCACCACCAACTTGGTCAACCTTATACTCAATCTCCCCAAACTCGGAAAAATTGGCTTTTTTTGGGATTATCTTCGAAACTTTTTCGACTTTTTTTGGGGCTTTTTCGACCCCCCCCCCCAAATTTTGGAAATGTTGGGTACCCCGCCCCAAAATTTTAGGTTTACCCTTCCCCCGAACTAGTCGGAGTGTCGGACCTCTTACATGTATGATCAGGGCTGACAATTTGACAAAAAAGTATGAACTTGTTCATCAAAAAATTTTTACCCAAGATGATGCCAATTGCCAAAACACAAAAAAATTTTCCTCAATTTCAAAAAAATCCTCAAAAATGGTCGATTAAGGAAAAAATTGAGCGGACAACGTAACAATCGAAAGAAACTGAAAAAACCAAAAAACTATTTTTTTGCAAAAAGTTTCGAGGTATAACCTGCTTCTAAATAAATATTTAAGTGAGTTAACATGGGCCAAGCAAGACAATAATTCAACGGCATAACCTTCGTTACCTATATTTCTTTGACGACATGAAACAACCTATTTTTGACATAGCAAGTAAATCAAACAGAAGACTTGGATGAAAACTTCAGAATCAACAATAAAAAATAAAATTTTATTTCTCATTGTTGATTCTGAACAGCTGACAATCTAACATAAAAGTATAAATTTGACCACGGGGTTTTTTTCTGTACAGGACAGGTTGCAATGTGCAACTCGTGAAAATTTTAAAGGTAGGGTAAATTCGGTGGCCACCGCCATCTGTAATTTACCCGAAATTTTGCCCAAAAAAGGCACTTTTTTGCCAATTTTTTCCAAACTGGGAAGGGATTGGAGGGATCCCCCCCTAACCTGCCCCCAATTACAGGTATGATTACAGGTAAGCAAAATATACCCATTTTATTCGAGAAGAGGAAAGAAGAACGTCATGTCTGTGTACAGTTACGCGTAAATCTGATCGTTAACTACAAGAAAAGAACAAACATGCACATTTTATGATCTATCAAATGCCAAATTTACTCTGCAGTATATAATAAACATATCGTTTTATTCGATCATTTGATGAACAGAAATTACGCAATGATTTTTACTGTAAAGTTGAATTTATTTACAAACCATCTAGAATATATTTTAGCCAATCCAAACCGTGGCAATGTTTCGTTTAGAACAAACTTACTCACTTTGTTTATGTTACATAACACTCGTTCGTGAAATAGCGGAGAAATCCGCCATAATGATCTCGTTCCTCCGGCGTATCTTTAAGCCATATTGCGCCATGGTCGCGGATAGTCCATTGTAAGTTATACCAGGTGTTCATGTGATCATAATTACACTTGCTCGTGTAGAACCTGCCTGCTAATTTCATGCAAATTTGATAAAAGATTCCAGCATTGGAGCCATTCACTGTATCTAAAGTGTGCCAAATTTACTGTACTCCGCTCATTTCCATAGGATCAATGCAGCGATTCCATGAAAGCAGGTTCAATGTGGGCAAAACTAATGATTTTATTACTGTAATCAATAAAAGAGTTTTTTCGTCGATGAGCGAAAAACATACAGTTGAAAATTCCCTTCAAAACCTGGTTAACGGGTCAAAACTTTTCGAGTAGCACACAGGTATCCGCAGGGCTAGCATGAAGCTTTTATGTTCGATAATTTGTGAAAATTGAGTTATTGCATTTAACCCACCTTTTTGGTTTCCGCTGCGTCTATCATTTTATTTGAATCGGATGCAGTCGCATGTAAATAGATGTCCACAGTATTTTGATTTTCTCGTAAGATTGCTGACATCAATTGTGTCGACTTGCTCCCACTCAAATTTTCGCCGAAAAACGTCATTAGTCACCATAATCGACAATTTAATGAAAAGTATAATTTTCTGAACTTATTGATATTTGTTACACCGCTTTGTGTTTTATTCATATTTTCACTATATTCCCCAGAAATATCGAAGAAAAATTCCCTCTCTGTACTCCTACCAGCCGAATTGGCGCAAGATCACTTTTGCCCGTGAATAGCCGCTTTATGGGCGGCCTAAATAATTTAGGAAATACGTGTTATTTGAACGCCGCCATTCAGGTAAATAGCGTTTCTACAGATGAAGTTTCTCCATTCCCAGTTTTTAATGGATTTCTTGTTCTGCTTATTACCTCCTTTGAGTGTTACAGCCTCTATTTTCTCTGATTCTATTCTTCCCGTTTTAGTCTTGCTCACTTCGTCGTTATTCTGACATTTTTGATGCAATTTTTCAGTGCCTATTGAGCGTGCCGCCGTTTGTCGAATATTTTATTAGCGGCAGATACGAAAAGCACATCAACGAAGAAAATAAATTGGGCACGGGCGGTCTTCTAGCCAAATCTTTCGCAAAATTGATAAGAGAAATGGCGTCTACAAACTGGTGCTATAAAATACACGTCGGCGAATTTAAGGTAAAAAATAAAACATTTTAATGGAATGATCAGCATTCCTCACATTGATCATATGAACTCTCAATTTGTTGACTGAAGTAACACTGATCTCAGTAAAGAGAAAATTTATAAAAAATGAACGTAAACGTTTTTAACTTTCATCCATAATTTTGTTTATTTTCACAGAAATGATTCTTGAAACTTCCGTATAGTAAGTTTGATGTGATCTCTCTGATGTATTGCTCTTTTTCGGTAATCAGAGAATCGTCAGTAAACACCAATCGCGTTTCCGCGGTTACGATCAAAATGACGCCGAAGAATTTTTATCATATTTATTGGACGCATTACACGAAGACTTGAATCGTATAATCGAAAAACCGTACAAAGAAATCGACGATGACTTCAAAAAGTCGGATGAGGTACACACTCTGGTCTTTTCCTAAAATGTCACTTACTTGAGGATATTATGCTCCGAAGTTGTCGTTTCTATTTACTAGTGTCACGTTAAGTGGAAAAGCCGTACCCACATTGATAGAAAAATGTGGGTTTGTCACATTGATGGAAAAATCCATGTCATATTGATAGAAAAACGTGGTCATAACCCCGTTGGGAGGCTTTTCTACTTTGGGGACCTAACCCGTCTAGTACTGGCTATAGGGGAGGTACTCTGGTGCTGCTCTAGGGTTACTACTGTAGAATAATGGACAACTCCGCCAGGTTAGGGGTGACAATCCCAGGGCCCTGCTCAGTGTGAACGAGGACAAAGTCATCCGTGAAATAACCCAACTCTGGGACCCGGTTGTGAACCAAAAGACCCCTTTCTAGCCCAAACTCGAGGGGAAGGAGCCCTTTTTGCTGGGGAGAAACTCAGGGGACAAAACCGACTTAACTAGGGTTCACCAAATTACCTACAACAAATACCCTAGTGAGAAGACTCACCTAGTTCGACTACAACAACAAACAATTTGACGACAGGTGACAAGGTCCCTGGGTTGACAGTTTGACTGACGAACGGGTGGGGGCAACTCTGACTCGATTCCTCAGCTGTTGAAACACTGGAGGCCAGGGGCGACTCTTTTATTCGAAACGTAAACGGGGCAACGACCTTGCACAATAGGCGACAGGCGAAAATTTATGCAAATTTAAAGGCGGCAGATGCAACGTTGAATAATAAAATATGCAAATTTTTATAGAGGCGGCGTGGAGGGCTAAAAGAAGACGAAAACGGGGTAAACCCAAAAATGAGCGAAAAACTAAAGCAACATGTCCTTTTAAGGACCTTGTCGACTACAGTACAGCCAGGGCGGAGCTCACGACGCCCAAGCTAACTTCTGAAGAAGAAAACGGTGCAGAAGATGCCTATGGTCATAGTCTTTATTGATAAGAGGGGCAGGGAATGCACCCAACATAGCCATGAGCTCGTGGAGCTCGATTGACAGAAGTTTTTAGCTAAAGAGCATACTCTAGCCCGCACGCAAAAGAAACAAAATAAACGAAATGCAATAAAACAAAACATAAAAATGCATGTGTGAAATAATAAACGAAACGAAATAATAGTAAATGGTTATGAAATAAAAAGTGGCGAACAAAAATAAAATATCAGCATGATGAGAATCACGTGACTTTGGGAAATTGATCAGCACGTGACACTAGAATTTGATTTCCGACCAAAAGAGCTCAACGTAACTACTGATTTTGTTCAGAGTTCAGTTTCACAACCAGTTCATCGCCACAAATTTATGAAAACATCAACAGATCAACGATTTAGAGGGGAATCTGTAAGAAGCCATTTTACAAATAAAATTATTCAATTTCAAAAAATCTGATGTTCTCGATTTCCAAAACTCAAAAGTTTTAAAAAATAGTATAGTCTATTTTTGAAGTGCTTCCAAATAATGACAGTGGAAAGCAAGTAGTATTCCAGATTTTTGCGATTTGCTCATATACAATTGTAGGACTGGAAGTTTGTGAGCATACTGACCTAACCTTTACCAATTTTTCGAGCGAAAAATTTTACATTAAGAACTTTATGTAAACGATTTTGGCAACAGTACTGATTTGTGTCACTTTTCTATTTGAAAGCATTTTATAAAAAAACAGACTATAGATACTATACTCCATTGATTTTGATATGATCGCTGCAGCAAGGTAGCAGACAAACTTTTATTCAAAATTATGGAAGGCTCGTTGACTCTATTAATGAGTCTGTATTCTTCATTATACAGACTCAATAATGATCACTCTTTCAAACCATTTATCGAAATCGATTACCTGATCTCTAGTAAGGCTGCGTTTGCCGAAATTCCGACCGCTGCATCGATCATTTCAAGAAGTATAACACTACTGTCAGCAGGCTTGTAGCCAGGAATTTTTTTCGGTGGGGGGTTGGTACTCATTTTTTCACTCAATTTACTGTAAAATCGGCATTTCTGACTGAACTTTTTCTTGAATAAAAAACCAAAGGTCTCTGCTTATTTCGTTCGGAGCCATACATGCACGTGGGGGGGGGAGGTTTGACCCCCAGCAGATTTTTATTGACTCCCAGCGGATTCTTGCTGAGCCCCAGCAGATTTAACTTTTTCCAGCAATGATTGAGAAGATGACGAAAGAAAATGAGCAAGAAAGAAAAAAAGTCGTCATAAAAATGGAAATGACGTTGTAGTTTGACAATTTTTCTAAACAAATCATACTTGATTCCAAAAAAGTAACATGGAAACTTTAAAAAGTGCTGTCTAAGTGTGAGGGCACTACAAATCAATCGATAATTAAGAAACCTACAGTAAACAACGACTCTTCCCCATTCGCACACACAACAGGCAAACCTACGCTATCCGATCCTACTGTAGCCATTACGTCAAGAATCTTCGTTTTACGTCATGCAACTCTTTTTATGATTACGCATACTTAGATTAAGATATAATATTATGTTATTTTATGACGTCAATGCCTAGTTTTTATGCTATTTTTTATGTCTTATTATTTATATAAATATGCTTGTTTTGTATGTTAAAATTACTTCACCAATTTCTTAATAAATTTGGCTTACCTGCTTTTCTTCTCTGCTCCCAATTTCGTCGTAGGGTCGTCGGTAAAACGTCGTCTTTTCCGTCCGGCTTTGCGTCCTTTGGAACCTGGAAAGAAACATAATTTCGTTGCGAGACTACGATTTTCCTTTTCAAACTTACCTTGGCGTTTTTCTTGATCGTCGTCGCTGCCGTTTGCCCCTTGACGTTTTCGCTTTTCGTCGACGATTCTAAAGAAGAAAGAATAATTTAAGAACATTTCAGTAAACAGTCCGATCTGCAGGTTATTCAGCTACAGTAACTTGTAATCTCCATAGACCCAAACATTGATAAACCTTACATAAGCAAATAGTTTCACATATCTGACTAATATAGGTTGAAGAATATGCTACTTGGATGTTAGAAGACTTTCTGAGACCTTTCTTTTCATTATCAAGAATGAAAAAAAATTTTGTATTCCACCCCCTGTCCTGGCTGACCCCCCGCAGAATTTCTATGCTGTGCATGTATGGTCGGAGCCATGGCCCCCCTACCCCCTGCCTACATGCGGGTGTATCCCCATTCCCCGAATGTCCCGATTCCTCCAAAGTCCCATTTCTCCGAATAATGCTTTAAATCAAACACTGATTTTCCCTTTTTCCCCAAAGTCCCTATTCCCCAAAATTGTCAAATCCCGTTTCCCCGAAAATATACAGAGGCTTTTTCAAATTGCACTTTGTATACTGTTAATTTTCCGTGGAAACATTATAAATTGTAAGATTCCCGTCCAAAAAAATTTTTCATTGAATTTCGCGCAAAATTCGCACCGTAATAGAAATTAGTCTGAATGTCGTTGAAGTTTGAATTATTGTCAAAAAATAAATTACTAAGATCATTTTGTTAAATTTTTCACTTGATGGAAGACTACTTTTTTATCGTAATGGATTTTTTAATTGTGATGAACATTGTATCATTGATTTCGCTCGTACCCTTCCTTCACTTATTTAATACAATCGTTTTCCGACTGAAAATCCGAACTGAAGGTATTAAAAATGTATATTTATTTGGAAGAGGAAAAACTTCTTCAGCGCAGAATTTCTTCAGTCATTCCACCGCGGTGCAGATAGGGACTTGCAAAAAAGCCTAGCCTAACATTTTGAGCTCTTGCTCCGATTCGCTTCTCATTTCAATGATTAATAACTTTTGAACTGCTAAGAAATATAAATTCATACAACTTGATTTTTTAAAATTAAACATCTCGATTATTCATTCACATGCTTTATATGATCCGGATCCGATTTCGGATATATATATATATATATGCTCTATACGATCCGCATCCGATCTGGATCGCTTGGATCGGCTGTTAAGGATCCAGCTCCGGCGATTGCAGTTTTCTAAATCCGGATCTGTACATGAAGTGGATCCGTTCGCTTCCTAGTATTCGGGGAATCGGGACGTTCGGGGAAGGACTAATGCATTGTTGGGGGAAACGTGAATTTTATTCATCAATCGGGGAATAGGGACTTTCGGAGAATCGGAACATTCGGGCAAAAAGAACATTAGGGGAATAAGGACACAATCCTACAAGCCTGACTGTCAGTATATGAATAACGTATTTAATGTATTAGAGAATTTTCACGCAGAGTGGAAAATAATTTTTAGAAATGCTCAATCTCATGGATGGTTGACGACATTTCCCATGATCATTGATCCTAGAAATGTAGTGCGGCTAATTTAGTGTGTATTAGAATTTCTGACGAGTTGTTTTAGGGTTGAATCATCAGAAATATATGCTCTTTGAACGAGGCTATAATATTGTCTTTTATGAAGTCTTCTAGTTTTAGATTATGAAACATATGCATTGTTTTCCGAATACAACTTCAAAAATTCTATAGTCATTTAATGGGAAATTTCAGTTTGATTTCGTCTCCATTTAAATAATTTGAGAGATTAAATTAGAGTTTGCAAGTCTGAAAAATTTCATAGTGCGCGTTGGCTCTATTTTTGTGTCTGAATGATTGGAAAGCTTTTTTGAACTGCTATGATTACTTTCGGCCGACATTTTGATTCGCAGGCTTAAGACACGATAACTGAGAAATTCTACCTTCGCTATGATAAGTTGAAAATTGGTCATATTTCAAAATGAGATATTTTGGGTAGTTTCGTGTGCTGAGTTTCATGGTATCATTGGTTTTGCTTGTAAGTAAAATTCACACAGCTACAGTATACCAAATTTTGAAAATATTTCAGGATTGGCGGATTGATCTCATTGGATAAATAAAAATTCATTTTACACAAGAGAGCGTAAGCTATCTTTTGATGAAATATTTACTCTAAATTTTTGCACATTACACCCTTCAAGAGAGTTTAAAATGTAAAAAAAAGCCGTCAAAATTAGAAAAATTTTGCTCGTGGGCACCCAGAGCACGATGCCGCAGAATTTTATTTTCTTATTTTATAGCTAATGCATTCTTACTGCATTGGTAAAATTTTTATCAAATTTTTTTACCGTTTGGGGAGCTGCACAGCTCCGAAGAAAGCATACTGTCACGTTTATGCCACTTTTAATGGGGGAGCTGGGGAGGTTTGGGTATCACATCAGATAGTACCATGTTTTAGACGTCACATTGATGGTGAACCATATCAGATTGATCCTATTACAGTGAGTAATAGGCTGTGACTCCTGATGGATACTGGCATTTTCCCCAGGCTCCCCTGGTTGGCGTTGGGGGCCTAACCTGGCGAATGGTGGCTATAGGGAGACCCATAGCTGGTGCTCTCTGGTGTTGTCCTGGGGTCTTGCTGTAGGGTAATGGACAACGCGGCCAGGCTAGGTGCGACAATCCCCGAGTCCTACTCAGTGAGAGTGGGGACAGGGTCACCCGTAAAATGACCTAATTTGTGGGACCCGATTATGAACCGGACAGCCCCTGTTTAGCCCGAACCCGAGAGGTGGAGGCCCTACTTATCTGTGGAAAACCTGGGAAACCGACTTAAGAAGGGTTCCCCAACAAATACCCCACAAATAACAATAATCCCCTGAGAAGACTCACCTAGTCCTGTTTCTCAAGCGATTCGACGAAATCGGGCGGCAAGTCCCTGGATACTTTCGGTCTTCTGGCACTGGAGCGGGGGATGCGATCCACACGAGTCCTAGCGACAAGTTTCGGCTATCGGGAGGCGATTCTCCAACGTTTCTCTGCTAACCGGAGCGGTCGGACACCTGGCACTGATGGGCAGCGGGTACTGTAGACCGGTAAGCGGCGGACGCAGTAGAGGGATATAAATTTATGCAAATTTATTTGAAAATAAGGCGGCAGACGCACACAGGTATATATAAAATTATGCAAATTTAAAAAGGCGGCCGACGCAGAGTTACAACTGGACGGAAGCTTGGTGAACCCAAAAGTGAGCGAAAAATTACCTTTTAAGGACATGTTTGGCTACAGCTGCAGCTTGGGCGGAGTTTCTCGGCATCCAAGCTAACTTCTGCAGCTAGACGCGATGCAGAAGATGCCTATGAGCACATATACATTTTTTTGTTCACATGCGTTTAGCACTGAGGCCGACTGCAGTGCCTATGCTAAGCATATGTCTTTAGCTAAACTTCTTAGCTAGTCGTTTTTGCGTAACAAAAACGACGCTAATTTTTGGTGATAAGAGGTGCATGGAATGCACCGAAAATAGCCATGTGCTCGTGGAGCACGGCTGGCAGAAGTTTTTAGCTAAAGGGCCTACTGTAACCTGGGTTCATAAAGAAATAAAAATACAACAAAACGAAACATAGAAATGCATGAAAAAATATAAAAACAAACACAAAATGCATGTGTAGAAATTAAATAAACGAAAACGTGAATGAGTAATAAAGAAAACATGAAGACAAACAAAATATTGGCATGATTTGGATCACGTGACGTTGGGGAAATTGAGCGGCACGTGACACAGCGGTCCTTCGAAAAAGGGCGTCCTCGTCCTTGCGGTGGTTAGTAGTGAGGTTTGTGCGGCATGTCCGTGGTCGTAGGTCATTCCAAGTTGTGACGGCGAGTGGTCGAATAGGTCCGTTGGGTTGTTGGCGGATGGAGCCTTCTTTGATCGTAATTCGTTCGACAGTATGGTAACCAGAAATTGTTGATGCGTGAAGTTGCAGACATTGAATATCCTGTGCAAAAGTCTAGAACACAGAAGAGAAAAAAATTTTCAGTATGAGATGTAGGCTATCGCAGAGGATGCGCCCGGTGAGGTACAGATTATCAGGTTATCGCAGAGGATGACCTCAGTCAGGTGTAGGATATCGGGTTATCGCAGGGGATGCATCCAGCGGGGTGTAGGCTATCGCGTGGGGATGCGCCTAAGATGTGATGCTCTGGTTGCTGCACATTCTCTTCTATCCACTAAAATCCAGCATGGATAAGAATGGATACTTCGTCAGGGGCACAGCGGTCCTTCGAAAAAGGACGTCCTCATCCGTAAGCGGGGAAAATGAAGAGAAGACATCTTGAATTAGGGGTTGGGGACCTCTGCATCAAGATGTGGGTCAATCAAATTCGGTGTAAAGTCCCGGCTTGTTGAAGGAAACAACAAGGGTGCCGAATCCGTTGCCTGTGAAGTGGGAGGTGTATCCTCTGCTTCACTCGGTGGTTCAGGGGACACGTAAAGTCGAAGCTGGTTGACATGTACAGTGTCTTCCTGATCCGTCTCGAGACGAAGTGTGACATTGGGATATGCCACACTTGTCACAAGATAGGGCCCATCATAGATGGGCAGCAATTTAGGAGTGAGTCCAGGTTTGCTGGAGGTGCGCAGTTTGAGCACCTGATCCCCTACTTTGTACAAGACATCTTGTGCCCTCCGGTCGTAAGACCGTGCATAGGCCTCCTGTGCTTTCTCAATCCGACTCTGGATTAAGGTTAACGCATTCCTGAAATGACGTTTGACCTCCATATCATATGAGGAAACAATAATGATATGGGCCGGAGGGTTGAATGAGAGCGCGGCATCAACAGGGAGCATGGGTGTGCGACCGTACATGAGTTCAAAGGGCGAGTACCCTGTTGACTCATTCATGCTGATATTGACGGCAAAAACAGCATATGGTAGGTGTTCATCCCAATCAGTATGTCCGTGATGAACATACACACGTAGCCGTGTGGCTAGCATCTGATTAGCTCTTTCCACCTCACCGTTGGTCATCGGATGATAGGCGGTAGAGTGGATCTTCTTCGTTGAACAGATCGCAGTGATCTCAGTCATCAGTTTTGATGTGAAATCAGTGCCACGATCAGACTGAAGAATCTGTGGTGCCCCGTGCCAGCAGACAATTTGGGTTACAAACAGTCGGGCTATGGTGTGCACAGTGATATCCCGAGTAGCGAAAGCCTCGACCCATTTCGTAAAGTAGTCGATGAAGACTACGATGAAACAGTTGCCAGCTTTGCTAGTGGTCATTGGTCCCATACAGTCGACACCTACCCGATGAAACGGTCCCGTAATGGTGATGGGTTTCAGGGTCGCAGTGGTTTTCTGTTGAGCGGGCTTATTCCGTTGGCAAAGATCACACCGCTGAAAGAAGGACTTGACATCCCGACTGAGGGACGGCCAGTGGTATCTGCAAGCAATGAGCGGCGCAGTACATTTAGCACCAAAGTGTCCAGCTAAGATGTCATCATGATGAGCCCGGATAATTTTAGTAACCATGGATCTGTTTATGACAATCTTATTGGATTCGCCTGTCCATTTCTGAAGAACGTTATCCAACAGATGGTAGCCTCGCACATCATTCTGGTCGCCCAGGGGCTTAAGAGAACGATTGATGTCGGCTAACTCCGGATCGGTCAGCTGAGCAGCGAAAAGGTCGGGGTGCTGTGCACCAACCGATATCTGGGCATAAGACTCTGATCGTACTGGGCGCTCCGCGCCAGCAGTGATCGGTGCTGAAATACTTGATCGCGCCAGGTGCTGCACACCATTGGTCAAAGTTCTGGATCTCGCCAGGTGCTGCACACCATCAGTGATCATCATAACGTGCCCCTCAGGTCTGTAAAGGGGAGTATCATCAATACTCTGACGGGTGAAGGAGTTAGGATCCGGCAGGCATGATAATGCATCAGCATTACCATTAGACTGACCTTTTCGCGGCCGAATTGTCAGTTTGAATTCGGCCAGCACGAGTCCCCATCGAGCGATCTGAGCAGAGGGGTTAGGCTTCTCCAACACTGCTTTGACCACTGTATGGTCAGTCTGAACGACCACCTCGTGCTGGAAGAGGTATGGCCGAAAGTGCTTGACGAAATGGACAACAGCGAGAGTTTCCAGTTCTGTAATGGAATAGTTTTTCTCGGCCGCTGTTAACCCTCGACTGGCGTACGCGACAGGATGGTCGTATCCAAATTCGTTCAACTGGCTTAGAATCGCTCCTATCCCCGAAATACTTGCATCAGTTTGAAGGATAAAGGATTTCGAGAAGTCCGGATGGCGCAGGATAGGAGGGTTGGTCAGCAGGCGGCGGAGTTCGTCGAACACCTCCTGCTGAAGTTTTGACCACTGGAAAGTGATTTCCTTCCGTAAGAGCTTGGTGAGTGGCTCGCTGAGCCGGGCACAACCAGGGATGAAACGCCTGTAGTAAGACACGAGGCCTAGGAAGGACTTGATGTCTTTGGCGTTTTGTGGAATGGGTAGATTTTGGACAGCGGCCAGCTTGGCTTGGTCAGGTTCCAGGCGGCTCTGTGAGATGCGATAGCCTAGGTACTCTACCTCTGAGTGCGAGAATTTGCACTTGCTCAGTCTGAGCTTCATTCCACCCTGGCGAAGACTGGCGAACACATCTGCCAGGCGCTCAAGCATTTGGGTGTGAGAGTTCCCGAACACCAAAATGTCGTCGAGATAGGTCAGAACCATGGGCCATTGGATTCCAGTAAGGAGGAGGTCCATGAGGCATTGAAATGTCCCTGGTGCGTTGCACAGACCGAAAGGCAAATAATTGAATTCGTAAAGTCTAATGGGCGTATTGAATGCCGTCTTTTCTTTATCCACCTCGGCAATTGGGATTGACCAATAAGCATTAGCCTGGTCAAGGGTAGTGAAATACTTCATACCCTTGAGTGTGTCAAGGATGTCATCTATCCGTGGGAGAGGGTAGACATCCTTTTTCGTGACCTCGTTAAGACCACGAAAGTCAACACACATACGGTGAGAACCGTTTTTCTTGCACACCAGGACAGTATTAGTAGCCCACGGTGACGTGCTCGGCTGGATAATACGTTTCTCCTGGAGCGCCTTGACCTCCTGCATGATGAGATCCTTTTCCTTAGGTGAGGACCGGTAAGGGAAACGGCAGACTGGGCGGGCATTGCCCATGCTGATTTCGTGCTGGACGAGATCAGTGGAACCTGTGTCCTTTTCATCAAGAGCATAAAGGTCAGTGTATGCAACCAGTAGGTCGAGTAAGGCTGCCTGGATATCCGGTGAGATTACAGCATTGGCCTCGACCCATTGACAATCGAGGACGGTGTCTGAGTCGACCGGTGATCCCCCTGAGGGCTCACTATGCATTTGCACATGACCGATGGTCATGTGCGGATAGAGAACCACGGAATGAGTATTCGGGTTGACTACTTGAAGCGGTATGTGACCGTTGGTCACGCTACTCAAGCTCCCAGCAAAATATACGTTTCTTTGAGATCCCGTGAGGTGCTTTGGGAAGAAGGCCACCTCAGGTACGTTCGTATAGATTGGCGGTACGGGTACAGTGAATCGTGTCAGGGAGCGAGGCTCCAGAATTACCAAGTCCTTCAGGGGCAAGGCGCCGCGAGCAGAAGGTGGGCTGTGGATGAGACCGTCACAGGGGATTTTACTCTCCTTGAACTGGAGGAAGGATTTCTCCCAGTTCAAGCTGACACAATTGAACCGGCCGAGGAAGTTTGTTCCGAGGACGAGTTCAGCTGAACAGTTTTCCTGTATTTGGACCTGAATCCGTTCGGAGACGTCAGCTACTGTTACCGTGATGTAGGCTGCTCCTAGCAGTGGGATCGGAGACCCGTCGGCTGCGATAGGACGAGCCCTGGTTTGTGTAAGTGTCAAGTTGGGCAGCTGGGCCCCTAACCTGTGGTCCAGGAGTGAGAAAACAGCTCCTGTGTCGACCAGTGCCTTTGCTTCTACCCAGTTGTTGAGGAGAACTTTGATATGGGGTGTCCAAATATCATTTGGGTAAAAAGCAGAGACCACATGACCAGAATCAGGTGTGGTGGCACCACTAAGGTAATTAGTCTTACCAGACCCCTTTGGAATCGGCAGTCCTGTACGACGTAGCAGACCTACTAGAGTGTATCCGACGGAGGGTTCCGGGTCATTTAGAAGGGTGGACTCATCCTGTACCGTGAGTACGTGGTCTGAGTGGTCCCTTAGGCTCTGAGTAGCTCCTAGTGATTCAATCTCGGTGTCTGATAGCAGTGGCCCGGTTGGCACGGGTGATGCCGGAGCATCTGAATCACTTGGCTCACAGAATTGACCTTTCTCTAGCGTAACTGGAGAGGTTCCAGGTGGAGGTCGAGGGCAACCTGACCCGTGCAAGGTCGACGAATGATGACTTGCCCGTCTGGAAGAAGTCCAGTATCCCCGGGTTGACCCATGTGATGAGGCAACTGAGCCCTGGACCGCGATCGTGATCCCGACCTGTGTGAGTTCCTTGAGAGAGCACGGGTGTTCTCCCACCAGGGGTTGATCTGGCCAATCTCCGGCGTGGTCAGCAGGAGGGGTAATTCTACCGCGTCCAGCCGACAAACATTACGTTGGTAGTCAAACATAATGTTCTTGAACTGTTCTAAGAAGTCCAGTCCGAGTATAAGGTCAACAGGTGCCCAGAAGGGAGACGTAGTCTTGCACACATGGAGATGTATATCGATCCGTGTGTTCGGCTGGCGGTTTCCGGGCAACATGATATCATATGGTCCCGAAAGGATGGTATGAACGGCTTTAACATTGATGCTCATCAATGGGTTAAAGTCCTGATGTTGCTGGAAGGCCATGACCGCCTTCGGACTTTCTTTAGCCAAGGCCTTATGAAGACGTTGGCTAATGATAGTGCGGGGGCAACCCGTATCAAGGAAAGCAGGAGTTTCCTTGACATCCAGCAGCACGACGAAACAGGGTGTGATTCGGTCAAGCTGGGAGGGCACATCGTTTTGCACGTAGTGAAAACCAATCCAGCGTTGGACTTTGTGGTAAAGACCCAATGGGGAGAAACGGCGAACAAACCAGACCTGTTTGTTCCACAGACGGTAGCTGAGATAATAAGATACACCAAGATAGGCAAGGTATCCGACACTGATCAGCACCGTCAGGGTAATTAGGACGTTAAAGATCAATTGGACCGGCCCGCTCAGGACAGCATGCAAGCCCTGGACATGGGTGTGTTGTTGACCCGTAATAACATGGTTTGCTGCCAAACCGACACCTTCCAGAGAGGCCTTGATGTTGGTTCCTACCCCTGCAAAAGCCTGGTAGATGGCGTCTGGTTGCAGGGATAGACCAGTGGTAAAGTTTACCAGCCGGTTTAGTACCGCTTCAACTTGCTCAGTCTTGTAAACGTACTGTTAAAAGAAGGCAAAGTTTGAAGGGGTCATCGCCAACTGGTCATGGAAAAGCGCTGGTGCATCAAAGTGAGTGATGTTGAAACACTGTTTCCAGAAGAGTTCCAGTGGGATGTGGCTCACATGGACCGTGCCAGATTCAGTAAACCAGCCCGAGCAATTTCGGAAAATCCCTGTAAAGTGGTGATGACACGGCACAATTGGGCTAGATTTAATGAGATCTGGACCACCGGGGGTGGCGAAATAGATGGTGCCGCCGACCTGTACAGGTAAGTACTTCTAGCAAATGTTTCCCATCCGGTACGAGTGGTAGACGTAGGTGGCGTTGACCTTCTGACACGGCCATATTGTCAGTGCATCGCCTGTGAATTCCGCCATCAGGTCATTCCTCTGGAGGAATGCCCGGGCACCCAATGTAGGATCAAAGCGAAGCAACTGCCAAGTCAGATCAAGATAGCGTTGAGCGTGAGAGCAGACCTCAAGCCACGTGAACCGGAAACCATTAATTTCCGACTCCTTGATCTGCGGAGCCAGATAGTTCAGTTTGGCATTGACAGGATCGGGACGTGTGTCCTTTGCCATCCTGAACAAGTTTTGGGTCAAATTGTATCTCCCATGGATGCGTAGGAGAAGACCCTGATCCGTCCGGACTGTGGTGGAACGTAGTTCTGAACACAGTTGGAAGACGCAGGAGTTTCCCGGGATCTTGAGGGCAACCTGTAGATCATCGATGATGACGTGGTTCCCTGACATGGACGCAGTGTAATTTCCCTTGGGGTGATAATGACACCAGGCCGTGAAGTTTTGTGCAGGCCAAACAATGACCCCGTCTAGAGTAGTGCACTGACCTGCAGTGGGACTGCATCCACCTACATCGCCTAAGGTGCTCAGGGCCGTAGTGCCGTCCCACGAAGCGACTTGTCCCTCCTCGATGAAGAGGTTAGTCACTGTCTTGCAGATGTCGCTGCAGCACCATTCGTACATCACTTCCAATGTTTGGTTTGTGCTATAAAAGCCAGGGCGAATGCCGACAAGTTTTTGTGAGCCAAACATTTTAGTGCGATGTGCTAGCGTGCAGGCCGCAGGCACTAAGTGCTGAGTGGTAATGACGTCTGCAGTGATGCCCCTAGAGCCGAAGAAACCAGTGTTGGTGCAGACTTTGCGGGTGCGCAATGTGCATTTCCACGCTGTGGTTGTAATCGGGTCTGAGCTAGGGACATACACCGTAACGTTCATGCGCCGTGGGCTCCATGAAGATTGCAGTGGTTTACATTCTACCCATTGGGGTAACTCAAGTGGATGTCCACTTCTTGAGAGACCACAAAACTGATACGGAGCCGCCGGTGCTGACAAACTCACCCCTAGAAACAGTGATGTTACTATGGTCAATTTTATTATCAAAGACAACTGTACAAACGTAGTTTGTAAGTGTTCACACATTTTCACGAATCTGGCCCGATGGGCGGTGTCAGATTTCTTCTTCGTCGCTGTCAGACGAGATGGGTTCCTGACCGGGGAAATCAAGGACCAACCCACCGCACAGGTGGATTTCCCGGAGGATGCCAACTTTTGGCGACCGTGGGGCGACTGCCGTTAGGAACGGTGATTCCTCAACAATGCTGATATCTTCATTAACCGGACGTAAGATCTCGTCGACGGCCATGTGTTCGACGACGGGCGACTTGGTCGCAGCGGTCGGAGATGTCTCTTGGGCTGGCGCCGGCGATTTGGTTTGGGTTGCTGCCGACGATGTATTTTGGGCTGGTGCTGAGGGTGTGGCTTGGGCTGTTGCCGGCGGTGTGGGATCATTTGCTGGTTCCTTGGCCGGAGGCGAGGAAGCAATAGCGTCCATTTCTGTTGGCGGTGTAGCGGCAACAGGTGTCGCTGCTGTCGGTGATGTAGCGGCGACAGCAGGCAGGAGGATCCGACTGGCCTGTTCGACTGCTCGGCGGACGGCATTGACCGAAGGCGAGGTTGGCTCCCCATCCAATAAGAACTTCTCGACGGGTGAGATTGTGATAGTCCCATTGGCAATGAACTCGAGTGCCCGTCGGGGGACATTGGGTCGTAAGAGTCGCATTGATACAAATGCCGCGAGCACCACATCGGGGGCCGTGAGCGCTTTGACATGCGATGGCTCGTTGAGCAGAGTCCATGGCAAATGTGGGTATTTCTTGGCCAGGTCAACTGACCAGATGGCCAACATCGCATCTTGGACGGGCGATGGTGCTGTGAACAAGAAATCGATAGAGTCGTAGACTGAGATAGATTTCTGGTTCCTACTCTAGGATCACCTGAAGAAGAAGGTAGTATACCTGACAAGTTCATGGGCTCGACCTGGTCGAGGGCTTCCATAGCCGAATCTGTGTGGATCGCCGGCGGTGGTCCTGGAGGGATGATGCGGGCTGGTGGCGCCGAAGACGTCGTATTTGTGGCTGGAGCTGGCTCGACAGTCGTGGTTTTGGGGATGCAATACGATGCTAGGATGTTAGCGTGGCCAACAAACTGCGGTGTCGTCGAGGGGTCCATAGTGACCGGCATTGCATACCTTGGTGGTGGTGGTGGCAGCGGTATGTCCGATACATTTATCGGTACGGGTACCTGAGCTGCTTGGACCACTGAAAATCCAATACTGATTACGCAGACAGGATAACACTGTTGTGAAGGATCTGTCAGGTGTTCAGCAAGTGCCTCGTCATCCAGATCAAGAGGATCTGGATGAGGAGGGCCATCGGTAGCCCCAACAGCGTTGTTGCGAGGTATGGGCTGCCGATATTGGTTCCCCGTCCCGTTAGGAGGGTGATAACCGTTTCTCTGATGATACACATTTGTCCCCTGGGAAGAATAACCAGTATTTTGGTAGTCATTCTCACCCCTGTTTGCGGGATTGCGCTGCGGACAGGCAGTTGATCGGTGCACTCGCACTTGACGACAATGAGGGCATGGCCTATCACATCGGTCCGTGGGGTGGGCACGTGTAGGGCAAAAATAACAGCGACCACCGTTAGCGGTGTTGTTACTGGGAGCGGCACCGGTGGGACGCTGGGCCCTGCAGTCGGTGTCGCTATGTGTACACAGTCCGTGGAAGGAGCACGTTTGAAGGTGTGCTCCCGACGAGCGTCGTCCGGCGGACTGATTTGGTGTCGACAGCTGTGGAGGCGGCGTCTGTTGGATTGGCGCTGGTGCACGTTGCTGGGCCGTCAGCTTCGCTACATGGGCCGTTAGCCTGGCCATTTCCTGTTTCAAGTGGCGAACCTCATCGGCGGAGGATGATGACGTTTGAGTGTTGCTCTGAAGACCATTAGCACTTCTGTTAGGCATATCGGGATTATATCCGGCGTGTTTAGGTTCTGAAGAGAAAACGGCGTTAGATGGTGCGGTGTATCGAATCTCGTCCCGGAAGATTTGGGATTCTGCGTAACAGGCTGCCTTGAGTGTCTCTTCAAGAGTCGTAAACTCCCTAAACTTGATACTATCTCGGAGGACCGGTTTCAATCCACGCAGAAAGATAGGTTTGATGATAGAATCTCGGACATCCGTCGCGAGATCTGGATACGCTACCCTGGACAGTCTCTTGAGGTGCTCAAGGTAGACTATCGCGGACTCGGTCGGCTTCTGCAGTCGATCTTGGATCAGCTGCTGATGCAGATCGGAGTCGTGCCCTACAAGAAAATCTCTCCGTAGAAAAGCCGTAAACTCTTCGTAGCGGGTAGGTTGTGGAGTGCTGCTGCTAAAGTCCCGGTAGGAGGCAAGAGCAGGACCCGTAAGGCATGACTCCAGAAAGGCGATTTTATACGCATGATCCGTTTGGCTTACACCCTGGAGTGTAAAGAAACGAGTAAGATGCGACATAAAATCTGTGATAGACTCACCAAAAGCACCGGAGAAGGTTTGAGGGGCCATAAAGCTGGACACGGGAGGGTGCCTCCAACCATTCATGGCCTCTAACTTTTGGTTGAGGGGTCCAAGAGCATTCTCAAATGCTGCCTGGGCCTTGTTCTCGATCTGTGAAGGGAGATCAGTTTCTGACTTCATGTCCGAGGGTTCGTTCTCCCGTAAGGTGGTTAGAACTGACGTTCTTGCCTGTGAAGCAATTAAGTCGAATTGAATAGAGAGCAGCTCACTGGTCTGTACAGGCTGGGTACTGAGACGGCAGGAACAACGGGGTGTCTCTATTGTGTAAAGTGAAAGTGAGTACTACTTTTGAATTCGCGGCGAAAGAGCGCAAGAATTCGAAAAACGCGTGCGCGACGGCGTTTGTGACGTAAACTTGGTTTAGTTTAAGACTAGCAACCACGAAAATGGAGCTAGGATGGGAATACCATTGTAAGATGCAAGATCAGAGTACACCAGGGTGACGCAGAAGGGACTTCATCTGGTCGCCCGTGATGGATATAGGCATGGCCCTGAGATATGGGGGAATCGATCCCGACCAAAAGGATGTAGAGTTGGGGCCTGGACCCGGCAATTAGAATAGCTGAAAGGAGGAAGCGAGATATAAGAGGAGAGAGAAAAGGCGGTTTTTTTTCTGCCGAGAAATGAGGTGACGGATAAACCCGCTCAGGAGGGATTTTTCCTGGAGGTTCGACCGTATGTACTAGTTTACAAACCTTGGGGCAAGGCGGACTTGTTGCCGGCAAGATCCTACTCACCAGGAGTAGCGCATAAAGTGGCATAAAGTCAAAGGATGTGGACAACTGAAAGTGAACTTAAAAGGGAGCAATAAATAGGGACAAAACTAATTTACAAACCCAGTTATGCAAAGGGGTAGCGCAGTTACGCAACGGGCCTCACTCGCCAGGAGCGATTGCGATCTCTGTACAGTGTGATGGACTATACAGGAGGTTCCGTGTTGGACGACATTCGCAAGTAACTTACAGCCGTGTCCGAAACGGGAGCCCGCATTCCGAACAGAACGGACACTCTCCAGGAGTATTATATACAGCTGGTGGCCGGGTTGCCGATCACTGAGATGTAATGAGGCTCACAGGTCACACAGTGGAAGAGAGAGAGAGCACGGGTACCAAGGGTGCTATTCTGACACACTCAGTCAGTTAAGATGAATTTACTCTGGATGTTTTGAGGGCGCACCCGAAAACATCTAAGGGATCACCGGTACAAGGTGTCCCTGGGTGAATTATTGAGTGTAAATAACTGAGGGGGACCCAGTTATGTATTGAGGCGTACTCAATACCTTCGCTGAGGCGGACTCAACGGTGCCTATTACATTACATGACTAACAGGGGTGGACCGCGGAGGCGGACTCTGAGTCAGTGGCGACTCTAGCGCGGGCATCGTTAAGCCAGTTAACGAAGGCGTTCAAGTGAATAAAATATGACAGGGGGTCCTATACACTCTAGGCCCAACCAGAGGCTGTGCCGCGGTCCCTCGGGAACCACTATGGCGGGGACACTAAAGAAGATCTATGTATGACAGCTCGATAGATGAAAGAGAATGAGTGAATTAGATAAGAAATTTACAAGAAGGCTGCTGAACCCTTGCAGACGTCAAACACAGGCAGTACTGACTGCAAATGCCTACCGTCGACACGAGTCAGACAACCAACCCAGCTGAGGCCGAGTGTAACTCGTTCAAACCTACAGTTAAAGCTTAAAGGCAGCCACGTGCTGATCAACAGTGCCGCTACCCGGGCGGACAACCTGATCAGTACACGGACTAGAGAGCATCTCAGGTAGTGTATGTATGTGGACTGATGTTTCCCAGGCATCAGTCCCAGACACACACCAACCCTTTGGCAAGAGCAGTAGGTGATAGGATCATGCGCCAGCAACCACCTACGACTCAAGTGGAATACTCAAAGGACGGACAGTAACCTGGTGCTGACGTCAAAAGGTAGGGGGTATGCACCAACACATGACCTTGGTGCTGACTGCAGGTGCCTGGGATAAGAGTATTCAAGTATCATGTCGCAGTTGCAGACGCCAGGGGTAAGTGCCTAAGGCCAGCAGATCCCTGCAGTAACACATAATGTTGCCATTGCAGACGTCAGAAATAGGATCATGTAACCTCAATTCCTGCTGCAGGAACATGATACATTGTCATTGCTGACGTCAGCAATAGGACCCTGAGGCCAACTATCGGTATACAGCAACACGTGATGGTGCCGTTGCTGACGTCAAAAGGTGGAACCGCGGGTCTGATACCTTAAGTCAACGACATGAGATGCAGTTGTTGCAGACGTCAGATGTGGCACCCGTAAGACCTGCACATCTTTGAAATAGTGACACGTTGCGTCACCATTGCTGACGTCACAGATGGGGTGCAGGGGACCAGCCGAACCTGTTGCAACAACGTTAGCTTCAGCTGTTACAGACGTCAGGAGTCAGTACTGCAGGAGTATTAACTTAAAACAACAACACATAGTGTCACCGTTGCTGACGTCAGGAGTAGAACCCGGAGGGCTACCCACCCCTTAAAGCAACAGCCAGTGAAGCGGCTGTTGCAGACGTCAATGGTTGCGTCCGTGAGCCTGGACCACACAACAACAACCCGTAACACTGTTGTTGCTGACGTCAAAGAGCATGACCCGTAAAGTCTATGGTCTAGATGCAACAACCCGAAAATAGAAGAGAACAGACCTTGCAGTAAGTAGAAATGAAGAAGAGAGAGAAAAACTTACGTGAGGGTGTCATACTGTAGCGGTGGCGAAAATTTTTTTTTTTTCATTTTTTTTTACCACTCAGATGACGGAGGAAGGAAAGAAATGGAGTTGGGACATATGCGTGTTAAATGTGTAAACAGTGGGTGTAAAATTTTTTTGGGCCGGAGAAGTGAGCAACTCTGACAGTATCAGGCCAAACACAAAAATACTGTACACAATTAACAGATCGCAGCCACATATGACGTCCAGAATCACAGGTTGAGGGTGTCCTGTATCATGAGGTCATGGACCACCGACAGTCAGGAGAGGCCGTCAACCCCTACAGCTGTGATACCAGTACCCGCGTATGGGTATACTGTAGTTACAGTACGGGAATGGACACAGGCGTACTGTAACGGCACCCACCCTGAGGGTTACAGTATACCACCCAAAAGGAGAGGGGGGGAAATAAAGGGAAAAGAAACAAATAAGGTAGTTTATAACACAGACTAAGTATGTAGAATATACAGGATTATTCAGAGGAGAAATACAGAATACTCGATATATAACTCAACTCTGGGGCAAATAACTCCACTCTGAGGACATTTAGCTCGGCTCTGGTGATAAATAACTCGACTCAGGGGGAATTTATTACTCATAGGGGCGATACAGACGCATGAGATAATTATTTACACATATAGATCACATTTAGATCACTCGTAAGGGCGATTTCCGTCTTACAGTAATTAAACTCGATTTTAAGGGGCAAATTCCCGACCTACAGTAATAACTCTCGGTGCTACGGGAAAAATTTCCGACTTACAGTAATAACACTCGACTTGAGGGGAAGTTTCCAACCTACAGTAGCGGTAATCCGAAATAAGGGACATTCCCGACCCATTAGGCAGTAAACCCGAATATGGGGGGTCTCCGACTTATTGGATGGCTAGTACCCGATTTTAAGGGGGCTTGTCCGACTTAAAATGGGAATTGACCCGACCTGGGGGTAGTTCCGACCCAAGGGTGAAGTTTTTGCACTTAAGGGCGAGTGCCAGACTTAAGGTCGATTTTCCAGCCTCGCCATGTCACGTTTATGCCACTTTTAATGGGGGAGCTGGGGAGGTTTGGGTATCACATCAGATAGTACCGTGTTTTAGACGTCACATTGATGGTGAACCATATCAGATTGATCCTATTACAGTAAGTAATAGGCTGTGACTCCTGATGGATACTGGCATTTTCCCCCAGGCTCCCCTGGTTGGCGTTGGGGGCCTAACCTGGCGAATGGTGGCTATAGGGAGACCCATAGCTGGTACTCTCTGGTGTTGTCCTGGGGTCTTGCTGTAGGGTAATGGACAACGCCGCCAGGCTAGGTGCGACAATCCCCGAGTCCTACTCAGTGAGAGTGGGGACAGGGTCACCCGTAAAATGACCTAATTTGTGGGACCCGATTATGAACTGGACAGCCCCTGTTTAGCCCGAACCCGAGAGGTGGAGGCCCTACTTATCTGTGGAAAACCTGGGAAACTGACTTAAGAAGGGTTCCCCAACAAATACCCCACAAATAACAATAATCCCCTGAGAAGACTCACCTAGTCCTGTTTCTCAAGCAATTCGACGAAATCGGGCGGCAAGTCCCTGGATACTTTCGGTCTTCTGGCACTGGAGCGGGGGATGTGATCCACAGGAGTCCTAGCGACGAGTTTCGGCTATCGGGAGGCGATGCTCCAACGTTTCTCTGCTAACCGGAGCGGTCGGACACCTGGCACTGATGGGCAGCGGGTACTGTAGACGGGTAAGCGGCGGACGCAGTAGAGGGATATAAATTTATGCAAATTTATTTGAAAATAAGGCGGCGGATGCACACAGGTATATATAAAATTATGCAAATTTAAAAAGGCGGTGGACGCGGAGTTACAACTGGACGGAAGCTTGATGAACCCAAAAGTGAGTGAAAAATTAAAGAAACATGTGTTTGGCTACAGCTGCAGCTTGGGCGGAGTTTCTCGGCGTCCAAGCTAACTTCTGCAGTTAGACATGATGCAGAAGATGCCTATGAGCACATATACATTTTTTCGTTCACATGCGTTTAGCACTGAGGCCGACTGCAGTGCCTATGCAAAGCATATGAATGTCTTTAGCTAAACTTCTTAGCTAGTCGTTTTTGCGTAACAAAGACGACACTAATTTTTGGTGATAAGAGGTGCATGGAATGCACCAAAAATAGCCATGTGCTCGTGGAGCACGGCTGGCGAAAGTTTTTAGCTAAAGGGCCTACTGTAGCCCGCGTTCATAAAGAAATAAAAATACAACAAAACGAAACATAGAAATGCATGAAAAAATATAAAAACGAACACAAAATGCATGTGTAGAAATCAAATAAACGAAAACATGAATGAGTAATAAACAAAACATGAAGACAAACAAAATATTGGCATGATTTGGATCACGTGACGTTGGGGAAATTGAGCGTCAGCTCAGAAGTCACTGCATTTTCCTGGTGGCCCTCGTCTACCATATGTGATACGTTTATCATCTGTACTATAGAATTATCAAATAACTGACGACTATTGTTTGATGTACTAATTGTTCCGCAAACAAACATTTTACTGCAAAAAAGCTTAAACTGTCGAAAATGAGGAGCAAAAAAAAGAAAAATCATGTTTATGGGCACCCGGAACAGCTTCATCCATGATACGGAGGAATTTCATCTTTTTATTCTTTAGTTCATACATTCTAACAGTAGCTGCGAAAGTACCATCTCATTATCGTGTACCGTTTTGGCAGCTGTAGACATGTGCATACACTGCACTGTCATTCAAATATGCTTTTGAATCTGAATAAATGTTCCATCAATAAGCTTGTGGGAACACAGGATGCCTCATGACACAATATATGATGAGAAAAAATGTGGCTTGCAGTCATGGTAAATTTGATTTGACCTATGTTTGATGGTTTCTAAACGAAGTGCTTCAAATGAAAAATGGATATTTTCGAAAATTTTCATTAAATTTCAGACATTGAGTGATTGTTTAAAATTTATCTACAGAAAAACGCCAATAGATATTCGGATACTCTTTGCTTTGTTGGAAAGGCACTGCAATCTACTATCCTTTGGTGCATTTTCGTCACTCTAAAGGCCCTGTCGTACGTCACCGCGCGGTACCGCGCGGGTTGTCCTATTCATACTAACAGGCGGCGCCGCGCGGTACCGCGCGGTGGCTTGTCATACTTCGCCGCGCGGCGCCGTACGGCGCCACTTTTTTACTTTTGGATTTTGCTCTTCTCAAAAAATGTGTATTGGTTTAGTTGAAACCTGATGGGGCGCCGCGCGGCGCCGCAAAAATTACAAAAACCTATTCATACTTCAGAGGCGGTACCGCGCGGCGCCGGCCGGCGCCGCTTTTTAGTATGAATAGAACAACCGGCGCCGCGCTGTACCGCGCAGTGAAGTATGACAGGGCCTTAACATCACGTGGTGTGGAACAGGATGCCTTCAACTGTAGACCACTTTCGCACAGCTTATAACATAGGCCGGAGTTAGACAGCCGACATTTATTTTATAGCTCGCAGCTTCGGTTTTTTCCGGTCAAACTACTGAAAAGAGAAATTTTTGTTGCATCTCTTCTGAGGCATCCTTTTGCGCAACCATTGCAAATGGATTGCTGAAATTTTACGAGTGATTTGATTCACATCTTTTCTTTTTATCCGTCTAATCTGAACGTTTTGAATTTTTCCCGCATGTCGTTGATGGTATATTTAGTGGAATCAATCAGCATTTTTGTATCAACTTTCAAAATGTACAGACATCTACAGCTCCCAAAACGGTTCATCAATTTGATTGAAATTTTAACACAATGTGTCAGACGATAGTGGTTACAGAAATCAAGAAAAAAATTCTGCGGCATCCAATGGAAAGGTGCCCAAAGAATTCCCATTGGACTGTTTAGGTTCATTTCAACTTCCATTTTGACACTTTAACATGGAATAAAAAGTGAAAAGTAAAGACTCAAAATGTTTTTCATGTCTGCATATATAGAGTATGGTCTTCTGCATGCAATGAACATTCGGCTCCAGAGTCACGTCTTTTCTGAGCTGTGATATTTTGATACATTAGTAGAGACCGAAGAAAACCAAACACTGTAAAAATTCCAAACTTTGGAGTACTTAAGCTATGCGAATTTTGATTTTTAGGCGGAATGAATGCTGTCACGATACTCAGCATATAAAACTACTAAAAACATCTCTTTTTGGATATTATTAATTTTCAACTTGTGATAGTCAATGGAGCAGAACGTAGAATCTCTCAAAAATCATGTGTTACAATTTTGAACATAGGCTTTTTGTCAAGTAAATTAAAGATTTTCGAGACGAATCCAGATCACTTTTGACCTGGAGATATGTGAGCAGCCATAGCAATTTACTGTAAGCTGCTGTAAATGCGAATTTATTCCAAAAATAAATATTTACCTCTTGATGATGGCCACCTTTGTCTAGATCTCGGATTTTTACAAAAATTTTATTTTTTGTTGCCATATTTTTTAAAATTTGTGACACGTTTGTGACATAAATTTGTCTTGAAAATTTCAACTATATAAAATTATGACTCTGATGATTTGGGAGATAGCATTCAATTTTAATGTGATAAAAAACATCATATAGTTAATCGTTCCCATATTTGACCACAAAATAATTATTTTAGGAAAGAGCGGTAGAAATTTGGGCGATCCATAAATCCAGAAACGACAGTATTATTGTCGATTTATTCCATTTTTTATTGAAATCAACCGTCAAATGCTCGAGATGCGGTGAAAAGTCGATAACGTTCGATCCGACGGCCATTTTGTCCGTTCCGATCAATGTAAAAGAAATAATGTGGATCACGGTGGTTTTCATACCATTGCTACCAGAAAAAAAGATGGTAAAAGTAAGTTATGAATATGAAATAAACATTGAGCATTATGTCCCTCAGAAGCGTATGTTCCGGGTCTTAATTTCTGATCTTTAAAAATCGACTCTATTTTGCCGTTTTCGGGAAGATTAATGTCGAAAAGCTCTATGTTTTTTAAAAGTTTCATCTTCTTCAATCTGAAGCATAAAGTTAATTTTTTGATATTTTCATGGAAACGATTTTGTGTGTGAGTTTTTTTTGGGCTAAGGATACGAGACGAGTTTACTTTGTTGACATGGTTCAATATCCTCACATAATTTTTCAATTTCTATGCGGAATTTCGATGCTTTTTGCTTGAAGAACCATTTCTCCCTATAATTTTGATAGTCAGCGACTCCTTCCGGCTGCTCACTTAATCTTCCTTGTGGTACTGATGTTGATACTCATCCATCAGGTCATATTTTTTTGGTATTGAGAGCTAGAATGTTTGACATGTCAGCACAGCATAAGGATAGTTCGTCTTGCTGCGAATTCAAATTCGTTGAATTTGTTCCCTTGTGTATAAAGAAGAATTCAATTCCAATCCTACTTTTGATTCTTTTGAAGAGGTCGATGCAGTTAGTGTCGACTGTTGTTATTCAACATACTGAATCTTTGGAGTCGACTCAAAAGATCATACTCTATGTAGGTTGAGTGCTTTTTCGAAAAATAAATCTTAATTATTATATAGGGTTCCAAAAAATCGACCGAATTGTCAAAAAGATTTTTTTCATTATTAGTTTTTTGTTCTTTAGTTTGAAATTTTACGACTTTGAGGGAATGATATGAAATCTCGTATGTCAATTGAATCAGAGTTCAGAAAACGGATATTTTTTTCTAAATGTGATTTCTTCTGTCCTGATTAAGCGTTCAGATACTTTGTTGGTGAGAGGGATTTCAGTGCCTCATCATTCTACGAAATTCAAGACCTTATTACAGTAAACTTCGCCTGTTGTATTCAAATCACAGAAGTATAGCTCTTAGCAAGATGAATGCTCGTTTTGCAAATGAGTTAATATATGTTAATATTAGGGATGGGACGGGTATCCGAGTCCGAGACCTCGTTTATCCGAGCATTTTTTCAAGTCCGAGTCCGACCTGCTATGAATTTTAAGTCCGAGTCCGAGTCCGACCAGTCAAAAATTTCAAGTCCGAGTCCGACTTTTATATGTCAAATATAACTCGGACACCTGATCAAATTAAAATTATACAATTGGAATTTTACACGTCGAAATCCGAATTTTTAAAATGAATATTAAATGTTTCAACGTAGATTAGAATTTGCAAGGATTTTAAATCAAAAATGTGAATTTTGACGTCGAAAAAATCGCATTTTTTCGCAAAATGTTTCGAATTTCGATCATTTGTCACTGCAAAAATCAAGAATTCTCCTCAAAAAATTTGAATTTGATTGAAAATTCTGTTATTTTCTAAGAATTTTGCGTCTAAAATTCGAACTTTCAGTGAAAAAATAAAATTTTTACATCATTTTTTCTATCAAAAGTTGAAAATTTGTTCCTAAAAATCTGAATTTCGGTCGAACATTCTGGTGTTTTATTATATCAAAATTCGAATTTTTCATCAGAAAAATTGTGAATTTTTTGGTCAAAAAACTGAGAATTCGTTCCGAAAAATTCGAAAATTATGCTGTTTTATGAGAATTTTCTGCCTAAAATTGCAAATTTTTGAACTTTTTGCTTGATAAATCAAAATAATTCCTCCGATAGACACGAAAATTTTGTTTTTTCTGAGAATTTTGGGTCAAGAGTACGAATCTGTCATTAAGAGATTGCGAATTTTATTAGATTTCTCGTTGAAAAATAAAAAAAAACAAATAATGCAATTTGAAAGGCCGCAAAGAAATCACCTATTATTAATCAGAAAACAGCAATAACAACATACAACGAAATGTATATAAAGCTTACGAGCATGATGATAACACCACTCATGTATACCTAGTGAGCAGCGACTATAGCAAAATACTTGTCCAAATAAAATACTTGTCCAGGCATGAATACAGATTTGATTTTACACAGTGAAGTGAAGGTGTATCGAATTTTGTGTATGTAAGGTTTAAGTTTTTCAGTTTAAGTTTTTGCCTCAGTACATATAAGACATAGAGTCCGAGTCCGATCGGACTCGCACCTGAAAGTCCGAGTCCGAGTAAGCTGAAATTTGAAGTCCGAGTCCGAGTAAGCCAAAATTTTAAGTCCGGGTGCGATTGCACGAAAAATCCGGGTCCGTCCCATCCCTAGTTAATATATTAACTCATCTGTTAATTTGTTAATATAAAGCTAATAATGAGCCTGATACAGTCTTAGTTCGAAATTCTACACAAAAAGAAATAAAACATCAATTTTCGAAATGAGTAAGTTTTTAGTAGAATGATGTTCCAGAGTCTCTTCAAATTGTGATAAAGTTCAGTCGATGCTAAAAAACATAGGTGTCAGCATTGCGTTGTTCGCAAGTTTTGCTGATTTTGCTTTACTTGGAAGAAAATCAAAATTGAACAGATTTTTCAAAAAAATTACTGTTGATAAAAAAACGAAGGTGAACAAATCAATCAGTGACTTTTGTGAGTGCAGTAGTGTGTATGCGATCCATTTTTGTTATCCGACGCCAAGTACTTTTTTTGCACTTTTTACAGTGCAAAGTAAAAGTGACATACAAAGATTCTATTTATGAATTGATCGAGCAATTAATCGATTTATTACGCATAGACGCGTATTCAACAGTAAGAATCTAGAAAAGAATGTGTGAAAATCATCTTCCTTTTTCTACTAATTTTAGAGAATGGTTTTGAGTATTATGCACAAAAATCGTGTGAAAAAAATATACTGTGACGTTAATTTATCGGTGACCAGTTTATACGACGACCTGTTGTATAATGAAACCGTTTATGCTTACGAATTGGCGCCCGATAGCGAAGAAGGCCACCAAAACTGTTTGGCGATCATTTATAATGCTAATGGAATGTAAGCTCGCGTTCAAACCCGACGGATTTTTTGGTTACTGTATGCTTTACCAAAATCAAGGATGTAAATTAAGTCACATCCCCTCGAGAATCAACTCTTTTCATTCCAATGTCCAAATAAGATTCTTACTTAGAATCAAAAGTTTGAAAGGGATCCGTTTTTCATATGCTCGCATTTCGCCCTGATTCAACGGTTTCCAAATGATGTAAATTTATTTTTGATAATTGGACTGACATTTTCTTGGTTACGGCTGAATGGTTTAAAGCTGAATTGACTATTTTTTGAAGATTTTCAAATTTACGACGAAGAGCCCAGGATTTAAAACAAAAACTTGCACGTCAGACATTCGTACTATGTCATCTAACTTTCTGACGTGGATTCGAACTTCGGGATATCATATTATGATCACCTTTCAGCTACCTTGTATGTTTTTGTCCATTTTCGCCAAAATTCATTTCTACTTGAAGTCAATTTTCAATGAAATAAATTTATATTACATTAATAATGCTGAATACTAAATACGTCTTTCGAAAAATTGTTTTCAGAAGTGGCGACTTGTTCGGCATACCATGGTTGGTTAGACTGCATTCATATCAAGTATCTAATTACGATTGTTTGAAAGCCGCCGTTATGTTCATATCATGGTACGTGCCATCTTATCAGTTCATTTTTTCGTGACGAAATGATATGCCTTCGCCGCCACCATAAATGATACGGAAGAAATTTCCTAATGAATTCATATCCGACTATAAAACTTGCAGACCTGTCTCACCCTCCATCTGAATAAACCAGATGATCAGCTACAGTAAATCTATATTGCTAAGTGATTCTGCTTTACAAAAGTTTCTCAGTATATCAAAATTCTCATTTTTAGCAGGACGTTCGAATGGCCCAAAGATGAAGGTTACGTCGAACATGATTTTCTTCTGTTATACAATTTGAATTTACGAATTGTTCAGGCGTCGTGAAACCGTTCGTTGTTAGGGATTATGCGTCGCCGCTTGAGCTGCCCATTATGAAATATGACTTTTTCGAAGTTGGATAATTTTCCATATATACGGGAGCCAAAAAATCATTTAATATATTCTTGAAAATGCTGTAGTATTCTAGTCATGTTGAACCTTATTCTGACGTGGTTGAACGTTGTAATCCATTTGAGAATAGTTTCGATATACACCAAAAGACATTCTCATGTTTTGACCTTGAATTATCAAAATTCTGATCATCTAAGAATCAAAATTCTGATTATCTAATGATCAAAATTGGCAACTTGCAATTTTCATATTCACAAAACCTTCAATAGAATGAGAAGAGCTAAGACAGACTTCTAAAATCGTTTTCCAAGCTGTCTATGTAAAGTAGACGTATAAACTTTTCATTTGCATCCTCGAGGGTTTCTGACTCAGAATTTTTACTGTAACATTTGAGAAGAGATCGGAAAAGTGAAAATGATTAGCAGACGATGTTTTTATTTTTCTATTGGCCGAAAATCAAGATTAATCAATTCGACGCTTTTTCAAATAGTTATAAAATTCTCATAAATTTGACACTGCAGATCAACGAAATTAGTCATTCGATTTGTTTTAAAATAACTGATTAACTGTCATCTAAATTAAACCTCAGCTGTTAGACTGTAGGAAACATGTCACGCTTCTAGAATCAAATGATGTAGAGATATTACTAGCAAAAACTAGTATCATCACACTTCTGTTGAAAGTTTTTACCTTAGTGTGCATTTCTTGGAATCTGAATATCATGGTTTTCGGGCAATTCAGCTTGTTTTTAATTTTATAGCTCGACTCAGAAATAAGCGAAATATTTCGAATCGTATCCACAGATTATACGGGTCGAGAATCGCGTTTCGTCGTCGATCGTAAATGTGTACCGGATTATCGGAAATTAGTTTCTTTACGCGTCGAGTGGCAACCTTATTTTACAAGATATATAGATCGGCGGCATGTAATATGTTGCATTTTATTACAGTATACTCGTTTCCTATATATTCCGTTTACTGTAAAATTTCAGAATTTTCGTTACCATGAGTCTTATAGAATGTACATCGAACCGAGAAAAAAGATCCACTTGAAGCACTGTCTGAATTTATTCGCATCCGAAGAAGATTTGGACGAAAATCATTGGTGAGAGAAGTAATTAGCTTTTTACAGTATCCAAAAATTAGATGATTAGCTCAGTAAGATACTGTGGAACAACGAAAAGCTCTTCATTTATTGGTGGTTTTATCGTCGTTTTACTACTGTGGTAAATAACGAAGCTTAATTTTATGTTAAAAATAAATTCTGATAAAAATTATTGAGCACCTTGGTCTCAAAATTCATATTTCTATATCTCGAAAGTAACTAATTTCAACCAGTGAACAATGTTTGCTTTTTTGATAAGTGACCACCATGAGCGTAAAAAAGAACCTACTTGTACTCTACTTTATGGCTAAGCAATTGATATTGCATTCTTGAATTTTCAAAAAATGTTTCTCATTGTTAAGAATAGTTCTCTCTTTCCTAGGATGATTGTATAATGAAGCGAGGTTAAAAGAAGAGTACAGTACCCCATGCAGTACATATTTTGACCATATTTAAATGGACTGAAGGCTGTCTCAAAGCCATGATGCTGCCGCAAAAATTATAATGCGGTTATGAGCGAATTTTAGGGCCTTACAGTTGAAACTAAAGGCAGCAGAAAAATCTGTTTGTTGCCAGTGCATAAATTCAGGACAATGTGTCGGAGTCGGCATGTGATATATCACAATTCAGTTCTTCATTTGGTCATCAGCATTTTGGACCCGTTCACTTGCAAAGTTCCACAGCATTATCTAAGATGCTTCTAGTAAGGTTTCGTTTGATTATTTACTTTTCAGGTATTGCCCCCAATGTAAGAAGCACAGGCCGGCCAAGAAACAACTTTCTCTGTGGACGTTACCCAGAGTTTTACTGGTCCATTTTAAGCGCTTTTCGCACGATCGTATGCATAAAATTCGAGAAACAGTCTTCTATCCTACGAAGTAAAAATATTGGTTTCTAAAAGTTCCGACGAAGAGCGAAAAACGTTTTCCTTTTTCAAGAAATTTTCAATTGGATAATTGGTTGGCTAATCGAAAAATACCAGAGAGAATTTACGACTTGGTCGGCGTTTGCAAACACGAAGGCAATCTAGCTGCCGGTCATTGTAAGTTTAGAGAAACACTGTTCTTCACACAAGAATTTGCATAACTGTTGCATCAGAGAACAAGTACAAAAGTTATAGTCTGTTTTTTGTAAAATGCATCCAAATAGAAAAGTGGCACAAATCACAACTGCCGTCAAAATCATTTACAATGAGTACTTAAATTTTCCAGTCGGAAAATTCTCATTAAAGATTAGGTATATGTCCATAAATTTCCATTCTTATATGATATATTGTTAATCAGAAAATCGTCTGAAATACAACTTGCTTTCTACTTTCGTTATTTAGAAGCATTTCAAGAAAAACAGACTATAGATGCCTAAAGTATTTTCTGTTTTCTAATAGCGTAAATAATAAAGCAGGAAACACATTTAGCTATTCCATTTTTTATTTACTGCTCACCGTATCGTAATGGAGCGGAAAATTTTGCGACTTCGCCATCCAGCAGTCAAAGTTTTTTAGCAAAGAGTAGCAGACGCCGTTTGTGTATGGTAGTCATGACTTATTCTCGTGTTCATTTTTCGCCTCATGAACATTTTTTGGAACAAAATATTTCATGTTTTAACTTCACATTTCTTGCAGTTTTTATCTATGGCCTTTCAGCTGGCTATATCATTTGATGCCTCAAATCCAGTATAAGTTGACAAAATTCATTTGATTTCTTTCGTTTCATCTTACTTATCACTACCCCTAGTTATCAAAGAATTATAATATAAAAGAAATCTGGTATTTTTTTTAATTTTCAGATATTACTCATAGTAAAAGATATACAGGGTGGTTTGAGTTCGACGATAAAAATGTCAAACGAATTTCCGAAGATGATATAGTCGTGAGTTGTTTTATGAATGAAAATTGATATGAGCAATTAATTTATAGAATTAAATTTTTAACAGTCGACGAACGCTTACTTGCTGATTTATTTAGCAAGAGAAGAAGAATCGCTTAGAGATTATTAATAATTTGCATACTTGAACATAATTATATGGTTTTTATTTGTACTACAGTATGAATTCCGAATACGCATTCATAGTTTGCTCATTCAAATTAAATTACTGTGAATTTGAGGATTGGAACATCTGACTTTATAGGATGCTTGACCGAAGGATGGAAAAGCGCATGGCTTCAGCGTTTAAAGCAAAAATTTTACAGCTTGGATATAGGCGGGTTCAAGAATTTTCGGTATCAAAGTGCAGACAAAAAAACGCTAGGTAGCAGATTTTATAAAAGGACTATATTCGGCATATTTTTCTAAATAAATTTTAGCTCGAGACATCAAACAAAATTAAGAAATGGTCATACAAAGCGTTCTGCTCATTTTCACTACCACGGGACAAAATTTCGGATATGACCCACATTCGAAACGTCTGAATTTTTAATATGTTCTTCAAACTGGCAGCTTTTCATCAAAGTCAAAATACCGGACTATAAATACGAAAAACACTAGCGGGGTAATACAAAAATCGGAAATCACGAACAATTGCGTCGCAAATATAACAATAAATTTTCGGCAATAATTTCTCGCTTTCGAATTTCGAACCGAGATTTAAATGCTCGAATATCCGATGAACTTTCATAGACCTAAAAACAAATTGTATGCGAATATTCGGCAGCCTTCTAATAATGACCTAATTCCATATGCGCACAGCGTGTAAAAAATTTTTTTGTATGAAGAAAATTATCCTATCGCACAAGCAACATATTCTTCAACCTAGACCAGTAAAATATGTCGCGAAACTATTTACTATAGCCTATTTTTCTTGAAAAGCCTTCCTTTGCCTGGAAAAACAACATTTGCCGGGAAAAATCGAAGGTCACACATCATTTTAATTATCACGACGATTTTCTTTTCCTATCTCAGTCATTTTCCTCCATAATCTTCTTGATCATTGCTGGGGTCAGAAGGAGTCCTCTGAGGGCCTATCAAGATCTGTTTAGGATCAAAACACGCTCTACGTGCATGTATGCTTGATTCCATGATGCAGTGCCATGAAAATTTAAAGAGTCTGATTCTATAGTCTGGTATCTCAAAATGTTTCTTATTTTCAAGTGATTTTTGAAATGCGAAAGGATTCTATAGGCAGATTATAAACCTGCATCATATGCTAACATTTTCCTTTCACAGACTGAAACTTTGTTTACAGCAGTCATACTGAAAAAGACGACCATGTCTGTTCTTCTTGAAATGCTTTTCAGTAATTCGAATGGAAAGCAAGTACTATTTAATATTTTTACGATTTTTTGTTAAACTAAATTTTACATAGGTCTGAAAATGTGTGAGCATACTCAAAAAACTTTTGATAATTTTTTTAGTAAAAAATTGAATAGCAAAAAGCTTTGCATAAATGATTTTGATGCCCATGTTAATTTTGTTATTTTTGAATTTAGAAGTATTCGATAAAAATCAAATCACGGAGATCGTAAATTTCACTCGCATTCTTCTACCTCATATAAAAATTTTATATTCTAGTACATAGTTTCAGATAGTTCTACAATTTCCAAAATGCGCAATAGGCAAATTTAGCGTCAATATAATTCTTGTGCAACATGTACCGACAGTATTGAAAGTACAATTGATGGTGAATTGAAACCGAACTAAAATCACCTTTTTGAATGTTGGTTTTGAGTCAAAAATCACTCAATGATAGGAGTTTTTTGCTACATTTTATTACTCACAGAAAAATCATGGAATTTTTGAGCAATTGACAATTTTCATCAGCTTTTTATCATTAGGAGCCTGTGGCAAAGCAATATGCAATATTGAGTAGAAAACTTACTCTTTTAACTGATGGCGAATCTTGCGAAGATGTATAATGCGAATGGGACAGAACTTTAAGCAAGGTCAAATCAAAATTTTCCGTTTTTTCTATAAAACACCTAAAGTTAAAAAGTTGATTTTTACAAATGTCCATATCAGATGGAACCTAGTTCTTCGCGTATGAAATTCAAATCCGCCTCAGGAACGATCGCTTTTATTTTATGAACAGGGCAATTCAAATCTAAATGCGAAGAAAATCGAAGACTTTTTAAAAACGAAAATGTAAAATTAAACGTATACCCAATTTTACTGAGTTTTGATGCAATTTTTCTTTCATACGTTCTTTGTATTTGAGGAGCATGGTTTTCGATAAGGGAATAGCATTTGCATTCAAACGACTACTCAAAACTGATCGACAACCGTCGGCAAATTCGTCTACGGTCGACCAATCGGCTCGATTCGCTAAATTTAGGATTCTAGAAAATGGAATGTGCTCCTAGACGCATCGAGAATACTAAAAGTTGAAAATATATTAAACAACCAAGTCTGTAGCCATAAATTTTTTTGGGGGGCCCACATTTTTTTCACTCAATTTACCGTAAAATTAGCATTTCTGACTTTACTTGAAAAAAACCCAAGGTCTATCTTTGCCTTTTTTTAACACTTCAAACATTTCGGAGGGGCCATGGCCCCCAACCCCCTGCCTACAAACCTGAAAACAACCAATAATATTAAATCTGGATTTTAGAATCTGAATTTACACGTGAAACAGAAAGGTGGAGTCAGGCCTGTAGCCAGGAAATTTTTTGGAGGGGGGAGGGAGGTCACACACTTTTTCCACTTAATTTACTGTAAAATTGGCATTTCCTAATTGATTTTTCCTCGAAGAAAAAAAACCAAAGGTCCCACCTTCGCCTTTTTAAACACTTGAAACATTTTGGGGGGTGGCATGGCCCCACAACCCCCTGCCTACAGGCCTGAGTGGAATGATGAGTAATCAAAAATGATTAATTTGACCGTACGAAAATTAGCAGTTTGATTTTTTAGATTTCAACTAGAAGACAAATAGATTTCATTTTTCAAAAATTAGTCTTTCTATTGTGTTATGGTTTTGGAATGGCTAATTCTTCCAAATTTTTAGCACCCACATAGCAATAATTCATTCCTTGCGAAAAATAAAGGAGAAAATATCAACTTAAAGCTCAATTTAAGCGAGCATCGTTCACTTCTACAGTTATTAGAGTATTTTAATACTTTATTTTTTTCATTGATTTGATCACACTGATATGCTGATGACATATTTGTATGTCCAATAAATAGATGCACATAGGGGGAGGTAGGGGGGTAAACCCCGGTACCTGAGAACCCGAATACTCCCGCCTGGACCGAAAGTAATCTTTGGATATTCCCATTGACTTTTTTGATTACTTTCCGAACAATATATATATCAATAATGCTTACGGAGTTCTTAACTATATTTTTTTCCTATACTGAAAAACGATAAAATTACTAGGAATCTCTCACCGAACTTTAAAAATCGTGAATGGCACGAAAAACAACCAAAATACGTCGCAAATCCATTTACTGTCGATTGTTCCCTCAAAAACAAACGAATCTTTAGTTTGGTAAACACCGTATGTACGTCAAAAAATATGAGCATACTGTCGAAATTGAGTCAAAAATAAAACTTCGATGAATTGAAATACCGTATAATCGAACTTGATCAGAAACTTCGAACGGCCAATTTACGAATTTCAGTAAAATTTGATTGTTATTCGTCGGCATAAATTCCGGGAAGAATAATAACGGACGATTAGAGTCTAAATCGAAATTATTGTACAAAATTAATGAAAAAATAACATTTTTCAATTCAGCGAAAAAATACTTTCTTCGTTTTAGAAACTTACGTTTCAAAAACTTCTTGGCTTTTTCCGCCAAAATATTGATATTCAACGCTATTCCGTCCGAATAAGGCATATTTAAATTAGTCTTTTTTGTACAATAGCGCCAAAATTTCGGCAAATTCGACGAACTATACTTAAAATTTGAGAAATTAGTCATTTTACGAATCTATATTGAATAAAATGAAAACTTCTTACAGTAATACAAGGCTTGATAGCGTCTACGACCAACGAATCGAATATAGAAACGTGGTTTGCCATTAAAACTTCGCTGTTTTCATCACCATAAACATTTTCGTTCCAGTCTTCGTGAATTATAATGCCCAAAATCGCGTAGAATATTTTCGAAACGCTCCTTAAATAGAAATTTAAGTCACGTTATAACGACAAGATCGAAAATTCCCTTATACCGTCTAACTTCCGGATATGATTGTAAAATTGCGGAAACGATAAAAAAATGAACGGCAATAAAAAATCGCAATAAGGCCAGGAGAATTCCGATGGGTGAATAGACAATTAGGGCGTAGAACGACAAGTAATTCCCGGTAAAACTTAACAGCAAGAATTGTTTAATTTGTATTATTTTGGACACATTATTCGGATCCCGAAGAAGACACTCTTCTTAAAAATGTGTTCCTCAATTTGAAAAAATCTTATTTCACTCTAACGAGGTTCACAATCTTGCTGTGTAAAACAAAAACAAACAAAAATAACACTAACCGCTTAGTTTGAACAAATTGACCACTATTCCTAAATTTTTCTACGACGGCTATATCGTCCAATTTAGGATTCGACATCTGCAAAAAAGACCAAGTTTTAACGATGGAAAGATAAAAATTAGTGATGCGTCCGGTACCGGTACCTAAATTTGTACAACAATATTAATATAATCATTGAGACTCATAATCGTCGTGACTATATTCAATCAAGAAGTCTGAATCATAAGATAAACTTTATTAATCAAACTAATGTATTCTAAATTTCTCATTCCGCACGAACCGGAAAAAATTTTGAATTTTATATTCTAAAACGCTAGAAAATGAATCTTCGCTACAGCTATTCCTGAGCCTTTATCGATTTTCAATGCACAAGTTCATGTTCAAAACGTTTGAAAAACTCAAACCCAGCGAGAGAAAAAATGGGCGGAATATTTTTTGGGTGCTAATTTCAAAAACTCAAGAGAACGCATATTTTTTGGCAGCTCCTGAAATGATTAATAGACACGACAAGAAAGTGCGGAAACCAACTAGAGGCTAGATTATGCCAAGTTTGTAGTAAAGGAAAAATGTATTTTCTCGCATTTTCACCAAAATCATCTCCTCTTACTCTTAAAGCAACCTAAGCTTAAACTCGAAACTAAGCGTCAGCTTGAACCAAAGCCCAAGCCTGAGTGTGTACGCCTAAACCTGAGTTTCAGCCAAAGCCTAAACTCAAGCACAGTGCATCTAAATCTTGTCAATTCCTTTTCTACATCAAATTCGCTGAAAATTTCGTCAAAATCATCTAATTTCCGTCAGCACCGTGTGCCTTGAGGAATCGGTACCGCTAACTGCACAACTAAGCATTGCCGATGCACAACTAAGCATTGCCGAACGAGAGCTGTCATTAAGTTGATTGGTTGGAAAAAATTTCATCAATTGGATTGGTTGGAAAAATATAGTTTACTGCTTCCTAACCGTAAGTCTAAGCCTAAACCTAAGCCTCAGTTCAAGACTATGCCGGAAAATTTGTCAAAAAACTGCAAAAATCGATAAATTTTTTGATCGTTTGTACCAATACAAATAGGTCGAGTACAAAAAAACCAATGATTGGAAGCTAATTTTAAAAATAAAAGCACAACTTTTAAGGTTTAAAAACGTTATTTTTTAAAACCAAGAAGTACAGTAATTTTTAATAATAATAATAATATTTTACTCGTGTTGTTTATGTATGCAAAATTTTTTTTATTTTGTTGTTCACGTATGCAAAATTGTTAAACTAATCATCCTTTGAATCTTCCCGAATAATTTGAATTTATTACTTTTCAAAAGGTTTTTGATATAAACTCAATCTAAAATGGCTTTTTGAGTTTCGATGTAAAATATACAGATTCGTTTTTCAATACTAATATTATGTATAATGCATTTGCTTTCTTTCTATTCTTATGCCTATAAATCTGTTATTTACCAATGAAAAAAGCAAAAATTGCGATTCGAAAACAAAAAATAATACTAAGAGTAATTATTACAATGATGTACGACTGATCAATCGAAAGGCTTCGAAATATTCGATAGAGGAATGCCACTCTAGCGATAATTTTTGATACTCTTGGTTTGAATTTCCAGTCAAATCATAGTGGTATCAAACATAATAGGTGAATGAAGAAATGGATACAAATCAATAACGAGTTAATACTTATCGCGATCGAAAAAGTGTGATTATTTCCGGGTTACGATTATAGTGTCAACTTCTACTCGCTATACTTAGAGCTGGCCGATAGTGGATTTTGAGGTTAATGGTTTTTTTGCAAAATTTTCTGAAATGGCATAAAATGGATGCTAAATTTTCTAGACTTTAGATTTTTGCTATACTAAAAATGCTTGTATATATATTGCCTGATTATTTTTCATTTTTTGCGTATTGAGAAACACTAAGAATTTCATTTGAATTGATATAGTATTGCGGTCGTGCATAACGATTGAACTAGAGCAGTTCAATTTTAGATATTTTACCTTAAACTTGATTACTCTATCAGCCAATTTAGTCTATGCAACGATAGAGAACTAAAAATGCTTTAGAAAAAAGCTATCACATGATGCTCTTCAAAGTAAACATAGTGGGAAGTTTTGTGATTTTAAAGATTGACTTAAATTCCGATTACTGAGATGATACATCGGCAACAAGGAAAATCTGAAGCAGGTCAAAGAAACCACAACAATGCATAAATCCGTCCAAAATAAAGATACATAATTTAAAATCATGTTTTTCAATAGATCTCATGTCAGCGAAAATCTTTACAGAATAGGCGAGCATAAGTTAGGCCCATTGAGCTTGCGATTTAGAAGAGCTACGATCGTTGTAAAGGGCACTGAAGTCGGCATAAGTATGAACTAGAATAGAATAGCTTGTTACAAAAATTCGTGCTAAGAAAGAAAAAACATGAAACACAGGAATATCGTAAGCTAAAAAATGTAGCACGCTGTGCGACATCCCCTTGAGGAAAACACTACGATCTATTTTTCAATTTTTTCCATAAAAATCCTGGCATTTGAAGACATAACAACACTGCATATGCAATAGTACGTGCTATTGAACGAGACGATTTGAACTGAAGGTTACGGAGCAATTTCTTTCCCATTTTTTGTATACTAATTCAGAAAATTTTGTTGAAGTTTCTATTTGCATTAAACTGAAATAAAACCCTTTGCTATATATTTTGACCGGGATTTTTGTTTTCCTCAAAAACCTTATAATTCTGAATTGAAACCCCATAGCATAAAATTCTGGCTATGCCTATGATACAAATTATGTAATTTTTCAAAAATTTTTACTCCATTTCCATTCGTTGCCGACAAAAACTTTTGATCTTTTCTGGCAACCTGTATCAGGACAAGTCCATTGAATCTAAAATTTATGAAGCTTTTTGCTCCTGGGCCTCGACGGGTATCAAAAATTTGTTCCCAGCGACGGAAAGTTTTGAGATTACGAACCTAACGCACGAAAATCAATTTTTGGGAGTTGAAACCAGGGTTTTATGGCACACAGTAACAATATTTCCTGCCAAGTTGCCCAGTGCAACTTGAAGCGTGGCTGCTCTTTTGATTAGGTTATAGGGCTGGGTTTTCTGTCCGGAGATGCATTTTTGCATTATAAAATGGAAAATACTACAAATTTTCCGGCGCCGAGATTCTTATCGGAATCCTTCAAAAATTTTGACTTTCGTAACCACCGTTTTTTCCCCGGAGATTTTTTCCACTGAGAACCGAACGCAAATTTTTTTCCTCATTTTCCGAAAATTTTCCACTTTTTGAATTTTAGTATGTCCGACTGAAAATTTACTAAATTCACTGGGAAACCAAACCTTCTGTCCGGGAAACAAAAGGTGAAAAGATTCATTTTCCAGCGTTCTACAACATTGAAACCCAGAAAAAATTTTCGGCGCTGCGCGCCGAACTAATTACTCTACTCTAGTCACATAAATGTTTTCATTTTGTCTCCAAAACTCAGAAAATTGGGTTTTAAATGCCTAAAACTGACGCAGATCGAATGAAATACAAGAAAACTAGTTTGTGATGGTTTTTCCGATAAATGTAAGCCAATTTATCGATTTTAGAGTGAGCAACCAAAAATTTATCTGACCAAAATCTTTCCCCAAGTTGCACATTGCCACCTGGCCTGTGCAAAAAAACCTGATTCCAACTCTTCTTGCATACCTGTAAGACCCCCGAAAAGTTGGGGGGAGGGGTAAATTCGCAATTTTGGGGGGGGGGTAGAAAAAAGTCGAAATTTTTCCAAAAAAAATGCCAAAAAACATACACTTTTTTGCAAATTTTTTTCATTTTTTCCAAACTGGGGGGGGGGAGTTGGACGGGGTTTTGGGTACAGGGTTGGCCAAGTTGGGGGAGGGGGTCCCCCCCAACCCCCTCCCTATGCTCTTCTTCAGTGCGCCAAATTTAGCCTCACTTTCTTTCATTCATTACGTTTTTCTGGTACAGTAGACTGGATTAGGATAGTTCAATGTCTTTAAGGATAAGGTCGTGCCTTTATTTTATTATTGACGACAAAATTTAAAAGGTCAAAACCCTGCGATGAAAGGTGTAAAAAATGGTTTAATGATTGAGGATAAAAAAACTTACATTGATACTTTGTTTACAGCTGACTTTAACTTGGTGTTTACAGCTGACTTTAACTCTAACAAATCAGCGTCTTTTTTATTTATTCATATTGTCAAAATGGTGCCGCATTCCAATTACAGTAGTAGGATAAATTAGGATGATTGGTAGATTTTTAAGTGGGCTGTATACTCATTTTAAGGCTCGATAATTTTGTGGACGGTTTTGTTTTTGGCGGTTTCATTGCCGATCGGCTGTTATATGTCGTTCGAAGAGGACGATTCCGATGAAGATTCGATGTTTTCAGGTAAATGGAGGCAGATTTCGGGTTTCAGCGCGACTTCTACGAAATAATCTGATTTTATCGTACAGAATTATTCTTTTTTATTCATAATACTGGTCTATCAATTTTGTGGCTTTTTTAAAGATTTTGATAAGCATGTATACAATTTTACGGTTTTTTTCCTCCTGGCGCCAATTTTTAGGCGGGAAGTTAGAAAGCGAACCGGAAAAAAGTGCAAGCAGCATCAGCCGCCGCAATTCGGAGGTCCGTTACGAGCCGCTCGGAGTACGAGGAACGCCGACTCGATCCAGTAATTGTATCTGCAGTAATCCAAAGTATACTGTAATTTGAACTTTTTTCGCCCGTAGGTAGCATTCCGAATGGTATACTCATCTGTGTTGCAATTTTGCTCGTTTCAACGTTACTTGTCGGCGCCTTTTTGTTCTATTTTGTGTGCATCAAAGAAGATGAGGGTGAATGTCGTTTTTTGATATAAGTAAAGAGTAAATTTAAATTTCGATGCTCAATGCAATGGGAATCAAATTCCATTTTTTGGATCGGAAACGACAGAGGTGAAATTATTTTCTGAAATATAAGTTTTGTTCATACTGTAGAAGTCGACGAAATTTTGGATCAATTGCCGGTTACCGATCAACCTATCGACTTTTGGAGCCAAGAAGGAGCTTCCTTGCAACAGAAGCAGCCGACTGTTGAACAATTTGAAGTCGAGTAAGTTGCAGAGCTGCTTTGCAGCAAACAGTGTATCTGCAAGAATGTAAGAATCGAAATTTTTGGAATAAAAATTAAGTTGTTTTCTGACTGCAAAGAAAAAAATGAACTGTAGCGGTGCTTTCAGCTTCATTTTTCTCTTATTTTTTAACTAGTGGCATAATTTCCCCATCAGAATAGAATAAAAAGTTAAGCAATTTTTTGCATAAAATCGAATTTGAACTTACAGAATCGACCAGACTTACCATCTATGGCCCTAATGATGACTTTTTCCTTTCAGAACGTCTGTCGATTTCGGGACCAGTCGTTCGTCTAGTCGTTCCACTCTGTCCGATCACGATGGAAAAATTAATTCCAACTAGAAATGTCGATATTCGACTTTGAACTGATAATGTCACGCGCCTTTTACTGCAAATCGTTCAAAAATTCTTGTTTTAGCTATTAATATCCCTGCACTACTACCTCATTTCTTTTCATAAATAAAAAAATAGAAAATTAGAAAAAATTCCAAGAAAGTTCATATGAGTATAATTTGTCCTATCTGAACTTACTTTCCGTCAGGGCTTAGTCGTTCGGCAATGTCAGATTATGCAATTAGAAAAACCGCATTCTTGACCGCAATTGCTTTTTCCATTTTTTTCTCATTTCTGTGTGGTTACAGGATAAATTTATTGACAACGCTATCCAAACTTCGAATATAAAAAATAAAATACAATAAACTTTGCACGTTATATGCAAATAATCAGTAAATAGTAGAGGATACGGATTGCACAAGCCTAAAGCTAAAGCTGGACCTACATAAAACATGTAGTACAGCATATTTTTACTATTTCCTGCTAAACCACAAGTCATGAAGCCTCCGTTGGAGTTTTTCGAGTAAAAATCTATCAGTAAAAACTTTTTGTAAACGACTTTGAGGTCGGCTCACACTTTTTGTCATTCTTCAATTTGCAAGTTTCCTATAGTCTGTTTAGTGAAAATTCTAAATATAGGAAAAATTATAGTTTATTCGACAGCTGAGTGAACTGAGTAAATGTTACAAAAGTCGTCTGGTGGGCCATATTTACATTAAAGTTTGCATAAAAGTAAGCGCAAAACTGTAAATCTTCTCAGCAACTACGGTTCATACAAACGCGCAGAAAATTGGTTTTGATAGAGCACATGAACGAATTTAATGCCGTTAACAATCTAGAGCTTTTCAAACTTTACTGAAATTCATGCTCATCTCGGGGAATATTACATATACAATATCATACATTTCCCTTCCCAGGAAGACTTTCTGACAGAATTTACTAGTTTTGCGCTACTTTGGTTCAGGTACTTACCCTTATCAAGGAAATTCATGCAAATTTCATTGTGTAAATGAAACCCACACCAGGAAGGATGACTAGTGTAACACTGCGCACCTTGAGCACCATAACATGTATGATTTCATGAATTTTCAACCAAAAAAAGATCCCTTTTAAGCCTAATAGTCAATTTTTTATTAAAATGTTTCAAAATTACAAAATGGTAAAAAGTAGAATATATTATGAATCATTTGATGAAAGATTTAAGTTTAAAATTTTTGCACGAAAATTTGACTGACTTGCAAATTTGCAGATCTATATCACAACAATAGTTTGATTAGCTGGAAATCACAAAGAATATAAACGAGTATTACTTGCCTTTCGGATTCAAATTGCAGAAGCGTTTTCTAAATGAATGGATTTCACTTCAAAAATTGTTAGATCCGGCTGTTTTTAGATATTTTGCACTTTCGACTTATTTATAGATAATCCAAAAAATAATTACACCGATTAGTCTGTTTTTATAAACCTTAGAAACGGAAAAATGACAAAAATAAGTACAACCCTAGTTTTATTGTGGGATCTTTTACTCTAGAAATTGTGAAGGTTATGTCCGAGTCGGCTCACAGTTTTTCAGTCCAATGCGATATGGCGTCGCGGGTGATGGCAAATATATGAAATGGTACCAGTTTTGCACTCTTACATTTAGAAGCATTTCAAGAAAAGCAGACCATATAAATAAGATATTTTTGGTATTTTTTGATATAGTAGCATTTATTCAGCGCAAAAATCAAATTTCGCATACGGAACCCAAATTTGAGAACTTTTTAAATGTTTTAAAATTGGTTGTCGAATTCTTGCTGCATATGGTCTCATCCCTATTATTCTATCTCTCCCCTATTGTACGATTTTCATCCTAAACTATAGAAAGAGAAAGACGAACAAAATCCAGATCTAAGCGCTTGGAGCATCTTGTTGGTCTTTGGGCTTCGTTTCGGCCCCCACCCGCTCATCTTTCTTTCCCCGAACCAACCTGGCCAAATTTTGGAACCGTCTCAAGGGCGCGGCGCCCGTGATCCTGTCGCGTTCGCCACTGTCGTCGTGGTCGTCGGCGTTTCGTCCCGCCGACCGAACCAACACCATTTCGTCGTCGTCGAAGCGCATCTCGTTCAAGTGGCCTTCGAAGACGACGTCGCGTTTTTTCAACGATGCTTTTGTGTGCGGCAGCACGGGGTTCGATTGACCCCAGAACATATCTTTCTCCAACGGCGGCAGTTGATTATGCACGTCGTCGGCCAGCATGTAGCCGATTTGGACGTTTCGATCGAGAATGTAATTCAATTCGAAATCGTCGTCGTCTGAGAGGGAAAAGTGAGAAAAAAGTACAATTGATGACCCTGGAACCATATATCGATTCGGGGGTTTGACCTGACCAGAATTTTTAATGTTACTAGGATTTTTCCTTCGAAAATGGTGCAAAATGAACGTCAATCGATTAGTTTCGTTGAGATCTACTCAAAAGCGCGATTTACAAAGGTGTACCCCTATTTTTGACGGAGTTGTGGATTGTTAAAGCTTTGGCTTATCTACCCATACTTTCCTTGCTGCCGACATGAAATTTCGATGTTCCCGCCAAAAAAGATTCTAAAAGCGGTTAGGAAAAGTAATTTTTGTAGAAAAAAAATGTATTTGTGGCGCGAAGCGCCGAAAAAAATTGTTATCTTTGACTGCTTTTTGTTCAAAACTTACCATTGACATTTCCTAATTCTTTTCCGACCAAAAGTATTGGGAGGCCCTGTGACTACCAGATGGCTAGCCATATGATTGGCAAATCTTAAGAGGACTCACTACGTGGCTAGACATATGAGTGACGATTTATCCTTTCCCATTTCCTGCTAAACCATAAGCCACATGGAATTAGAAATTTCTAAGCCTACTAAACTCACCATTACCAATTTTTAAATTAAAAAATCGTACAGTATAAGCTATGTGTAAATGACTTTGAGGGGGCACTATTTATTTCTGCCAATTTTTACATTTACAAGCATACAGACTATAGGGATATATATCTAACATGCATAGATCAATTTCAAGCTTATCCACTGTAGTTTCATTAAAAAATATCATAACTATTACTGCACTAAAATCTTAGTTCTTCATAGCTACAGTTAGTTTTTTTTTATTTTTTGTTTTTATCATCATTGCATTACAGTCCTAAAAAAGCCTGCAACACGCAATAAAAAGTGAACATCAAACGGACAATCTATGTATAACAAAAAATTTATTCTGGAAATGCGCTGAACATTTTTTTCACAAGATCTATTTCAGAGCTTAGTTATTACTAGAGACCGGAATAATATGTTCAAAATATTATCGAAATATGTGCTAAAATATGTGCCAAATATTATCGAAATATGTGCTAAAATATGTGCTATATTGGAAGAATATGTGCTAAAATAACTTATTGTTCAAACTTTATTCCATAACACAACACATTTTATTCGAATAGGAAACTGTTGTAATTCACGACACTAATCATTTCAATGTTCTGGAAAGTGAAATTTCGACGACGATCACTCAACAACATCTTATATTGTGAAAACGATCTTTCGACGTCCACCGAAACTAGCGGCGCATACATCGTCGTCAGCCGAAATTCCGGATCCTTTTCTTTCACAAATTTGACGAGGTCAGGGTTATTGTTCAAACTGGAATCCAACTTTTCACGTGCAAATCCATACAACAAAGCCTTGACTTCGTCGTAAATTTGCCACTGTTCTTCTTTCTTCAGTCCACTCTTCTCCAACTTCTCAATTGCCACCGTCTATAAGAAATATAAAGAAAATAATTTAATTAATTAATTGGAAACAAATTCTATCTTTAAAATGAAATTTTCATAAATTTAAAAATGTTACCAAAAATTTGTACGTTGCTGAATTGAACAATTCATCTTTAACAACATCGTCGTCAACAAGCCGCTTACAATTGTTCGTAGCTTTACCATCGTTGGGTAATTGTTGCACAAACGTCTTGATTTTGTTGAAATTTTGGCACAAAAAAGTCGCACTTGTTATCCAACTTCCCCACCTGGTGACTATTGTATCAGGTGGTAGAGGCAGCTCTTAAGAATACAAAGTTTACATTACACTATGCATGCATACATCGATAAAAATTGTGATGTAAGTACCGGTAACTTCTTTGTATAGCTGGACACGTGCTGGAGCCTTTAAGAGCAATTTCCAGAAGCAGCTCAAAAAGTTGTTGGCGGCGTCGTATTCATCGCATACTGCTTCGCACACGCGATGAAGAGAATGTGCCAAACACGTAACGTGATGCAATTTTGGATAGAGTGCTTTTAAGTTTGATATTGCAAGTTTCATGTATGCCGCTTGATCGCTCACAATGAGCACAACTTTGTCGTATTTGATGCCGTTCGGCCACAAGAACATACAAGCATCGTTGATCGATTGCATGACAGTTGAATTGTTTGTTTTTTCCAAATCGTACATCTAGAAATTAGTATTATGATGAAAACTTAAAATTTGGAAACTACTGGCAAATAATTTACTTTGATCAACATTGGCTTTACAAAAGCACCATTTAAAGGCATCACCAAAACGTTGAAAACAAAGCGTTGTGTTGCGTCTGTTGTTTCGTCAACAATAAAACAAATATCACTGTCGCCAATTATCGTACGTATTTTGTTGATGGTTTCCAAATATACTGGGTTGACGTAAGATTTTCTCAAAGAACTTTCATCAGGAATTTTTTTCTTCGTATACTCCTCCAAAAACTTTCGAAACGGCGCACAATTAACTTTGAATAATGGAATGTTCGATTGAATCAAAGCTTTTGTTAAATCAGACTCAAATTTTTTAGCCGCGTTGTTGTTTTCAGCTGCCTTTGCAAAACTGTTACTCAAAAAAGATTGTGATGATGATGATGATGACTTTGAATGGCGAATTTTCACACAGTCGCGATGCCGTTGTGTACGTATATGTTGGTCGATCAGCGGTTTTTGATGTTTACTATCAACTTTCAACACGGAATCGCAGGCTTCACATTTTAGAATAGATCCGTCGGTGACTATACATTCATTCTTATAGCTCTCTGCCAACGACCTTATTTTCGACGCACCGATTTTAGACATCACAAATAATAATAAAATGGTAAATTTTCTGAAAATTAATGAAATATGTGCAAAAAATCACAAAATTGCAAAATATGTGCAAATTCGAAAAAAATGCGAAAATATGTGCAAACATGTGCTGAAAAGGGGGGGCTAAATGAGGGGAAAACATGTGCAACCTACGTTTTCGAACATGTAGAATCCGAATCCGTCAATAAAAAAAACATGTGCGGAACATATTCTTCCGGTCTCTAGTTATTACATTTCTCCGTTTTGAACGTTTCCTAAACGTATATCTGTTCAAAAAAATGCTTGTGAAAATTGAAATTGCGAAACAGAGTACAATTTCACTATTTTAATTTTTCAGGGAACCAGAGTTGTATGGAACTAGCGAGAACTTGTGAACCCACTCATGCAATACTTTTTCCAGATAGTTAACACACTCTATGGTCTGTTTTTTATAGAATACTTGTTAATTGAAAAATAAAAAAACCGTTCACACAAAGGTTTTACCGTAGGGCTTTTTACGCAAAAAATTTAAAGGTTAGTTGAGTGAGCTCACAAATTTTCAGTCCTATGCGACACGTAGGCTATCATGAAACAACAAAAATACAGAATAAAACTTGCTTTCGATTCTCGATATTAACAAACTTTTCAAGAAAAACGGACTATAGACATAGCTGTACTTGTATTTGAATTGCGCATATTTACAGTGAACCACGATATTTTTTGTTGGAGTAACTGACGCAGTTTAAAGAATCCAAAAAGCTTCGGTCATGTCAATCGAAAAGTGGAAATTAGAGAATGACACTTTTTGAGAGTCATCGCAATTTCGAACTCATTTCAGATTACGGTAGTTCCGCCAATGAAAATATAAAAAATAGCCACTGTAACTTCAGTGCTGCACCTTTATAACAAAGCGCCACATTTTTGTCTTCGTGCAATTTATATTTTTGAATGATCAACGACAAAATTTGAAGAATCTTAAGAAATTCAACTAAAAACATGCAAATTCAACTAAAAACAAAGCATGCAAGTCCATTTTTTGACGGAGCTACATGAAGGGATATAGAAAATAAATCCAAAAATATTTATCGTTATTACAAAAGAATAGAAATGAATCCTCATGGAGGCTCCATCACATTCGAGCATCGAGAAATATCAAAAATTAGCTATATAATCACTCTCTTTTTTCTTACCTTCACCGAACGGATTCATCAAATCTTCGCCAACTTTCAGCCACCCGACGTAGAATAAAAATTGCAAGGTCGTAAAAATGGGGAACATTACGTCCGGTTCGCCGACAATTTGCCTACCGACCAAACAAATTGCGAAATAGCCGTACGTGGCGATTGCTACGACCTATAGAAAAGTGCATGACAGGGTTCCTCGAAGAAGGATTGGAAGCATAGTCTATGATATTAGGAAAGAATTTAATGTGATCCTGCAGTGAAGTGCACTGTAGCTCGTAACATGAAATAAAAATCATAAAACCTTAAATCTGAAACGAAAACTTAGTGAAAATCTGAGAAAAATAAAAAATAGAAAAAGTGAAAGAAAAATAATAAATAATACGGGTAAAAATAGGAGAAAAATAGAAAATAGGAGGACTGCTGCGTTTAGGAAAAGTTAACTATAGTCTGTTTTTCTTAAAATGCTCCCAAATGAAAAGAGTGGAAAGCAAGAATAAGATTTGAGGTTTTAAGATTTTCACCTAAACTTATAGGGTTGAAAACCTGTGAGAATACTTAATTATGCTTTAACTATTTCCTGAATAATAAATTTTCAAAAGTATGTATAAACGTTTTGCATGATAGACCTAGTTTTTGCTACAAGCATTCTGTAAGGAACAGACTTAAATTGATATCAATCGAAGGGCTTAATCAAGCTGTTGTCAAAAATAGTTATTTTAACGCCAGCCACATTTCCACATTTCATGATCTTCTTGTCCAGCCAAAAACTTTTCTTCAGCACAAATGAGAATTATGATTTCTCCATTTTCTATTCGAATTTTAATCAACTTTATTCATCCGTAAATCCGTCGAAAATCAAAATACACCATTTTGAATCATGATTTTAGACAGATCTCAATGAGATCTATCCATTGATACCCAATTTACTGCGTTTTGGAATTAAAAATTCCTGTTCGCGAAAAGTCATCCAATGAGTGAGCTCTATGCCCCAAAGCACGACAATGTATAGCCACAATTCTTACTTGAGTATAGACCAATGGAATACTCATCCAATCGTAGACGATCAACATGACCAATCCCAATCGGAAAGACAACACTTCTTTCATCAAACATTTCAACAGCACGGAATCGATCACCTTTTCTTCTTGGCATTTTTTCAACAAATTAGACACCCAAACCAACGGCACCCACCATTTGCCGTGCGGTGCGTCCACCGTTTCGTAGGTTTTCAGTTCGGCGTCCGTCATCAAACCGGCCGTCACGAAATGTTGCAGAGTCGGGAAACGTTTGATCGTACGTATCTGGAAAAACTGCTATGCCCGGACTGATTGTGGAAAAGTGCGGCGGTGGAAGAGTATTTTCCGGCGTGTTTAAATGCGCTTCTGAATTCAGTTCCCGAATTCATGAATTCAGTCATAAAGCTGTTTGTAATTCTTTACGGGCAAATAGTTTGAAGGGAGCAAGGATGTTTATGTTCAGCAGCCAAAGTGTGATGGGGTTCAGACTCCATGGGATGTGGGTGAACTATTTTTAAGGATATCAACTCAAGTCATGCCGAAGTAACTCTGGTCTCAAGCTACATGAGTCACTAATATTCCACAGATGACATTTTTTGATTTTTTATCAAAATATGAAAATTCGCATCAGTATATGAAAATTTAAAGCTTCTGAGGTCTGATAGGCTTAAAAATCTACTAAGGATAAAATCTGCTGGAAGTCAGCAAGAAATCTGCATGGATTCAACACAACAGGTAGTCTGCATAGAGTCAAAATCCTCCAAACCTCTACAAGAACATCTATGATGAGCGATAGAGTGAAATTCATTTTTTAACTGGATATACACCTATAGTCTGTTTTTTATAAAATGCTTCCAGACAGAAAAAAGTGACACAAATCAGTTGTGTTGTCAAAATCGCTTACATAGAGCTCTAGCTGTAAAATTTTTCACTCGAAAAATTGTTGAAGGTTAGTTTAGTATGTTCACAAATTTCCAGTCCTATATGATATGTTGCTTATCAGCAAATCGTGAAAATTTGAAATAGTACTTGCTTTCCACTTTCATTATTTGGAAGCATTTTAAGAAAAACAGACTATAGAACGCGATAACGCATGAATTATAAATCAGTATTGTTGAGCGACTTTAGCACTCTAATTTCCATAATTACTGGGGAAATTCCGCGATGCAGTTTTCTGACGTGTGTGCATTGACATACCAATTTACATTAGTTCTCCAAATGTTGCTAAGACTGACATTGAATTTTCAGTTTCAAGCAATTGTCTTTGAGTATCAATATTACTTACTTAGGAAGCAAAAGAATGTACCCTGGTTATCATGAATTTTAGATTTAGAACATTGTTCAGGCCATTGATTACAAAGAAAAAAATTTTGATACTCAAGGTTGTTTCTCCTTTCAAAAAAAGAATACTGTATCTTTGCCAGTGATGCAAAGAATTAGCATGGTCACCTTCCTGCCATCGGAAATTATCGACTCTTGTAACTTTCTCAAAGGCGATTATACAAGAATAATGCCACTTCGTGAACAAAATTCGACAAGACATGTATTTATTACTGCTGAAAATATTTTGATAATTAAGTGAATTCTTCGAGAAGGTTCATGACCATGAGCTCTTGATTTAATTTCATGATCAGACTTGCAGCAACGATCTTAGAAGTACAGGGATGCGAAAATTAGCTTGCATCGAGGTTTACAATTTTTAGGTTGATTTGTCGTTTAGAGAAAAGCTCTTTCTATCTTAAAATGTTTCGTTACATCAAAAATGTGGTGCGTCAGTAGGTCAGAAGTCCGTTAGCTTTCAGCACAAATCATCTAGTAATCGGAATACACTTTTGACCGGAGTTTTAAATCACATGAAGGTTATGGAAACTGTAGTAGTGACAGTAGTAATACCTTCAAATTCCTGGAAAATTTTTGCACATAAAGTTCAGAACTCTGAAATGTTGAAAACAGTTTGTCTTTAAGTCATTGAAGCCGACACTTTTGAAGATTTGGTTATGATCTGCTGGTAGAGTGACTTTTCAAGAAGTGTTTGGTGCAAGTGAACACTTGAACTTTTTCATAGTATCGTAGAAATTTCCAACATCCGAACTTGACGCGAACACTTTTGAAGCTTAAGAGCATCCTTCCGCTCTTCTGAACTATATTTCTGAACTTTTCAAGCGAACACGTCTGAAGTGTGAACACTTGGCAAAATCTTCTGAATTCTTCTGAAAGATTCCCGAACTTCAAACAACGTCTTCTGAACTCTGAAAAAATTCCATTCTGAAATCTTTTAGCTTCTAAACGCCTGAAAAATACTATTGAGCGCTGAAACGTTTGAGCATCCGAACTTCTCTGAAATTTCAGTGAAAATATATAAAGCTGAAGGGTACCACTGAACTCTTGATCTTCTAAGCTTCCAAATGAACACGTCTGAGTATTTCGGAACGTCTTCCGAAAGTCTTCTGAAAGTTTTTTGAACTTAAGATGACTCTTCCGAAAAGTAGCCCTGCGAATAAACGTTCTCAGGGGGTGGAATTGCTGGGGCTTTGACCCCGGACAGAACCCAGTCTGACTCATCTGACAGACATGGCATTATCTTAGCTAACCCTTCCCAGAATTTCATTTTTTGGATTTTGGTACATGAATTGAAAAAATATTTTTTTCCATATAAATGTTACATATAAATATATTGAGCACAAAATAATATGATTTTAAAATAGTTCAGTGTTCTTTCAAGACCTGATTATATGAAGACTTGGAAATCTCATGTAAAAATGTTGAAAGCTGTCCATAAGAAAGTTTAATTTTCGACGCTGGAAAAACATACTGAGAACCATATAAAATCGAATTTTAAAGCATCCTGATCAATTTTGACTGATTTCTAACCTTTGAGCATTAAAAAAATTGAGTCTAACCATCCACAAATTTCCCTGCCGTACATGCATGCCCCTGAGCGCTTAAACTTTCGAGCTTTTCGACCTTTGAACTGATTAAAGCGAGCTCGAAAGAGCCTTTCGTTTCTCACCGACAAGTTCCTCCAACAAAGAGCCGACGACAAGTTCATCCATCTGGCCACCGTTCTCCTCAACACCAAGTACTTGTCGCCCCGTATATAAGTGGTCACGTAGGTCATCATCTTGTCCGGCCAGGTCAACCAATTGCACTGTTCCCACCAACGAGCCACGACCGTTGAAACGAAAAATCCAAGCAGAAAATTCAACGGTATATATTGCGACGACTTGTCACAAAAAATGACCAATTTTCGAAAATAGGCTCTTTGATGATCGTCCATGGCGAAACGGTAAGAAAAATTTATTACATAATATAAGATCAAAAAAATGCTCAAGTCGCGCCATACGGCTTTCCATAAACTGCCTTTCCAACGTAGAAGCAATTTTCCGAAATTATCAGAATAAGAAATTGTCATGTCGAAACGAAAAACCAGCAATTTCTGGAACTAAAAACTTCTCGTTATGTGCCAAGAAATATGTTAATTGACCCTATGTTTGTATGCACATGGAACGAGACCTCCATAGTAAATATAATTGGGTAAAGATTCACATAAACTATAGCATGTTTGAATCAATGAAGACTTCATTTAATTGTTGAAAAACCAGATTTTTCGCACAAGGCAAGAAAGGAACAATTTCAAAGAAAATTGTGATCGATTACGACATTTTTTCGTTTAAAAACCACAAGGCTTTGAATTAATCTAAAAATTCGGCAACATAGAATTGCTCGTTTTTTAAGATACTCCAAGCTGAAAAAATGACAAAAATCAATATTACTTCATTTTTACACAAAGTTTTTCCACTAAATTTTTCACTCAAAAAACTATGAAGTCCAGTTGAATGGGTCGCAAATTTCCCGTCCTATGCGACATATGGTTTAACAGATATAGCAGTGTTATCCAAAATACGAACTGCCTCCAAAGCTCCCTTAGTTTGAAATGGCAGATGCAGGAACAAGAAAAAATTATGTTCGATTTGATACAGAACTTTGGGGGAACAACTACATACTGTAGAAAAATATGAATTTCCTATGACAAAAAGGAGGCTAAAATCGAAAAAACAAACATCTTGCTTATCCATTTTTAATTTAGATTAGATCTGTTATTGACACCTAAGTGGACGTGAACGTTTTTCTCATTGATCACGGTAATAAATTTATTGTTTTTTCAGAATCACTTTAATCAGTTCCCTGCATATGCCACTTCAAAGTAAATGAACTATAGTACCACAGTCAGACTTTTTTGTAATTCGGAATTCATTTTTGGAATTCAATTTTTTTGGAATTTGGATTGGGATTTTGGAATTTTGAATTCAAATAGTCAGCAACGATAGTTTATCGAACTGAAATATTAATTTGCAGTAAATAATTACTTCTTTATTTTCAACGGAAACACAATCGAAAATTTCTATTCAGTGTAAAATTATCGAAATTTTGTAATTTCTAAAATCCTCCCATTTGTTGGTGGAGTCTTTCATTTCGAAGCAAATTCGTATATTCCAGTAAATATGGCTGTATTTTTCGTCTCTGAGAAAACTAGACGATTTGTGAACCTATATCGATATAGATATATCAAAAATAGCACTCCATAAATCAGTTATGAATGATGCCGAGAAAGTCAAATTGAATCGCACACAGGATTTCAAAATTTCGATCACGAGAAATCAAGTTGTGCCTTGCTTCCCAAAAAAATAAATCAAGTGCATCTTGAGTTCAAAAATATTAGTAAGTGACTAAACAAAGCACACAATTTCCTGCTATCGTCCCTTGTTGACCTGTTGTTATCTCGAATCATTAGCTAAGTCTGAAAAATTTCGCGTTCGTTTGATTGGCAATAAAACATTTTATATTCATATCAAAACGATCAAAAATAAAAATGTTTAATTTTTGTGCAAGTTATATGATCGTCTTCTATGGCCTTTCTTCGAAAACGTAACTGCTTTTATCCTTGAGCAATTCTTTCTCGTCCTCGTAGGCCCTGGACAAAAAGTACCACCAATAGAAAATGTTGAAAACTGTGAACATAGCCGGAAATAAGACGGCCGAAAATCGATCGATCTGATCGGCCAAGAGCAACTTAGTTTTCGGCTCCCTGACCGTCGTGATCGAAGCCGCGCCGTCAACTTCAGCCTTTTTCCTGAAGTTGGGCGACGACGGCGACGCCTCTTTATTCAACGACACCCGACTTCTGGTTATCGGGACTTGGGGCAAGGTCAATTGGGCCACTGTGATGCTTTTCTCCATTTCGACGTCGTCCTCGTCCGGCACATTTTCGCCGGTCAAAATGGGGAAAACCGCCGAACCTCTAGCGCGGTCGGCCGTCGACGTTCTTTCTTTCGCCGTCAAATAACCGGAAGCTCTGTTGTTGCGTAAAACGACGGCTGACGACGGCGGTTCGGAATCGTCGGCGCCGGCGCCGCCGACGCCGGCCAATATAGAAACGGCGGCCGGTCGTAAAATGTTACGTACGCAAGACATTTTGTTATTTTCGTTCTTGGCTATGAAACAAACGACGGCCAATTCGACTACGGTGGCGAAAACAAAAAATATACAACCTGAAAATATGTAAATTGGGCTTTCAGGAACGAATTCCTTTAGGAAATTATACGGAATGATGATATTGAAAAAATAAATTTGATGCACACCACTGAGGGTCAACAAAACTTAGACTAAACTCACCCATAACTCATGTTTTTGGATATACGTCAACCAGATATATCGACTGATGCCCACTTGGCTACGTTTTGAATAAAAATCTCTGCTCCCCGCAAAAAATCATTATCTGGATGGGGTGGAACACTCTCCGGGTGGTCTTAATCCCGTAAACCCCCACACACCCATTTAAGGTACTTGGGATTTGGCAGTCAAAAAGTTATAACTATTGAAGACAAAAAAGATTTGATCGAAAATTTTCTCAGAAAGCAAAACTTAAAAAGCAGTAATTTACTTTGGCACAATAAAAAATGCAAGATGGATTGTCTGAATTAGTAGAACACCGGAATTTATGCGGGGCTGTGCGACTACAGTAACTTAAATTCCTAAGGTTCGATATTTTTTGCATGCACGTTTCAAAATCCGAACCCAAGATCAAGTAGGCTTGTCATCGATTTGTGAATCGAGAAATATGTTCCTTTGATAACAAACTAATCATGCAATTAGAATCAGATGTCAACTCCATGTGAAGATTTTTTGTTTGGCAGCTAATGTAGTCAAAATCTCAAATTACCAGTACCTATATGCATCATTAACATCATAAATACGAGCATCTCCAGGCCAGTGACAGATAGAAAAATTGTTTTTTGACATCAATTAAATGTTTAAAACCAATTAGCTGACAAAGTTTAATGGCGTTTCATCAGGTTTAGAAAGAGTGACAGACTAAACTTTGAACTACAACAGACCACAATGTCGTTGTTGATCGACCACAACGATGAACTCTTGTCGTTGTTGAACAAATGTTACCATTATTTCAAGTAAATTAATTCAGACTTCCAAACGTCGAATTAGACTGATGATTTGGTGTGGAATCCAACTTTTCACGTCAATTTGAAATAGTGACGTTACAAAGAAGTGTTAAATCTCTAGTAAGCAAATATGAATAATGATTTTTTTCCAAAACTAAGTGTGTCTATTCTGATCATTCGTAAAAATTTCCGATCATGGAACTTTCTATGACACAGTAATCAGAATAGGTAATTTTCTGCCTACAACATTTTGTTAATTATGCATTGTAGATGCTTGATGATAAAGATTCTGTTAAGACATTCTCGGGTCAATCAGAACCAAAATCTGAATAGTAAATTAAGATTTTGGACTGTAGTCACAAAAGTAGTTTCAACCGAAATCATAGATTAGCAGCAAGGAAAATCAGCGAAATGACAACTGAATTTTAACCAAACTCTAAATTTTAACGAAACATAGCTCCGTCAAAAATAGAGATCGCCGTATTCAATAATATGTTTTTTGGCCGGATTTGCGAGATCTATCGATTGATGCTCAACATGCGACGTTTTGGAAAAGAAATTCTTGCTTGCCATGAAAGTTTCGCTTTAGAATGGCATCAAACATATATTTAAGAGAAATCGAACACTTTCTGGATGTTTTGGATATCGAAATCCGTGAAGCCTTCGCTCAAATTATGTAGTCAGATTTTTTTGAAAATCTCATCCACAGTTCGGTGCTAATTCTAATGGACATTGATTCCGATCATGAGATCTAGAGTCTATTTTTTGCAAAATTCTTGTAAATTAAACAATGACAAAAATAAATACCGTCCTCAAAGTTGTTTACACGAAGCTTTTAGGATTTTTTATTCATAAAGTAGTAAAGGTTATTTGAATGGGCTCACGAATTTCCAGTCCAATGTCACATATGGTAAAAATTAGTACTTGCTTTTATCATAGGTGGCGCGACAGCGTCAACCTATAATATACTTGGCCCTCAAATTTCATGTCCCCCCCCCCCCCCTCTAGAGCCAAAACGGTAAGAGCTAGAACCTTCGGGTTTTTTGCATAATATCGGGCATAGGGGCAAACTATAGGGTGCCTTTTGTCATTTCGCCTTTATCTGCTAGTGGTGCTCGGTGGGGCCCCAAAAACAGGTAAAAAACGCGCTTTTTAAGGCACTCCAGTTCCACCACGCCCAGCAATCGGTGTGCCATATCCAACCTTCATACTTCGGCCTAAGCATCTTGGGGGTGTAATCTCAAATGCGAATTTTTTTTTCTTTGAAATATGGCCTCAATTCAATTATATGGTTGACCAAAGTCCGGGAAAACGCCAAATTCCCCAATTTTGTTATATAATACTTATGGGTTCAAAGAAATAATTTTTTGCCGCATAATGCACTACTAATTTTTTGCAGTTTCAATTGAACTTGTAGCCTTATTGGGATTTTTGGGCTGCTAGGGTTTTCGACCATTGGGAATTTGATGGACGCGGTCACTTTACACAAAATATTATCCCGGGTGTAAACAAGCGTATTTCCGTGATTTTTCAGTGGAGGGAGTTTTCGACCGCGGGGATTCAATAGATGTGGTCACTTTACACAAAAAATTATCCGTTGTGCAAACAAGCGTATTTTCGTGATTTTTTGCTGGAAGAGGTTTTCGACCACGAGGAATTCAATAAATGTGATCACTTTACACAAAAAATTATCCCGTGAGTAAACAAGCGTATTTTCGTGATTTTTCAGTGGAAGGGGTTTTCGACCACGGGGAATTTGATGAATGTGATCATCTTACATAAAAGAACTAGCCCGGGTGTAAACAAGCGTTTTTTTGTGATTTTCTATGGAAGTGGTTTTTGACTGCGGGGAATTCAATGGATGCTTCACTTTACACAAGAAAGTTATCCAGGGTGTAAACATGCGTATTGCCGTAATTTTCTTGTGGGGGGGGGGATTTTCGACTACAATGAATTCCATGAATGTGATCACTTTACACAAAAAATTATCCCGTGAGTAAACAAGCGTATTTTCGAGATTTTTCAGTGGAAGGGGTTTTCGACCATGGAGAATTTGATGAATGCAGTCATCTTACATATAAAACCATTCCGGGTGTAAACAAGTGTATTTTCGTTATTTTTTGTGGAAGGGGTTTTCGACTGCGGAAAATTCAATGGATACGTCATTTTACACGAAAATCTATCTGGGGTGTAAATAAACAAGCATTTTTTTGTGATTTTCTATGGAAGGGGTTTTCGACTGTGGGGAATTCAATGGATGCGTCACTTTACACAAAAAAATGATTCTGGATAAAACCAAGCCTATTTTCGTAATTTTTTTGTGGAAGGGGTTTTCGATCACTGAGAATTTAATGAATGTGATCCCTTTACACACTAATTCATATCGAGTGTAAACAAAGGTATTTCTGCGATTTTTTGGGTTTAAGGATTCTAGACCATGAGGAATTCAATAGGTGTGGTCATTTTTCAGTCTGTTTACAATGTATTTTAAGTACTATGCAGTTTACACATCTTTTACTTTTGCTGGAAGTGAGAATTCATAGCTTGAAGATGGTTTTTTATTGTTTTTTTGACGTGAAGATGACCAAATTTAAAACTTCATGTGCTTCTATGAAGGTTTTCGTGCATGGTTGAGGCCCACTAAAAAGACGTGAACTAGTTTATTAGAAAATGCCCCGATGGGGCAGAAAAAAGGAGAATATACTTGCTTCGACAGTTGCCATGGTAGAAAAAGAAGTGGACTAGATTTTTGAGAACTTGGGTCAAAGTTGGAAAAAATTCACTTCCTTTATATTGGATTTTCATTCTTTCTCAAAAAAATTGTCTATGTCTGCGAAAAAGTATATTCTGCAGCTAAGTGCATCAACATTCTTTCCAACCAAATATGTGCATCTCTGAAATTTTTAGGAGGGTACTGAGGTGGATCTTGGTTTTATGGCGTTTTTTAGACAAAAAATTCAAAAAAATTGACCAAAAAATTTTTTGCATAACAAATTTTCCAGTTCCAAAACCCTTGTGGAAGTTTGTGCCCCCATGTCCCCTCTCACACATATTTGCTTCCAACTGTGTTGAACTTTTTTACTGAATTTGGTGTCAACAAAGGAAATCAACTGTGGGAAAATGGCACATAAAATCTCACTCAGCTTTTTTAGAAAAAAAGCTACAACACAAAGTCTTCTAAGAACTAAACCGATTGTGCCCGATACGCTTCATTCACTCATTTTATATATTATATAACATATCGTATAAAATTCATTCCATAAGTTCTACTGATTACAAGCTATAAACAAATTTATTCTCTTTTATTTAACTATGCAACAAAATAGCATCATTAACAGTTTTTGGATTTAAACTGAAATTGCAGAAAGAGCACTTTTTACGGGTTTCCAGATGGGAAGCAATTTCGCCCATCCCTGTCGCTCCCATCCTGCTTTCAAAAAAGTCGTTTTGTTGCCATGGGAGTGCCAGTAGAGTCGAGAAGAACGCCCTAATATCTAATATAGCGACAACCCTAATATAGGCATGGCTGAATCCCATTTGCAGATCAGTGCCCAATGACTGTAACCAAGGCCCAGCTGCACAAAAGGGGTCTAAGCTCCAGCGCAAAGTAATTTCGAACAAAAAGGCGAATCAGTTTGATCTCAAGTCCGGTATAAATTGAATGCCATCAGGATTATAACGAGCTCAATGCCAGGATTATATCCAGCTCGAGCTGTCGGGTTGCACTAACATTTTCGCATAATTTTCTTATCTCTAAAGCAAATAAATATAAAAATTTCTGCAATTCCCAAACTCGAACTTAAACCTCAGTATTAGTTAATCCTGAAGTGAGTGTTGTTTGTGCATCGGACGAGAATAATTTGAACATTGCGATTAGCTCAACCTCAGGATCATCAATTTAATCCCGATGTTAAGATTATCCTCATGTTGGGTTAGTGCAACCACCCCAGGCTTCTTTATAGTTCTGAAAATGACTATAATATGCCTCCCACACTATTTTCCAGCTAGTGTGAGAGGCAGGAGTTTTGAATTGGTCGGGAGTTAGAATGCTATTGGTTTACCATTTCTTTACATTTGAAATCATGCGCATATAATTCTCTTACAGAAAAATTTGATTGTAGTTGATGCCAGGGGAAGGACAAAATGCACGATGCTGCAGAATATACTTTTTCACAGACATGGAAAATTTTTTTGAGAAAGAATGAAAATCCAATATAAAGAAAGTGAATTTTTTCCAACTTTGACACAAGTTCTCAAAAATCTAGTCCACTTCTTTTTCTACCATGGCAACTGTCGAAGCAAGTATATTCTCCTTCTTTCTGCCCCATCGGGGCATTTTCTAATAAACTAGTATTTAAAATCATTTCAAGGAAAATAGACTACAGTGATGCATCCAATGGGTCGTTTGTAGCATTTATTTGAGACTTCCCTCATACTCCTTTTCCTCACCCAGCATCCAAACGTCCAAAGCTTTAATGTACGAAACGCGAGGTAGATTGGCTAAAATGTTGCCAAATTGATATGTCAAAGCGACGAGGGAACTGACGCCCACCGTACTCCTGGCCGGCAAGGCCTTCAGCTCCGTGTTCATCGAAAAAGATACCCACGATACGACGATGGTCAAATACGTGGGGATGTAGGCTTGTAGGACGAAAAAACCGTAGCGACGTCTGAAATGAGTAGAAAACAGGGGTTGAATTCACGGGGCGCAAATCACTAGATCAAGCAATAAACAGGTTTCTAAAGACTGTTTGCTCATCAAATGTCAGGAAACTGATTTTCAGACCTCATTAAGAAATTTTAATGTGTTGGAATTGAAGCATCTTCTGTCACACTCTTTTCTGTCTGGTCACTACAATTCCAATACAATGCTAGCAAAGATGCAAAGTGGTAAAAAAGAACCTACCCAAAAGTGCAAGCTTTACATAGCAGATCTGTGGTCTAAAATCTTCGATAGAAAAATAACTCCATGGTCTGATATTTTTTTCTTAACTAAAAAATGACCAAAATTGTTACCGCTATTCACATTATTGTGTCTACTAAGTTCGTTGAGTATGCTCAAAAGTTCGCAGTTTTATGTGACATACGTATGGTTTCGCAGAAAATCAAAAAAGTGATGAAATAGAATTTGCTTTATCCAGTTCTATTCTAGGAGCACCTTGAGGAAAATAGACTGGTCGCATGTTGAAATTTCCTGCATGTTTTTAATTCACGAACTGGTTGGTTAACCACTATTTTTTACTTTTCGTGGACAATTTTACCAGATATTCCAGCAAAATCACCAATTTGAGAAAAATAATACCCAATAATACTTTCTATGCGCATCATTCAGCTCTCAAGAGAAGAATCGAAAATTTTAAAAAACTTCTAAGTTTCTTGGTAATAGTATTTTGCTCGTGATCATCAAAATTATCGATTGTCGCTCATCAAAATTTTTACAATAAAATTGACATTGGGATAACCGGATACTGCCGGTTACATAATGTTTATGAAATTAAATCAAGAAGTAGTGGATGAGTAGAGTTTGCGATATACTATAGGTATTGACGTGAAATTTTTAGTTGAGAAACTAAAGTAGATAGGCTACCTGATGAATGAAACCCAAACCGTCTACCTTGATTAGCTAAGGTGCATCAGATCTTCTAGGCAGACCACTTTTTGCACATCCTGTATATCAATAACAGAAAATTTGTACGAATGTCAGCTAAAACTTAAACTTATATAACTACATCGGAAACAAATATGCGAGCTTTTGATATTTTTGAGAATAGATTTTGAATTACTCAATCAGTAACATCTTTCGAATATATAAAAAAAGATCTAATGATCCACAAATAAAAATTTCGTTCGACAACTTTTCGTGCTCATGTTGAAAAATGATAAGCAAACATCACGAACCTGAACACAAAAGTGACCATCAAACGATCCCAATCACCGTTCGGATAAGGCAGATTGGATTTTTTGGCCGACCAGGCTACCATTTTGAAATCGGGCAACTCCAGCTTTTTCATCAAAACCACTGCGTTGTGATCCATCCAATTCAAATTGACCTCCTCGGCGTTGAAACTATAACTTTCGAAGGCCAAATAGCACTGTTGCGTATCGAAAGGAAAAGACTGCAATTGCATTGAACAGGGTGCCCGGATAGACAAACGATAGTTGACCCAAACGGTACCATTCTTAATGGAAAAGAACTTTGATGAACCACTAATGACTAAATGTTTAAAGCTCTCAAAAACAGCTTGCAAGACTTCGACTGATTTTATGATCGGCATGACAGTGCTATTTCAGTTTTTTGCTGAAAAGAGTGACTTATTTTGCAGAGAAGAGTGACTTATTTTGCTTATCAAGAACAAAATTTGCAGGCGAAATTTTCAAAAAAATTTCTATGTGTAATTACAGATCGCTATAGAAGTTTTATATATTCCAATGTTATTGAGCTTTCTTCACCACTCGTCTCTAAAGTGATTTTTTACAAATTGTGAAGATAAATGTCATCACGTAATTTGTGAAGAATCGCATAAATGCTTTTATTTCGCTCATCAGCTCTAAGATTTTTAGGTATCGAGATCATCACCTAAATAGTAAGCAAAAACCGAATTTTTGCTCAAGAACTCCTGCAACAGTACTCTGATTTCGGGGAAAGCTCTGATGTCAACACAGACGATTCTCCATTGAATGCATATGACTTTCATAGAATTTTCCAAACCTTGAGCTGACTTTTATCGCCGTTTTTCAAAGTGTATGTTTTTACTCCCAAATAGAAATCACTTTCGTTTCATTTTGCCGCTGTTCTCAGTCGCTCAAGTTTGGAATTGATCGGACCCTGATGATGTGGTACAAAAGAGACATTGGAATAGTTAAAGCAAAACAGAAATTACTGGCTTTTAAAGTAGAGAGAAACCATGATTCAGAAGGATGTGATGAAAAGCAATTTTAGCTCAAACTAGAAGATTCAAATTCAGGTTGACCGACAGAAAGCTTCATTTATCATTTTAAATTTTTACCGAATCATAAAACAGATCAGTGTTCTATACCTCATATAAGACGAACATTGTATTATTCATAGGGGACCTGTGAATTTCTGAATGTTTCGAATTGACCAGGCAAGTATTCGGTTTCCAAATTTTGTCCAATGATTTCACGTCGATGGTAATGTTAGGGCGACAAGAGTCGAAATGGGCGAAACTCAACGCCGGGTCTTGCCACATTTGGATGAACAGCAAATCAATTTCGAAATCGCCTTTCAATTCGTTCAGACTCGAAACGTCCTGGATTTGCAGCCTAACGGTGACCTTTGATTAAAAGCAAAACGACTTTAAGGATCATAAGATCACATTTTTTGACGTCAACAACAAATCAAGAGAAATCAAAGAAAAAAGTACGGTTTTATGCACTATTTGCAGGAGTGCAATATATTACTTGAATGGAATCTTCGTTCGGAGATTCGGGTAGGGCTTTGTTGTAAGTTTTTAATAATTCGTCGATGATATCAGCGTCCGTCATATAACGACGTCGACGACAAGATTTTTTCGACGTTGCAATTACTGGATTGGTAGTATTTAGCCTACTGGAATTTGATATTTGTTCATCGATCAAATGCTTGACGTAAGATGCGGTCGCGTAACTCGTATAAGTGACCAGTAAAATCAATAGTTCATGTCGCATGCCTGAAAAACTACAATTGAAAAGAATAAAAAATTCTTTGTTATGTATGTTCTAAAATACATTTATCAAACGACTATTTTCAAAATTAGCATGAACATCTACTGGAAGGAAAACAAACCTCGTCATGTTGCAGTTCCAGTAGACCATTCTTCAATAATCGTTAGCTATAGTTCTTTTTCTCAAATTAACTTCTGAATCAAAAGTGCTGCAGCGTAAGCCGACGTAATTCTACCAATCAAGACCACAACTTGTGAGAGGAAACGTTGGCACTTGGTGCAGGTTTATGAAAAGCCTATGGAGTTATTCGTATTCAGAGGTTCATTTGAAAAATATACTATAGTGGGCTCACCGAGGAGGTAATTGTGGTTTACTGTAGCTCTCTTTATAGAAGAGCAAAAAGTTAATTTGATTTGGCTAGGAAGTGATCCGAATATCTCCCTTCTGATAATCTGCCCTCAAAATTTGCAATGCACCCTTATTATGTGCGTATTTTTGACTATAACCTTGCATCTGTGAGATCCTCCAGGATGTCAATCGAAAATTTTTTTTTCATCCTGTTTTTTATGTTTTGTCAAAAACTATTCCAACTAACGAAGCTTCAGCAATGGTGGCAGACTAGGGTATTGTCACTTTTTAAAGTCTCAAAATGGATCACTGGGTACCTTTTATTTGGAAAGAATGGTTTACCTAATGGATATTTAGGCACATCACGTCAACAGACTTTGGACTTTGCCCAGCCTATAAGCCTAATATTGGGGATCTCTGAACAGAGGATAATTTCCGAGTTCTACCTGCTTGGAACTGACGCGACACCATATACCTGCTAACTTGGTAACTTCATTGACTCTAAATAGGTTATTCATTTAGAAATGATCGATGCAACGGTCGGACTTTCGGCAAACGCAGCCTTACTAGAGATTAGGAAATCAATTTCGATAATCTTGAAATAGTTGAAGTTAGCGATCACCAAGGAGTCTGTATTGTGAAGGAAAAATTTATTGAATAGAGTCAACCAGCCTTCCATGATTTAGAATAAAAGTTTGGCTGCAATTTCGCTGCATCGATCACTTAAAAATGAATGGAGTATAATAATAATGTAGTGGTAGTAATGGTGGTGGTATTAGCGTTCGCAGTAGCAATATTACTTACTATGTTGGGTTGGTAAGTAAAAACTTCGGGTATTTTTCCATAAAATCTTATGGAAACACAAAGAAGATCAACCTCAATGGAAGTTATCAGTTCACTTGAATGAACAAAAGGCACAATGTTCTATTTAGTCCCCCTTGTTGCCCTGTTGTCGACACGAATTTTAAGCAAGATGACCACCAATATTTCCGAAATTTTTGAGGACACTGTTAAATGTTAATTCTAAATGAAATGTGTCTTCAAGCACTTAAAACAACACCATGCATGTCTAGGTAAGGGAGTAAGGGAGACGTGTCGTAGGCATACATGCACAGCACAGAAATTCTGCTTGGGGTCAGCCAGGGCAAGAGGTGGATTAGAAATTTTTTTCTTTCTTGATAACGGAAAGAAAGGTCTTAGAAATGTCTTTTAATATCCAAGCAGAATATTTTTCGACCTATATTAGTCAGATATGTGAAACTATGTGCTTACACAGCAACACTTTTCAAAGTTTTAATGTTACTTCTTCGGAATCAAGTATAGTCTGTTTTTTATAAAATGCTTCCGAATAATAAATCTGGAGAGCAAGTACTATTTTACATTTTCAGCAATTTCTACTAAGCCGTACGTCATATGGAGCTTAAACTTGGTGACGATACTCAACTAACACTTTGAAATTTTTCAAGTGAAAAAATGTACAGTAAAAGCTTCATGTGCAGGATTTTCAAGCCACCTAATATTTGTGTCATTATAAATTTTAGTAGCATTTTATAAAAAACAGACTATAGGTATGCTTTGTTCAGAAAAATTGTTCAACTACGGCATCATTTTCTTTTTTATGACGACTTTCTCTTCTCTCTTGCTCATTTTCCTTCCTCATCTTCTCAATCATTGCTAGGGGTCAAATCTGCTGGGAGTCAGCAAGAATCTTCTGGGGGTCAAACCCCCCCCCCCCAAAGCCCCCACGTGCATGTATGGTCGAGGGTTTTACGTATTACCATAATGCTAGGCATAGGATACTCCACCATTTTGGAGGAAAAAAGCTTTTTATTTAAAAAACGTTCATTTTTAAGTTGAGAAATGGCCTTTGTTAAAAAAGCACCAATAATGTACATAAATACGAGTTTTTATGGATTTTAATGCCACAAAGTCTACGTTTTGAGCCATTTTCGGACTTTTGAGGCAAAGATTCCGGACTTTTTTTGTATTGGGCACTTGGACAAAGGCAAAAAAAGGGTATATTTTGGGCAACCTATGACTCCATCTACTGACCTCGCCTGAACTCCGAATACTGTTATATGTATGCGAGTCCAATAATGAAGTACAACAAGAAGGCAACCGGCGTAATTAGGAACGCATAGATAGAGCTATCTCTACTGTCAGTAGTTTTTCTCATTAATTTTACCCAATTTTCCGATCCAAACCCCTTAGAGAATCAATTTCCTAAAATTGAAACTGCTAATCGACCGGAAACAGCCAAAGGGAAACAAACAATCATCGAATGCATGGAAAGCTCAGAGAGAAAACCGAATTTGCATAAAAACTAGGCAAATTCGGTCAACTATATCCAGGCAGCCTAACGGCATGCAAAAAGTAAATTATGTTCCAATATTAGCAAAGTTTTTGCTCTAATATATAAGGCCCGAGGAAACAGGCAGAAAAAGAGTTTCTCATCATATTTTCGCTGTTGTCGTCGCCGAGAACATCCTATAAAGCCTTGTAAGAGATGGATTTTTTCATAATGAACAACTTCTACAAGCCCCTTCAGGTATCGATTTTCAACGAAAAACATAATCCCTCCGAAAGATATAATATGAACGTGAGTGCTTCACCGATGAGGAATTATAAAGAATGAGAGGAAAAAATGATACGACCTTCGATTCTAGTACGAGATTATTGAAAGTCCTTGAAAAACTAATTCAACCACGAGAGCATAACAGGAGTGAAAATTATATGACAGACTCCGTGAACTTTCTAACTCGGGATACACTTGTCAAAAATGGGCTAACGACATTTGCCAACCAAATCCACGCCCAAATATCTCTCGTCGAGCCCTTTTCCAGCTGATAATATCTTTATTCTGCAGCACTTGACAGACAGAGGTCGTATCGAAGCTTGCTTTTGAAGACAAAAATGCTCGAAAACTAAATACAATACCTCATATTTTGAAAATTCTCCCTGTAACAATTTCTTAAAGTAGTGAAAAATCTTACAGGTAAAGGATTTCGGTAAACGATTTTGGCGACAGAATATATTTTTGTCAGTTTGATCAAGAATTAGTATCATAGAATTTTATAGATACTTATTGCTGAACTTTTACATAAATGTCCATAATTTGAAAGACCCAGGTTGACGTCCAAATCTTACAGGTCTGTTGTAGGATTTGGTCAGGTAAGATCTGTGTTCTATATGAGGTTCAAGATCATCAACAGATCATACATCTCTTAAGACCCTAATAACGAACTTTGTGTAAGGGGTCTAGACCACGCTGTCCAAGAGTAAACCACGGAGCAGAGAGAGGGCCGGAGCGAAAAAATTCGTTACCTTTTCGAACATGACGCCACGACATCATTTCAAGATGCATCGCAAAAAAAATCAAGAAGTAAGAATTTTTCAATGTTCCACTGTCTTTTCCAAGATAATCTTTAAAAAATTCAAGTTGGGATCTTGAAAAAAGTCAAGATTAGCGGCATATTAACGGATGAAATTTTCAAAGGCGTTTTACCGCCCTCAAAGTGGATTCCTGAGGTCAGAACTTGGTGGAGGAAGGCGTCACGGGTATCGTTAAAAGGGATTATTTTGGTCGAGAAATTTTGTTTTTTATTGATTTTTCATAGAAATTTATATTTTTGTGTTCTCAGAAAAACATTAAAAACGATCGTTTTTTACAACCCAAAATGCAGTAATTTTAGAAAAGAATCACAAATTTTTTATTTCATATGATGTTTTCTTGTCACTCGGCCTGTGCAAAATCCTGATAAAAAAATGTTTGCTTTATTTTTCGAAATTCCTGCATTTTGAAAGAAAAACGAGCTTTTTTCATTTTTCTGAGAAATCTCGAAAAGCATAATTTTTACAAAAACTAAGATGTCCATCGAATTTCCGCGCAAAATAATCTTCCCCCTTAATAAAACTTACCCATAAGAAACCAAGGGCACCCTTCCAGCAAGCCCTGACCTAAGAAACTTTGAAGCGTTCGGGTTATGATTATAGGAGGCGGAGCAACGTCGTTGTTTTTTTTATATTTTTTTTACTTTTATCCTCTGACGAGCCGGCCAATCAACTTTTTTCAGGACTATCATAAAAAAATTTCGATGTACTTGAAAAGAAACTGGGATATCGAAAAATTTGCACATCATGATTTTTTTGCGATGCATCTTGAAAAAAAGTTGTGCATCCATGTCCAAAGAAAATAATTTTTTTTTCAAATGGCGACAAATTTTTTCAAGTGGTAACAATTTTTTCCAAGATGGCCCTTCTCGTATTTCGTATATTTTCTTTTTTGTTAATTGCATGATCTGTTTTTCTTATACCGGAAGTTCGTTTAACCAGAATGCCACACTATACGACGCCGATCCTGACGAAAATAATCTTTTAGGCCCGTATTCAAAATCGCGTGTTAAGTCAACACGGTGTTAGGACTTAACACCGTGTTGGCTAACACGGCGATCGAGCTAACACCGTGTCAAGTATCACCTCGTATTCACAATAGCGTGTTATGTCCGTGTTAGCCAACACCGTGTTACCACCGTGTTACTTTCACTATCACCGTGTTGATGGCTCGAATTGATGTTCTTAACCCTTAAGGTCCTGTATATACAGCGTAGTAAAAATATATAGCCTCAGTAAATGCAGTGTATCTCATTCAATTCGCGATCTAAAGCAGTGTCGTTTTTTATTCCATTCGCAAGGTTTTGCGCTTCAAGTGAAGCTGGAGATTGTGTTTGGTATTCTGTAGTCAGCGCCGGAAAATCAAAATGTTTGACCGGCGCTAAATTTTTTTCGGGATTTTTTTCGGTTTTTCCTATATTTCGCGCCCGAGGTAGGTTTTACCAAGGAATTCGGCTAATGCAGTCGAAAAGCGCATTCATTTTTCATCAGAATGCTCTTCATCGTATTAAATTATCTAGCATGATGTATTTTTGAGAGTTTTTGAAAAAAACTTATTTTCTTTCCTTTGTTTGGGTTTTACTGAGCGAAAATAGTCAATAGTGAGAAAATATTCATATGCTTGGGCTCCCCTCCCAAAGTCCCCCCCTCTCTACAGGTGCAATTATAATTATAATCGTTAAAGTGAATAAACAACAATTTTCTTAGACAAGAGTACTCAGTAATAACAAAAATATGATTTTGGGTCGATTCGACCCTAAGCAGGACGTTAAGGGTTAACCAAGAAAAAGCTGCAGCCATAGCCAAAGCAGACTATTACAAATTAAAGAAGGCTCTGCTTACTGGCCAACAGGCAACAGGACCCTTGCCCCCTGGGAGTCAATTTTATGGTGATCAGCATGATCAATGTCAACAAGGTTTTTCAACAATGCCAACTTTTCTCAGTATGTAATCTTTGAGTTTGAACAGTCATTTGACGAGCAGTTAATTTTCATGAATAAAACTTATGATTTTGTATTAACGTGAACTGCTGGAGGAATCGCATGATTTCGACCAGAATTTTCTAATTGATCCTGGAGAAGCATAATCAAGTCTCGCGCATCATTTTTCGACAATTTGTATCTTGATTTAAAGGTAACCTCATCGTAGCCCTCAAATGGATTGGCCCTATCCCAAAAGTGATGAATATGATGTACTATTTCTTCATTTTCATCAGTATGATCCAATAGGTCAATAATATCCATGACAATTGAAAAAATTAACTAATAGACTACTGCTAACACGCCGCTAAAACTGGTAGGGGGCAGGTTGAGAACTGTAACGACCAGATTTTGTGTGAAGCACTTTACTTTAACCAATGGTGTTACGGCAGGAACAGCTATAATGGAACGGGGCGCGGGCGAGACGTTAAGACGATAATACAACGAATGGTTGACGGTCGCTTGAACGTCGACAACACAAAATTTAGACAGCGCGTTTGCTTGCAAATAAAAATATACAACCCGGTTTAACTGCTTTCAGAAACGGTTGCTTGCAAATAAAAATGAACATCCGCGGATCAAAACGAACAAAACACAATGATCTAATAACTAATAAAATCACGCTTTGATTCTCCTTTTATACAACATTTTTGGCCACTCCCTGGGCGTCGCGGGAGGTCGTGCTTCTGTCCATCTTCTTCTGCCAATCGTTGTTTCCGGCTACGCTTTTTGTGCTTTCTTAGTTACGCCTCTCTAACGCTTTTCTGGTACCGTATGCTTTCTGTGCTTCACTTGCTTTCTATGGTGGGCTTGGCCACACCTCTGTGCTTCTGTGCATGCTTCCTGTATCGGTTTCTCTGTATACACATGTTTTGTGGGGCCGTTGCTACCGTTACACTTGAGACTACTGTCTGGCGGGGCTTTTACATATTTTACTGTGTGCAGGTGTTGTTTACGATTTTTACGGGGATTACGGTAGCTGTGGAATGTGTAGTTTAGTGTAGGTTCTAGGGGACCAGCTGCCGTTTGTGCAAATTAATTGGGGCATCTTAATTAGGCTACCGGGGTGTGAACGGATCAAAATAAAGTACTTCAAGTAATTTTATAGGAATGTTTGGGTGTGAATCCCAGACACCCTTGAGATGATAAAATACGAGAATGAATAATATTTAATAAATATTTATCACATACAGTATGCTATATATTTACAGTACTGCTTTAGCAGGTAAGTTACAGAACGCCGTGTTAACTTTTCCTTTTCTCGACCCTAACACGCGATTGTGAAAACGGGGATAAAACTTAGCACCGCGTTACCACCATGTTAGCCAAAATTTCACACCGTGTCAGCCTAACATGCTGCTAACACGTGATTGTGAATACGGGCCTAAATGACTACAGATGACAGAACAAAAACACAAAAAATTGAAATCATTCCATACGATAGAAGATTGCAGAACAAAGACAGAATTTTGAAACTATGAAAATTCTTGTAAATGTGAGATACAATCAGTTCAGCCAAAAAAATTTTAGACATGTTTTAAATAACTAAAACAATCTAGTGAAAATATAGTTTCTCTATGAGAACATTATTTGTAGGTATGATGAATGGACATAGTAAACGAATACATGATAATGAATTCGAGTGACAAACCAACATCAGTGTGATATCGAGGCATGAACTGATTTTTGATATTCGGGCAGTTAGCGATTCTCAAATACAGCGAAATCTCAATACAGCGATTCTCAAAACAGCGAGGTCTCAAAAGAGCGAATAGTAAAAAGTTCTATGCGTTAAAGCAAACGCACACATAATTTTTATAATAAATATCAAAATTAGGTATATTAAAAGCGTTTTTGCTTGTTGAGAGCCTATTTTTAGTTGCGCTTTTGTGCTGCAATTGCGCTAGTTATGCACGAACGGACCATTCAAAAATTACAAAAAAATATCTGTCAGAAAAGCATTTTTGCAAAACGTTTGAAAGAAAGAAACAGAAAATTACCTTAAAAATTACCGATTAAAATTGTTTTGTGTGAGCGTAACTGCAAAAAAATTAAATTAATGAAATAAATAAAACAAAATGAAATAGATAAAATGATAAAGCAGTAAAGGCAAAACAAATAATAAAGAAACGGAAAGTAAAATAACGCAGTAAAAAGTAGAACAAAAGCACACAACCTGAAAAAATGAAAAGAAAAGTGGTTGAAAATAAGAAGAGTATAAAAGGGAATAAATCAATAGAGGAGTAAAGAAAAAACATGCATTTAGATATGTTAACAATGAACATACATACCAGCATGAAAAGCTGTAATTTCGTGAAAACAGAACCATGTCTGAAATTTGGCGATTCGTGCCAAAATTGTGCGAAAACTAGCATCCACCATATCGAAATGGAGGACAGCATGACTATAGAATCGGGGACCCGTATTTTCTATAGGCGGAGGACCAGGCCATGCGCGCCACAACGTCTGGTTATTCCCATTCAGCAAACACACAACAGCGAAGTCTCAATTCATCGATTCCCAAAACAGCGAAGTATCAGAACAGGTTCTCAAAATAACGAATTTTCAAAACAGTTATCTTTGGAATGGAAAATTGAGATTGGGTGGGGTAGACGTTTTGGCACATGGCCCATTTGGTCCTTCGATCTGGTGGATGCTGGTTGTCACACATTTTGCCACCAACCGCCGGATTTCTGACATGGGTTTAGCGGCATTGCAGTTTTTTATTCTAGTTTGTTTATTATTAACATATTCACATGCATGTTTCTTTTTTCCTTTATCGATTTATTTCTTTGAATATTCTGATTTTGTGCTACATCTTGTATAATTTTTTTCAGATTGTGTGCTTTTGTTCTATTTTTTACTTCTCGTGTTCTTATCATTCGTTTTCTGTTCTGCCTTCACTGCTTAATTATTTTACTCATTTCATCTGATTTGTTTATTCCATTTTACTTTACTTACTTCATCAATTTATTTTTTTTTTTTTAAGCTGCATACAAAACAACTTTAATGGAGAATCCTTATGACAATTTTTTCAAACGTTTCGAAAACATGTTTTTCTCACAGAAACTTCTTTGTGATTTTGGAATAGTCCGTTCGTGCACACCTCCCGCAACTGCAGCACAAATACACGCGATATTTAGATGGCCAAATGCAACTAAAAATAGACTATCACAACTAGCAAAAACAATTTTGAATAAAATAATTTTCATACTTATCATAAAAGGATTTTTAGTATTCGCTGTTTTGAGTTTCGTTGTATTGGGGACACGCCAAACGTCTACCCCTCACTATTACCATTTTTCCATCCGACTCTGAAGGCAGATAGAATTTTTTTTGAAAATCCCTATTTCAGGACTTCGCTGTTTTGATTCCCGCTGAACAAGGGTGAAACCATTCCAACAGCCCCGAAATGTTATTTGTGTTGGAAATCGTCATTGACAGAAAATTCCCGGTTTTCGAAGCCGGAAACGGACTTGAACCATATACAGATGCAACCATACACAACTCATCTTATGCTACGTAAAATTAGGAAATATTGAAGATACAGACCCCCGTAAACCCAAGAAAACCTTCTATGGAAAGTCAATTCAACATATTTGGCGTTTATCTTTATCGAACAATATTCGCGGTATAACAACAAAATTTTGGCGAATGATTTTCAAGTTTACGACGTTTCCATCGCAACGCTTTCTTCCGTATGTTTTCCTTTCAGCTTACCGGTGATCAGAGCGCGACCGGCCGCCTTCCTGTCCAATAATTTACGGCGGTCTTTGTCCAACTTCAATTTGACGACCGTAACCTGAAGCAAACAAGAGTTAAGGCTAAAAAGTCGCAACGTACGTCGACTAAGAAAGTGACAGAATATAAATTGTATTTTAGAACAGTTTTTATGGCGATTGATGTGGGAGTATTTCAACCGTTAGAATAAATAAAAACGTACATTTGACGTTTTAGAAAACCATATCACCAAAATTTTACAACACTGGGCGACAGACTAACAAAACTGATAACCCGGTTTCTGCATTTTCGATCACAATGATAGTCAGGTTCACTTCCCTCACTGTGTCATCGCTAAATAAAATCATTATGTCATATATAGATCTGGAAACATACGATTTTCACGTCGCATTATAGGATAGGATACTGCAGTGAAATCTAGCTTCACAGTATTTTATACGATTAAAATCCGACTTTTCATTTCTTTAGAAGTATTTTTTGATGCTCCTACATAGACGAAAATCTATTGAAATTTGTAGATCATCTGGAGAAATTTCACGTTTATTCAAATTTCATAAATTTTCGAGAAATTCTGGTTGTACAATCCATCGGTTTTTTATCATAAAGCTTTACAGAGAGGGATTCGATATGTCAATACAAACGAACAAAATTCAACTCCTTAACAAAATCTTGGAACTGAATTAGAGATCTTCTGGAAAATAGAATGATTAAGAGACGCATACTAAAAATTACCTCCACTTGTCTAATCCTACGCCGGAATTTACAATTTTAATCAGATTACAAATACAGTCAAGCCTGTAGCCAGGAATTTTTTTCGGGGGAGGGGGGGGGGGAGGGGCACTTCCTTGGCCAACCCTGTACCCAAAATCATTTCCCCCAACCCCCCCCCCCCCCCAGTTTGGAAAAAATTATCAAAAAAGTGTATGTTTTTTGGCCTTTTTTGGGAAAAATTTCGACTTTTTCCTACCCCCCCCCAACTGGTCGGAGGTCTTACAGGTATGCCAAAGGTCCCACCCTTTGCCTTTTTTAACACTTCAAACATTTGGGGGGGGGGGGGCATGCCCTCCGACCCCTCCCCCTGCCTACAGGCCTGATAACAGTCCAAATTCAAGCACGAAGGCATCATGTAAAGAGTACCTATGAGTTAAGATCAACTGTGACATGATATTCAAATGCTCAACAATAGGCATTTTAGTTTCAAAATTTTTTATAATTTAGTTCGACAGAATATCCGTCAACAATGATGAAGGTACACTATTTTAAATAACGTTTCGAATATATCATAGTGATATATGTCGATTGGTGCGCAATTCGCGGCGTTTTGGAAAAAATATTCATACACGCCTTGAAATAGATAGTTCAACGCCCCGCGCTGATGTGTAGACGTGAGATAGTCAATAATCAGACCTCCCCATGGGGAGGGGCATGAGGTAGGGATGCAACGGGTAGTGAATTTTCATTTATTCGGGTTCGGGTAGTCAGTCATATTTAATTTATTCGGTTTGGGGTATTGATCCAAAATTTACTCGGGTTCGGGTAATTCAAGATACATATGTGAACTTTTTTTTTGTATTACTGCACTGCAACTTGTACATGGGTTGTGTTGATTGTGTCAATGCTTCTCATCAGACAATCCCATAGGGAGGGGTATGAGGGGGGTATTAACGGTCAAGATAAATCAAAAATCAGCGCTTTTGTTTACACAATTCGTGAAGGTATGGAGAAGCGATTTGGGAACATAGAACAGAATGAGTAAGAAAAAATTACAGTAGATTGAATAGTTGTAAAGGAGTAATGTCATTTCAGAATGCACATTGTCACAACATTCCTTGGTTACAAGAATAAAATTTTTTTCCAAAATTCGACCATAACACTGACGACCAGTTTCATTGAAAAATACGTTGAACAAAGTGCAGTAGATAAACAACCTCAGCCAATGAAGAAACAAAACAAAACTATCTACAACTTCCGCAGGCTTGAATATGGAAGACTTTGCTCGTGGATCAGATAGCAGTTCAGAAGAAAATATGCAACAAGTCAATACACTTATGCTAAAAATGGTAATTATGAACATGCTTCCCAAATCATGTATACTTCAATACAGCTTTTTCAGGAAATTGAAAATAATGAAAAGAAAAAATGTCTCGGGATTCTTGAAGACCGTTTGGATTGGTGGCGATTAAACCAAAAAACCTTTCTGATTTTGGCACATGTTGTAAGAAGATCATACCTGCAATTGGGGGGTTGGGGGGACTCCCCCAACTTGGCCAACCATATACCCAACCCCCCAGTTTGGGAAAAATTGGCAAAAAGTGCCTTTTTGGGAAAAATTTCGACTTTTTTCGACCCCGCCCCCAACTGGTCGGACCTCTCACAGGTATGAAGAAGATATATGGCACCACCGCCAACATCAGTGTCCTCAGAAAGATCGTTTAGCCATACAGGTCTAATTAATGAACCAAGTCAAAACAAAATGAAGGGTGAAACCACTGAAAAAGTATTGTTTATTAAAATTAACTTGGTAAAATACAATTAAAAATATTGACAAACAAATGTTGTTGATTAACTTATTTTCAAGAATGTGGGTGCTCTTAAGTCTCCTATAAACCTGAATAAAACCCGAAAAAATTGTCAAAACTATTCGAGTTCGGTTAGGTGAAAATAGCTCGGGTACCCGTACCCGGTGCTCGGATTGCATCCCTAGTATGACGAGGATATTACCGTCCTTAAAAGTGATCACTGGTTACCTATTTTCCAGATAAAATGAACTGTTTAATGGTCATTTAGCTACACTAATCCCGCCAACCCCTACCAGAAAAATCTGACCTTGGGGACCTCTGTCAGTGATCCAACGGGCGGTCCGACGTCATAAGACCCGTCCCTATGGGAGTATAACAGGGCCATACACGGGCCTTGCGTTCTTATCAAAAGACGTGTCACATCAAATAGTGGGAACCGAGACATTAGAGCGCGGGACAATAGAGTGCAGGGTCCATAGAGCGCGGACATTAGAGACAATACAGTAGCGGATGCAGGGGGCGGGGACGGCCGCGCCTCCTAAACTCACGGTCTAAAAATAAAATTTATCAAGCTAATGGTTAAACGCAAATTATCAGAAATGTACAAAATAGGGTTGTCCTTGGGCAGACATATAACGTACTAACATATACGTCACCACTGGTACCATACTTCATGTATCATTCATGGAAAGATTTTTAAGGCTCCTTTTCTTTTCATTTCATGTCAGCTATGATAATGCATTGATTGATAGGTTAGGAAGAGTTTGAGTATTTTAGACAAAAAAATTTAATTTTTAAAATAACTGTCATTACTAAGTACGAGGAAGCTCAATCTTTTCCCAAAGAAACTGCGTTGCACACATCCCTAGACACTTCTATCGATTCATCTGCAGGGTTTTTTTAGCACAGTTGTAATGAAACCAGAGCCATGCTAATGGAAATTTTTGGACATTAGCACGCATGCTAATGACTGGAAGTGAAAAATTTTTGAAAAAAAGTTTGAGAAGAAAGTTGAAGATATCACAAAAATTAAACAATTGTAGGCTTTCTGAAAAAAATCAAGAACCTGTTGAAGTGCAGTTCCAGATACAATGAAAATATGTAAACTTTTATCCAAACCAGTGTTTTTTTGCACTGTGCAAAATTATTTCTGCTCGTGCAAAACTTTTTTCAGTTTTTTTTGCACCGTACAAAAAAATATTCATCAATTGTGGAAAAAAATTTGGTGTTTTCATGTTGAAAAGATACATTTTGGTGCATTTTAGTAGACCCAAATTTCAAAATTTTCCGGCGCGAAAACTTTAATAATCATTATTATTTATTGTCAAGCTCAGGCGCGACTTTTAGCATGTCTACCTTCACTTATCACTAATTTTTAATAGTTTTCATCGTCTTAAACGTATTATTTCATGTCTAATTGGCGATCTTCAATTACCTATCATTATATTTAATGAAGGAATATCCCCATTTTTCCTTCATTCATTTTTGAGAAAGATCAACACATCAAGTTGGTGCGTTTTAGAAGCTAATAATCTCAAAATTTCCCGGCGCTTCGCTCCGGTTATAACTTTAATAATCATTATTATGTATTATATAGCTCAGACGCGGCTTTCAGAATGTCTACCTTCACCTATCATGTAATGTATAATAGTTTTCATCATCCCAAACGTATTATCTCATGTTGTACAAAAAAACCCTGTTTATAGTACAAAAAAATTTTTCGGCGTGCAAAACTTTTTTGGCGATTTTTTTGCACCGTGCAAAAGAGCTCGTGCAAAAAAAACACTGATCCAAACAGAATGTGACTTTCGCGAGTCCCAAAAGTATTACTGTCAAACTGACTACTGAACATTTACTTGTTATATTCTAAACTTTAGTTCTACTATAAATCGAGCTTGTTTTCCTATCAAAACTACTGGTTTTATGTAGTCTTGCCCCGAACCGGGGCAACCCTAGCCCCAGCGCCGGAGCCTGGGACAACCCTAGTACAAAACTTTATTTAATAATACAGCCAAAATTAAATTTTTCGATTTTTTTCGAAAAACATCTGTCCTCTATTTCCTTGCCAGTTTCCCCATTGTTTCGTCCTTTTCTTCGTTTTTTTTCCAGAAAAAATTTGTTTGCATACCGAAGCAAATAATTTAACAAAAATAAAAAAATTGTAAATAAAAAACCTTTCCCCCAAAAAATTTCTGCGTCGGCCACTGGGACAATAGAGCCCAGGACAATAACGGATAGCCGCAATGTAGCCCAGGACGATAGAGCATACATGTAACGGGGCCCGGAATTCTGGGGGCGGGACCAGCCGACTTTTTGGGGCCGAGGGTCAGTAGAGGGGTCTCTCAACCAATCAAATTCGATTTTTTCACGAAAAAAGTTCGACAAATGACATTCTTTCTAAAAAACCGAAAAAATGTATTCCTGGCGCGATTTTTCATCAAAAAATTGGCATTTTTAGTATTTTTCCGACCAAAGGGATGGGGGTCCCTACGGCTACCGCAGGGCCGTGCACAAGGGGGGGGGGGGCGGACGCCCCCCCCACTGAGGCGGCATGCACACACAGTGTATCGCGTAAAATCAACATTTTATCAACTATTCAGTAAAAGAACCTTTGTCCGCTCCCCCATGAAAAAATCCTGCGCACGGCCCTGGGCTACCATATAGCTAGGATTCGAAAATCCTGGGGGTGGGCGGGCGGTCGTCCAATGGCTAGCCATATGGTCGACGATTTCTGAGGGGGGTTCTCATAGCACTTCCCCCCCCCCCAATTAAATGTATTCAGTAGAGCACAGAGACGTTGCATAAAGCGCATGCCAATAGAACACAAAATTAGATCAGAGCAAAATAAAAAAACGAAAATAAAATAATATAAAAAATAACTACATTTCAGCCCAAAAATGCTTTCTTTAAATTTTTCCGTGTCTCTGAAGAAGTTCAGGTCAAAGCCAAAGCATTTTTCCACAATGGAGTTTTTTCGTCAAAAGTTGCGAAAGACACAAAAAATCGCAGATATTTGACTCTTGAACCTTCGAATAAAATTGTTTCATTTCGTCATTTTCTAATTAAACTTGAATTTCTAACTCGCATTCAGAATGACACACGCAGTTTTTTGTCAGCTTTTGAAACAAAGCTGCTTGCTTAGTATTCTATTTTCATGTTCAAAAACAATTTAAAATTCGCATTAATTGTAAATCACAAAAAGTTGGTTAAAATTTTTTTGAACCAATAGATGCGGCGTATTGTCATGCATTCTTCTGCCCTCTAATGTCCGGTCATGCAAATAACGCATCATACATGTAACTGAGGGGAATTGCTATGTGAATCACCTAGGATTTTCCAATCCTACGGCTATTCATAATTAAATAGGGACGGGGCACCATACTTTAGGTCGGGAAAATACTGAAAAATGTAAATTTTTGAACAAGAAATGATCAAAAATGTCCATCGCCATGAATACATTTTACGGCTTTTTAAACAAAAATTATCTATTTTATTCGAACTTTGGTAAAAAAATCGAACTTTTTGCTTTCTGAGACCTTCCTAAAACTTTGGGGAGTCGATGACCCCCTAGAGCACGGGCATACATGTAAGAGGTCCGACCAGTTAGAGGGGAGGAAACCCGAAATTTTGGGGGAGGGGGTCGAAAAAAGTCGAAATTTTTCCCCAAATGCCGAAAAAGGCACTTTTTTTGCCAATTTTTTCAAATCTGGGTGAAGGTTGGGTACATGGATGGCTAAGTTGGGGAGGGGTCCCCCCTATTACAGGTATGAGCACGGGGATCCGTTACATGTATGTTCCATACATGTAACGGGGCTCCGAGATCTGGGGGGGAGGGTCTTTCGACCTTTTTGGTTCAGGGGTGGGAAGAGGGGTCTCTGAAGAATTGGCTCGCGAAAAAGCCCGAAAAATGTATTTATGGTGCAAAGCGCCGAGAAAATCGACATTTTTGGTTCGAAAATTGACAATTTTCATCAAACAATTAACATTTTCCAGTATTTTTCCGACCAAGTATGGGGGTCCCTACCACTACCATAGTCATAGAATTCGAAAATCGTCGGGGTCCTATCATACATGTAACGGGGGCCCGAAGTCTGGGGAGGGGGTGTCGGGCGACTTTTCTGGGGCTGGGGTCAGTAATTCCCAAAATTTTGTGGGAGGGGTCTCTCGAGAGAAACATCGATTTTTTTCACGAAAAAAGTCCGAAAATAGTAATTTTTTCTAAAAAGACTATGGGGGTCCCTACGGCTACCATATGGCTAGCCACTGGATTAGAAAATCTTGGGTCGCCCAATGGCTAGCTATATCGTCAAAATATCTGGAGGGGGTTTCCCATAGCACTTCCCTGCAAAAACATGTATGATTCCTATGGCAATCACCCTATTTACATGTCTGATACATAACTATACGCATTTCGAGATACTATAATTTACAACATGCAGAGAAGAAGATTCATTTTATTTTTCCAACAACCAGTAATGTCAAAAGTTGGGATACACTGGTATCGTTAAACTATAATCTTGATTTTCTTCGCATAACAAATTATTGTGTACTTTCGAATTTAGCGGTAATTCAATCTTGATTCTAGCATGACTTGCAATTTTCATATTGTGTCATAGATAAATTAAGAAATATATGGGACAAACTGATTCTTGCTTAGATCAAGATTCTAATCCTTCCCAGGCATACTTGTGGATGGGGGCAAGGGTTCCTCCACGCTTTTCAATCGAGTGACAGCTTCCCCTCACAGTCGGTCGGAAATCGACGAAAAATACCTTTTGATTGGGCGAAAACGACTCTTTTCGAGGAAAAATTAGTCGAAGGTAAAATTTTCGGAGCGAAGCGCCGAAATAATACACGTATCAGTTTTAAAATAGAAATTTATTGATCACGGACCATTTTGCCCTTTATTTGGTCGAAAAAACGCATTTTCTGAGAACCTGGTAACCTCTCGTCGGCTACTCCATAACTCTAAAAGTGGCTCTCATTGTGTACCCAACGGTCGGACCTCTTACCATACATATAACGGGGCCCCGAGGTCTAGGGGGGGGGGTTGGACGACTTTTTTGGGCCGGGTGTCAGTAATTCCCAAAATTTTGGGGGAGGGGTCTCTCAAGAAAAAAAAATCGATTTTTTACGACTAAGTCCGAAAAATAATTTAAAAAATAGTAATTTTTTTCTAAAAAGACCGAAAAAATGTAATCATGGCGCGGAGCGCCCAGAAAATCCACATTTCTGACAATTTTTTGTTCAAAAATTGACATTTTTCATCAAAAAATCAACAGTTTTCAGTATTTTTTCGACCAAAAGTATGGGGATTCCTATGGCTACCCATAGGATTGGAAAATCCTTGGGGGGGCGGTCGCCCAATGGCTAGCCATATGGTCGACAATTCCTGGGGAGGGGGGATTCCCATAGCACTTTACCCCCAATTACATGTATGTTCCCAGATTAGCCAGGAAACTAGACATGTATTCTTCCAAAACTACCAATTCTTCAACGTGATTATAGATGACTCAAATTCACACCCGATTTTGACAGTCTGCTCGAAAGAAAATATTAGCAGTTGAACGTCAATTCTGAGTAGAAAAAATTCCATGATTCCTGACAACAAGGAAAACAACAAAGAGATCCACATCTCTCAGAGGGGAATTGGGTTCCAGTGTCACGTTAAACATTTTTAAAGTCAAAAACATACATGTAATTGGGGGGAAGTGCTATGGGAACCCCCCCCAGAAATCGTCGACCATATGGCTAGTCATTGGGCGACGGCCCCCCCCCCCCCAGGATTTTCCAATCCAATGCCTAGCCATATGGTAGCCGTAGGGACCCCATACTTTTGGTCGGAAGAACACTGAAAAATGTCAATTTTTGAACAAAAATGGTAAAAAATGTGAATTTTCTTGGCGCCATGAATAAGTTTTTCGGTCTTTTTAGAAAAAAATTACTATTTTCGGAACTATTTTTCACGCTTTTTTCGTGAAAAAAGCGAATTTCTTTCCTTGAGAGACCGCTCCCCCGAAAATTTTGGTAATTACTGACCCCCGGCCCCAAAAAAGTCGCCCAACCCCCGCAGACCTCGGGGCCCCGTTACATGTATGGTCAGAAACATACGTTTTTGATCATTTTTAAGTTTAAAAACGACGATTCGAAACCATAAACTTATACTTTTTAAGTTTCTTTCGACCGAAAGGATGGGGATTCATATGACTAGCTCATTTCAGCCTTATGATTGGCAAATCTCAAGGGGTGCTGGCACTTCTCCCAACGAGGTTATATGACTACAAACAATTATCATTTTATAGGTTATATTGAAAAATTGAAACTGCTCAGAGTGGAAGTCAGAAACTGAAAATTGGCTGGTACAATAGAATATTTCCTCAAGGATTTAACACTTACGTTGGAAGGGTGAATTCCGATGTGAACAGTGGCGCCGTTGGCTTTTTCGCGGGTAATTTTATCGATATGCACGACGTATTTCTTGCGGTAAACTCGGATAATTTTTCCCACGTTACCTTTGTGATGTCCCCTAGCAACCTATAATGAAACATATCAAATAAAATAGAACGATTGTAGCCGCGGGCGAATAAAATGAGGCATCAAAAGAATGAACTAAAATTTTGATCTCGAAATGTGGTGCGTAAGAATCAATCGGGTAATTTTCCATTTGCGGTACATTCTTCATAAGAATATAAAGTAGGACTATACCGAAACTTCGTCGTCGCGGCGGATGGGTACCGATCGTACGTTATATTTTTGTCGTAAATCTTTGCTCAACGGCGCTGACATAATTTTCCGACGGATGTGCGACGGAGCAGTGAAATGACGCTTACGATTTTTGCGTCGCGAACTGGACGTAAATTTGTTCAATTTCATATTGACTGGAAAAAAAGGATTGATTTTGAATATGAATGGAGCTTTTAGTCTTTCGAAATGAAATTAACGTGATGAAAAATTTGTGAACGAATTCTGCTAGACGCGTACAAGACAAGATAAAATGACAAAAGAAAAAAAAACCGGACGGAACCGAGTTTTAAAACATAGTGATTTCCGTCGTGTAAGATGAGAAAATAAAAAAATTTAACAGCATAAAATCGTTCAAAACGGACCAGTAAGAACCAATTGACAATTTTTGAATTCTCTCAAATGCTAGAATTTTTGTCATTTTCACACTGGCGAAATAACTAGAAGAAAACAGCGTTGTCGGATAAATCGTTAAAAGGTTATTCTCAATATGTCGTAAATCTATAAAGATGAAGCAGTTCTTCCTTGTACGCTTTTTACGAATGTCACTTCGATTCTGCTTGCCATCATATAAAAAATGAGCACGTCCAAACTCGGGCAATATCCCAAGGTACTGTATATAAAACTAGACGTAAAAAACCGAATGGACGATACAAAAAAGTAAAGCATCACAAAAATAGTAATTAATTCGAACGGAATAAAAATAATTTTTGTAATCAATATGAAGGGAAGACTGTAAGCTGTTCAATTCAACACAATTCTTTATTGAATCAAGTGATTCAAATCGATACCAACAAATAAGGACTACGCAGTCGGAAAAACCATTGAAGACTGCGGGAGAAAAGTTCAGCTAGTGAAAAAGCTTGTGCGTCAACTGTTATGGAAAGTTAACAGTTTTTCGAACTTTTGGCATAAATACGTGATCTTTTACTACTTCATTTTCGAAATATTTGATTTCAACCAAAAAAGACTAATTTATTTTTCAGCTATCCAATTCAATGAGAAAACTGTTCAAAAAAACGGTTTACGACTCAACAAGAAATGAAATGCTGCGAAAATTGAATAACCCTACAGAACCGTCTAGGAAATTCAAATTCAAATTTCGACTACAAATATCTTCAAAAACAACGATGCAAAGAATGGAGAAAATCAAGTCGAAAATTGAGTGAATATTCGGCAAAACATTGTACCAAAAATATTGACTTTTCAACAAAGAAACGAGGATTTCAATTTCATTCAGAATGCGACTGAATAAACAAATAAAATTCAGAATTTTTATTAATTATTAGTCATTGACAACCTACAAAGTTTGATGTGACGATACAAATACATTATTTGAAGAGAATTCGTTCGCGTTCGGGCCAAATGCAAGTATATGTAGGTAATGTTACGCGCCGAAAAAAATATTTTTTTAGCCCCCAAAATCTAACAAAAATTAAGGAAGCTTAATGTTGGACCGGTCAAAAATTTTGTGCTAATTGGCACAAACGCTCAAAATTTTTTTAGTCATTTCAAAATTTTTCGGTGCCAAAAACCACGGAAAAAAAATTTCCACTACTTCATTTGAGAAAAAGTCCGGCAGAAAAAACAGTGTATTCTAGTTAGAATGGTAAAATTATATTTCCAATCGGCGATAATCAGTTACTCGCCATCAAGACACAAAAAAAACTAGAATACCAAAAAGAGCACTTACCGCTTCGGCGAAATCCGCAGTGTTTGGGCGCCGAAATATAATCTTAAAGGAAGCCGTTGAATTCTCTCCCATCGAATGACAGTATACGCATCGACGGGAATAATTGGTCACCTATCTCCTACCACCTTGTGACTTGTGAATCGTTCAGAACTGACACAATGTGTTTAACGCATTTTTTTCGAAGTAGTCAACGTCAACAAGCCACATTTCTAATTTTATCCATCTTTTGAATACAAGCACTTATTGGAAAGCCATGGGTTTATAGAAAAACGCATTAATATAGAATAAAAATACATCTTTTGCAATTAGAAATTAAACTAAAAACATGCTAATTTATCCCTGGGTGAAAATAACGACTGATTATATCAAACTTTCAAAAAATCATTTCTTGTAAGACATCTTCAATTTTTTCCAAGCACAACTTTGCATGAGTAGGTTGGAAAATCAGCGCCGGCCGGAATCGTACAGTTCTTTCACCACAGTAGCCCAGTTGAATTCCTAGAAAATGCAAAATTTGCATAAATAGATTTTTTGTCGTTCTATTTTTACCTTTCTTCAATAATTCGTCCAAAATGTGTTTTCTTTTATCGGCCGAGTTCACATCGAAAGCGACGAAAGTTCCTTTTCCGCGTGAATTCGAGATGGCATTCGGGAATTTTCGCTGAAAAGAAATCTCTATGAAATCTTGGAATCTTAAATATCTTGAAATTTGTTTCCCAAAGAATCAGACAGTTAAGAAAAATGTTATGTGGCAGCATTCAGCTGTATGAAAATTCAAACATCGATAGAATTTACTCATGACATAGTAAAAAAATTTCGATTTTCGTGCCACTTTTACACAAAATTATTTGGATATGCATCCTGCTGACGTCAGTATTCGACTTTGAATTTTCACAAAGTTTTTCCTTGCAGACGTATTCTGAGCTTGTAGTGTATTCCTGTTCATTAGGAAAAATACTCTGCAAGGGGCCTGCATTGGCTATGACCTGCAAACACATCTGGGTGGCACATCACTGATTTGATAACGGCCACACTAATTTGGTATTTTTTTTGCTTCAAAATTCAGGATTTTTCGAAATTTTTTTCAGAACTCTCCCTCTGATTCTCAATCGTCTCCGTTGTTCCTACTATTTTAGTGTCCTGACTTGCTTGCTGCATAAAGAACAGAATTTCAACAAGTGCAATGAAAAGTTGAATTATGTTCATTGATTGATTTTTCGATTTCCCATTTTTTGTAGCATTGGAAACCTTATAATAAAAACACGAATAAATTTTATAGTTTCTTACTGTTAGCAGAAAGCATAAAGTACGGTAGAAATACAGATAAAGAATACTCATGATTCTTACCTCCAAATCTTTCAGACCACCAAGAAGAACTTTGCCACTCTCGCGGTTCAAGCCCAACAAATCGTCGCGTCTAATGGTTTTTATGACGGTCTCAAGCAGGGCCAGTTTGATCGGATCTCCCATCCACGTATTAAAGATGCGGTATGGCTGGTGTGGTGAGAAACTCATATGTAATTTTGGACGCAAGAATTTTAAGTTGTTCAAGGATCTGTGAGACTCCCATCCAAAAAAAGCGTATGAGACATACATAGAAATTGAGATTTGTATCAGTATCGAAATTGGACATGGGTATTGCTAATGTAAAACCATAATATCCGGAAGGAAAATTCATCTTTACTTCCTTGATTCTATACTCATCGGTGTAGTAGAATCCACCCAAAAGCATTTTCTTGGAAAAAGTGACCATATCCGGCGGCCGTTCAAGGTTCCATTCTTCGTGAGCCCACATGCGACCCGTGGCGCCACAACCCGTTTGGACTTCGTCGACAATGAAAGCGCAACCGTGCTAAAAACGTACTGTTAGATACCGCCTTGTTTTGATCTCAAGAGAAGTGGAATGAATACACTATGTGACGCTAACAACATAAGCGGATGGTGCTAGAAACTTGATGAAAATTTGCATTTTTTCCTGGACACATTTTTTGAGAGGGACGATGACGTAAATTTTTCCAACTTATTGAAACGATAGTTCCTTTCATAACGCTAATTGAATATCAAAGCTTCGTGAAAGTAGTTGTCGAAAATTTTCGTTCTTCATGCTCAAAGCGTTTCAATTTCGTCTTGTAGACGGTAAATCTGCTTACCTTTGAGCTTGTCATCAAAGTTCAACTCACTTTTTTCACCAAAGTCTGCAGTTTACGAAAAAATTCGGCCGAACCATAGTTATCTCCCCCTTCGGCTTGAATCGGTTCCACGATAATGGCCGCTACGGGTTTATCCTTTTCAGCCCATTTTTTAATCAACCGTTCAACCTTGAAAAGTTATTTTTTGATCATATATTACAGGTGGCTTTAATGTTGACTCACTTCAGCCAAGCATCTGTCATCTTCAGCTCTATTTTTCTCCGAATTGCTATCAACAGGGTCTTCGTACCGAGGAAACGGAGCCATGGGCCAATCGAAAGCGGGCAAGTCGACTTTGTGGATTGCTTTTGAACGTGAAGCTGATAAGCAAGCTAAACAATTTAAACTACAGTATATCAATAAATATAGTAATCACGTCATCAATCATACCAAACATTCTGCCGTGAAAAGCGTTCTCGAAAGACAAAACCGACAAGTTAGGACATCCTGGTGGTTGATTCAGCATAGCGGCTTTCAATTCGGCGTCGGTCGGCGATCTGCCACCACGTTTTCTTGTCTGTAAAAAACATACAAGTCTTAGGATGCACGGCGACTGTGTTTCTAAACTGATCAGAGTGTTGAACTGTTCATTTCATTGAGGAATAAGGTTGTAATCAAGAGCGTTCAATAATAGCCTTTAATGCCTTAGCTAAAAATTTTAGTTGTGCCTCACAAATTTGATCTTTAGCTTCCTAGCAGCTTGTATGGATCAGTAAAGAAAATACAAACTCAGTTGTCTAAACCGTGTTCATCTTTCATGCAATCACAACTTAAAAATGAATGTGATCAAATACAAATACCGTTATCTTTCTGGAAAGATGACTCACCTTTTCATTGCACAACGGGTGAATTACTAAGTTCAACAAAGTGCAAAATCATGGATATTCAGGTCAATCTATATTTCTCACTTGATACATGATCATAGCAACTTTCAACGCGTTTTCGTTGGCAGTAGCTCCACACATCATAGTCTGCACTTGTCTGTGCCCTTTGGGCGCCACCTGAAAAATTGAAATTTTCATAAATGCTATTCAAAATGTAAAACACTCACAGAAAGTAGAGCGTTGTTCAGATGCCCAACGTAGTCGATGGTCGGATAGAATCCCAAAGCTGGGCGACTGACGGCGATAGACTACAAAAATTAAAGCTAAGGAGCTCACGAAAAAGCGATCATGAAACTCGCTTCACCCACCAAAGAATGAGGTTGTTTGCAAGTTTCGATAAGATCGGGATGGTTGTAGCCCAACGGCAAGGAAGCCACCATCATGTAGGCGTCCAGTATGGCGTTACCGTCGGCGTCTACGACGTAGTTGCCGGCGCATTTTTCTGGATCGACGAAATAACACACTCCGGTTGCATTCTGAAATTTGCATTGTGTTTAATCAGCCAATATTTGCTACATTGATTTTATTGTCCAATTTCCAACTAGGGTATTTTTTTTGTCGACGGTTGCAGTTTTTGACCACAAAAATATGTTCCTCTTTTTCCATATATCCCTTAAAATTGTTCTGCTGTAATGGTCAACAAAACTGGTCGAATTATTCTTCATTCATTTTCAAGTGAATGAATTCAAAAATCCAAAAAAAATTCATGGGCAGGTGATAACCATGCATTGCAAGCCAACAGTTCCTTTTTTTCAAGTTTTAGCCCTGCCTGCTAGAGTCAGTTCGAGGGGAAAAAATGCAGGTTGTTCATTATTTGCATGAACATATTTTTTCTTTCCGAGGCTCATTTGGGAAAAAATAGACCGTAGCAGGAAATCATTGTGACGCAGTACGATACGAATATGTGCCGCTATGACCATAGAATAGTCTTTCTGACACTATGCATGTAATGTTTCAAATTTTTAACTTGAAACAGCAGTCACAAAAGTTTTATTTTGTACTTGCTCATCAACTTTTTGCGACATTTGATACATCAGATATATCTCAGTAAAACTCATGTCAGGTTTGTGATGCTCAAGAACGAAGGGTACTGATGATCGCAGTGACTGCTTCGGTAGAATCTACACCTCTGAAAATGATAGAATATCCAAATCTCTACTTTTTAGTTAATGATGAACTTTTCAGTACATTTTGCAACAACTTTATATGTATAAATGCATTGCTGATCATCCTATTTTCGTAATTTTGTAACTGAAGGCATGCACCTTCCTCGATCAGGTATTTTGATGATAACCAAGAATAATAGTACAATAAACTTTGATGTTTTCAAATCGAACACGGTAGATGAGGCTTTCCCAAAAAATGTTTTTCACTGAACATTAGTCTTACTGTATGTTAGCAAGATGACCTTTATGAGTCGTGATCGTGTTTTTGTATACAATAGTTTTTGTGTTTTGTGGAAATGTCAGTTTGTATGCACGATGCAAGGTTAATGTAACACGAAGTTGGAAATCACTAGGTTGGTGAATGAGTATAATATCCCATTCAGTCAATGTGCCACACTGGTATTTCATCTGAACCATAGTGCTAACTCCCCAGCCTAAAGAATATTTGAACAGCTTGTGGCAACTGTCAAAATCCGGCTAATTTTCAACCGAAAACTCGCACAAGCTAAAAATTTAGCTACAAAGTTCTTCCAAAATCCACCAGGTCGGCAGTACAAAAATCATGGTTTCCTCAAAACTTGTTCGAAGGTCCGTCTCAAAACTTTTGAATGATAACTGCTGTGTGAAAAAATCACGCTAAAATGTCTATGTTTGACGCCTGCATGATAGACATGCGCAGAATTTTTCAAAATAAGTTATCGCTCACGATGTTGCATGAATTTTTCTTCGTTCAAATAAGCTGAAACTTTTCGACCGGATTTATTGCCGAAGAAGCCCTGAAAACTAACTTGAATTTTGTCTAATTCCGACTTCAGTTTCTTCGAAATTGGACCGGGAATGGGCGTTTTGATCAACGGATATTCAGGTTCGTGAATTATCAACGGCGTACGTCGAACCGCTGAAGCGAATGCAGCAAATCGCCGCGATGAAAAGTTTAGTTCTGGAATGAAAAACAAATTTTCTATCATCCGGGTGCCTCTTACACTCATATTTGGAACATACCTTTCGTCGCACTGTTGAGACCAGATAGTTTTCGAACGAACATGCTTCACTGATGTTAAGAGGTGCTGGATCATCGAGTTTTTGACAAAACGCAAATTTCGCCTAGAGCAAAAATTTAGTTTTGTTCTCGAAAGGCGGAAAATTATGTTTGTCAGCAGTATCTACAACTAAAAATGCCGAACTATAAAATTGATGATTCCTTATCAATTTTTGGCCATGTTTTGGTTTTAGTTTCTGGCAGTGCCCCCCGTGTGACTTTCAAACAAACAAAATTCTATCAAAAGTGACCTATTTGTTTTGGAATTTGGGTAGTGGAGTAAATAGTTGAAAATCTATGATCATTATTTGCTGATAAGAAAAAGTAGTCGGAAATTCTTGTTAAAGAAAACTGGCGAAGGAGAGTAATTAAAGTCAAAAAATATCCAATAATAAAATCAAACAAAATCTTGAGGAACGAAAGAGAAAAAACAACGAATGTAAAAAGTGGTGCAAGCAAAACGGAGGAATACATTGAATAAGGTAAACTGACAGAAAAAATGCCAGAAGACAGTTAAATAGAAAATCCAAGTCATGAACAATAGATGAGACAATAAATAAAAAATTACTTGAACATGGAATTGCGATAAAAAATACGAAAAATAAAATATTTGAGCATAAGACAAGAATAAATAAGAACAGCATAATGGGTAAATAATAAAAAAATAAATGCAGTGTAGAAATAAAAAAATAATGCAAATAACAGGCATGTGAATAAACAAAAATAAGACTATACAAACCTAAGTAAGAAACTAAAAAATAAGCAAAGAAAATATTTGCTGATAACAGAAAAATTACGAAAGTAACGAAATTTACAAAATGGAAAGATGATAAAAAATGATAAGCCATTGAAACGTAGAAAAACAAAAGAAAACACGATTCCGCTTGGGGGAAGCATTCGGAAAAGATAAATTAAAAAATCGAAAGACAACCAAAGAAAAAAATATAAGTGTGGATTCCTATCTTCCATATTCAAAATATAAAATTCACGATGAAATGCCGAAAATTCAACAAAATACGGATTCTTTTAGTCTAGGTCGAAGTGTAGTAACCCCAAAACTTATAGTTGCCTATCAATTTCTCCAGAAACTGTCTCACGATATACCGTTTTCTGCATCAAAAATTTCTATCTTTGATTTCATTCATCAGGAAAATCATAGGATATTTCATCAAGCTCGGGAAAAACTGATTGATTTTTATGGAAATTTACAATGCTCGTCTTTTACTCACAATTAACTGTTCTATTTAGACTTGTGGATAATTACTGTAGCCTGCAAAAAACGGCGAGATTTTTTTCCGCGAGATATTTCATCCGGTCGCCTAGCTGTGTGTCCAAGGCGATTTCGACAACTCACTATCAACAACGAGCGGGTTCTGTGCCCGGAAAAAATTTTTGAAAAGAAATAAAAAAAACCAGAGCGAAAAATGTTGGCTAGCTATTCGTTCATGCGTTACGTTGATCGAGATATTTTGTTTTCCGCGTTTTTCGCCAGCCAAAAATTCAATTTCGTTGATTGGCGATTTTGATGAATTTTCGGGTTGATACACAACCTACTTGAGGGACTCCCATTTTTTCACTTGTTACCAATTCGGGGACCAAAGTTGCATTGAAACGAGCGAATATATATAAATTTCTGACATGTCATCATTTCGGATCGGGACTTTGCTGTTGGTGATCGTTTTTACTACAGTTCGCTTCGATCACGTGACACGTAAGTTAACTATAGTAAAAAACTAGTCTTATAACCGCATGGTACATTGTTTTTTGAAGCCCAAACTACGGTATCATCGTTTTACGATGTCGCCTGTTGGAGTGGACAACCGAATCAAACTTTAAGTGAGATATTAAACTGTTAGGTGAACGGTGCTAACTCATAAAACTTATGAAAAGACCTGAACGAGTGAAAATACTGAAATCTTACAGAACGAATTATGCTTCCAAAATATATTCACTAAAGTTTGCATAATGTTAACTTTGAATACTTGTTTTTAGCAAAAAAAGAAAAGTAAAAGTTGTCTCTACGAAGCTTTTACTGAAGAAGTTTATAATATGCGAAAATTTCTTAGGGTTACTTGAGTAATGTGGCAAGTTTTGGTCTCCATGTGAAGATTTTTTAGCAGAATATTACAAAAAATACGAAATTGTAAGTACTCTCCACTTTCGTTTTTTATAAGCATTTCGATACAGATGATAGCAGTATCAAGCCTGATATGAAAAACGATTGACCGTGCCCTCTGTCGTCAGAAAACAAATCCTCCAACATAATTTCATCAAAAAATTAGGTTATTCGTGAAAGTCATAATTTAACACTGGACAATAACCATCGTAATATGAAAGTTTTTGCCTAGGCGATGTATTTTTCACAGAATTTGCAGAAAGAAAAGAATGACAGTAACATTTGCAATTTAGCTTTTTCTGTTGATGAATACTGTTCTAACAACTGTAGTGAGAAAAATTCTTTCCAACTAGCAATTCAAAAGAAGAGAAAAATTAGTATATGGTTTTAAGAGCATTTCAGCATACCATTTTTTTCAGACGTATCAGCGCACGTTCCAGGAACTTGCGCCAATCAGTACTCATTCCAGTGTACCAACGGAACATGCATAGACATCAGTTACTGGAACGACTGCGTCGTTGATTGCAGCGACGGTAGTGACGAACGTAAGCACTAGTAGTTATTCAGTAGTGTTTCTTTTGCATCAACAGTGCTTCAGAGCACTGTTGATGCAAACTTATCCTGCGATGGCGAATTCCACGCTGAAAGGAAAAGTGAGACTATATTTCCACAGTGTTCAGTCCATGCTTTCACACCAGTGAGCAGATTACCAGTCTGAATTCTGATTGATTTATCTGTTTTTCCAGTAGTCACTGTCGAAAAATTAATTTGGAAAAAATGTCTAATAGATTCTTAATTTTATAGTTTTGCCAAGATCTACCAAAAACTCATCTTTTTCCAGCTTTTATGCTTATACTGGCACTTTTTTTACAGTTTGCAGCCCGGGGTAAGAGGATGTGCTCGTATTCGATATACTGTTTGATTGTTTCGTTTTCATATGGGTTCGTTCTAGCTTGGTGTTGTGCGACGGGTGTCATTGCGTTTTACCTGAGGAAGTGTCGACGCAATGCATTGTCCAACCTCAGTTCAGTAAGTGCAGAAATAATGAATAATTCGAAAGTAAAATTGGCAAGATACTCTGGAATGAATTCATATTCTCGCACAAACGACGCCATAACTTGATCCTCTGGAGCTACTTAAGCATCACATCTACATGATTCTGTGCTGGGTTTCATAACCCCATTCCATGATACTTGGTTGTTTTGTTATGTTCGACCTGCAATGTCGTAAACATCATAAAAAAACTGATTCACCGGCATACTAGTGCCACTCACAAGAAAACATACAAATCATAGAGGCCCAAACTCAAGCGTGATGTTTTTATGACATCTATAAACCCATTTAATTTGAAGCGATAGAAGCAGCGAAAACCAAAAAAAGTAAGCGCAATTTCCTACACAATTTTCACTGAGTGAAAAACTTTCTACTGTACAAAAATGCTCAATTTCTTCACGAGAATAGCAAAGGCCATGTATTGAAAAAACATTATGCTTATCGGCTGTCGATTGAACAGAGCTGCGTCGATACATGAGTGCAACTCGAGAAATTTTGGCCACTTAACAAGGTCAAATAATTTTTCAGCTGTTCTATGTGCCGCTCACCGACGAAAAAATTCTTTGGTTGATTACAGTAATAAGCTTGATAGTTTTTCCGTACTTAACTAACTTTCACAGAATCGTTGCATTGATCATTTCAAAATGAACGGAGTATAAATGGTATGTCCATAGCAAGTTTTTATAGCTTGATCACTTCTTGAAGTATAAATAAGAAAGTCAAGTTTGGACCAATTTCTGTAATTAATATCAGCAGCCACACAATGCGAATGCCACGAATTCTAGTCAAGACGCACCGATGTGAAGCAGTAGCGTAGAAGAAGCTATCAAACCAATCGAAAATTCAAATTAACATGTTTTCTGGGCAGTACATATTCAGAAAGTATTCTGACTTGCGAAGCAAATCACGCTTCCATGTTGACCCCAGGTTAGGCTGATACAAACGAGCAATCGTTGGACAATTTTCGTGTCGTCCACATTCTTGTGCTCGTATACTTAGAATAATCTGCTTCATCACCTTACACTACTCTATAGTCCATTGATTTTGAAATTGCAGTTGCAGTGACACTAAATTTTGTACTCATAGACTGATAATAGATACGAAAATAATTTTGAGTTACTGAAAATAATCATGATTAGGAACTCTCAATCATGAAGGAGCTGTCACTGAGTGTCTCGCCATTTTGAATGAAACTGCATCTGCCATTTCAAAATAAATGAACCCTACTAAACTATTTCAGCCTGCAACACAACGACAGTCGGTTCGACCACGACCACTCAAACATCCACAGCAGCGACGAACTCAACTACAATGAAAACTTCCACAACAATGACCACGGCGAATACAACTTCCGCCACATCAATGATTACAGCACCTGCTTACAGCTCGACCCAGTCTACCATGAACGTTAGTAAGTTTCAAGGGATTCTGGGTAGCACATGTTCCTTAGTGAAAATCTTTCGCTTCATAGTAATTAATAGCGCACTTTCATGCATACAAAACCTCTACACACAAAAACAAGGCTTCCGTAGTCGCTTTTAGACTGCTCCCTTTGTCTAGCTACCTTACTCATCACCACTCAATATGTTTCGATGGCGCCGCCGCCACAACGGACGGGGTTCTTCCTGAAAAACGCTTTAACGTTTTTGCCCAAATTATTAACGACAAATGTTAGTAGTAGTGCATTTAATTATTCGCAATTACTGTACAATAATAGCACGCAAAGTTACGTATCAAGTTCAGTAGCCAACGTGGTGCTTACGACAACAAGGTCTTCTATGAAGGTGTCGCAAAATAACACTGGACAGAGTCAAGCTAGTCCACAAGCCATAATGCTCAATTCAACCACGAGCCAAAGTAAGTTCACTAAACATAGCACAAACTTTGGCCAGTTCAGAGTGTTTTCAATCGTTTTTGGTAGTACTTTTAATAGTTAACAATTTTTCTAAATGAGACTTCGAACACAAAAAGGTGCAAAAAGTAACCTGCATTCGCTGATGCCTTTTTTTCGCAAATTGACTACAATAGGTATTTCGACAACTTGAGAAAAAACATGTCCACGTGCATCGTAAAATTTTTTCATTTCATTTCTGTACTTTCGAGTCTCAGTTTAATATAAATGGACGATAGTCCATAGAGCACTTAAATAAAAAATCCTTCTGGAAAGTTTGTGTGTGGATAGATTTTTAACCTTATTCACTTGTTCTCAGCCATTAGTGCACCCATATCATCGAGTTCACAATTCACAATAGTGAGTTATAAAGTCCAAACAACATCATCAGCTGCGGTGACTACCAGGTCATCTGGCTCGACAATCTGGTCAACAACAGCGACGTCCAACAATACAAGTAGCCGATTTGGTGCCCATACTTTTCACAGTTGATAAAAATTCTTTGATTGTAGATACGCTGAAGAACGCAACTGCAAATAACAGCACTTCTGGCAGTAGCACTGTTAAAGGTAGCACTTCATTTGGCAGTAACAGCACAACAAGTGGGCTCAATATGCTATCATTTCGGACTCTTTTTCTTCTGTAGAAGAGCGTTTTAAGATTCACATCGAGTAGCTAGCACTACAAGCATGGCCTACACTTTCAAGTCGCAAAATCAAAGCTTGAGCAGTGTTAGTTCAACAAGTAAGCTTACATACTCATCCCACAGCCATCATTCTTTACAGTGCGTTTTAAGATTCATATCGAGTAGTCAATTCTAGTAGCATAGCATTCACTTCTGTTTCCCAGAATTCAAGCATCATCAGTGGTACTTCAACGAGTATGTCCAAATCTTCATTTTATCATCACTGTTGCTTTGCAGTTTGCTTTTCAGATTCGTATAAATTATCTAACACAAGTAGCATATCTTCTAATTTCACGTCACAGAACCCAATTAGCACTGGTAGCATTACGAGTATGCTCAATTCACTTTATTCCAATCGTTTTTCGCAGTGCATTTTCAGATTCCCATCGATTGGTCAACACAAGTAGTATTGCTTCTACTTTCAAGTCACAAAATCCAATTAGTAATACTAGCTCAACGAGTATGTTCAAATGTACACCTTATTCCAGTTGTCACGTTGCAGTGAATTTTCAGATTTATATCGATTAGTTAACGTTAGCAGCATAGTCTCCACTTCTAAGCCACAAAATCAGACTTCAAATAGTAGTAGCCCAATAAGTGTATTTAAAATTTTTGGGTTGCATTTACGTACTGTATTTTAAGGTTCATATCTAATAGTCAACACTAGTAGCGTAGCTTCTACTTCAAAGTCACAGAATCAAAGCTCTGGTATTATGAACCAGACTGCTGTTTTCGCAATAAATGGAACAAATTTCACATTGACAAGAAGTGTATTGTCCACTAGTCAGCCAAATGGTAGTCTTCCAATGGGTAATGCAAGTAGCATTATATTTCTATGTAGACACTATAGAGGAGTGAATTTTAGATAGCACGATATCTTACGATTATTATGCCGATTATGGTAGTCAGTCGAGCTCAATTAGCTACAGTCAGTTTCCAGCACTAGTTGCTTGCATGAACTTAATTTTGTAATTTCATGCTATTGATTACAGTGTTGTTCGTGTTTAGGCAGTATGACAAGTTCTACAACTTCTGCAAAATCTACACCACTCGCGGCAACATTCGATGAATGCAGTGCACCCAAAATCAGTAACATTTTTTTGTACCCTAACCCTAACATAAGTGAAAACCTAGATATGCACACATTTCAGATATAACCACGCAAATAGTGGATTCACCGTGCGATTCTGGTGTATGCTTCAAATGCAATAGTGGCGAAGTATTCGATTTTTTGTCCGTCTGGTCGAACTGCCACGACGATTGTTCGGACGGCAGTGATGAATGTGAGCATTGAATTGAATGCTTTTCCTAGCTCTTTGATGAAACTTGTTTTTTTCAGTGTGCTATCCCGGGTAAGTGCCATTTTAATCGACTTGGTTACCATAAACCCAAAGTATTTTGATTCACAGGCAAGTAAAATGCGACGGTATCGATGGGTGTCTTTGCGTCAATATTGACAAAATTATGGGTGCCGAAAACTGTCCGATCATACCACGTAATTAAATCTGATGACAATATGCTTCCATCTACTTTTATAAACACAAACTCTTTTTCTAGAGTGCCTTCTAAGATTACCAAGTAAGATTCACCGTTATTCATAGTCACATTTATTTTTATTTTAACTTGTAGAGTTCGCGACAACAACAACACAGTCGACGACAACAACGCAAGCACCTGCGACCAGTAATTTTGTTTAACAAGTGCAGGATGATTTTTCACTGCTGATTTTCATTTCAGCTACAAAAATTAAGCTTTGGACTGCCTTGGATCCTTGCAACCCACCGAGTAAGCCTATCTTGTGGATTCTACCAAAAGCACTCAACTTTCTACATTTTTAACATGTCAATGTTTTCAACAGACATTTTGAATCAAGTGGTCGGATCATGCGGCAACCAAACTGGCGGCATCTATATTAAATGTGGTGACGGTACTTGCGTATCATTCGCCGAAAATTACATGAATTGCGTCTACGACTGCCCCGACATGGTGGATGAAATGTGCATGCCCGGACTTGTGAAATGCGACGGTATGTCCACTGGCATGCCAGATCGTTTAGGTTATGTACTCTTATTTTCATTGTTAAGGATGCAAATGTGTACCAGAATCCAAAGCCAAGACTCTATGCAGTAGCTATGGTAAGTATAATAGAGAAATACCAATTTGATTTCTTATATCATCATGAATATTTTAGTTCCAGTGACCACGACACCATTGTCAGTTTCATGCCCGTCAAGTAAGTCTTTAAATCAAAACGAAGATGTGTTTCAGATACAAACAATTCATGGAGCAAAAATTCTATGACCAATGTTTCAGCAACCAAAAAATCAAAGTCTACAGCCAGTATGAGTACAACAACTCGCTCGAGTCAATCGACTACCACTGTAGCAACTACAACGACTACAGCGCCCAGTACTACTAGTCAGTCTACCACCACAAGATCGGTGTCAACTTCACGTTGTAAGTTGTGCGAATGTAGAAGTTGCTTCGATTAATCAGGATTTGCTGCGGCATATTTTTTTCTTCGTTTCTTCAGGAGATTGTAGCAAGTAGTTTTTTTGGCATGACTTCTTTTTACCGCAGTAACTGCGTTTTGTTTTTAGATAAATTTCACTTTCAACGTTGTTGGGCATGCATTCATCAGTGGCTCTGGCATGCATCGTCTAGAAGAATGCTATGATATATTTTATTTTCCTTTGTGCTTTTATTGTATCCAACCACTCTGATTCTGCTGGGGCGTCCTCCTTTAAGTCTTCTGTTGCATGTCGTGCACACTTTTCCACCTTTGATTCTTTGTAGCAACCAGCACTACAGGGTCTACTCCGCCGGCGTCGTCCAGTGGCAGCACCACATCCCCAGTGGGGTCGACTACGTCCAGTGCAGGCGCGTCTACGACCAGTCCCACCGGCAGTACGTCGCCTGGGGGATCGACCACCACGTCCAGTGCAGGCGCATCCACAGCCAGTCCCACGAGCAGCACATCGCCAGCGGGGTCGACCACGACCAGTGCAGGCCCGTCCACGGGCAGTACTACGAGCACTGCTGGTGCTTCTACCAGTAGCAGCACCTCTGGTGCAGCATCGACTAACGCAACGACCACCAGTGGAAGTGCTGGCGCTTCATCGACCACATCGACGACCACCACCAGCAGCAGCGCCGGTGCTTCGTCGACTAGCTCATCTACGACCAGCTCATCTACGACCAGCAGCAGCGCTGGCGCCTCGTCCACAAATGTGACAACGACCAGTGGTAGCAGCAGTAGTGCCGCCGCCCCATCGACGAGCACAACGACTGCGGGCGTTTCCACGAGCACGACGATCGCGGGCGTTTCGACGAGCTCGACGACCAGCAGCAGTGCCGCGTCGTCTTCTACCTCGTCGCCCAAGAGTACGTCTTCGGCGGGCGCCAGTTCAACCAGCACCACCACAAGTAGCAGCGCCGCCGCTGCTGGCAGCACTACAACGACGACTACGCCGCGTGTCTCCACTTCATCGACTAGTCCGGCTACAAATGCCTCGACTAGCAGTTCTGCGACAACTACCACAACGACGCCGAAGGGTACGATCTCCATGACAGGAAGTACGAGCAGCAAGACTGTCAGCCCTAGTTCGACCACAAAGAGTAGTAAGCCAACTTCATTTGGGTGTTCAGCATGTACTCTGAATTAGTATTAGTGTGCCTGGACATATTTCAAGTGAGCATCGGTCATGTAGGCAGTTTTAAACATGCTACAGAGTTCTGATGTCTGGTGGCTAGCTGGAGTTTTTATAGGTGCCATCTTAAGTTACCCAAAATATTGAAACAAAAAAATAGGAAATTTACGCCTCAAAAGTTGGAGAATGAAGTATGAAATGGTTCTTGAAAATCAGTAAAAATTTAGATTAATGGCTCGAAGCCCCGGAAAATTGACGTTTTTGATTGTTTTCTTGTTCAAAAATCATTATTTTCCATCAATATCAGACCTTTTCGATGCTTTTTCTCAAACCGAATGATGAGGTTTCTTACCCTAGCCTTGTGATTGTTTCTACGATCGGCATATCTTGAGAGAGAATTTCTATGACACTCTTCCGATTGCATACATGGTTGTTTCTTGATCAATAGATAATATAGTTCATTGGTACATGATGCAGGCTCTCTGGAAAACCTCCACTTTTCAAGTGCAGGGATGTTTAGTGTTTTGAAAATATTGAAATGTTCTCAATTCTGAACTATGCCCTCAAAACGCTTCTGATGTTTCGGTTTCTTCGAGTATGAAGATTCCTTGTGGTAAAAATTTATGCCCTGGAAGTTCTGATCAGGAACATCCTGTAGGAGTGAAAATTTTTCTCATGGGCGCACTTATCACGAAAAATAGTTTTGGTTCAGGAGTTGCAAAATACTGGATTTACTCCCTTTACCACTTGTTATGTGCATAGTTACTTTTGGTAGTAAATGATATCTTTCCTCTATTCTCATTTTCAATATGACTTTTTCAGCTCCCACTACCACCGCGTTTGGAAGTACGAGTACAATGGTCATGGTAGGCTGTATTGATCGGACAATAAGTGAGTTTTGTGAATTCAATAGCCGAAACTTGCAATGACGCATGAGGACACTGATTTGTTGTTAGATCCTTGAATGTTATTGCTTGTAGCTGAAGAAGTGTTCAATCAATCCCTCAAGGGTGTTGTACTAAGGACTAAGACTACTGCTATACTAAGGAATCCAGCACAGGTTTTTCTAGCGTAGTATTTTGTGAGACTTTTCACATCATTCTACGTATAATTTGCAAATTTTCAAGAATGAGTCCTGCTTCAATATTGATTATCTCAACACAATATGAACCACAAATAATTGATATTTAAAAAGCCAAAATAGTCTAGGAACTGCAGTAATCATGAATAATAACGCAGTGCCGTTTTGATGAATGCATTTATGATGGAATTTTTTCATGGAAAGCGCTCCGAAGTCGTATCGTCGACTTCTGCAACGGTGAATTGGGCACTTTCATTCAATGCGGCGACGGCTCGTGCGTGCCCTACGCCGAAACCTGGCAAAATTGTCGCCTGGACTGCAACGATGGCGTCGACGAGATGTGCTGGGACAATGAAATCCAATGCGATGGTCAGTTTTTTTCGATTAAGATTTCTTATGGTGCATTTAAACATCACATTTTGTAGATTGTCGATGCGTTTCCAGTACGGCAAATGATCCATCGTGCAAACCGCCGGGTGAGAAACTAAGAGCTAAATAATTTTGAACAGTCAGAGAAAGTGTGCGAAAGGCCTCCATATCCAGTTTATTCACGATCAAATGACGTTACAGGCGCATATGTTTTATTTGATTCTCTAAGTGGATTTCCTAGATTCTGACCACATGCTTGAAAATATGTTTTCTTCCTGACTTGGCTATATGTTGAAAACATCTCAGGAAATTGTTGTGTATGATCTCAGCAACTTTTGTCATTGCACTTAAAATGAGAAAAGATTCAGAGCATTGGTCAGCCAAATATGACGATTGATGGTAATACTCATGAGAAGAACTGTAGCATGGTGCATCCTTTTTTGTTCCGTGGATATAGTGCCAGAGTATTTTCTTCGATATTATTTCAAAACTATTTTCGTATTCACTATTAATTTTATACTTTTTATATCATTATTTTGAAAAGTTAACAAAAGAATATGAACGAAAACCAAATAGTAATTTTGTGCAGAAGGCAAACATGTATACGAGAACCTTTCGTAATTGTCTTCAGTTTGAATTTTGACCACTTTAGTGATACCTGTAGGGCTATGACGAGAGTTGAAGAAATCACAAATTTAATTAAAGTTTCATGGCGAACAAAAAGATTACTGCTCATTCGCCTAAACTTCAGTTTGTGAAAAAAATTTCTGTTGACTCGAAATAGAGTACATCTGTCACAAGTGTTTCTCGATCACCTGCAAGATATGTGTTGAAAGACTTCAGAAATTCTATTTTCCCACTCTAAAAGTTTAGAAGTGTAGTGCAAGCAGGCCGAGATCGCCTCCTATATTTATAATGCCACTTCTCTTATATTTTTGGTACGAAGATGATGTCGGTTTTTACCACGTTTTCTCGCTGAATTTTCTGGAAACTCAGAGATCCTGTAAAATAATGTTAGTCTATTCGAGAAATGCACAATATTTTTCCTCTCTTGTCTCTATTGTTTTTAATTCTATCGAAAAGACGATCTTGATAATACTGCTGTTTAGACATGCATATTTAAATAATGGATATTTTCCATAGTTTGAAGAATCCTTCCTTTATCTAATCAAATTGTGTGTAGCCTACTTGGAAACATGGCCCCTGCTTCAAAAATGGCATCAAAGACAGACCAGTTAACAACCAGGTTAGGATGACTTAAATTTAAACCTCACTCCTATAAATGCAAGCCTTCCCTTTGTCTAATTTTCTGTTTATACAGAAATAAATTTGTTAGGCCACGCATCTTTCACAGACACCAATGAGTCTAGCAACACAGTAAGCTAGTTTCTGCAGGAGAGGCCCGCAGCTTAAGCTGTAGCTTGACTCTGTATGTCACATCATTGCTGTTAAGGTGCAGTTGAACGGCAGCTTAATTCATATACACCAAACACGTCGAGAAAGTTACGCTGCAATTGTATAACATGTAGAGTTAAGGTAGAGCGTATGCTGCAGCTCAGTTGGAGCTTTTAATCTGTTTGATGAAACCAGGCCCAGGTGTGTAAAGTGGTTTCTTTTCCTTTCGTGCAGCAAATATTTTACCCAACTGCACGTCGCACGCCTCATTTATCGTTTCGACTACGAGCAGCAGTAGCAGCAGTACATCGTCCTCGTCGACCGCCGTAACCACCAAATCCGTATCGTGGACGTCGTCCGGTTCGTCAGCTACGGCTAGCGCCTGTTCGTCCTGTTCGCCCTACGCAACGTGCAATCGGACCGGTTCTTACTACAAGTGCTATTGTAACGCGGGTTTCATCGGCAACGGGCTACAGTGCGCAGTGGGTAAGGAATTGGTGCAACGAAGCACATGACTATGAAAATTTGTCTCGCTGCTTTCATTTCATTTCGATTCCCATTCTGTGAAAAATCCTCAAACTGTATGTTACAGCAATATTTTAATCAGAAGTTGATTGTCAATTGTTTAAAATCTCACTGATGATCAGGTACCGATCAAATATTCTCGTTTCCATGTCTCTCGAACTGTGAGAGCTAAAATACAGCGGTAATTCGCCAGTCGTATCTCAAAATATCTACAGTATACTTAAAAATATATGTTTCATAGGTTCAAAACTTTCTATTTTTTATATTGAAGATGCTCTTGAAAAAATAAGAGGGCCAATACCAACTCCTATAGACTGCCTGTAATCAAATTTTTAACACTTTTCCATTAGTTGGGAAGCTAGCTGTGCATGTTTTTTCCATTACGAACTTTCTTTCGGTCATTTTAAGTAAATGAGAGTGCTACCAATAAATGTGAAATTTCTTATAGAAAATATCGATTATGTTATTACCTTACATCAGAATCTGACTGGCAAGACTTACGGATTTAAATAATATGCTACCAATCGGAATAGCATCCATTTCTCTTTAAAATGCAGTTTTCGCTTCGGATTATCTCAAATATTAGTTTGGTGTTCAAGCTCATGCATTTTAAATTTGTCAGAGTATCGGGAATTTCGAATTTTGAACCTCAATATGTCCGTAAATTATTAATATTCGGAAAAGCTTAACGACACCATTTTTAGTTCATCAAATTATCCTACATGCAAAGTTTGGAGGTCAATTTTATTTTTGAGTTGTGTAGCTCATTGTATAAAGAAGGGGAATTTTCTCAGAGAGTAGGTCCTAGCACCTACCCTGTAGAACACGGAAAAAAGTTTTTCAATTGAAAAATTATATTTCTACTCCGATTCAAAGTCCAACGAATTAACCCAAATTTAAACAATTTGAGAAGTAACTTCTCCAACTTGGTGACAACTTTTTGGCACCGATAGAGCAGAATTTTTGTCAACTTCCTTGACTTCTCTTTTGTAAGTGAATTTTGAGACATTATCCGTGAAAGTGTGCATGGTGATCCTAAAAAATTACACGTTCATAACTAGTATAGCACAGGAAACACGAAAGTTCTGAGGTCATGATTTTTCTTAGAAAAGTCCGAATATATTCTACCGGAGTAAAGAATCTATGAGCTGAGGGAAGATGTTTTCTATGTAACCACTGCTTTTCTGCCTTTTATGGTTTACTTTTGATAAAAAGTCTCTCATATGATCGTCTTTATTTTGGTTGGCAGCAATCAAATCTTTAATCCTCTCTAGCGATAGAAAGATTGAAGATTTTCAAATACATTATTGGTTATAAAAAAAAGTTCTACTGGTAGAATTGTAGAGCCATATGAATAGCGTTAGTCCGACGTTGAGAATAACTCAGCTTTCAGGTAAAATTTCAAAAAGACGGTAACATCAAAAATTTATGGTTTACTGTAAATGACAATAGATGAACGATTGGTGCGGTTATTTGTGCAAAACATTAAAAACAACGGTAAAGTGTGGAACAACACCAAAACACTTCAGCATGGTTGGTTCCAAGTTGAAATTTGAAAGAAGATTAAATTTTTTCCGTTCAAAAATACTAACTAAGTTACAGTAATCATGTGTTTCCGAACACAATGCGAATTTCTTTCTTCACTGAATTGCCAATTATTTGTAACAGATGATATACGCCGTTAGTGATTAATTCAAGATTTTCTGTAAGCATATAGTAAGATATGCTTCAGACTGCAATGCGCCTAACAAGACCATGGTAAAATACCATGCTCTCGATAAGGGTGGCAATTCTGCAATCCGTTCAAAAGACGTTCGAACTCGATCTTTTTTTTCTTAAAATGTATTATAATTTGTATAAATACATGCTTGTAAGTAAAAAGTAGACAGCAAGAACTATTTTATTATTTTTACGATTATAGTCGCCATTTTTCAACTTACAACTATTTCATTAAAAAAACGTAATAAAAATAATAAAACTGGAAAAAATGTATTGTTTCATATTTTTACGATTTTCTCAATAGGAGCAAAAACCTCTGAGGCCACTCAACTTACATTTAACAATTCTTTTGAAAATTTTTTTTCAGTAGGAACTTTGCCTCTATGATTTTGGCCTATTTTTTATTTTTTTCCAATTTACGATCCGTTTTTTGAGATAACCTGTTATATATATTTAAGACGAATGCGCTCAAGGCATGAAGAAATGTGGCCAAAACGCATACTGCGACTCCAAATACGTGATCACCGACCAACAATCTCTAGTCACGTCGTTCAATTGTTACTGCAACACGGGTTATTACGGCGACGGCAACGTAAATTGTTCTAAAGGTAAGATTCTGAAGTCACGTGATCGACCGTACCCTTACTTCCTTACCTAGGTCCTTGCGAATTGAACACCGCCAATTGTTCAAAAGACGCCAATTGCGTTCCGGATCCTAAAATTCCGTTCAAGTATAGTTGCGTATGCAAATCTGGATTCGTCGGCGACGGAGTCACTTGTACAAGTGGTAAGCAAGTAGGATGCCAGGAAATTTCGTGAATGATCTCATGTCAGTAATGATTTTGAGCTTCAGCCCGTTGGACAAAAATAGGTAACTTGATCATAATTATTGTGGCTCGGTTCTTACGAGAAAAAGTTGTTGAATATAAATTCTGAAATTTTTGATGCTCTGTTGTATTCGATAGCCTACATCAACTTTACAGTTTGAAACTCTATTCATTTTGAAGTGATTGATGCAGCGAGGTCATTTTTTAATCATTTCAAAACTATCGCAATTGATATCCTAATTTCTTTGTAAGGCTGCATTTGCCGAAAATTCGACCATTACATTGATCATTTCAAAATGAATGGAATGTAGCCATCGTTCAATATGCCGCTTTAGAAAAATGTACTATAGAGAAAGTGTAGCTACATTTTAGGTATAAAAATGTAACTATAGCCCATTTACTTGGAAATGAAAGATGCAGCGACAAACAAAAAACTATGGTCTGTTTATCTTGAAATGCTTCTAAATAATGAAAATGGAAGAGGAAGCAAGTAGTACTTCATATTTTCACGATTTTCTGATAAACAATATATTATATAGGACTGGAAATTCGTGAGCATGCTGACCTAACCTTTATAAATTTTCTGAGTGAAAAATTTTACAGTAAGCGCTGTATGTAAACGATTTTGACGACAGTACTGATTTGTGTCACTTTTCTATTTGGAAGCATTTAATAAAAAAACAGAGAATAGGTTTAATTGTTCAATTCGATACGCAATTTAAATCCGAAAACTATATACTGTAGAAAAATGTTAAATTTTATCTTGACAATAGGGAAGCCAAACCAGGATGATTTGAAAAAATAGAAAAACCACGATTATTTGGATAGATCTGAATTTGACATATGAAAAACAATACGAGCAATTCTGAAACCATAACGCGGTTAATGGTAGAATTTTTTCATTTGTTCTCTTTACCGCCCCAATTACCTCTACCAGTTTATCGGTTCTAAATTTTTCTTTCATGGGATAGCTGCAATCGTTCTAAAATGAATTTTTAAATTTTAATATATTTGATCCAAAATCCAAAGTGCTGTTTTAGTGATTTCAATGACCTTTGAAATAGCCACATCTAAAATATAGCTTTTTTCCTATGGCACATTTTTCTAAAGAGAAAAAATTACTGCTCGAATATTCGGAACGCAACCTAATAAATTGGAACATTTATAAGCAGTGAAAAAATTCAAAACATATTGCAGTTTTTAAATGGCAAGTTACCACGGTCGTTGAAATTGTTTACATGTTTTCAAAATTTATATTTAAAAGGGCAAACATTGGATAACAAACCAACAGAAACTTTGCAGATCGAACTTTCCCAGCATAATACGATCTTTCCCAGCATAATACGATCTCATAATACGATCGAGGAATTCAAACTTTCAAACCATTTATGCAACAAGTTGGCTGTGATATAAGCTATTATTATAGCCACAGTACATCACTGGCCTACTTGCCGGAAAAATGACTCGAAATTTATGTTTAAGCTATCGTAATAAAACTATCGTTGTATGTCTCACGTGCTTCGATGCTGAGTATGTCTCTAGTCATGAAAATTCAAAATTACAACACGACCAGAGCCACACACCCAGGACCGAACCACACGCAACCTTTGGAGCAGCTCGCTGTTCATTGCAGGGTTCGATTGTGCCAAATCCACATCGAGCAACGATTTGGAACCCAATCGGACCCCGCGTGAACAGCGGGCGACGTAGTTTAAGATGGAAGCCACGCGAAAATAGGAGCCAAAGAACTGCGATATAGACCGAGGTGCACTATATCGCGAGCCAATGGCGCCTATTCTCGTAGCAGCCGGGAATATGCAAATAAGGCGACGGAGTCTTAAAATGTCGAGTAAACGGAAGCGCAGTTCCACGATGCATGTGGACCCGGTGATGCCACTGTCAACTAGAAGGCAATACCGTAACGCACATGCACTGCCGAACATATAGTCCGGAATAATTCGAAGTAGTAGAAACATAAAGTCAAAATCTGAAGATATTGCTCGGAATGATGCTCCCATTGAACGCCCAATCTTTATAAAGACATTTTGGCGTGGCAAGTGTCATGGCTGCCCGAGAAATGATTGGTCATTTTAGACAAAAGCTTTTGTCTAGCCTCTCATAATGTCGATTTTGTAGGTGAGTTTATTACGATAGCGCATTTAGACTATTAGAAAAGACAAAACCTTTGTTTCCTAATTTTTTTACATAATGAAGCCTTGACTACAGTAATCAAAAGGAATATCTAACAAGGTTCCTAAACAAACCAAATATGATAAAAGAAACGAATAATCTTTATTTGTTAGAGTTGCAACTTTATTCGAGGAAAAATTGTTCAATATCAAAAATAAAAATGTATTCAAACCTCAATAACATATATTATTTAAGGATCTTCAAATGGTTCCCAATTAGATCAAAAATCCACTTGGAAGATTAATCATTTACGATTTTTCTGAATGATTTTTCTCTGATTTTTACATATTGATAGATAACAAATTCATGGAGTTTGGTCAGTGGATGTCGAAAATTAGTATTCCTACGCCTCGTGCGAATGCTGTAACTTTGACATGGCATAATTTGACATACGTTTCGATTACTGTAATACAGTACGTACCTCGAGCCATCCGGTGGATCCGGTAGAATCTGAAGTTTCCAACTTGTAGGAAGGAAAAATCTACCTTCAGGTAGAAATCGTATTCATAAAATCGAGTAGTAACTACACTCAAGTAGGATTTTCTACCTGAAGGTATAAAAAAATCTACCTTGAGACATGGTTAGGCACGTCGGTGAAGAATTCATGATTGTGTGCCCTTTCCCTGACCATCCCTTTTCCCCGATTAATGTTATAAATTAAGTAAGAAAAATTTATGCCTTATTACAAAAACTTGCCTCCAAGAAAATCTAAACGGAGCTACACATTATTTTCCCACGGATGTTTTCCCACTGTGCTTGACAAAACTTCTAGCCCATAGCAGGTATATAAAGCAAAGAATGTCTGATTAGTTAAGTCATAGTTCTTTAATTTCTTCTCAAAAATGGAAGATTATGGTCCTGCGACATTTATTCTTATCAAACATCAAATGGAATTTATTAAAATGGGAGAGTTTGGCTTATCCGAATCACTTTTTTTCTTTTTCAAAAGAATAAATCATACGCACCCACTTTTTTAAAATGTGTCACAATGATAAAAATGTATGATAATGCAAAAAACATGGCCCTGAATCAAAGCAAATCGAAGTTGCTACATAAAAGTATGTCAAATCACCAACTTCTCAACAATTGATTTTTCGCCATGGATCTGTTATAATGTGTCCTGCTGTGCTGAATCACCATAATTTTCCATAGCCGATTTAGAAAAGAATCAGTTTAATTCCACAAAATCTTTTTTGGAGATATGTAAAAGGTTATCTGTTGAAGCTATCAAAATATTACATTCTGATTTACTCTGCAACGAAATAGCAATGCGAATCTTTTTTCATGAAACATCCTGTATGTAATTGCTTTCTTGATTAAGAAATTTTAAACAAAAAAATGTGCCATAAATATCATTGCTTGGGGAATCGGGATTATTACAAAAATTGAGTCGTCCGCGAAATTTCACATTGCTCGGGGAATTGGGAATTTAAAGCATTGGTCGGGGAAAAGGGATGGTCGGGGAAAAAGGATGGTCGGGGAAAAGAGAAGGTCGGGGAATAGGGATGGTCGGAGAATGCAGATACAAGCGTTAAGACGAAATGGTTAAACCTCAATAATTGGAGCTGATTGGAAGACCCGGTTCAACAGAAAAATAAAATCATTCAAGCAAATCAGACTTTTAGCGCCTAACGCCTAGTATGCAGCGCCTAGTATGCACAGCTCATATCTACTGTAGTTATACATACTAACTTCTGGTACAAAAAACGATGGCATAGAGACTACCCGGCGAGAAACAAATCCGATGACAAACTGCAGTCTGTGTTTCTTGAAATGCTTCAAAATTATAAAAGTGGAAAGCAAGTACTATTTTAGAATTTTACATTTTTCTGCTAAACCATTCGTCACGTGAGGCTGAAAATTGTGAGCTTACCCAATCAACCTTTAACAAGATTGTGTAAGAAAAATCTTACTGTCAGAGCTTTAGTCGATTTCTGTCCTTTTCAAATTGAGAAGCATTTTATGAAACACAAACAGACAGAAAACTCTCGGACCAATCAGTTTTCGGATCTCACTGAGTTCTCTGAGCCATTCACATAAGGTGATTTTTGAGAAATATTTGTGGCATCACAGACGACTCAAAAAACATTTTTTTGATTTTTTTCTAGGGCATGTTTGTCTGTTGCATTCAAGAAATTCGATAATCGCCTTTTTTCATGTTTTTTACATTTATTTTTATCACGTTTTATGAATAATAATTTATTCCTCATAGTGGTAGAAAACTACCCACAAATAGGATTTTTCCTACCTACAGGTAGCCCCAACTGTTGATAACTTCATGAATATGGCCTCGGGATAGGAAAGTAGATTTTCTTTATCAAACAAACTTCAAAGACCCAGGGGCCGGTTTAATTAAAGAGACTTAAGCTTCAGCTGAGCTGCAGCTTAAGCTGTAGCTTAACTCCATATGTTATACCATTTCCGTTAAGCTGCAGCAAGCTTAGCAGCAAGCTTAAGCTGTAGCTTGACTCATGCACACCCAACATATCGAGAAAGTTGAGCTGCAGCTGAGCTGTAGCTTAACTCTGTATGCTATAACATTGCCGTTATGGTGCAGCTCAGCTGCAGCTTAACTTTCGCGGTATGTTTTGTGCGTATGAGTTAAGTTACAGCTGAGCTGCAGCTTATTGAGATTTTCAGCAAACAAGCGGACTTTATTGATGGGAGAATTTTTAAGTTGAAATGAGTGAATTTGCCTTCTTCAGTAATGAGCCGGATAGTCCCAAAACCATTGTTTTGAACAAGTTGTATAACGAAAACTTTTCATCTTGTCAAAATAAACTGTTATCGCATCCGATCGTTACCTCAAATTTTTTTTCAAATTCTGAAGATGATGGGATGCTCTCAAATCAGATTGTAGGAATGATGACCTGTACTGTACATGCGTATTGTGTTCAATGATGCGCTCTGTCGAGATTTTCTTTTTCAATGTTTAGCCGACGGTTGCAAAACTCAACAACCTACTTGCGATGCCAACACTGAAGTCTGTGTGCCCACTGGGCAGACAACTTATCGTTGCGATTGCGGACCCAACTTGTTCCGAATCAAGGGCAAATGTGTCACAGGTATTTTTCTGACATCGTGTTGGCCACACATGTTAATTCACGTTCTTTAAATCGGATTTTTGGGTTCAAATTGTTTGACTAACAGAGCTTTAAAGAAAAAATTTTTGTTCGACGTTTTCGAACAGTTTTATTTTGTTCAACTCGAAATTTCGAAAAATACTGTTTCAGTGAATTTCACACCAATCGATAGATCTCGGTCAATTCGATTGAAAACATGCAACCCGAAGCTTCGTATTTGTACTTTTGGCCGAAGTATTTGGCTTCGAAGTTTAGACGCAATACTTTTCAAAACAATTATCACTGTTGATATCCATGCTCCATTTCTCTTATTTCTCCTTTCCTAGATCCATGTATATCCGCCGCTCTATCCTGCCCGGCCAATTCCGTTTGCAAAACTCTCAACGAAACTTACTCTTGCAAATGCATCGACGATTACTTCCTGTCTGGCAGCAGCTGCGTTCTACGTAAGTATACTATAAATGGAGCCTAATTTGCATATATTATAAGCAAATTTTCGCACGCTTAATTTTAGACCCGTGCGCAGCCGGTACGGACAATTGTTCGGCCAACGCTCTTTGTTTGCCCAAGCAAGGCACGCCGAACTACGACTGCGCCTGCGACGACGGATATTACGGCGACGGTTATAAATGCGTCCCTGGTGAGTGGTTTTCGTCTAAAATTGGGAAATAAGGGAATTTTCACCCATTTTTATTTCCATTTGGTCCGAAATGGCTGAATTTTTAAAATTTTACCTATTTTTTACTTTCCTGGATTTAATTCCTGGTCAAGGTAATGTCTTTTATGTGTGGAAGCTGAGGTTTCAACGCCATGCACGGCGTCTGAGAATCCGCAACCTGATCCAGCCACGGCTGCATGATGAAGCATTTCTCTGGTAGTTTTTCCGTGTTTTACCCCGAAAACGTTATTCGTCAAATCCGGCGACGTATCCAGTCATGTTCCGTATTTCATCCATATATGCACATAGGGCGTAGAGAGTGGAACCGCCCTGGAACCTTTGACACCCCCTGGCTGCCGCCAAAACATCCCCCTGAAATGCTAACCATTTTCATCGTCTCTAATAAAAGTATACTTCTCTCTTATACACTTTCGTGAAGAGTAATCAACCTGGCCCTACCGCTGAAGGTCTCATGATCTTTTGCGTTTTTCAAAGATTTTTTTTAACACAGGCATTTCAGTACGGTACATTAATAAAAAATAGTGCGCTGTATGTAGAATTTATTATAGTGTATTTTTTATGAAATACTTTTAAAACTGAAAGTGATAAAAATCAGCACGTTCGTCGAAAAGATTAGCTGAGTATGCTCACAAATTTTCAGTCCCATGTGACATATGGTTCAGTTGAAGATGATAAAAATATGAAATAGTACTCGTTTTAGACGGTTTTTATCTACAAACACTTCAAGTAAGACGAACTGTAGAAAAGCACAAGTTGGAACTGCTTTAATCAGCCTTTTCGATACTCCATATTTTGAAATGATCAACACAGCGATCACTTGGAAGTATGTTCGGAACGGTAGAAACTAGTAAACTTACATATTACTGTAACCAATGAAAGAATTTTTCGTCTGTGAACGGCAAACAGAACGTATGAAAATTTCCATCAATAATCTGGTCAAGTGATCAAAATTTTTCTCAGGTCTCGACACAGTTTAAAGTGGATATGCGTGGTGTTTTTGCACTGATTTTTGGCTTTTCCAATGTTAATTTAGAAATTCGTCGTGTTTCAACAGTATAGAGTTTCCAACTTGCGTATTAAATTGAACCTGATTTTTCGGTTTTCGCTGAGCTTACCATTTTAGATTGAATGGCTATGGAGAGCTTATGCGTCTTTCCAGCTATGCGAATAAATTTGACTTAGGCCAAAATTATCGTTGAAGTCTTTGTCGATAACTTCAATCCCCCTGTAGCTATGTTGATAAATCGTTCCCATCATGTCTGTGAAAAATTCATTTTTGAAGATCAGTATCTCATCAGAGTAGGAATGGAGTTGCAAAGTACGCAGAATAATCCACTAAATGAACGACTTTAAAAAAAATTTTTCTTTGTAAAATGATGTCAAGGCATACTGTAGATTTTATTCCATTTAGGAGCTTTATTTAAGTCATTTAACGATTTTTTCCTCAATTGACATGAAAATTTTTCTCGAAATCGGTTCTCCTGGAGCAAACAATGGGACATTTTGTGAAAAAAAAGTTGCCAGAGCTCTTCCGAATATTGCTCTAACCAAAAAGACTAACGAAAATGATGAAATTTTCTGTAAATCGTGCATCGATGATCTCTGATGTTAAAATTGAAATCATCAACACTGTACTTTATTGATGTAGTCTCAAATTTAATTCAGCAGAGTATAGTTTTTTTTATTTCAATTTTTCACGCTGATTTACTTTTCATGTGGCATACGGTTTTGGATAATCACTTTCCGTACCGTTGGATACTGCGGACATAAAGTTCGAAATGAATGTGTCATTTTAGACGGAACATCACTAATTCTCGCTATCATACCGTAGAAACTTGTGTAGATCAGAAAAATTATTTTTATTCGGCCGTATCAATTTTTTTTTGTGTAAAAACTGCTCAATAGTTCGAAGTATCGAACAGAATTTTGTAGTCTGTTTTTTATAAAATGCTTTTAAATTGAAATCACATGCGGCGCAATACATAAGAGTGATTGGAAGCTAGACTCATTAAATACATTCAATGATCAGCCAGCACAGGAAGTGTGATATAATTTTTTTTCTTGATAACGAAAAAATTCCACTATCATTCAAGCAACATCTTTTTCAAACAGTATATTATTCAAATATATGCAAAACTATTTGTGGTCAGCAATTTTTAAGTATTAATGTTACCTCTTCGGAATAAATATGCTTTGTTTAGAAAAATCATTGAACTGCAGCATGATTCGTGAGGACTTTTGATGACTTTATGTTCTTATTTCTTCACGTCTTCACCTTCTGCTTGATCGTTGCTGGGGGTTGGATCTACTGGGGGTCAATACAGCTTCAAGGTCCCCACGTGCATGTGTGTTCATTTAGCCTGACAAATGAAAACATTTCCAGTAGGCCAGGAAGGGGACATCTTCTTCATTACATGGACATTAGCTCGCTCAACGTCATACCGTGCTTCCTTACAATGAATGCGCATTCACATTTTTCTTGTGTATAGATGCTTCAGTAGAATGTAAAAATGAGCCTGCGATCTATATTGATGGTCAATTGAAGGTTACTTCACTTGGCAATGTGACTGTCACACGTATGAAGATAATTTATATATGATTAAAGTGTTTTTCGTATCAAATCCCAAGCCTGCAAAAGTAATGCTTTGTGGAGAAGAAGTTCACACCATTTTGCCCATTTTTAAGTTATCGCTTTGTTGATATCTTCAGGATAGTCATTAAAGAAAAGTGCATCTTTTTTGCTTTTTTCGCCTCTTTCTGATACAATATTTTATCTCCGGCCTAGCTGCATAAATCCTCCAATTCCTATTTCAGACGCATGCCTCAACGATTTGGCCGATTGCCCTGAAAATTCCCAATGCATCTCCCAAAATAACGGTTCCTACACTTGCCGTTGCAACCCGAATTACTATTCTAAAAGTGGAGCCTGCATTCTGCGTAAGTGAAAGGAAAATCCTTCCAAACAAATAAATGGGCAATAGTTACTCTAAAAACATTATTTCCAAAAACAGATCCTTGCTTCGACACCAATTTTCCGCCTTGCAGCCCACAAGCCAAATGTCTACCGGACCGGAATTGGCCGAATTTGAGCGAGCACTACGCCTGCTCTTGTCTCAGTCCTTACACGGGCAACGGCACAATGTGCACATTGCGTAAGAATCATGAGCTCGAAAATTTCATGGATTCCATCTGGAAAATCGCCACACGATAGTAACCAGAAGGATGTTGAATCTATTTTTTCTCTTGACAGTCAAAAAGATTTTATGGCATGCTTTTGACTTGAAGGCAAAACAAGCTGAAAACCTGATTCTAGTGACTTGCCGCTCGGGACTTTATCTGTAGAAAATTCTACATTAAAGACATTGTGTAAATTTTTATACAGTGTCAGACTTGAAAAAATTGTCTGATGGAACTATTTAATGCATGCACAAAATCTTACTTGAAAAGATAAGAATACCGTAGCTTCCACGACTTTGACTCAAGATTTCGTCTCTGTATTACACAGGGATCAGGAAGTTGGGCAGAACTTTCTATGTATAATAATTATCCAAAAAACAATGTTGAATATCAGTGGTATTCTATAAGTTTAAACCTGATTTCTCCAAAAATGTTTGTAAATAGAGAATCTGGAAAGCAAACAATGTTTCATATTTTGCAATTTTCTGCTACTATACACAGAATGGAACGACCCAATTAACGCTCGCATTGGCTAAAAAATTACGCAGTAAAAATGTCAGGTTATTAAAAATGACTGTTTTTTTAAATGTTCATAAATCGGAAAACGACAATGATCAAAATTTTCGTCGAAATCATTTAGAGGAACCTAAACGATAGAATTTTCTTCTAAAAAATGTTGAAAGTTATCTGAGTGTCCTCACAAATTTTCGGACTTATGTGACACAGTTCATCAGAAAATCATAAACATATGAAACAATACTTTCTTTCCATAGTTATTATTCAGAATTATTCTAATAGAAATATACTATACTTCGTTTTATGAAAAAATCATACTACAATACAACACAACGGTTTCTGTTTCTATATGTATAAAATTTCTAGACAATTTTTAGTACACAAACTATATGGAAGAACAAAAATCTGTTCCAAAATTTTTGAAGCGGTCTGTGTTTTGAATAATCTGGCGTTTTGTTGCTACGGTACGAATCGTCTGAAAATTCAACATTATCTTTTTGCAGCCAGTGTCACAACTGCCCCCAAAGTTTGTAACAAAAACACGCAATGGCGTTGCCCCATAAGCGGTAATTGTATACCCAAAGACTGGGTTTTGGACAACGTGAAAGATTGCCCGAACGGCGAAGACGAAAACCCGGCCTTAGTGGACGAATGCGCCCTGGGCAAAAACAAGTGCGACCCAATGGCCACCTGCACTAATATCCCGGACGGCGCTTACGCCTGCAAATGCAAGCCCGGCTACGTCGGAAACGGACAGCGTTGCGATTTACCAATATCGACGACGACCGGTCCGCCGCCGGCAACGTGTGAGACTTCGTGCGTTTTTATTCGTGATCGGACATTGGGCGGACAATAGAGTGCAGAGGCATTAGAGCGCAAGAAAATAGAGCATAGGGAAAATGGAGTGCAGGGACATTAGATTGCATTTGAAAAAACTGATTTTTTCGGACCAACGCTCCCTGGTCTGCAATGAACGCGAATTTTAAGTTGCTTTTAAACATGGAAAAAGAATATTAAGCAAGCAGCTTTATTTCAAAAGCTGACAAAAAAATGCTTGTGTCATTCTGAATGCGAGTTAGAAATTCAAGATAAATTTGAAAATAACAAAATGAAATGATTTGATTCAAAAGTCAAATAATTGCGATTTTTTGTGTCTTTATCAAATTTTGTATGAAAGATTTGCATACTCCATCTGTATACTAACAGCTCGAACAAGTATTGATACCGCCGTTTATCTACTCACAAAGTGTTCTCAAAAAATGGATTAGAGATAAATCCCATATGAGTGTCTGAATAAAAAAATGTAAAAAGAACATGAATAATGAGAGAGTGGACGACCAATGAGATATAAAAAATGAAGAAGGAGAAAAACACAAGAAAATGAAAACAAAAAGAAAAGCGATAGTATGAAAAATATAAAAGACGGAAAAGGGTAAGAAAAATGAAATAAGAAGAGAAAAAGGAAGAAAAAGAACAAAAAGTGAAAAAATATGATGGAAAAATGCTTTGACCTGAATTTCTCCAGAGTCATGTAAAATGCGAAGAAAGCGTTTTTTGAGCCGAAACGTGGTTATTTTTCATATTATTTTATTCTCAGATTTCTTATTTTGCTCTTGTTTAATGTCTCTGCACTCTAATGTCCGCGCCCTACTGCCTCGCGCTCTAATGTCTCAGTACCGTTTTTTAGGAACATTCACAAAGAGGCGAACTGTAGTGAACTGAATGTTCGCATTGAGTTAGTTTGCAAAATCTGCTCTAGAATTTGATTTCAAAGTGTTTTAAAAATTCATAACAGATTTGGATTGAACAATTCTTTACCCGCCTCGGATTAGGATCGTGTATATTTGGAATACAACTCAATGATGTAAAATTGGCTTAGCTGCACCGAGGTTTTTCTGGAATATCTGAAAATCAAATACATGAAATTACACTTTACGTAGCTACTGATTTTTGTTGATCATTTTTCTGTTTCTTCAAAAATTTGAGGCCACATAAAAATGTCATTCATTCTATTTTACATAATTTCTTCTAAAGAATAGTTGTGGCGTTTTTTGGTCCATCCACATGAATCGAATTAGTCAATAATTCAGAAAAGTTTTTCGTGATTTTTCGATCAGATTACGATACTTTTAGACATCGGCAAGTGAGATTACGTTTTCGTTGGTACAACGAAAAATTCTAGGCACTTAAATTCTACGTAAATTCTAAGAATCAAATGTTGATCAAACAGGAGACGAAATGTTCTTGCAGTACAAAAACGACTACTTATTTTCCCGTGAATTACTACTTTTTGCCAATTGCCGTAAAAAGCCGGATCATCTCTTGGAAAGCAACGTTTCACAGGAAACAAAATCATAAAAGAAAAAATCCAAAATTAATAACACAAACACGCAAACCAGATCATGTGAGCATTATTTCCTTGCCGCGTAAACAAAGCCTGGAATTCATTCACATTTTGTCAGAAATACTGTAGTCTGTTTTTGTATGAAATTCTTGGTAAATTGCAAGTCATCGAAATCTTTGCATGCATTTAAAATTTGCAAACCTTAAATATTAAAAATTGCAAACGTTAGAATAGCAAAAAACATATCGTCACAATCAACTATGAACAAAGCGACAATTGGAAGATCTCGTAAAACGAATTCAAATTTTTCAAACCGTTTATGCAACAAGTTGGCTGTGATATGCAGGGTTGCCACCGAAATGCCAAAACGAAATTCCCGGTTATTTCCCGGTTTTCCCGGTTAGTTTTATGAAAATTCCAGGTTGGAAATACGACAAAAATGACTATAAATTATAAAAACAATATTTTCTTTTTTCTAAGGTTATTTAGAAGCATTTCAAGAAAAACAGACTACAGCAAGCAACATAATTACACTTGGTGAATATTTTATCGATCTGAATGGTTTGGATATACAAGCGACGTGAATATTGGATTAAGATTGAAACCTTAATACAGGACTTCATAAATAAATGAAACAAGAACGTATCGAGACTGTCATGCAAGTCATGTCATGTCACAAGAACAGGCTGTTTTATGCACAGTAAATAGTTTTTTGGCTGTGCAAAACTTTTTTGGTCATATTCTGCACTAAGCAGAAATTTGTGATCGAGAAGTTGTCGAAGCCTAGGATTTTTCTACTCAGGAAATCGATAAAAAAAGGCGAATTTTTCCGGCCTTTTATCCAGTTAGAATCCCACAACTTTCTGTCGTCTTAACGTAATTTATATTTTTTTCGTTGCAATTACGGTCGTTAAATTTACTCATCTCATTGTGGATAGTTGAATGTAAATATTATGCTTGACGTATTTTTTCATCCTTTATTCAGATCTTGTTTGCATCCTTAAAATTACTCAAAATACTTAAAAGACCTGGAATTTCGCATACAATTATGGTTAATAGAGCTTTTTTAAAATAAAATTCCTTGACTTTTCCTGTCGTTTTCCAGGAATTTTTGAGGTTTCTCCGGGGTTAAAAATAATTCATACACTTGAGCATGTTTTTCCAACCAGCTATATAATGCCGTCAACAATTATAAAACCAAAAACATCAGTCATTTTTCATAAATTGGGTCAAAACGACAGAAATCAAATCTGTTCTGGACTGAAAAAAAGCAAATAAAATTCAGAAATCAGGCAACCAACCAAAAATTGAGATTTTTCAACCAGCAAGAACTTCTGTCGTTTCTCTGTACCGAAGAAGAGCTATAAACACGTATAACATTATGATGCAGACACGATAATAAGACATTCTATTAAATTTGTTTTAAAATAACATTTTTACTTTTCAAAATTCCCGGTTATTTCCCGGATTTCCCGGTTTTCCCGGTTCTAAAAAAAATTCCCGGTTGTTTCCCGGTTTTCCCGGTTCGGTGGCAACCCTGGATTGTAGCCACAGTACATCACTGGCCAACTTGCCGGAAAAACGGCTTGAAATTGATGTTTAAGCTATCGTAATGAAACTATCGTTGTATGTCTCACGTGCTTCGATGCTGAGTATGTCACTAGTCATGATAATTCAAAATTACAACACGACCAGAGCCACACACCCAAAACCGAACCACACGCAACCTTTGGAGCAGCTCGCTGTTCATTGCAGGGTTCGATTGTGCCAAATCCACATCGAGCAAAGATTTGGAACCCAATCGGACCCCGCTTGATCAGCGGGCGACGTAGTTTAAGATGGAAGCCACGCGAGAATAGGAGCCAAAGAACTGCGATATAGACCGAGGTGCACTATATCGCGAGCCAATGGCGCCTATTCTCGTAGCAGCCGGGAATATGCAAATAAGGCGACGGAGTCATAAAATGTCGAGTAAACGGAACCGCAGTTCCACGATGCATGTGGACCCGGTGATGCCACTGTCAACTAGAAGGCAATACCGTAACGCACATGCACTGCCGAACATAGTCCGGAATAATTCGAAGTAGTAGAAACATAAAGTCAAAATCTGAAGATATTGCTCGGAATGATGCTCCCATTGAACGCCCAATCTTTATAAAGACATTTTGGCGTGGCAAGTGTCATGGCTGCCCGAAAAATGATTGGCCGTTTCAGACAAAGGCTTTTATCTCGTTTTCATTATGTCTATTGTGTATGCTCTAGGCGGGTTTATTACGAGATAGTATTGCGGATTATCTCGAAAAAATTCTGATGTCTGTTGTTTTTCGCCTACAACATTTTTTCTCTCTTGAACTCAAACTTTCAGTAATTTCACATATAATGAAATCTAGAGTCGCAGTAACCAGTCAGATTCTAATTTTTCAGACAATACAGAAAATTATTCCTCAAGAGGACACCTTGCAATAAGCGTAGTTTAAGCTGTTATTTACAAACTACTTAGAAAGTATCTGACTAATTTATTATTGTCTGGATAAATACTACTATATAATTTATAAAACCATACAACAATTTTCGTTGAAAAAGCAGAAACTTTCGTGTTCTAGCCACAACTTGATTGAAGATAAAAATTGTTCGTAACAAGAAATTTGAATTTCTTTCTTACGTCACAAAATTGTGATATTTAAATTTTACAGAGCTCAAGCAAAATCCACCTAGAAATCGAGTCATTTTCGATTCTTTTGCCATTTTTACCTAATTTTGATGCATCAAAATACGTCGAATTTGGTTCAAAATATCACGTGATAAAAATCTGTTTCAAAAATGTCACTATTCAAGATTTGTGAAATCGAAAATTAATATTACTTAGTCTTGCACGAAATAGTAGTTTTGATATGAAATTTTAAATCCTGGAACTTTAAAATTATTGCGACTTCTGTAATACAATGCGAACTTTCATTCATCCAACAAGATTCTACTAAAACTTGGAGCAGTAGTATATATTCCTTTTATAATCATGTTTTTAAGCTAGAACTCTGGACCTACTCCGCTCTTATCAAAACAACTTCTAATAATTTTTCGGTCAGATTCTTATTTAATTTTGACTGTGAATTTTGATCTTAATTTGACTGCACATCAAATTTCATGCATAAATGCGGTGAAAAGACGACTTGAGTTTTTGCAGTATTCTGTACAATACCGATCTAAAGTTTATACAATGATTTCATTGTGTGTTCCTTACAAGATCTAAATCAAAATCCAGTGCGGTTTCTAGGCGCCATCAAGTATATTTTTATTGTGAACTTCCTCGTTTTCGTCTAAAAAATTCTACCCCGATTTCGAAGGAACTGCAATCCTGACGTCAGCAAGAAATGAAAATATTTCATTGATTCGAAAAGCGCAGCTCCTTTTCACGATGCGGTTCGTTTACAAGGATTCTAGGCAAATATTTCTGACGTCAAACATTCTCCCAATTTTCCCTAGCCACCAGTTTAATTTTTACATCTCTTTGCAGCCCCGAAAGCTTATCAATGCACAGGAAAAGTCACAGAATTTGTTTGCACGCTTTCAAAATTGTGCATCCCTAACGTTTGGGTCAACGACGGTATCAAAGATTGCCCGGACGGCGAAGACGAACGTACGATCAGTTTTACGAAAGCCAGCGCTTTACCGACCACACCTACTCAGAAGATACTATGTGAGTATAAATTCATGGGCAATTTTTTATGATCAGGTGCAAAATCATACTGAAATTTGAATTAGTGTGCTTGTGCAATCTTTGGTCATTCACTTCGCCAAATATCTCTTCTTGTGAATGAGATCACTTCTAACACTAAGCGGCAAGTATTCTCATTCAATTCATGTGCACTTTTCATAAAATAATTCTCAAGTTCGCTTTTGCTTGCTATTCACTACAGTGGAAGTCTGCGATAGTGCATGAGCGTGTACATGCATGTGCTGGTTTTGGAATAAAATTTGACATCTGATATATGTATGAAGTGCACTTCTGCCATCTTTGATCATGACTATTCTCCCCTGTTTATCTCATCTTGTAAATGAGATCCTATGTTACGCTAAGCGAAACGTTTTCTGATTCATAACAGTCCAAAGTCTGATATTTGAAGGCAATGCAATTCTGCCAAATTTACTTCCATAAGTTTCATTTCTAGTGAATGAAATCTTATTTAATTGTATGTGACAGTACATTCCAAATTATATCAGAACTTTTCACTAAATCACATTCAAAGTTTGTATTCGCTTTGCAGCCACCAAAGCCAAAGTCTGCGATTTTCAATGTACTAGCGAAAACAAGTGCATCCCGGCCGATTACGTTCTGGATCGTATAAAAGATTGTTTGGGAGGTGAAGACGAAGATCCCGTCAAAGTAGACGAGTGCCTCTACAAGAAAAATCAGTGTCACCAAAACGCGACTTGCACGAAAGTTCCGGTAAGGTGTCCGTCCAAAAGTTGGAGAATGAAAAGATACAGTAATAGGATTATCGGAATTTCCAACGCGGAAACCGAAACTTTTCTTTTATTTTTTATCTTGCAAACGTCTGGCTCATCTTTCCGGACTTGTGATTTTGTCGGCATGCTTAATTGTTCGGAAATTTGTAGCTTGGTAGTATTTTTAGTCAAGTTTTCATGAAATATCTTCTAAAACAGTGCTATAAATATAGCCTGAGAATTAGATATGATGTTAGCAAACTATGCGTAAGAAATAAATTAGATGAAAATTTTTCACAGCATGCAGATCCTGGTGTTGTTGTGAACTTAGAAATCATGAAAAACCAAAGCTAAATTCTATTTCTAAATAATCGCCTACTTTTGCCGTCACTGTATTGTGTTCTTATTTTAAGGGGGGAACCTACGAGTGCCACTGCAAAACCGGGTTCACAGGCAACGGCATGTTTTGTAAGCCTTCAAGGGTAGCAGAAAGGAAGAAACGTATGATATTTTTGTAAAAATGAAAATATTTCTCAGCGTTCTCCACTTTTATTTGAAGTATTTCGTTTTTTGGAACTAATCTGCATAATGTTTATTCGAATTAATTTTCGTCCAAATTTTATGTTATGTACGAGTATATTTTGTAATACTGAAATTTATATGTATTCGAGCAGGATCGGTGGAAATTTTATGCGATTTAAACAAGTAAACGGGTTGAATCCTTTTTCACTGAATTTTTGAGTCATTTTTACAACATCTCTCTTTCACGGTTTTTGCGGAGTGTGGTTCATGTGCATCGAATTTATGATGGTGACCGAAAAATGGCGGTTTACTGATGGAAAAGCACTAGAACTATAGTCTGTTTTTTATAGAATGCTTCCAAACAGAAAAGTGACACAAATCAGTACTATCGTCATTATGCTCACAAATTTTCAGTCCAATATGATATATTGTTTACCAGCAAAGCGTGAAAATCTGAAACACTACTTGCTTTCCACTTTCATTATCTAGAAGTATTTCAAGAAAAACAGGCTATACTATTGCAGGTGCAAAAAATCGTATGTCAGCTATTCGGTGGTTAATTAGACCAATATCTTGAATTCTGGATTCTGAAATTAATTTTGAGGATTGTCTAATCATAGCCGTGACGTCAGCAAGATGGAGAAAATAACATTTGAATCAGCTTTTCCGTTAATTCAAAAAGTTGATGCTGTCCCCCTATGCCTCTTTTACGACCAAAACACCTTGAAATTTTTTTGGTTTAGGGTCTCGTCGACATGGGGATTTCTAGCAAAACTGACGAGCGCATAGTTTGTATTTTTTCTGTTTTACTATTTCTAAATTCCAGACACGAGACATATCGCTATAAATTTTTTATTGTTCTGTACACAGAATATTCTATTTTTAGGCTAAATTCGCCTCCTTTTTTTTCAACGAGTACAAAATTTGCGGTCGAAAATATAAAAATCGACCACTTTTTGTGAAGATACCACCGTCTCAAATATCAAAGTCGACCATTGATCATTTTTTCTCCACCCGCGAGTATAATATTACGTTTTTCTTACATAACAAATAATGGAAGAACTGTTTTTCTTTGTTTATCAAGGTCAACTTTTTTCTTTTACTAATTGTGCGATAGAGAAAAAAGGGCATTTGTATAAGATTTCGGAATAATTGTCAACTTTTCTAACGAAAAAAATTGATTCCATACTCCTGCGGTTATTATTTGAATGACGAAACATTTTTTATAAACCTGATAGAAAAAAGTTGTAGTCCGATTATTTGATATAAAACAAATGGTGTTCATTAAGAAAGTCAGGTTTTTGCCATTTGTTCATCGTTAATTTTTTCGAATGGTAAACATTAATTGATGGACTATGAAAAACGCCGTATTACCATTCTTGAGGGAAAAATTTCGGCAAATTTTGCTACGCTTCTGCGTCAAAACGGGGATATTCTTGACGATTTTTTGTTTCATTTGTTTGTACGCCTTAATATTGTCCGAAAATAGTCGAGCTAACGAAACGTATAAATGGGCGCCGAAATTGGTGAGCGTTTTAAAATTTTTTGTGCCGGCTATCTACGGAAAAATGAGAAAGTAGTTTAGGACATCAGCAAACGACCGAAAAGACGAGTAGAATCATTCTTACACGATACTTTTGCACGAAATTTTGCTGACGTCAGACAATATTTCCACATAGATTCATACAAATAATTCTTAAAGAGGTTTGTGGTTTCCAAAAAGTCTTTTGGGTTGAGAAATGCATAAAGAAAATTAGCTGATATAATCTGTTTTTTATGAAATGATTCAAAATTAAAAAATGGCACAGGTTGATGTTGTCGTCAATATTCTTCACTCAAAGCTTCGAAGAATTTTTGACTAGTTTTTTTCTTCAACAGGTATTCAAAATGTAGAAATAAAAAGGCCAAAAAGTAGAAGAAAAACAGTAAATGCTCATCTATACTTCGGACGCAAGGCTTGCGTTGCGTCCGTTACGGCGAAAATGCCGAAGTATGGATTCTCCGCTTGCGTTTCTTCCGTATTTTTCTTGCGTCCGAGTATGGATGCTCCGTTGCGTTGTTTGCGTTGCGCTCCTTACGGCCGACGCAGGCATACGCAAACGGTACAGTAGGATTCTTGACTTGACGCAAGGAACGCAAGAAACGCAAGGATTTTCGTTTGTGTTTTCTTCGGATTTCCGAACTTCCTATTTCATTGTAGGCGCAGTTCATGTCTTCGTTGTTTTTTCTTGTTTTTTTCCAACAAGGCCTTTGATTTTGTTTGTGATTGATTTTATTATTTCTTTGGAATGCACCGACCGTATTTCAATCAGAATAGCTTTTTTCAAAACATTTTTTGATTTGGAAAAAATCTAAATTGTTCAGATTTATACTAAATATGTCCGATATGTCTAAATTTAGCCTGTTCAAACGAAAGCAGAAAAATATTGATCAGGATCAAAATAAAATTTTTTATTTTGATCAGAAATTTTGATTCCGCTCACAATTGATCACATTCACATACACCATATCTGATTTGTCTAATTTTAGCATTCCCGGGCGAAAGTAGAAAAATTTGGTTCGGGATCAAAAAATTTGATCTGGCTTGAAAATTTAATCAGGATCAAAAATTTATGCGTGGCATGAAAATAGACATAAAAAGAGAAAATTCGAAAATTTTTGATCCCTATCAAAAAATTGATCCGTTTCAGGAAAATAGGCATCAGAAAAAAGGTTTCGAAAAATTTTGATCGAAATTGAAAAAATTCGATCCGGATCAAAATTGATCCGTGACATGATAATAGCGATAAAAAAAAATTCGAAAAATTTTGATCCAGATCAAAAAAAGTTGACCCGAATCAAAAAACTAATCCGTTTTATGAAAATCGACATCAGAATAAAAAATTTCGATCAAAATCGAGGAAATTTGATCCAGATCAAAAATTGATCCGTGGCATAAAAATTTATATCAAAAGAAAAAACTCGTCTCAGCGAAAAAATTCGAAAAGTTTGGTTCTAGATCAAAAAGATTTTGATCCGGGTCAAATTTCGAAAAAATGTAATCTACATCAAGTACTGAATACGTGACGTGAAAATACTCGTCACGACGAAAAAATCGGAAAATTTTGATTTACATAAAAAATTGATCCGAATCAAAAAATTTTGTTTTGGATCAAAAACTAATACATTGAAGGCCCATCCGTCAAGGGTGATCCATGAAAGAAGTCCGTGTTTTAGACACTTCTGCGAAGGATCCGGATCACTGGACTGATTCGTTGTGATCCGTGTTTTAGGTACAATAAAAACCAACTTTAGCGAAAAAATCCTATCCGCCGTGATCCGTGTTTTAGGCACCCGATTTTGGTCCATGATCCGAGGTGTGATCCGTATTTTAGTGGTACCCTCATAAACTTGTCAGAGACAAAATTGTAATTTGATTCGCAAGTTTGTGATTGCGCCATAATTCTTGCGTCTGTTGCGTCACAAATTCCGAGTATGGATAATCGGCTTGCGTTGCTTACGTCTCCTTACGTTGCGTCAGATTTTTTACGCAACCTAACGCAAGCAACGCAACGTAAGCAACGCAAGCCTTGCGCCCGAAGTATAGACGGGCCTTAAGGGGAAGACTGAAGAGACAAGGGTAGGCAAGATACGAAAAGACGATGAAGCAACGAAAAATTCAGGTAGAGTGACCATTTCTCATTAGTCAAATGGATAAGAAATAAAAGTAGTCGTAAGGCTCAAAAGCAATAAACCGAGTAGTCCGTAGGAAGTGACCCTTCTGTAAATTTTATACTGCAATAATCGGCTATGATACCGAATACCAGTCTTTTATACTCAGTACTAACGTGTTCTAGTTTTCGGTGTCAACTTTTTACTCGTAATCAATATTAGTAGTTCAGTAGAGATGGTCTTTGAAGTAAAAGTACTAGTTTTTGATTTGTATTCATTTCATTTTGAAAAGTTTAGATCATTTTAGGTTATTAAATGTCAAATGATAAAACATAAAAATTAACGGGTGAACTTTGACTAAAATAATCAGTGGAGTAAAAAAGTGCAGCAGAGTTTATACTCCATTCATTTAGAAATAATCAATGCAGTGGTTCCACGAGAGTTTCAATATGAAAAAAACTAGCGAGCTTATTGTAATCAATGAAAAAATTTTTCATCGATGAGCGGCAACAGAACAGCCCAAAATTTCCTTCAATAAACTGGTTGAGTGGTCAAAATCGTCGAGTAGCACTCGGGAATCGACGTAATTCTATCCAAATCTATACTGGATAAGCAAGCATAATGGTTAGAATCTTTCCACAGTATAAAATGTTCCACCAAACGAAAATTGTACATCAAATTGAACCTATTTTTGGTTTTCGTTGCACCTAACATTTTAATTAAGCTGAATGTTTTTAATATTAATAAAACCGTTGGAAAAATTGACTGGACTATAAAATGCATAGGAGTTTGATAGGCTTATATGAGGGAAGCCTGCAGGTGTGAATTTGGAAATCGTACGTGTTATTGTGCATTCCATAGCCCACAAGAGTGACAACACACTGAATTTTTACTGTAGGTCTTCTTTATACTGGAATTTGCATAAATGTGCTGCACAATGGAAAGTTGCAGGAATTATAACAGCTATGGACAAGTGAAAATCTCATTCGATAAGGCTTACTGACATGAGAAAAGTTTCTCACAGGAAAGCAATCTGATCTCACTCCATTTCCGATCTGTGAAGTCTTGAAATTAACTTCATCGGAGTTCAGAACCGTGTATTTTATAGTATACATGTAATTGGGGGATGTGCTATGGGAACCCCTCCCCCAGAAATCGTCGACCATATGGCTAACCATTAGGCGATCCCATCCCCAGGATTTTCAAATTCTATGGCTAGCCATATGGTAGCCGTAGGGACCCCCATACTTTTGGTCGGGAAAATGCTGAAAAATTAGTTTTTTGATGAAGAATGTCAATTTTTTGATGAAAAATGTCAATTTTTTGATGAAAAATGTCAATTTTTTGATGAAAAACGTCAATTTTTTGATGAAAAATGTCAATTTTTTGGTGAACAATGTCAATTTTTGAACAAAAAATGGTTAAAAACGTCAATTTTCTCGGCGCTTCGCGCCATGAATACATTTTTTAGGTTTTTTAAGAAAAAAATTACTATTTTTAAAACTATTTTTCGGACTTTTTTCATTTCTTCAGAGACCCCTCCCCAAAAATTTTGGGAATCACTGATCCCCGGCCCAAAAAAAGTCACCCGACTCCTACAGACCTCGGGGCCCCGTTACATATATGTTTCATAGCGTATCAGAGATGAACGCTTCTTCTAAGGTATATAATTGTAGTGCTCACTGATGCATGTACCACCATGTCTAACTTTCCCCGTTGCTGAAACCGGTTATTGGCCAACTTGTTACTGTATACCACATTTTTTAATTCAAATTTTAGTTTAAATATGACCTATGAGCAAAAAAATATTTGTGTTACATTGCTCGCATGCCATGGGTCATATAATACACTAGAACATGTAAATATTTGGAATTCACATCTGGAGAACATCCCTCGTGAGAGTGGACAATGGTAGACAGAGAGTTTAAAGTCGGTGAAGTTTTTAGACAGTTTGGATATTCTCTGACTTTAACTAGAAAAATTGAAAGTTCACTGAGTCCAAGAAACTTGGAAATTTACCGGAGGTGCGAGTCCTTTTAGATTCAACCAATATTCTGCTGGGGTCAATGGTTAGTTCACCCGGAGCAAGGTACCTCCAGGTCCGGGGCATATTGTATACATGCACAACGGCCAAAATCTGCTGGGGGTCAAGTTCCATGCGGAGAACATGGACGCTTGCTGACGGCTGGTGGTCAGTGAGAATTCTGCATGGGGTCAATGGCCTGCCGGGTGTCAAGATCTACAACTCTCGAGAACATACGTCGTTATGACCCGTCTCCAAAAGTTTAAGATCTGGAAAATGGTTATTCGTAGAAGAAATTTGACTAAAAATGTCTCAAAATTCAATCTTATTTTCTAGAATGTGACAGTTAAAAAAAATACGCCAGCGCCCTTGGTTAATTTTCGGAAAATTTTCATGATAACGCCGACCTACAAAAGAAACGTGCGTAAAGCCGAATTGACCAGATTAGGACAAACGTTGATGCACGTGCCGAATTTTCATTGGATTTTGGTCGAAGACGCCAAACAAATTGATCCAGTGGTCGGACGTCTTTTGCAACGTTTGAAGCTCAATCATACCTATTTGAACCAACCGACCGAAAAAATCAAGGACGCCAAGGCCAAGGGTTTCAGTCAAAGGAATAGAGCTTTAAAATATTTGAGCGACTTGTTTTTGGTAAATTTAAAAAAGTCTTACAGACAAGTGTAGAATTTTTCACCGGAAAAACTGTACTTCATTCATTTATATATGATCGACGCAGCGATACTGTAAGCTTATTACTGTAATCAGTAAGGACACTTTTCATCAGTGAGCGGCGGACGAAACTGCTGCAAATTTCCTTCTATAACCTGGTCAAGTGATCAAAATTTCTCGAGTAGCTTTCATATATAGATGCAGCTCTGTCCAAATCAGCAATGGGTAAGCACGCTCAATAATATTGGCCTTTCCCATTCTCATGGAGAGATTTAACGTTTTCCGCAATATGTTTTCTACTCAGTGAAAAGTGCGTATCAAATTGAACTTACTTTTTTGCTTTTCGCTGCGTCTATTGAACATTTGAAACTTATACACCTCTCACACGTGGCGTGTTGTCAAAAGATTGCAGGTATGAAAGTGCTCCTGGAGATTTATAGAACCAAACACTCAATTGCTCAAGTTCGGCATGAGTTCGGTATTTGATTTTTGGTTTCGCATGTTGTTCATCAGTTTTAACGTTCAATCCAGGAGAGAGGACACATGATCTTTTAACAAAATTTATGGTTCATATAGATTGTACATGGCCAAAAAACTTATGGCCAGTAGACGTCATTCTCGCACTTTGAAAAAATGACTCAAAATTGAGCTTCTGGGCTGCACTGAGGAAACTAGAGGAGAAAATTGCAATATAAGAGGTGCTTTGTAGCCAGTGAAATAACATGCTAATTTAATTTTTCATTTGTTCCAGAAGTTTTGTTTCTTTTTCTGACGTATCTGCACTTGGTCAATCTTAGCTGACTTTTCAGAATGACACGAAAGAAGCTTACAACGCCGTGGTATATTTCGGGGACGATGACAACACATACGATTTGAGGTTATTCGAGGCCATGCGAAGTATCGAGAAGGTAAATTTCTGCTAATTTCAATTTTATTTCTCATGTACTTAGAGTATTTTATAATCTGTTTTTTATAAAATGCTTCCAAATAGAAAAGTGACACAAATCAGTACAGCCGCCAAAATCATTTACATAAAGTTCTGTTCGTAAAATTTTTCACTCCAAAAATTGCTAGAGGTTAGGTCAGTACGCTCACAAATTTTCAGTCCTGTATAACATTTTGTTTTCCAGAAAATCGCAAAAATCTGAAATACTACTTGCTTTCCACTTTCATTATTTGGAAGCATTTTAAGAAAAACAGACTATATATTCTCTTCGATAGTCCAGTTACCAGGAAACATTTCCCAGAATAAATGCTGGAATTTCACATGCTATAGTTCAATAATGAAATAATGTTACACTAACCGTTTTTCTTCGTAGGCCTTCTTTACGCTAGAATTTGCATGAATGTAGTAAACAATCAAAAATTTGCCTATGCACGATCTGAAAAACCACTGGACCACATTCAATGGCAGAGTATTTGTTATCACTTTGAAATATAAATCACTTTTAAAACTGAAATATGGCTCATATGGTTAATCATCGACAGTTTCTGATATATTCAGTTCTGAATTTCCGTGAATTTTGAACGATTATAACCCTTAGCAATGTAAAGTAAGTCTTTTGTCACATGAGGTACTTTTTTGATGCTAATTGTTTCTATCAAATCCGACTGGTTAAATGTTTTGGTTCTTCAGATCAAATATAGGCCAACTTCCTATTGTTTTGCACATTTATGCAAATTTCTGTGTAAATAGGCCCATGGGAAGATGGTTGGTGTAGCATCACACCATTTGCTGTGCAGAATTTAAACTTTGAAACGTTCCCTCATTAGTTTTGTTTTGACTTGCTTTCTTTTGTCCTAGTTTTTGTCTCATTTGTTATGTCTTTCTTCGTTTTGTTGTTTCGTCTTTTTTGTTTCCTATTTTCCTCCATTTTTCGTTTCCTTTATAGATTGGCGTTTGGCCAGTCGCCCTATGCGGCGGTTTATTATTAGAAAAATTGATAATCAACGAAACGGATCAATCGTTGATTAATTTCGACGTTTGGCTGTCGAAAAAATCGGACTTCCGGGTCGATATGGCCGGTTTCGCCATCAACGCCGGTTTTTTGTTCAGGAAAGGTCGACGACGTTTACCCACATTCCAACATCGGGGTTTGATCGAAAGAGCTTTCTTGCGACAAGTGACAGAAAAATATAGCGACGTCAAACCGTTGAACTTTTTCGACGAATCTTTCTACGACGAATACGGTTTAGATAGCAACGAAACGATGAATACCGAAGTTTTAGTTTGGCACACAAAAACTAAACAACCTGATTTGAGATTCGAAAATAATTATGCAAAATTTCACGGACGATCTTCAGATTTCGGATACGAAATTTGAGTCGAAATGGATTCTACACCGGCAATATACTAGTCGTTTATCCAATGGATATAAAAACTTAGTACGTCTTATTTTACCGACCGAAGCAATGCCATAACGATAGGAAACGGAAACAGTTGAAAAACCGCGCTTCGGTCCATATAGATAACTATGTTTTTGTGAAAACTGTGAAATTTGACGTCGAATGATATTAGCTCGGGCATGTCCTTTTTTCTGATTAGAAAGCATGCTCGCAATTGTTGAGCCATTATTCTCTGTACTGCAATTTTCTAACATGGACCTGTGTTTAGCAGATCAATTAGCATAAATAAACTGATGAACACCTAATCTTGTGATTATTGAGTGTTTTCGACTAACTTTTGTAAAATAAAAATTAATACTGTCAGCAAAATCATTTGCATAGATCTTTTACAGTAAAATTTTTCATTAAAAATGGTTAAAGCTCTACTTGGTATGCTCAGAAATTTGTTTTGTTGTTTTGCTTATGGTTTAAGATTTAGCAGAGAATTTTAAAAATATAAACTTGCTTCTTATTTCGAAGCGCTTAATGGAACAGAGTTTTAATAAATAGAATGTTTATTTGTAGGCGTAAATTTTTATGGTAAAGATAAACTTTAAAATGTTAATAATAATAACAACAATGACCGAATTCCACATTGCATCGAATATATAAAGTAAAACAAGATAAAAACCTAGCCAAATTAAGTAACGGTCAAAACACAGCAGGTCATTCTGATAAGCGGTGGTCAAAATATTTACGAAAACTTGAATGAAATTTTGGAGATAATTTTGCACAAACAAGTCTTTTAATCATTCTCTAATTTGTATAAGAATTAATGATGAGTTGCATTGCACTTGACATACCAAAGGCGTGGACTACTAAACTACTGAATCAATGAATTATTGAAAAATCGCGCAATTGAACAATAAGAAACGACCACTGTACCTCTAGAAAATCGACTAGTATGCTCCATTCATTTTAAAATGATCGATGCAGAGATCCCAAAGATAGCACGTTCAATATGGAAAAAACTGGTATGCTAATTACTGTAATCAATGAAAAAAGTTTTCGTCAATAAGCGACAGAAAGAACAGCTGAAAATTTCCTTCAACAACTTGATTAAGTGGTCAAAATTTTTTGGGTATCACGCACGTATCGACGCAGTTCTGTCCAAATCGAAAGTGGATAAGCATGTGGTCTTCCTCATTCTCATGAAGAATTTCAGTGTTTTTCTACAGTATAAAGTTTCCACTAAGTCAAGATTGTGTATCAAATTGATCCTATTTATTTTGATTTTCGCTGCGTATCATTTTAAATTGAATGAATATAGCGTAGTAGCGTTGATCAACGAAAAAAAACAGATAGAAGTGCTAAATCACTGAATTTCTGATGGCTCCGTTGTAAAAAAAATCAGTGCAACAGCCAAGAAATTGGGCAAACCGGCAGATCCTACCCCGCTATCAATTCCCAGAACACGGCCAGTTGAAAAATATTTAATTTACCTCTGCTGAGTTGGTGATTTGATGAGTTGGTAACCTTCCAACTCTTAGGCCCAGGCTTAGGCATACAGCTAGACATTGTAAGACGTCAAGTCAATATATTACGCCAATTGTGTGATTTCACCACAGCACAGGAACTCCCAGTAAGACATTAGCAGAGTGTAAGATACCAACCCACAGTAACGCACCAGATGACCATAAATCACGGTGTAAACACTTTTGTATGGTCGTTGTGTTGAATGTAGTAAATTTACAAGTTGAGCCAAAACGATTATTCTCATGGTGAAAAATTCTGCACAATTGGTTTTCGTGTGCTAATTCCAGATCCATGATCCGAAGTTGCACAATACCAGAATCAACAGCACATAGTGACAAGTTCCTCCCCTCATACAATATGCATTCGCAGCTTGTGCATAATCATGCATACTCCCCTGTCTACATGGAGCTTATTGCTTGAACACCTGTCCGACGGATGGGGCGCTTTGAACGATTTTTCGTTCTTGGTGGAATTTAACTAATATCGAGCATTCTCCAACAGTGTCGTGTCCCAAAAAGCAACGTCGTTGCTGCTGTATAGTTGTTAACTTGCAGTCACTTTTGTATAAATGTTCTATTGTAAAATGAAATATTTATTTTTCGTCGTCAATTTATTGTGTCTATTTTTTATTTGGCGGATTTGGCTCAATGGTCCGCAATCTTACGACCTTATATGGACTGGTGCTGATGTGAGTAAATGACATATCAATGATGTTGAACTTATATGGGAACCTATTCATTTCAATCAGAGTAAAATTTTTCAAGCTGAGTAGCTTTCTGTCCCAAAATGCAACAGTTTGAACGTCAACAAAAAGATTTCGTTCACATCTATGCCAAATCGATCCATGTCGTATCTCTGTTTAATGTACAGTTCGCTTGACCTAAATTTTTTCCTCACCAAAAGGCTGACGTCCTTCTGGAACAATACTCTATTCATTTTAGAATGATCGATGCAGCGATCCGATAGTTTAATGTCGAAAAACTAGTGAAGTTTATTACTGTAATAAATGAAGAACATTTCACGTCCATGGGCGGTAAACAAAACAGCTGCAAATTTCCTCCTCATAATTTAGTTGAGTGACCAAAATTTCTCCAGTAACATTCAGGTGTCAAACACAGGTGCATCCAAGGTCGGAAGTGGATAAGCATAGTCATATTTCAATGAATTGGGCTTTATTATTGTCATGGGTCTACAGTATAAGATTTTTTCCATGACGATTGCATAATCAAATTGAACCTACTTTTTTTATCGCTGAGTCTGTCATTTCAAAGAAAAAGGCTATTTAGCATGTTCTTCAGATTTGCCATTACAGCATAACACAGAATAAAGTTTTACTTTATAGTTGATTTCAGAAAAGAATCTCGTTTTAGCAATATTTAGAATTCATCGGATATTGGCCGAATTTGTGCCTGCGTCTAGATCCAGAGCAGTGCGGGGTTGAATTATACTGAATTTAACCACGTCTTTGTGCTGAAAAGATGTAACTTCAAGTTTAATATGCTACTTTTTGAATTCCATCAGCTACTAGCCACTTTTGCTCAGAAGTCAATTTTTATACACAGACCTAAAAAATGATGCAGAATGTGATCAAAATGTGCAAAACTCGAGTCCGTGGCCACCTCTGAAAGGAATTTTATCCTTGGAGCTGAAGCCCGTTTTTTTCAAATCAGTATCTGCGACACATACAAATAAAAAAATCTGCATCGTTAGTCAATATTTTTTCAGCAGTTGACTGTAGCGGCCCACAACAAACTCTTCTATCTGCCACGCAACGGAATCGTTGTTTCATATTATTTTTCTCATTTGCATCTTGCATTTTGCATATCCGAGGCTTATTTGACTTTGAATGGACTATGATTACATTCATTTCAAAAAACGACAATACTCCAAAAAATACAATACAGCACAATTTTTGATCATATGTACTTGATTTTGACGGTAATGAGAAATTCTGACATATGCTCGTTTCCAGTGAAAGAATCGAGGAACCAAGTTAAATAATGCTTTGAATTTTTTATGGATTTTTCATCGTCAAAAAAGGCGACAAAGTTTTGACATAAATTTTTACACTGCAAAATCTAAGCATTATGATGTTTTTCAGTTCAGTGGATTTTTCACCGTGTTACTTGTTTTAAAATTTTCTGCAATTTGTGAGTCAATGAATTATTGTTACTGCACACAAGGTTTTGGTATGTCGTTTACCACAGATGCTCATAAAAATACAAGTCTCAAAGTCTGCACAATTTTTCACGTCGATCACCATGCAAGGCTGGTTATACAGGGTAAGCCAAAAAAAGGCGACTGCTGCTGACTTCCATAACTTTCGAACGGATGAAGCTTTTTTGATGCGGTTTGCTGCATTAGAATCCTCTATTTATCTAAGTTTTATGCTTCTAGCCTTTATGGCTTTTGCATAAATTGAAATTTTGTAAAAGTGGTAATTTTTCAAAAAATAAGAGTTGTGAAATCAAAGTAGAAGATGTGCAAAAATGAAGTCGATGTAAAAGTTGTGAAAAAAGTTTTGTAATGTTGTGCAAACGCAAGAATGCTCTGAAAATCACCCAGATTTGTAATTAACACGTAATTTAAAGTCATTAGTTTCTTGTTTCAATATGGGCAAAATATTTCCAAAATCAAGAGCTATATCGTACTAGTATAAATCATTTGAAATTAAAAAAAATCAATATCAACGCAAAATCAATTCTGCTTTGATTTACCAGTTCGAAAAACGATTAAAATTAGTGGTGAAAGAGAAAGGAGGACGCATTCAAACGGCTCTCTTGTAGTGTTCAGCTGTTATAGGGTTCTTACGATTGGATCTATTTTACTTTTTTCTGTTATAAAGTATGTTGATTTTTTAAATTTTTTTCTTTTCGTTTTTACAAAAAAGACATTTAGTGTTTTTGACTCTAGATGGTCAATGTTTGAACAATATAGCTGAAACTTCTTAGTATTTATACCAGATGTTTCATCTATCGATGGCAGCAAACCGCATTAAAAAAGCTTCACCTATTTGAAATCTATGGAAGTCAGTATCGGTCGACTTTTTTTGGCTCACCCTGTATACACGGTGTGCGAAAAAAACGTATGGCCCATTTGTGTAAAGTTCCCAATGATCTTCAAACTTCTGATACTATCCCAGAAGGCATGTATAGGAAATTCTCCAAGTCGCTGACATAATGGTCCCAAATTTCAGATGTGTAGTTCCCAACACTACGCCAAGAAGATCAACCATTCAAGAAAAATTTATATGATCACACCGACTTACAAACGCGACGTCAGAAAAGCCGAAATGACCAGACTGGCTCAAACTTTGATTAACGTTCCAAATTTTCATTGGATCGTGGTCGAAGACGGTAAAGCAACAGATCCGGTTGTTCGGCGATTGTTGGAACGTTTGAATTTAAATTTCACGTACATTTTCGAACCAAAACCGACGATCAAAAATATAACTGCTCGCGGATTTAGCCAACGGAATAAGGCTTTGGCGCTTCTGAAGGAGAAATATGATGTGAGCATAGTTTCGTAATAGAAAAATGATGATTGGCGTTATAAGGTCACTCCAATTTTTACTATTGATAAACGGGCTAAGTTGACTGTTGATTCACGAATTACGTAGAGTAACATCCTCAAGGGTGAAAAATTTTTCATAACATTTTTTCACTTGAAACGGAAACAGATCTTTAAGAAGTCCGGATATTCAGCCCAGGGGGAATTTTTGCGTTTTCTATCATTTCTCAACCTAAGCTACTACTGTTTCCATTTGAAACTGACCTGGAGGATGAATTATGAAATTTCGCAAAACTTCAGAACTGCGACTTTGTCTAAGCCCTATCCGTACTCAAGTCATGATTTTTGAAATCTATAGTCTGTTTTTTAAATGCTTTTAATCGAAAAAGATGAAGTAAATTATAAATTGCTTGTTCAATTACCGCGTGTGCGCACACTATACTGTATTACGGGAAAAACGCAGCAATTGAAATTTGACGGAATTAAAGGCTATTTGTTAGGAAAAAAGTTGGAAACGTGAAAAAAGTTTTTGAACATAGTTCTCATTCAACGAAAAAAATTGGGATTCAAGGTCGTGATACAATTGGTGTGCTTTGGAAAGTTTAAATATCAGAATCCGGCGCATGGCGTTTCAGCGCTAGTCATTTGCTTAGCTTTTTCTGCGCAGAGCAAATATTTTTTTAGCCGTGCGAAATATTTTTTGGCATTTCTCGCACCGGACGGAAATTATTGTTAGAAGAGTTATCGAGTTTAGTTAAGAGTTTAGTCACAGATTACCGCCGCCGGTTAATCGATTCCTAACACATAGTCAACAACGATATTATCTCGGCACGAAATTGTGCGTGCTTACTTACTTTCAGCATTTTCGCGTTACAAGCATTTAAAAAAACATACTATAGTGGCGTTGAGGGCAGAGTGGGACATCATTTTGTAAAATTAAAATCCTGAATATCTGTTGCAGTTAAATAAAGGCAATTATTCGCTTGTGATATTCTATTACCGAAAAATCTGGTATATACCGTACAAGTATAAATCGTGATAAGATGGCCTGGCACATACACTTTGAATTTGCTATCTTGCATTGACTTTTGGCAGCAAATCATGTGGAATGAAACGTCAAAACCAAGAGTTTGGGACAGCCTGGGGCCCCCAATTTCGATTCTGATTTTCAGACTCGATAAATGTCACTTTGTTTCTTGGCTCTTGACTACATGAATTTTGAGGAATATTTAATTTTCAATGTTCTCAGATCTTTCCTGAAGTGAAAGTCTGAATTGTCGAATTTGATGTCAAGGAAAAATATTGGTTTGGGGAAACCGGCCAGTCCGCTCTTTATAAAATGCTTTTGTAGTCAAAAATAAAAAAATACCCTTCACCATATCGATTACACAAATCTTTTACCATAATAAATTTTCCTTGAAAAATTGATAACGGTCAGTTGGGTAGGCTCACAAATTTCCAGTCCTGTGTCACTCATGGTTTAGCTGGAAATCGTAAAAATATGAAAGAGTACTTATAGTCTGTTTTTTATAAAATGATCCTTAACAGAAAAGTGACACAAATCAGTACTGTCGTCAAAATCGTTTACATAAAATTCTTTTTGTAAAATTTTTCACTCGAAAAATTGCTAAAGGTTAGGTCAGTATGCTCACAAATTTCCAGTCCTACATGGTATTTTGTTTGTCAGAAAATCGCAAAAATCTGAAATACCACTTGATTTCCACTTTCATTATTTGGAAGCATTTTAAGAAAAACAGACTATAGTTCCCATTTTCAAGCATTTTAAGAAAAGGGACTATAGACTCTGAACATCTCTTTTCCTTTTCAATGAAGCTTTCACTAAAAGTATATTCTTGACGTCACAGCAATTGCTATCCTAATCATTTGTTTTCTATTACAGGAAAATTTAGCTGAAGCATGGAATACTGTAGTTTACTTCGGTGATGATGATAACACTTACGATTTACGACTGTTCAACGAAATGAGGAAAATTCGAAAGGTGCTAATACGAAGAAATACTTCCTTTTTGTTTCCTTCTGAGTCATACTTCAATTTCGTTTCACGTAAACCTGCACATCAGTCTATGTAGTGAAGATTTCTTCATCTAAAACTTTTTAGTTATTGTTTGGAGATACGAACTGTTCCTTGGAGACCTCGCTCTTCTTTCTCGAAAACTCCATCCAACACGTTAGAGTTTAAATGTTTCTCGGACATCTCTTTGCTGCGCGGAAACAACTTTTTTCTTTGTGGGCATACCAATTAAATTTTTTGGAGGCTCAACTTTGAACATGTTTATACTCTTGCTTGGGGTTAGCATTCTTTGCTGGGAACCCGGTCCTTCGAAACATTTGGAAAGTACACGCAAATGTTTTATGGCACTCGATCAAGTCCTTCTATTTATGCATGCTAAAAAATCGGACTACTTTCATTGTATAAGGATTCCGCTGAGGATTCCTGAGCCCTGATATAGAGTATAGGTTAGCCTTTTTTCTTTTTTGGCTGACTTGTGGATGGTCAAGTTTGATTGACCTCACCCAGACTCTCCCTCAGTGTGCTCTTTCAGTTCTAAGAAAAGAAATTAATTTTTTTCCAGATAATTTTCAACATTTTTATAGTAAATTTCCACGTCTTTATATGATCAAGTCTTCAAAGAGTACTTAACTATTTTAAAATAATATTTATTTTATGCTTAATATATTTGTTTGAAAAATTTATTTGGGAGAAAATTTACTTCTACATTTCACGGTATAAAAATCCCAAAGCAATGAAGGTTCTGAATGATCAGTCAAGATTCTGCTGGAAGTCAGCCAAGGATCTGTGCGGGGTCATTCAGGACACCCAGAAAGCCCATCCTAGGAACATGTACGGACACAACTTGTTCCTTAGAGGCTCTACTTCATCCGTTCCTCCGCGACTCCAATTCAGGTTTATCCTTCTAGATTGGCATGTGGCCTGTAGCTTTTTGCGGCGGGTTGAAGTTGGAGAAATTATTCGTCCGAAATGGAACGTTAACCGGTTTCGACGTCTGGTGGGCCAGGAAATCCCGATTCCGGATCGATATGGCCGGTTTTGCCATCAATTTAGGCTACTTATTGACTAAGTCGCCTAGATTACCCCGTTTCTTGCATCGCGGTTCGATCGAAACCTCATTTTTGCAGCAATTCCTCAAAAATTATGGCGATATAGAACCGATAAATCTTAAAAAAATAAAAATTTCCTCAAACGACGATGATGGTCGAGAAATTGAGGAGGATGATGATGACGACGATCGAAAAATGAACGAGGTTTTAGTTTGGCACACAAAAACTAAAAAATTGGATTTGGTCTACGAAAAAAATTACAGCCGTCATTTTAAAATACCTTCGGATTATGGTTGGGAAATTTGACGTGTCGATCGTGGCAGTGGTTTCATGATTTTTTCCTTAGTGTCACAAAAAGCAGTGCCTTTTTTGGTTGGTTTCAATTATCTTGCCCGGGACATCTACGTCGATCGGATTAAAACATTGTATAGTCTGGACCTTGCAAAATTTTTTTAAATTGAAAAAAACGAAAACTAATACTATCATCAGGATCATTTATAAACGCTCTTACTGTAGAACTTTTCACACGAAACATTTTCAAAAGTAAACTGAATACGATCATAACATTTCAGGTCTTGTGTGACGTATGTTTGGGCAAAAAGTAGTGAAAGATATAATAGGCTTTGCTATTGGAGGGATTCAAGGAAAACACACTGTAGTTTCCTTCTTTGCTATCTAGTGCACTAGTTTTCTCATATACTTAAAAAATTCCATATATCAACTTATGTTGTGCTCACTTTTAATTGCGTGATCAAAAAATTATCAGATTTTGGAACGTTTATTTTTTCAAGATCTTTCTAAGCTATGCCCTGTCCTCCAAGATTCGTGCACCAAGAGTATCACCTTGAATATTCTCCTGTCATCAAGTGAACTATGAGTCATTAGCATATCAAACTATAGCTCATTTACCTTCAGTTACAACAAAAAAGTAGGTACGACTTGACCCGCGATTTTTGCGGAATGTAAAGCTTTATACTGGAGAAAAAATATGACCTTCTTCATGACAAACAATAAGCCAGAATCGAAGGAGAACGTCATGTTTATCTATTTCTGATTTGAATAGAACTGTTTAGTCATGTAAGAAGTGCATTTGACTTGATTATTGAAGAAAATTTTCAGTTGGTCTGTTTGTCGTTAATAGACGAGAAAGTTTTTCTAATTAATAACAGTAATAAGCTTACTATTCTTCCGAATAGAACTTACTTTCATTGGCTCGTTGCATTTGCCATTTCAAAGTAAATAAAATAGATTGTAAAACAAAAGAGATATTATCCGCTAATACTTTTTTTATTTACTATAAACATAAGTCGCCATCATTATGTGGGAAAAATATTTTGTTAAAATTGGTATTTCTTTTCGCTATTGGGATTCTCTGTACACATGAGTATGCTAAGCATGTTTTGATTTCTTACGTAAGGAAGTCTGATTGTCTAAAATTTTCAGGAATCTCTCTGATCGGATACAGGAGTCAGAAATCTCTTTGATTTCTATTCTCGTTGACCATGAGAAATACATCTGATCGGGTTGATGTCGTTCCTAATTCGTCGAGATGAAAATGAAAATATTATGTGAAATGATAATTTTAATGATCGCATTGTTGGATCGAATTTTCTTCCAATAAAAGTTTGTAACTTCCGGTATTTACTTTTATGTTTCATAATGAGTGCTAAACATTCACCTTCGTTAGTTAGGAAAGAAAATTTGCAGAATTTATTCAGTGAAGTTTAAACAACTGGGAAGTGCTTTTGTGACACTCAAGCTGCTTTTTTGAGCATTTTCTGAGATGCAAGTCAAACTTGAAGGGGCTCAAGAATGTATTCCCAACTGATAAACTATTCCAATCTATACCCCATTCGTTTTGAAATGATTGATAAAGTAATCCCACGAAAGTAAGCAAAATACTAAAAAAGTAGTAAGCTTGTTAATGTTATCAATGAAAAAATTTTTCAACAATGAGCGACAATAGAACAGCTGAAAATTTGCTTTAATAGCCTGGTTAAGTCGTCAAAGGTCCTCGAGTAACACTCGGGTATCGACGCAATTCTGTCCAAATCGACAGTACATAAGCATGGTGCTTTTTGGTGACTTTGGCTTTTCCCATACTCATAAGGAGATTCAGGATTTTCCTCAGTATAAAGTTTACCACGAAATGAATTTTTTTCGTCAAATTGAACCTACTTTTCTAGCTTTCGGTGCGCCTATCTTTTTAAATTAGATGCGCTACTCTTCTTTAGATTATTTCTAACAAGCAGAGAGTACAGGCTCAGGGTGATTTGAGAATTTCTGAAACGATGGGTAATCGCATTCGCTGCTAATCAATCCAATACATTATCTACCCCTGCGCCCTATTGTCCTCGAGTCTCTATCAAAGGGAGCGATTTCTGTGCAGAAAGTAACATTTTGAATCTCCTGAGATTCATATGCTGTCATTCAACTGAAAACTGAACGCTTCGATAAAAATTACTGTAGAGTGAAATTGTGATTTGAGAGTTAACATTATATTGTTCTCATAATTTTCTTTTGATAGGTATCAGACTCGTATGTTATTTAAAACAAAATATGATGACTACCGGTCAATGCACTTCAAAAAATATTATCTTTTCATAGTCTAAATCTTGTAGGCTTCGAGCACGGGGTTCGTTGTACCTTTGAACAGCAACATTTAATATCAGACTGCCGAGAATCAAATGACGGAAAGATATACAGAATTACATCGCACGACATTAGATTATGAGACCGGCCTAGCGCATACAAGAACAAAATTGGCGACAACAAAAATATTGGAATGAAGGTTAACAACATAGCGCTTAACCCATTCCAAATTTTCAATCGTATCTTGATTCAGTCAGTTTTAGTTCTCATTCACAATATGAGAAATCGGAACATTTATCAAAGTTGAAGGGCTTGGTTCAAAATAACGCCAAAGGCACGATAGATAAGCGAGATAAACTCCATTTTGCCGTCGTTTACAGAATCACGTGAAATGCTTCCACAGGTCCATTTCGTTGTTCCACATTTTGTGACCAATTGATGAATAGGAGAGCCAAAAAGACATACTTTGGAATATATCTTCAAATTTGTGTCTATTTTGAGATGGCAGATGCAGCGAACCGAAGAGCAGGTTAATGTACAAAAGCTAATAAGCGTGTTACTGTGATCCATCAGCATTGTTTTTTTGTCCGTGGAAATCAAGGAAATAAAACTTTCTTAAAAGACCTCGTTTAATCCGAGCAGGTGTCGCCATGTTTTATCCACGTTAACGGTAGATAAGCCTTATGTTGTTACAATGATTTTGACCCCTCCGCCGTTGTAATGAAGAAATTCCTGGTTTTTGCTACAGTATAATGTTATCCATTCCGTGCATGTAAAACTCAAGCTACTTTTTTTAGTTGTCGCTGCATCAAACTCAATCACAGTGATCAGAAAAATCAAGCCAAACTTTGGAAACTTCATGAAACTTGGCCAAAGCATTTATTTGTAATAAAATTCATTTTCTCGTCTTTTACCGAGCAATTACTTCTGGACAACCCTATACGATGAGATTCACAACACTTGAAAAACCTCAAGATCTCGTGTTTTGGACCATTGATAAACTTCACTTTACAACGAATCTGAAAACCCAACGTTGGAAGATTCATAGCCCACAAAAAGCGTTAAGGAAAGAATAAGAGCTTCCATAAAATCTAAGCTTCAGAGTTCATTCTTTAGCATCTGTTTCATTCTACATAATAAGGCATTTATGATTCTTGGTCCTTCTAGCCACTATAGCGTCATTCTTTTGTGGATCCACAATTTGATCGTCGATTGTTTCTTGACGTTCCAACGATCTTTCGTGGATCGAAACATGTCTTTGCGTGCTACTACTGACCGTATCTTGACTTTTGGGCAGTTGTTTGGCCGCGCCTCGACTGGAAATGCTCGTCGTCGGAGAGACATTTTCGCCCTTGGCCGACATGGTCGATTGTTGTTGCTTGATCAAATTCATGCTCAATAAATCTGTCCGCAAGCTGGGTCGTTTGGCTTCGGCGTCGAAAATCACCGGAACGTTGCTGTCGTTAAATTTAGACATCAAACGGCTTACTGTATTTTTACGTTGATTACTAATAATTTGAGGGCTATCCGGTAAAGCTGAATCTAACGAACGTTCGAGCGTTACGCTTCGATGGTAGCAAGGGCTCATCTGTTTGGGCAATTTTCCAAGTTGGAAAAGTCTGTGGAAAGCTTGATTGATCTGAAATGAAATATGTGCAAAACTATTTGCCTGTTGATTCTGAAATCATGGACGCATCGATTATACGAAAGTAAGTAAGCTCATTTCGGTAATCAATGAGGAAAATTTTTTCGTCCATAAACAGCAAACAAATCGACTGAAGATCTTCTTGGATAATCTGATCGAAAATTTCCGAGTAGCTCTCAAGTGTCACACAGTTCCATCCGAATCAAAACTGGATAAGCACGGTTTTTTAAAATTTTTCCTTCTCGTCGTCAAGAAAAAATTCAGCTTTATTCCACAGTATACAGTTTTTTACAACGTGGAAATTTCGTGTCAATTTCAATCTACTTCCTTGGTTGTCGCTGCACCGGTCATCTCAAAGTAAAGGGGCTCAAAGCTCATCTTAGCAACCGACATGATTTTTATGTGTTATCATGTCGAATAATTAACTGACTATTTAATCACTAATTTTAGAATCAATACTGTTCGCAACAGATTCTTATCAAACATCAAGTATAAACAACAAGGTCAAAAAAGGAGGTACAGAATATTAAAGTGTTTTTGAGTAGATCTCAACAAGACCTATCGATTGATGCTGTATTTGCTACATTTCAAGGAGAAACAACTCTTTCTCACAAAGAAAATGTCTAATGTAGTTGAGCTCAATCGCAGCATCATTTTTCAGATCAAATAACGCTCAACATCCATGCCGATGTAAGATGGTCACTGCTGCAGTTGTACTCACTTTGTACAGCTATGCTCCCATTAAAATTAATCTGATTTTGCTTGGTCGTATCTCAAGAAGACACTACAGCTTCTATCATGTTGTTCTTGAAGTTTAGAATGTATATTTTTTCTTGATGTAAGCTTCTGGTTGAACATAATTCCTACAGAACTCGCGGGTTCTACTGAATTTTGAGCACTTTCGTGCGGGTAGGATAACATTCACATGATGGTCAGTGAAACAAGACACGAGATGCAAATTATAAACACGTGAGAGGAACAAAAAAATGATCTCTACCATCTAACAACTACAGCATGCCGAATGACAACTTTAAACTTGAAAAATCTCCTCTTGCGAACTGGTTTATCTTTTGATGAAAAATTCAACTTTAAATGCTCCCAAATATATAGTAGAACTGAGAAGCATGTATATTTCATTCTTCCACGATTCTGTGTTGGAAAATACGGTGCGCATGGCTGGAAATTTGTAAGGGTACTCAATTAACCTCTCGTTTTTGAGTAAAAATTCCACCGTAAAGGCTTTGTGGAAATGATTTTGAAGACAGTACTAATTGCTGTCATTTATCAATTTACAAGCATTTTATGAGAAATAAGTTACCGTATAATTAATTACTATTGTTTTTTTATTTTAAGCCTTAATTATTATTAACACTAATGATGCCGGTCTTACATTTGTGAAATTAGTTAACTCACATCTTCTTCCGTTTTAGCCGAACATTGGATAAAATCGCAATTCGGCCTCGTGGCCACGAAAGCGGCCATTTTATCCAAATCTTCGACGCACCGTTTATTGGGCGGTAAATCCATTTTGTTAGCCGCTATTAGTATGGCCGGCGAACCGCTCTTGCCCTTCAGGCTGCCGCGCGACCCCCGATTGACGCTGCTTTCTGCAGTGGAAAAAACGCTGCGCGTTTTGATAGCCACCGGATGCTGATGGTGTTGGTGTTTCGACGAACAAATGTTCGACTTGTCGCTCGGCGGATTGCCGGTTTTGATGAGAATTATTTCGTCCATTAGACGCAAGGCTTCGTCCCTGGAACTTTGATTGTCAATGGAAAAAACGACCAGGAACATGTCACCTAGAGAAAAACAAATCAGAATAGAAAAAAATACGTTCTGACTGACAGTACGACTATTATTACTACTACTGACACAACCACTACATTTACAACTGCAACTAATATTACTAGTACTACTTGTACTATCAGTACCACTACTATTACTAATACCATACATATAATTGTGGGTGTGAATTTCTACTGACAACATCCATTCCCGTTTCGAGAATTCGGTGCATACTCTAGTACCCAAGGGTTCATCTGAATCACTAGAAAATCGTGCGAAATGTAAACGATCACAGAAAGAGTTCATGCAACATATTTTACATAATTTTATGATCAATTCTACGATGTTCTTAATACAAGCAATCACACCATCTTGATACAACGATACAGTTGGCTCAGAGTCAAAATAAATCGGGGGTTTAGATTTTGTCCTACGTTATGTTACAATACTCTATTCATGTTGAAATAATCGATGCACCGAGGATGCAGCCAATTTTTTATCCAAAATTATGGAGGGCTCGATGATTCTATATTCAATAAAATTTTTCCTTCGTGATACAGACTCAGGTTGCGTTTGCCGAAACTCTGACCGCTGCATCAATCATTTCAAAATGAATGGAGTATACTCATAAATTTCAACACGAGAATTCCAATTTTGTTTTTGAAGCTCCTTTTTCCTGTCTAATGCATGCTTATTCCCTCAGTCATCCATAAAAAATAAGTCACAAGATGTTGAATCGACTGCCGAGGTAGGTTGAACAAATTAAGAAATTTTACAGTAATCATCACTATTCATAAACTAGCAGTTCTTCGAACCAGTAGTCCGTTTTTTTGAAACGCTTGTGAATAATAATAGTGGAAAGCGAGTACTATTTCATACTTTTACGATTTTGGCACATATGACTGAAAATTTCAACTGACCTTTGAAAATTCAACTAACTTTTAATAATTTTTGGAGTACAAAATTATAGCGTAAAGTCTTTATTTAAATGATTTCGACGGCAGCGCTAATTTTTGTCATTTTTCATTTGGAAGCATTTTATAAAAAAGGGTGCATCAAAAACTTCACCAGAATCAGAACAAACACTTCTATATTGTAGCTGATCATATCCTGAGGAGTGGTATCCACAAAAGAGGCATACCAAACCGCACAAATATACAACCTGTCAAAATCTGAAGACGTTTCGAAGCGGGGAACGGGTCGTTGCCGGCGGTATCGAAAATATCCAATTGATAAAAATCGTTGTGAATTTTGTACATTTTCCTATGAAAATTTTCTATAGTCGGGATGTAGACGTCTTCGAAAGTGTTGGTCAAAAAACGATTGACCACGCAAGTTTTGCCCGTCCTGGCCGAACCGAGAATCATTAACCGGTAGGATTTTTTCACTTGAGGCGAATTGGGGCAAGACGAGCAACCGCCGCCGTCGGGCGAACTGGAGCCGCTTCCATTATTACCGGCCATGCTCCCAAATTTAGACGATAATTGACGGCTGAGGATGGTCAATTTTCGGACTGGGCTCTGTGAGGTTAAGGGGAATATAAAGCACGATCTGATGCACTACAAAGGTCAGTGATTATCCTAAGGTAAATGGCTCAGGGCATCCTGCTTGACCAAAAATTCGAGCTGTTGACTATAAGAGGGCGTCTATATTTCAACTGGTTGGTGATCAGTGGTCGAGTGTCATGGAATAAGGTAGAGATTAAGGGCATCCTGACCAATAACAGGGACAATTAAATGGCAAGTCATTGAAGGTATCCTGCGTAAGCGCCAACTTGAACTTCCGGTCTTTCGACGAGGAGCAAAAGTATGTCAATGGTTAGTAATAAAGAAGAAAGGTAAGGACATCAGGATAGGTAATTCAGTAATAAAGGAGAAAGGTAAAGGCATCAGGATACGTAATTCCAAATGATTGGCGTCTTCCTACCTAATCAACAGCGTGAGTTTTTGACCACTCGATGAGGGACATCTTGACCACTCTGAGACATCAGGGGTGATCAGTGGTCAACTAACTATTAATGATTGAGGTCAATGATTACGGACATTCTGACTAGCAACTAGAGTCAGCAACATTGCAGCAGTAAACGATGTATGATATTCTGCGTAAACAACAACTTCAGTTATTGACCTCAGGTCATGCTATACACTGATGTAAATTTTAAGTAGTCAGTCATTAAGAGTTGGCGATCATCAACATTTATCACGGACTCTTCATTATCGAATGACTGAAGGCATACCTGACTATCTACTCAACTTTCGATCACTTAACGGAAGACATCGAAGGTTTGCAGAGCGATCGGAGTCAATATTTTAGTTCTTTCTTACCACTTACTGACTGAATGGCAGGCAGTTTGGATATCAAATTTAAACTTAAACCACGAGGCCGAAAATTGGTGCAAAGAAGAGTCACAGTTTCTGTGCAAAGAATATTTTGCGATCAACATTTGATCACCTGAAAGTTGGGAATCGAAAAGATAAAAAAAGATCTTACAAATTTAGGTGATCGAATTAGCTCAAAACGCCAAGGTGAAGTGTATCAGGTAAGCATTACTGATAATTGTTGAGCAACCTGACAGCCCATACAGAGAATGATGAAAACCGAATTAATAGCTCAGTGGATATCAGCGTGCAATGTGATATGCTCAACTGAAACGTGACACTTTTTCCGACATGCCAGAACTAATTTGTTCGGTTAGGCCACGTAATGTGTTCTAAAGGGATATCAAAGCATTCAGGATGTTTTCCTCGTAGTAGCTAGAAAAACTGAAACAGCTTCTTCCATGAACCAGTTTACTGTTGAAAAAATTTTTTGAGAAGAACGCACGGGATTATCACCCCTTCTCAAGTGCTCACTTCGCAATTTCTTTGCTTTAAATAATAACACAAGTTGAATCATACTTCAAGTCTCTGAGTTCTATCATTTATAAACAAGAAATAAATCTATCATTTTCATTTGCCATAGAAATAATTATTCAAGAGCCCGTTCCAAAAATGAGCCACGGATAGGTAAGATTACTGAAACGAGTCAATGGTTAGAAATGTAACAGAAATTTTAAGCATCGTTTCCTAAATGATCAATTCATCTCAGGATTCACAGGGTTATAACGGAAGGGATCATATAACGGTAAATTTTAGTATCCTCGCAAGGCATTTCTAAGGAAGATCTGTGAGGCCGTTCCACTCACTCATGCCGAGTATCGCTGAGTATCATATCTAGTCAACATATTTTACAAAGAATCCAATTGTAAAGGCTCATTTATACGGGACTTTTCCGATGGAAGGGAAGGGGACGGAATGCAATCGATGGAACGCAGCCGAAGGGAACGGAAATTTTCCGTTCCGTTCGGTTCGGTTGGACTTTACTGTCGGTCTTTTTCCGCAAAATTGTGGATTTTCAGGCTGAAGGTTTGAAACTGCTGGCGATCCGTCCCGTTCCGTTCCATCAGAAAAGGCAATTATAAACGGCCCCTAGGCAGAAATTTAATAAGTAGTCAAAAGTGTGTATAGTTTGTCTCAGATGTCAGATGTCTTAGACAGTGGCTTATTGATCTAAGAAGCCCCCATTAGTCATTAAAGGATCGTCTATGCTCGTTTGCAGCGTTAAGGAATCGTTAGCGGAATTCGCAGGCGTTGAAAGTGTTTCGATTTTTTGCATATTCATCTAGAAAGTCATCAGAGTGCCATGAAAATATTTGCATGGGCTCCGCCGAAATACCCAGGAATTGACATGCCGCTAAGGATTCCTAAGCTCCACTAGTAGTATAGACGGAGCTTAAGTCATTAAGACGAGTGATTAGCTTCCTTCTCAAACTACCTTGAACAAATTGAGAATTCCAAAATTTTCTTTGTGATAGTGATAAAATGAACATGGTAACTAATTTTTGTTTTCACCGACCGGAAAGTTTTAGATTTATATGAAAAGTCTATGACGGGTTGTATGCGAAAATTACAGTGAAAACAATTGGAAAGTTTTATGCTGTTCGGCCTAGTATCATTTTTGGAACTTCTGTTTGTATGCAGTAGAATGAGGAGGCAACTTAGCTTAACAGGAAACTAGGGAACTTCGGGATTTTTCGTATTCTTCAATACAAGAGAACTTTCGGTAAAATTTTCGGCTCATTTTGTGCAGTTAGACAGCTATTCGTCTGCAGCTCTCTCTCTATAAAAGAAATACTGCTAAGTTCCGAAGATTGCAAATTCTGCTGAAAACAGTGACTTTTCTCATGATCTCCGAAACCAACGATAGCACCTCGGAAGTTAACTTGTTGATTCGTCTAACTGCTCTTAAGCATATACCAGCAGCAAAGTCAACTAAATTTTAACCAAAATGTAACCACTACTGGCTCCATTAAAAATTGGCGTAGCATTACAAATGATGATTTTTAATACATCTTAATGAGGCCTGTCGATTAACGTACAATTTGCCACGTTTTAGAATAAAAAAGGTTCGAAAATTCGAAATTCGAAAATTCACTACTTGGGTGGGGTCAAAGGCGCATCTGGGTGAGGTTAATTACTCTGTGATAAGGTCTAAATCCACCAACATGTAAAATACCGTAAAGCTGCAAGTAACAATAGAAGAATACTGCTTAGCTTTTTCTAATTATGTAAGAGTATGCTTTCAAAAACCAGTGGTTCACCGTGGAAGAATACAATGATGAGTTTGAAATTTGAAACACGTGAGAAACCTGAGGATCAAAACCTGACTGAGTCAGCATCACTAGCTGAGGTAATTTTTGTTTTGTGACATTTGTAAAACAAGCAACAAGTCCCTTAAAGACGGACATATTTTTGATCACCCTATACTGTAAATTGATCGCTCGATTCGTAAAACATTGATGAGTATAGAATTAGATTAGATTTGAGTACAGTCGAAGTCATGAAAGGCAATAGCCAAAACCCGAAATCTCAAACTCCTCGTTTCAAGTGAAGCTTTAGTATCAAGTCAGCTTGCGACAACCTCACGTTTTTTTCAAATCAGCTTGCAACAACCTCACGTTATTACCTATGTTCCTGCTAGCGGGACCCCCAAACAAAATCTCGCCAACAAAAAAGCTTTTATCGCATGGATTTTCATTGGAGACCGTTGAAGCCAAAGAGAGGCAGCTGGTTATGAAATTTTTTTCGACAAGCTGTGGCCGCTAATGGCTAAACCAACGATCGAAATATGGTAAAATTATATAAAAACTTGACTTTCTAAAAACTGGATCAATTCTACGATGACGTTGGCTGATTAATTTAGAGGTCTTGCAAGACTGATTTCAGAAAATTAATCAAGTGCTCAATGCTAACACACACAATGTCATTTCATAAGAATTTTTCGACACGGGAGTTACTAATATTACCTTAATTTTATTTCACGCTATACACAAATTTGAGAACCCTGAATCTTTGAGCCAAATCTTTACACATGCATGACTTGGCTTTCGGGATTGAACAACTTTCGTAATAAGTCAATCAAAGTCTTACCCCATCATTAGCGATTTTTCGTCGAGTTTCTTGTAGACTCATTACAATAGGTTAAATCTGAAATAGCGGACCTGTTTCAAAACATAAATAAATATATTATAGGATTTTCTAAGTAATCAACTGTACTCGATTCTTGGCGCATACTTATGTATTTTACACAGATCAATGAGAAAATTTGATCTAATTTAATTCTTTGAGTGAGTTAGAATAGAATACATAAATTGTTGACAAAATAATATCAATATTTCTCGTGAATTTTGGATCCCAATATTTTTTCAGTCTTCAGTCTAACGTCAACGAAATGCACATGTAAATTATTAGCAGTGGAAATACGCAAATCTTTCGTTAGTTTATCATTCACCTTGCATAGTTCAGAAAATCTAATCTTGCAATTGAAACAAATAAATCGAAAGTACGGCGAAATACTATATTCTACCAGGAAAAAAGTAATTTTATGATACCTGAAGTAGGTCTGACGTCAGCAAGATGCACATGTAGCTTATTTGGACATTAAATGCAGAACTTTTGTTAGCTTCAATAATGGAATCATGCATGGTTTCACGATTTAAATCTTGCTGACATTACCGTATCTCAAAAATGCTTGATGAAAATATGGATTTTGTAAGAAATTTTCAGCGGGATATCAATTAGGCGACCGAAATACACTTTGTGTCAAGAAATATTCAGCTTCACGAACAATGGATTCTAAGCGGATTTGTTTAATGCTTCTATTTTGACATTAAAATCTAGTTTCTTTGAGTTTCATTGCTCAAGTCATATCTACCTTATTGTTCTGTCTTTGGTTTGTTAAAATTCAGAAATGTGTTTTTTCGTGACATTTGTTGATTCTACTGAATCCTGCACATTAATCGATATCCCAATTCTGCGCATAGTATTTACGATCAAATTTACACGCATATAAAATACAACGTTTGTATGCAAATTCGGAGAATCGTGAAAATGATGTTACGACCATGCACGCACATGGGCGTTTGGGGATACCGAAAACTAGTAGATTTTCATTGACCCTCAGCAGATTCTTTCTGATCCCAGCAGACTAGCAGTAATCGAGAATACAACGATGGAAAATGAGCAAGAGAAAAGAGGGACCTCATAAGAATGAAAATGACTCCAAACAAGGCATACTTGATTCCACAGTAACATTAAAACTTTAAAAACTGGTGACCAAGCGATTAATTCCACATATTTGACTAATATAGGTTGGAGAATATGCTGCTTGTATCTTAGAATTCATTATCAAGAACGGAAAAAAATTTCTATTCCACCTTGTCCTGGCTGACCAGAAAATTTCTATTCCACCTTGTCCTGGCTGACCATTTCAGCAGAAGTTCTATACTGTGCATATATACTTACGACACACTAAAGCATAGGTCTAGAGATCGGGAGTTTTGAAGATTAGCAGTTTCCGAAGAATGGGAATACAAAGATGAACACGGCAGACAGACAACGCGCAACCGCGTTTGACATTTACTTTCTGCAAGAAAGTCTTTCATATATCTGTCAACTAATTTTTAATTTACAGGTAAGGCTTCCACTGACTTTTTCGCAAGAAAGACTTTTCAAGACAAAGATCGGGGCTAATATTGACTCCGAATCATTCAATATGTAATCAATTTATTCAGCCGTCACTCCCTTGCAGAATCCTCATCATCATCTCTAACCGCGGACGCGGAATATTAATTAGTGGAGAAAATTAGCGCGATCGCCCGCCAACGAAGCCCTAGGCCTTGAATCGGGGGATACTATGCAAATGAGGTACGGATCATTTTGTACGAGCAATGGAACGTGGTTTGTCGAAGACATCGAAAAAAGGTGAAATTTCAAATATGGTCCGTATAGCGAATTCTCCAAAGTGAGTTTCGAGGCAAAATTCAAAAGCGTGAAAATGAAGTGGCCCCACAGTGTAGCGTGTCTCAAAAACGGTACACCAAACACGGCATTTTCGCCTATTACTTAACTCAGCCATTCAATAAAAACGGAAAACGTGGCAAAAATTCTTCTTGAAAATTTGATCAAAAAACGGTTCGTAATCATCAAACCTACAATACGTCATTGGCAAACTCTTGAAAAATAACACAACTTTACAAAACTCATTTTGACAAAATTTACTTTCGGAAATTTAACCAAGAAGTTCGTATTTTTAGCATAGAGAAGTAAACTGGAAGCTTTCTGACTATACCTACTTCATCACTGACAAAGTAAAATTCTGGACCTGGTTGCTCAGCTCCTTAAGGAATAGGCACACCTGAAAGTGCTCCTTAAGCCGTTGTCTTAACGTGCTCCTTGTGTTACATAAGGGCTTCTTAGTGAAGGAAAAGTCAAGGCATATATTAAACAGGCCGATTGCTTGAAACTGATCCTAAGGAGTGGGCCCTTAAGGTGTAGTTGCTGCTGAAAAGAGGAAGAGTGAAATGCTCCATAGGAACATTTGACTTTTGTGTGGTTTTTTAAAAGTACCTCTAGATGCTCCTCAACGCTCTATGGAGAAACTTTTTTAACGAAAATTTTAATTTTTTGGTCAATCATACTGTGTACTTGATGAATAGCTTCCATATCATTTAAAAAGGTCAATTTACTATCAACTTTCATGTACTTTATTTCGAGAAATGGACCTTAAACCGCTCCTTAACTAAGTTTCTCCTAAAGGTACACCTATACTTTAAGACGATTTTGAGCAACCGGGTTCTCATCTATGAGGAATTTAAAAAATTGGACCTCACGTGAATGAAACGCCGATTATTTCACTCGCCATATGTGCTATATTTAAAAGCATCGAAAATTATTCAAAGACATGAGTTCATACAATTAAGGTGAGTATGCTGAATCCAAAAATATGACTGACCTAGTGCAATATTGATGAGTTTCATGCAGTATGGTAAGCAGGTGTTCTGAATATGTTTAAGAAATAGTTGTGTGACAGTAAGTAATTTTTAGGCAACAACAAAATTATGTGGATAAATTTTGTGTATGCTTGATGAGCAAGGCACCAAAAAGGATAAGCTTACGGTTTTTACTGTTTTCCGTTTTTTACTCTGTTCTGTGTTTGCTGCAGTGCCTTATAAAGTTGTAGATAGATAATGTGTCATGTACTACTGCAACATCTTTAGTTATGAATGAAGTTCGTGGACTTCATTTTTAGCGCATTTCTAACTGTTTAGCCCGCAATAAAGTCGGAAACTTCTACATCGACACAAAAATCTAATCCAGCCATGGCAGGGACTTACAAAGCGAAGGATTTCTCAAGTGAACGAATTTCCGAATGAGCGCATTCTCAGATGAGCGATCGAGAACATTTTCTTCATATTTTGCTTCTTTATTTTATATTTTTCTTTGTTTTCTCTGTGTGTTGCTTACGTTTTTGTTTATGTACACTTTTACGTTTTCATTTTTTTCTTTTTATCTACTTCTTTTTGCTCGTGAAACAATACATCATAAGCTGTCATTTTAAATAGCCATAGTCGCCCGTATAATTCTTATACAATTCGGCATGCTCAAGTGTTTCATCGTTGTATGAAAATCTTTAAAAAACATAAGGAAGAATGATGAAAAAAAACAAAAAATCAGGGGAGAGAAAACGAACAAACTTGAAGACATTAAATAAGTGAAAATTGGTATTTAAGCTTTAAAAAAAGAAAATACAAATAAAAATGACAAGAAAGAAAAAACAACGGAGAAAGCAGCAAGAACGAAAGAAAAAATAATGCGACAAAAAACGAGAAAAAGAGGAGAAAAAAGAAATACAAAAAAATAAAATCACGATGAAGAGTGAGTAAAGATGAAAAAAAAGTCACACAGGAGAAAATTAAATAGGAAATAAGACATGCCGAACTATATAAGATGGGAGATTATGATTACTTGAAATGACAAATTATAGTGTGAGCAAAATAGAAAAAATGGATGACGAGAAAAAAGAAAATGAAAGTGAGCAGAGATAAAAGACGAAAACGTAAAAACATATATACATAAACAAAAACATAAGCAACGCACACAGAAATCGAAAAAAGAAGTACATGAAAATACAAACATAAGATACTCTCGATCGCTCATTTGAGAATCACCCAATCGGAAATCTGCCCATTTGAGAATGCGCTTATTTGGGAATCGCTCACATGAGAATAACGCCCATTTCAGTAGATGGCCGTAAATAAAGAACGATTACAGATTTTTCGAATGATGGATTTGAGAGCTTTTTAAAATGGAAGGCAATCCACATAATTCAGCTTACCTGATTATCCTACAATGTGAAACCCATCCATAAATCTAACAAGTCGTGTACCTGATTACTAAACAGAACAAAACGCATGCATCTTACACCAAATCTAACAAGACGTGCAAATTCACCGTCCGTGATTATCATACGATACAAAAATAATCCATTAACGTCATTCATACTGTACAATTATCTTTGACGCCTCTAAATAGTATAGCCAATTATAATAATCGGCGCTAATTGCACAGCGGTGTCCACAGTTTCGAGTCGTTTGGGGATCAGGGGTCGGTTTCATCAAGAGACAGCAAGCTGTAGCTTACCGCATACACACAAAACATAGTTAAGTTAACTGAAATTGCACAACATACAGTCAACTGCAGCTTAAGCTGCAAGTTAGCTAGAGCTTAAGTCTCTTTGATGAAACCAGCCCCAGAATTTCATTTTGTTGGTGTGCAGTTGAAGACCGCCAAGCCGCGTTTTGAACAAAAAAATCCGTAATACGGTGGTGTATGAAAAAAATTTTGAAAAATATTTGAAAAAGATAAAAACAAAAAAATAAATTCGGACCGAGAAGACGCTTTTTAGAAATTTACGTTCCAAATACGGCTCGTTGGTTGACCTACCACTGCCTAAAATACCATAATCCCATAGGCAAGTGGACGGAGGCGAGCCGTCTCAGCAAAACTTCAGTTGAATTGCATTTTAGTGATGGTCAAAACCGCGACCTTAAACCGGTCTTGTAGCACAAAAACGGTTTCGAAACTGTGCTCGCGTTCCAGACTTCAAGATTGCGCCAATGCTCATCGCGGGAACAAGTTGGACTTTTTCGTAGGTCGGTAAAAAATATCGACTTACTAGTGTGCAGGCCCCTTTATTTGCATAAACACCTCTTTGCACCACTGATGAAGCTTATTTGAAAAAGTGTGCATTTATATGATCTAATAAATTATAATTCCCGATGAAAAATTCAACGATGAACCAGGATCCAGTGGAGAGAAATTATATAAAAATTATATTATTGGAAGCGGGTTGGTCTGTAATAAATGATAAATGAACGAATTATAGAAAGAGATACGCTAAAAGTCTAAAGTTACGAAAATGGAATTATCGGGGAAGTCATTCGAAATTTGCATCGAACAAGGTCTCGGTTTCCCGTACCGAGTCATATAAAACTTCATTCAATAAATTTTACTAACTTCATCATGTTTGATGATAAATCGTAAAAATGTGGTGTGATTTGAAAATCGCTTATACAATGCCTTCTACTCACAAAGTTTTTGCATTGGTTGAGTAATCTCAAAAATTTTCAGTTCTACATGACGTATGGTATTGGCAGAAAATAACAGAAATATGTAACAGTACTTGCTTTTCGATTAACTAAGGATATTTGTGATACATGTAAAGCAAAAATTACATCCTAAAAAGAGGCATGCTTCGTCGAAACAAAACAAATTTTCTGGCTCAAAGTCATAAATTAGATATTTCAATCGAAAATGAAGCAGTTTTTTCGAAGCTTTTTTCTGTTTCCTCTAAAGTAAACTTATAACTCGATGCTTTGAAGAAAAACCCGCGGCTGAAATAATAGCAGCGCATTTACACCTTAGTAAAAGCTAGGGTTTACTTGCAGCAGAAGACAGAATTCAGCTTACAGTAAACTTTGCAGCTGAAAAAAATTCGTAGGTAGTTACAATTCCTCTAAATTTTGATGCACCAATAGTCTTAATCATATGTCGATGTTTGAATATGGTATTATGTGTGACTGATGTTTGTGTGTCGATCAATCAGACTGTTTTCATAGCTGGAATAATTTCGTCTTCCGTATTTAGCGCAAGAATCAGATTCACAAGTTTCACATAATTTTTCTAGAAATTGGTCTTTATTTCGATTCTGAAGTCAAAAGAGTAGGTTTAGAAGTAGAAATGCTTTATAAGAAATCAATGCACTTGACATTGTTCATGCCGCTGCATAAGGAACCGTTCTGGGCAGTGGTCTTCTAGGAACAGTCGGATCAGTGAATGCGAGTGTCAACTTGGACAGTGCCAGTCTCTGTGTAGAAATTCTAAAATCATTTATGCTATAGTGAAATATAGATGTTGCACCACTCGATTCATTTTGGAATGATCGATGCACTGATCCAACGAAAGTTTCAGTGTATAAAAAAACTAGTAAGCTTACAGTATCAATAAAAGATTTCATTCGTGAGGGAACGGAACATTGAAAATTTCCTTTAATAAGTTAGTCAAGTGGTCAAAGTTTCTCTCTTGTCGACGCAGTTCTGTCCAAGTAGACGGTGGAGAAGCATGGTGTTATTCAATGATTTTGGCCTTTCCTATTCTGATGAAAAAATGTAGCGTTTTTCCGGAGTAAAAAAGTTTTTCTCCAAGTGAAAATTGCGTATCAGATTGAACTTAGATTTTTAGTTTTCGCTGCATCTATCATTTTGAACTAAATGCGCCATAATCACTCTTCCCAGTGGTCTAAAATTTGCATAAATATACTTACCAAGGGTAAGTCTGCTCATACTCGATCTCAGCAACCAAAAAAAGGCATAAGATATGCAATATGTATTCAATCGAAATGTCTTCCTGAGAATTGTGATATTGTTCATGTAATCGGCTTTCCATCCGTAGAATTCTGCATTTTCCGTAAACTTTGAACAACTCTAGATTTGTAACGACCTGAAATCCGTTCATGAGCGTCGGAGGCCATTTTTAGCTCTTGGTGTGCTCTATCAAATTCAATTTTCCGCATGTTTGTATCAGTTGTGTTTGCAAAGATCGCTGGAGGTATATGCAAATTTCAATATAAATAAGGCTCACTTGAGGAGAACGAGTGATGTAAAATTACTCAATTTGCTTCAAGCTCTATAAGTTGTTAAAAATTAGAATTTTCACCGGAAAAGAACCAAAATTTACTAAGTATCTCCCGAGGCAGATCTAAATTATGTGATTTGGCATTATTCTACACTATGCAATCTGTTTTTCTTGAAATGCTTGTAAATACCAACAGTGGAAAGCAAGCGCTATTTCATATGTTTACGGTTTTCTGCAAACCATTTGTCACGTAGGACTAAACTCTTACAATTTTCGAGAGAAAAATTGTACAGTAAAGACTTTGTGTAAGCGATTTTGACAACAATACTAAACCTTGTCATTTTTCGATTCACAAGCATTTTATAAAGAAACACACCAGATTGTTGGAAAACATATACGAAGCAAATTCAAGCGATTGAATAGCAAAAAAGGTTCGCATTTGTCTCAAAATGATGAAAAAACAGAATTGCCAAGGTGCAGGACTTGTTGAAAAAACTGCCAACGGAGTCATGCGCAGCAGCAGCAGCAGCTTTTATAATGATAATTTCGTAGCAAAAAATATGGAAAATTCGACGAACCGTGATAAGCGAACGAAATAATAATGAAAAAACCGAAAACCAGATGATAGTACTATAGCTAGAAAGCAGCAGCAACATTCTACGGAAAAAGGAGAAGAAATCGCACACGTTTTCTATAAAAGGATCTAGATAGGAAAAAATCCCGAGGCACGCTTAAAACATAGACAATCGGAAATGGACCCGGGTGACAGGTAATTTTTGCAGCGAAATTACGCAAATTAGACTCTGACCGATTAATGAAGAAAGCGGATAAATTATTTTATATAGCACGAAGGGTAAAAGAAACAGTCGAATCTAGAGGACAATCCGACAAGAGAAGAAACAAATCAATCTACAGTCTATTGTTTATAAAATGCTTGAAAATAAGAAAACTGACAGAAATAAGTAGAAAGCTCTGCGGTAGAATTTGCGACTTAAAAAATGGTAGAAGTTAACGATAGTGTTCAAAAAATTGTCGATCTTTCGTCACAAATGGTGTTGCAGAAAATCCAAAAACTGTGACATAATGTCATAGCTAAGGAAAATTTCGACTTCGAATAGAGGTCGATTATTGTAATTTGCAGATATAACTGTGCTCCTATCTAAGATGAAGAAAAAATAATCCGAAGTGGAATCGAAACGTTGCATAAAGCCAGATTTGGTACAAACCTGATAAAAACTTGTTTATGCTTTCGGCAATCAGTTTGGTCAAATAAATTTTTATGTTAAAACTTATAATCCCGAAAGTCGTAAATTTTACATCAGAATTATCCGCTAAGTAAATAGCGAACAAATGAAATAACTTCGGTCAAAATCTAAGGGAAAGAAATGTACAGTTTCGCAAAATGCCTTTCAAATTTTACAGGAGGATCAAAAACGATCCGCGCGCTTATTCACAGTAACCTGAACAGATCTGATGAGGTTCCAATATTTTGCATTCGATTACAAAACTGAAAAGATTTCACGCATTTTCAAAATCCAAAGACATGGTATGAATGCATTATTGCAAAATCACACATTTGTGGTTTTTCGTGCCATACTTTTTGACAACAGATCCAACAAAAAATCGACGAAGTCGAAAACACGTCAATATTTGCTTTTAATTTTATAATTCGGTTCTCAATGAAAAACGGTCACTGAGACTATTATGTCCTTTCAGTTATTTTTAACTATATTTCCGACCTTTCTGCAGTTCTCAATCAAAGAGTATCGAAAATTTTGAAAAAATGCAAACTTTCCTAGAAACAATACGTTTGCTCATGATAATTGAAATTAACGATTTTGGCTCATAAAATCGAACTTCACCAATTAGTTCATCCAGTTTTCATTGATTGTAGATCATTTTCGCAGTAAACTTACATTGCCCTGGACAAATACTACCGATTACTCAATTTTTGAGTAATGAAGAACAAATTGACATCAACAAGCAGTCGTTTACTAAACGATTACTGCATTGGGTAAACTGTAGACAAAAAATTTTCGAGATGAGAAACTATAGTCTATTTATTTTGAAATGGCAGATGCAGAAATTAATATGCTTATTATTGTAATCAAAAACATTTTCCTTCCATGAGCGGTGAATTGGCCAACTAATAATTTACTTCAATAATTTGATCAAATCGTCCAAATCTTTCATGTGAAATATCGATACAGTTCTTCTCAAACCAATAGATTTCGCTATCTGATGCATGAAACCCGACGAAGACTCTAACCTAACTGGCAGAGGTACTACCAGTCTTTCAGGCGCCCTTTTTTTAAATTCTATATCTGCCAAAAAGTACCGAATTTGAAAAAGTTTCATTTGGAAAGATACAAAATATCTTCATGGATATAAAAAATCAATTATCAAAGCTAACGAATGAGGTATTCATGTGTATACTCCGAATACATACATGAGGAGTTGATTAAGTTCTCTCCCTCAACATGATCATAAACATTCATAGGAATAATATTAATTAGCTCAATAGATAAAGCGTATCATTAAAGTAAACATATCAGATTTTTCTGGTCAGGTTTTTACGGAATAATAAGTCTATCGATCTTCATATTAAGGTACGGAAAGCAGTGAAAAAATGTAAGCCCATTTAATCAACCTAATCATACATGATGTCGGAATGAAGCCCGCAAGGCCTTATTTTTGATCAGCGTCGGAAAAAAAAGATATTTTGATGTGTGAGATGATCGCTTTTAATCCTCTATAGGATAATACTTATCGACCCGGGCACTTTTCTGTTGTCTACACGTGCAACAGTGAAAACACGTTTTCTATGTAGCGTCGGCTATCAGAGAAATTCGGTAAAAAATGATATCGAATCAATGACAAAAAATGGCACGTCTGATGTTTGCAAGATGCATTTCATGCACATTTTTAAGACCCATTTTTCACAAACAAAACAAAAAAGCTGTTGAGGATTCGTTCTGGCGTCGGTATCTATCTGTCTCAAACCATGGAGTTTTTCTCAATAGTAATCAGCAAGCACATTTTGATGTTATTTTCTTCAATGAGATCTAATTTATTCGTTCCCAAAGTCATTTGAGCAACTGATTTCACGTCAGCAAAGTATGTATTTAATTACGGTGTGTAAATCATAGTAAGAAAATATGATATATTTATCGTGCTACTGACATCAGATACAAAGGCGCGATTCCTTTAAGGCGGATTCATACTTCATCTGGCGTCCGACATCAAGCGTCCGGCATCCGAAAAAAATCTATTTTTAGATATTGATCCGGCAAGTCGTCCGGCGGCACCGGACGACGTCATTTTTTTCGGATTCCCACGCTGCCGTCCTATTTTCTTGCCAGAAGACTGGAATTTTGCCGGATCAGAAGAGTAGAAACATTTTGTAGTTTTCCGGATGCCGGAAAGTATATTTTGTACGTAATTTTAAAAGAACCGTGTGTTTAATTGGTTTTGCATATTGGGGGGGGGGGCCGAAAATTTTGGGGAGAGGGATCGAAACGATCCCAAAAAGTCGAAAATTTTTTGAAAATTTTCGCAAAAAAGGCCAAAAAAACCACTTTTTTCCCTAATTCTTTCCAATTTTTCCTAGTTTGGGGAGGGGGTTGAGTATAAGGTTGACCAAGTTGGTGGTAGGGGTCCCCCCCAACCCCACTCAATTACAGGTATGTACAATGTATGTGGGAGATATCGATTTTTCAGTCAAGGCGAAATTTTGTGTTTTTAATCATGATGTTCGTTTAATTTTTGATTGCTGAATATTTTGAATGTTTTTTCCGTTCTTGAAAGCATTTCAAAGTATTTAAACATAGTAAAAGCAAAAATAAATTGTCATCCGGCCTTTCCAGCGCCGGAAAAAGTATGAATTGCCATCCGATCCGGCAACTTGCCGGACCGGCATCCTCATCTGAATTCGTATGCCGGAAGTCAAATTGCCGGATGCCGGACACTAAATGCCAGAAGCTAAAAATAACTTGCCGGACACCGGATGCCGGACGCCTTTTGGATTACGTTAGTTTCTTATGTATGAAATACAACTGAGAAAAAGTGTTCCTCGATAATAATTTTGAATAGATCTCCGCGAGATCTATCGATTGTGCTGCGTTTTCGGACAGAAAATATTTCCTTTCACCACGGACATATCTATGCTGAGTAAAGTCAATAGCTTTCTTAGTGAAAACAAACTTTCCGGATAAGGTGCTGACGTCAGCAAACGTCTGAACGCATTCCATTACTCAAATCAGAGACATTTGACATGAAATTCATCTGCCAACGTGCATGTGTGGGGGAAAGAATAATAGTCGAACAACACTTGGTCGGAAAACTGACATTCAATCCTTTACTCGAGCACGTTCCACATTATTCAATTTGCGAAAATTCTAAATTTAGTGAATTAGAATAAAAAAGAGAGAGAAAAACGGATCGAAGTATATTTTTAGTTCTTCTAATGGAAAATACGCATTTGTTAATTAGTTCCTTCGATACTAATTCGCCGATAAAATTAAACGCTGATTTTTTTCTAGGTCGGCTGTCTCAACGGGACCTAGAAATAACAGCAGATTTCTTTTTTTATTAATTGACAATGATTTTTTCACAAAAAAGGTTATAATGAGGTGGAACAAAAAAAGGTAAAACAGTAAACTCCGTGAAAAAAACGGAGCCAAGGGTAAATCCGAATATCAAACCTATTTTTTCCCTTGGAGGCATAGGATTCTCTGGATCTGAATTCTGGATCGTTTCCTATAGTTGATGAAAAACACAAAAATGAATGGTTTTGGCGCCTCAAGCTATACCAAATACTCTGTGATTTTCGAACATCCATGAAATTCTGATCATCATAGAGAAGAGTAGTTTTGTTGTCGAATACTTTTATAGATTAGCCAAATATCTTTTATAGATTAGCCAAAAATTGATTCGTAAAAGATAATCTGAGCAAGATTTTCATCTTGCTCAGATTATCTTTTTGACAAATTTTCGTATGGAACATCTCGTGAATGATAGGCGCCAAAACATTCTCGTTTTGTACCTCTAATTACAAATATAAAATTTGACCTATTTTCCCAAAAAATGTCGCAAATTGTCGAAAAAATATTGAGGACATTCCTGCAAAACAACCTCGACAATCGAGCTGAAGTGGCACTTTTCGGCTGAAAGATATTTAGTTCAACAACGTTGCGTCCCCGGAATGGGGGGAAAATTCGCGCGAATTATCGAAAATTGATACTTTTTACGTATTTGTGTCATCCCGAAAACTATGAATTTCGTCTTTTTTATCATATTCGCGCTTCGATGCTCATTATTGACAAGTTGCCTGGCGATGATGGTCAATCAACATTCTACTTTGATGACGGAGAAAAACCATTCTTCAACGATCATATCTCCTTTATCTAACGGCACCTGGAATAACGGAGGTCGGAGAGGAGGGAAAAAATCAGACAAAAATAGGAAAACGAACAAAAAATATGGTGACGTCGGCAACAAAATCCCTTTCTTATCACGTGATGATGTCGAGATTTTCAAAGAATTGCCGTTGAAGAAGCGTGAACAATTAAAGAAGATGATTCAAAAATCGTCGGAGAAAGAAGAATACAGTAAGTTGAATTTTTTGTAATTTTTACATTTAATCGACATGTAGAATCATGGCGTAAATTTTTATCATTCTTAATTGCAGGCAAAGTAAGGAACGACCTTTTTAGGTTTATACCTACTGTTAATTTTATATTTACTGTATACAAACTTTCCATGGAACACAAAATAAAATGCTCCTTTTCGTAAAATATTCAGCAATCAAAAGCCTAAACCAATTTTCACTATATTTTAATTACGGAAATAACGCAGTCTTGGTAGTTGAAACACAACGTCATTCATTTTACATGATCAAGAAGCAAATTTTAAAACAATTCAACAGTTCCAAAAACCGAGGTCATTTTCGCGTTTCCTTGGTAAAGGAATTCGGATTTGGAAACTGAAACTGTATTCCTGTCACTAATGCACATTATTGTTTTCAAAATCAGAAAATTACTTCAAGTTTCACTCATACACATAGAGTTGCATAAAAAAGAATTTTCTTGAAAGCTATGTGAAAGTTGAAGTTATAAAAAACTGAATTATTTGTCCATTTAATTGGCTTCTTTGATAAGAGAATTTGAAAAATGTGTGACAACTCAAACAAACTAGCTTTTTGAAGTTGTAGCCTATATTGCTACAGTTAACTTCGGGAAAAAGATGTTAACTTACGCCGCGGGATTTATAACCTTCATGAGCATTCTTTTTACGTTCGGAGGCTCATTTGAAAAAAAACTGGGCTATAGGAACCCACGTTTCATCCTCGGCTCTATCAAACTTGACTAATTTTCAACCGCTGATCCTGATATTAAAAAAGTCAATCAATATCGCATTAAAAAAAGAAAAAGATCATCAACGGCAGGAAGATATGACATTTCGTGGTCGCGTATCCACAAATTGTGAATGTTCGATTGTAGAATAAAAGCTCAAGAAAAGAAATTTGATCCACACGCTTTTAATGTTTAGCTGTGATATAAAAAGAATGGCTGCACATGCATGTAACACATATAATTTGATCAGCCTATGGCGAAACTTTATCCGTTGACAATTGACGTTTAGATATGAAACCAGTGACAGCACTGAAAATGACAGGACGTATGAAGTTATCGCAATTTTTGTATCAAAAACTTTTTTTCGGAATCAAACGTCTGATATTCGAAGACAGTTTTTTTGCTAATTTGATCAAAAACTGAATTTTTCCAATAGTAGCTGTAGTGCGAGCCACAAAAAAGAGGGATTAATGGCCAGAAACCAATAGGATTATTTAGAGCTTATCAAAAAAATCTTGTTCGCTAGTGAATTAGTGCAATGAAATGTCATCAAACTCGTTCTTGCTTCTAGTTTTTTAAAGTTTGTAAATACAACTGGTATGTAAGTATCATTTCAAGTTCATTCAATTGATACATGCTCGAAAAATTATGCCTAAAAATACAAAAACTTGCCTGCAAGAAAATTTTAACTAAGTTACACATTATTTTTCCAGGGATGTTTTGCCACGGTGTTTTACAAAACTTGAAGCCCTCAGCCGGTATATAAAGCAAAGAATGTTTGATTAGTTTAGTCTTACTCCTTTAATTTTTTGTCAAAAATAGAAGATTATAATCCTGTAACATTTATTCTTACCAAACATCGAATTTTTGCGACGCGTATCCTACTTGTTAGGGTAAACACTTACTGTAATAATTCTGATCTTTTGCGTATTTTGTAAAATTTAGTGAAAAAGAAATCAATATTCGAAGAACTCATCTTGGAACGACTTTAGCTAGCCCTGCAATAGAAAATAAAATCACACATTCACGCAGGGTGGCCAAGAAAAATAATTTGGAGATAAGTAAAAGGTTATCTGTTGAGCTATCAATATTTTACATTCTGATTTACTCTTCAACGAAACAACAATGTGCATTCTTTTTCATGAAACACCTTGTACGTAATTGCTTTCTTGATTAAGAAATTTTAAACAAAAAAATGTGCCATAAATATCAATGCTCGGGGAATCGGGAATTTAAAGCATTGGGCGGGGAAAAGGGATGGTCGGGAAATGGAGATACAACCAATGCATGTGCTTGAAATAAGCTAATCGTAAATACAAGCGCTATACATATCTAAAAAATCATTAGATGTGTATACACATTCTGCTTTTTGCTTTTTAATTTCACAGTTACTAAACTCACGTGTCTCAAAATTAAGTCTTGTTTGGCACAAGGTGAGACAATCATTGATTTAAATTTTTCCAATAGTCCTATTTGGCAAGCCCAGAAAAAAATCACACACAATTTTGGGGACACACACATTTTGGGGGAAATTTATATCAACCAAGTTTTGATTGCTGCGCCCTGTAAAAGTTCAAAAAGTTTGTGAGCTTTTCCTGAGAGATCATTTTTGACCAAGATCGTTCGATAGAGTGAATAGTCGGTTATCCGATTCACTGATTTTTCATTGCTTAAAATCCGTTACATGTGAAAAAATGCTCAAATTCGAGAAAATAATTTTGTAGTAGACAATACTGAAACAAAATCCGCACGAATTAATGAAAAATTGAAAAATTCACAGTTTGCTGATTAAGTAGAGAAAGTAGGACTATATTTAAAGTATAGTTAAAATAATATATTTAGAGACACTTCTTGAATTATTTCATAAACATTGGATTGTACAATTCCGCAGCTTGAACAGATTCATTTCCCACAATCACACAGAACACACGCATTGAAAAACTACTGCTAATCTCGAGTCCCAATCCAAATAATTATCGAAGCACGCACTTTCTACTGCTTTCGAGCAAAACCCGGTTTTTCTCCCAAGTTTATTCATTTCCTATGCGACCTTATCACGGTAATGAAAAATAATCATGGGACCTAATCACATTTCAATGCTCCCTTTTAGCTCAAATAAGCTATTATCGGTGCTCGAACATAACATGACATGTGAAGATGTCGTCATAGTGATAGAAAAGTCAACAACGCAGACCACAGTAAGGCTGTAATGATAAACCACATCCTGAAGAATTTACACTTAAATCACATTTTTTATTAATCTAATAAAGTTATGCCTATAATTTCTACTGTACTCAGTACTGCTTACTGTTATGTTCTATTCTGTTGAAATTAATGCAGCAATGAGATACTTATGCGCCAGACTCCTTTTTATACAAGCCATGTATCTTTGTGCGTGAAATAAATGCATCTTCTGTGATTTCTTTACATTCCGACTTTCTTTTGTAGATCCACTTTTTTTAACTGTATTTTTCAGACCGAAAACGGAATTTGGACTCCTCGTTGGATCAAAGCGTTCTAAAAAATAGGCAGCGACGTCAATTTCTGCCGGGTAAAGGATTATTGAACATCTTGAATCCTTTGGGACCGAGGTCAATCGCTGCCAACCCCGGTAAATTGGAGCTACTTCCAGACTTTTTTATTTTTTTCTAATTTCATTCTTACTTTCTTTTTGTGTACGCTTATAGTCTGCTTTTTCTAAAGTTATCCTAAAATGAAAAATGCTAGACAAATATGCACTGGCTTAAAGGTCGTCTACATAAAGCTTTAACTATAAATCACTCATAAAGTTTCCAATGGTTATTTGAATGGTGTCACAGATTTTATTTCACATAATGTGTCATTACGGAAAATATATTGTAACTATAAAATAGTCAACACAAAATAGGGGATATTTGAAATGCTAATATGAAATACCTTCTGATTTAAGAAAAACATATAATCAGTACAATCGTTCGATCACTCATAGGATTTCGAGTCGTGTCTAAGCATTGACTTGGACCTGTTTACTGAAAGCGATCATATTTCCAATGTTTAAAAGACTTTTTTTTTTACAGTGTTCTGTATAAATCCTATGAAAATCTCACACATCGCGAAAATCTCCTGAAAAAAAAATCGAAAAACTTTCAGAAGTCGATTGAGCAATAAATCCTATAAGTTATAAACTATGAAGAAAATCTCGTCAATAGCTTTGTTATATGTAGAATTTACTGGTAGAAGCTTAGATATTGACAAAAATAGTTACTGTGCGCAAGTCATTTTTAAATTATCGATGTAGCTATGCCACGAAACTAAGTACAAGACGAAAAAACTGTTAGGTTTATCACTATAATGAATGAAGAAAATTTCTCGTCCAAGAGAGATAAATAGAACAGCTAAAAATTTTCTCCATAACCTGGATAAATAAACAAAAATAGAATTAGGGTGTCAAAAGCAATTCAATTAAAATCAAAACTGGATACTTCTCCCATGATTTTGGCGTTTTCATTGTCATAGAAAAATATAGAGTTTTTCTACAGTATAAAGTTTCCCACTCCATGAAAATTGCATATATAATTTAACGTACTTTTCTAGTTCTCACTGCGTCTAATTTTTAGTTCTCACTGCGTCTAACGTCGTCTCTTGCGAAAATCTAACAAATTCCAAGTTTGATCTTGCAATGCGGGCTGAGGCCTTAGGTTTTAGAATGCTAGTTCACTATGCTTCGGTGATCGCGTTTTGTTGTAACCATTATCAGTCCTCAGAACGCCTTGTCGGACGCTAACTTCCCTGACCATCCTGTATAACTCACGCTGCAGCAGGCAAAATACTTTTTTTGCATCCGACGAAAAATTTCTGTAGTTTTACGGGTATTCAAATAAAAGTTTATGGTTCTTGAATTCCTTTGGTCAAAAATCCTTTGAACTATGTGCAATTTTAATCAAATGTATTATAGCTCACCGTAAAGGATACATTGTCGGGATAAATTGGGTGGCAACTTTCTTTCCAATGGAATAGGCATTCCCGAAAAAAACAGCGGAAAAAGAATAAACGAAAGTTCGAAAAAAATCCTTAAAATTTTTGACGTCTTCATCTTCTTTTTTTACCAATTAAAATTTCTTTGCAGCCTAGAGAAAAATTTGACCAATGGGCAGCAAAGGCGTCGGGGATTTGTGACGTCTGACATGTGATTGAAGCTGTAGGAGAGTTGCCAGAAATTTCTGTTTCTGCAACTGCGAAAAATTTCTGCAACCTACTGCTATCTTTCAGTTGAAAAATTTAGGCTGTAGTTTATTTCAGAGAACATACAGAACGCACAAAGACGGAAGATAAAATCAACCCAAAAAACCAAGCGACATGACCCACAGCTTTGCTTTGCAGAACAGACTATGGTACTTCCTTATCTCTTACTTCTGGCCAGCGTAAGGACACGTGGGACCATCCTAGCCGGGACTCAGAGAAAACGGCCGGGTCCAAATCCCGTGTCTGGAAAGCAGCATCTGCATGCGTGATCATTGTCCTTCACTGGAGCCACAAAGGTTCCTCGTGGTACGGTCACCTGTGTTTTAGGGGCTCGTGTGGTACCTTATAACTCCTGTCACTCACTGCCCAATGTTTTGGAAAACGTGACCGTAAGGGCTCCGCAAAAACAATCGGGTGCGAAACCTGAGAACTGGACGATAGTGCTACGGATGGAGTGGCGAGTGCTACTTTACTTTTAGTCGATTGGAGACTGCCTGAATTCTGAGCACATTCGTCCTAATTAGCACTGGCTTGTGACAATATTTGTGTCTGAAAGCACTTATGAGTGTGACATTATATGTTCCATATAGCCTTCTACATTCCCATGTCTTTACAAGGCCAAGCTTCTAACTGGACACCGCACTGACATAAGTTTGAATTTCTTGATGGTGATTATAACATAACTGAAAACGATTACTGTAGCTTCAACAATCTTACTCTTCTCTTTTCTAAGTATTTCATTTTTTATTTTATCATTTTCTATTCCTTTTCTCGTATTTCCCGCCATTTTCTAGGTCTTTTCGGATCGTTAGGCAACGCCGGCTTATTCGCCAATAAACTGCAACGTAATCAAGCGTCGAACATTATCGACCCGTCTTTGGGGCTCCTGGGCGGCCTAAACCCGTTCGATAGTGGTGGAGGAGGAGGAGGAGCAGGTTTATCGTCCGGTTTCGGGCTAACGGGCGGCGGGCCGCCGACGTCACCCATCGTTGGCGGCCAAGACGGAGTTTCGAATTTTTTTTGCTCGATTTTTCGTTACCTTTTAGGAAATTTGATTGCCGGATGATTCATCCGCTTTTGTGATGTAAAAAATATTTATGTTACACGTGAAAAAAACATTCTTCACCATGGCAGAGAAAACATGAAGTTTTGAGAGGACGATTTTTGGCTCCAGGGCTAGTCAGATTCAGCGAGTTGATAAGAGGCATAGTTTCATAGATGCTTCATATGTCATAAAAAACCTACCGACAATAATACTCACGAAAAGATCATTTCTGCCGTTATTTATATGACTTGATCAAAAATATCCGTTGAATCCGGATGTCTCATTGCACAAGAATTTCATGAGTGAAATCTTAAAGGAGTTGCACACTTTGATGCTAGAAAATGACATATAATATTGGGCTAACCGTCAGAGTTATTTTCAAATTTCTAGACAGCACTGTGGTGTTCTAGTATGAAAAAAATGTCATTGATCCAAAACGCGTAATAACAATTTTTTCATGTATAAAAGTTTGGAACGCTTTCTCAAGATCACATGATGGGTTGCAATACAAGGAATCACAAAAATGCTTACTTATCAAAATTATTGCTCATAGTATGGAAAATTTTCAATTATGTAATGTGTGACGATTCAAAGTTCACAATAATCCTGCATCACCTTAATACTATAAAGATTACGCATTTTCGACCAGGACCAATGTTACTCCAAATTTAAGTGACTACATGATTAGAATAATGATCAATCAAATTCCAATTAAGTTAAATATCAACCTGATGCATATATCGTGAAAATAAAGGAAAAAATAGAGGTTAAATAAACGGAAAGAAAAAATCAAATTGTATAAAAAGAATAAAATGTTATATGTTCATACATTCGTGAATTTTACCGAAGCGGAGTTCATTTAAGTGTTGATGTTTCTCAAAATTTCGTTTTTGTTAGCCGTCACCCATGGTGCAGTTGAATTCACAAGAAAAGACGTTGTGCGTCATTTCAAAGGAGCAAGTGTAAAAGAAGTTGACCATAATAGGGTAGGAAAACAGTTAAAATCGAAAAAATTTTGAGACTATATCTTCTACTGAGATTAAATCTTAGATTGACTGATTTTGATTCGGACTCCTCTGTCAATTTTTGCGAAATTTGTCAACATGGAAAACAACAAAAATGAGTGTGGTTTTGCATATGGTTATACCACTGTGAATTTCTAAAATATATGAAATTATGGAACATCATATTTGAGTTATTTTGCTGTTGAACCCAAAGGATCCGAACCTTTATAGCTTTTTGAGCTTAGTCGGTTTTTTGGAACACCCCGTGGTTGTATTATCAAAAGCACATTTTGGCACTTTAGCCCCTTTTCTGATTAATGAGATTAAATATAGGCGAAATTACCATTATTTACTACAATACTGTGGGTAAAGTTTATGAGCAAAAACAATTTGTGCAATACTACTCAAGTGAAATTTATCGCACTATAATGAGCATGGTCTGAGAATTTGCACTATCATCTTGTAGAATTCGGATCACAACATGACGAATTTTTTCTCATAATTTTTGAGAATCAAGTTCACGTCGAACCATCTGTGGCAAATCTCAATAATTTGGACCCGAACGTGCAGGATCTGCTCGGCAAATGGCATTTGGTAAGACACATTCTGACTTATTCCAAGTTTCAGCAGCGAATCTTGCTGAAAAGTCGAACCTATAGTTGAATTGTATTGAATTGGTCATGAGTTGCATAATCTTATGCTCACTAATTCTTAGGCAGTCTTTTTTCTGTTCTCCATTAATTTTGACATGATTAAATGTAGTTGCATCCTCAGGAAAAAAATTGCGATAGTCTTAGAATCGCTGAAAAAGATTATCATAAAAATTTACATCGCGAAACAAAATTTCTTGAATAGAGTAAAATGTCGAATAGAAGTTGCCCTATTGCGACCCCGCTGCATCAATCATTTCAAAATGAATGAACTATGCTAACTGTTTTAAGCCTAGAGAATCATCGTCTCATTGATTTTTAACATAAAATTACAATATCTTCAAGCTCAGTTTAATGCTCTGAGCTCTCACTAAAAGCGGATATAAAAAAATTTCTGCGTTCCATTCAGGTCTACGTTTCACCGTCTACAGCCACGTTCTATCAATCGATTCCGCATTGTCATGTTTCATACAGTAAGTCAGCTTAATCGAGAATTGACTCGGATTTTCCAAACAAGAAGGTTTCATTAGTTTATGATGAAAATGACCGAAACGATAAATTCATTTTATGGGAAGCTTTCAAACAATCGTCCAGCATATCCATCAATTCATCGTGGATATCGTACAAAAGATCGGCCACAAAGTACAGTGCTGGTCGATACTGGTTGACTATGGAGCATCAGTTCTATCCCCAACAATGTGAGTGGTTTTTTCGATATTTGGTTGATTTGTTGTATTTTGTGTTGTCAAACTAATCACCGAACTTCACAATAACTCACAATTTTTCACTTCTACATGAGTCTTCTGTGTAATATCCGGCTAGTCTACAGGAACTGGGCTAGAATTTCTCTGGGCGTCAAATTATGGGAAAACTTTTGTTAAAGCTATGGAATTTTCTTCCAAAAATAGTAATTCTCAGGATAAATCTACCGAGGTAAGCCATATGTGAGAGCAATGTGACAACATTCCCATATGCACATACAAAGGCAAGGATTTACCAGAGATGTTTTCCATTCTGGAACGACTTGTAGATCGTGGAAAATTGATAAATTTCAAATTTTGTAGTTTTTGCTTACGTATTTGTTGCACTCTGTCCACTTTCTGCCAACAATCTTCATCTGAAAAGCGTCTATTCCACGTCTCAAGGATCAGAAGTGGGTTTACGTGCCTCTGTTATTTTTTGATACATTATAGCCAAAGATATACTAAAATTTCCAGAAACATGGCTGGAAAATCAAGAAGCACAGGTCATATGCTTAACTTTTCCCCACACGTAATGGTTATTTCTACATCTTTCTTTTTCAACATTATGTAAAAATTTATCATCAACCATCGAATGCACTACAACAAAACATGATTGAAAAATCAAGGTGCAAATATCATCATGATAAACCTTTTTCTACATGAGACATATGGACTACAGACGTTAATTTTTGTAGAAACCTTTCATCATCAACTCTGTAGCACACGATATTTTTCAGTCTACATCGAAAAAATTCAGGAAACATGACTGAAAAAAGCAAGGTGACGCGGAAACAAACCATTAAATAATTCTAACGTTTCCGGCATATGAACCAGTAACAAGATCGTTTTTCTAGTATTCTACAAAACGGTGGCTGCCATTTCAATTCCTCAAAGGAAAATTCAGAATCTTGCTTTTCCAACTCGTTTAGAGAGATATCATCCTTCACAATAAGTTTGACATTAAAGGATTTCGCATCTTAATTTTTGGACGATATTTCTTGACATCGTTTCTGCTGTGAGGGGAAAATCGTATCCGGCAGACAGAAGATGGAGCCGCAACATGGCGTATCCAACAATATGGAATAAAATCCACATCTCAGCTTAGGCTTAAGCTGTGACTTAGGCAAAATCTCAGGCGTCAAAATTTAATCTACACACGTTCTGAGGACTCTGGCCAGACATACAATAATTTTCTTGAAAAAACAATGAACAACAGATTTTATATTCAAAAAATCAGGCTTGATATCCAAATACAGTCCAAAAATCTCAAATTCAGTTTTCTGCAACATCTACCTAGTTCTCAAACTTTCAACTTGCAGTCAACATCGTCAAACTAGGAAAGTCCAATTCACAGAGTAATCAAACTTCTACCGATTACTATCAATATTTTATCGCTACGGATAACGGAAATTTAGGATTCAGCATTTTCGCCCGTTACCCCGAAATGTTTTTCCAAATTTTCGACCGAGAAGTCCATACTTTTCTCAAAGCGAACTATTTCGACGACGGCGACAAATATTACTGGTTTCGGCCCATAACCGTCTACCATGGACCCGCAAATTGCCCGTATCCGAACGAGGCAAAAATTCAAATTTTGAGAAACCCTGTAGTACCAATTCAACAAGTATCGGATAATTATCCGATTATAAAAAATTGTACACCGGCGCCGATAAATACTTTTCAACCGAAATTCGAACCAAGATTGATTCGACCGCCAGAGGAAGAGATGCATGTTCCGGAAAGCAAGGTCAACGTTTTGGACGCTGTCCGGCGAAAGTTGCCTCCTGGCGTGGGCAGCGGCAACGGAGCCAAAGATCAGGAGTTGATAGTTCAACCGAAAAGAATAGTGAATAATTTTAATTTGTTTGGAAGTATATTCGGGCCATGAAGTGTTTAAATGAAGTGAAATGAAAGAAAAGAGAAGAAAGAAAAGCAAGAAAATAAACAAAACGGAACAGAAAAGCAAGAAACAAAAGGAAACAGAAGTGAAAACTATAAATAAACAAACTAGACAAAACGGACAAAGCAAAATAGAAGAACAAGGCAAAAGAAAAATAAGCAGATAAAATACAACCCAGCAGGTTGAAAAAACCAGTTCATTTAATACAATTAAGACATACAAATTGACTAAAACAAAATAAAATGAAAAACACTTCAACGTGATCAAAAAACGAAACAAGATGGAGTAGAAGAAAACAAAATAGATTCGAATAAATAAAACAGATTTAGATCAAATAAAAAGTAAAAAGGGAAAATATTCCAATGTGGATATAACAATACAAAAAAGACGAAGCAAAAGGCTGCGTTAAATGAAAGAAAAGAAAAAACAACAAACCAAAAAGAATAAAGCGATATAAATTTGAAAAAATAAAGCGGACAATCAAATAAGATAAGGATTATATTGAGAAAAAATGAAAGAAATAACGCCAAAAAAACTGTAGGATAAAGCAAATATGTACCACAGAGAACGAAATTTAAGTATTCAGTGCAAAAACAAAGTGGAATCATGCTATAGTCTGTTTTTCTTGAAATGCTCCAAATAATGAAAGTGGAAAGCAAGTAGTGTTTCACATTTTCACGATTTGCTGATGAACAATATATCATATAGGACTGGAAACTTGTGAACATACCGGCCTAACCTTTAACCATTTTTTGAATGAAAAATTTTACAATAAGAGCTCTATGTAAACGGTTTTGACGACAGTATCGATTTGTGTCACTTTTATATTTGAAAGAATTTTATGAAAAACAGACTATAGGTAATCGTATTGTCCAAAATTTTACAAAATTGAATTATAGTCTGTTGAAATCTACGTTTAATTCCAAAATGCAATTTCGAATGGGTTTCTTAGGCATTCAGCACTGAATACTTTACATGCTGATTCTTAAGTGAAAAGCTCTACTCGAAGCATGATACTACATTTGTCATAAAAGATGCCAGATTATTTTTGAATTCTATTTGGAGGTTACTGTAGCTTCGCGACTGAAAGTAACATACATACAACAGCAAAGTAATCAAAATTTCTCCGTTGACTACTATGATAATTCAATGGCTGAAATGATTGTTCGCATTTCCAGCGTGAAATAATCTTACGATATTTACACATGGAAAACCAGATTGAAAATTATCTGTTTGCAATATCTCTAATTGATTATGCCCTTTTCAGTTGAACCTTTATTGCAAAATCCATCATTCCAAATTCTAAGAAAGACTTAATTCTTCATTTTCTTGCATCATGTGGAAAAACTGCGCATCTTCGACTTGTTTCTTTCCAGCGGAGCATTCCGGTAAATTTCACGCCCAATTTCCCTCATGGCCCCATATATTCTTGAGGCGCATATTTTCGGTAATTTACAGTAATTCGTCTCTTTATTATTATAATCTCGACTTCCTGATGAATCAATTGAATTATGACAAAAAACGACGAACAGAAAAAAAGGTTTTTTTCGCTACTTTTGTAGAACAACATTTATCGCGCGAAAATTTTTCCTGCTGCACACAGCAATATTTTGAACGCCGAATATGTGAACTTCATTCATTCTTGTGAAAAGTTTGGGTCATTAACATAAACTGGCAACCGTCGCCTGTTGACCGACAAATTTTGATCATCGTCGTCGTCATATACAGTATAATACTTTTTAGGCGAAAATTTAGGTGAATCCTTGTACAATATAAAACATGCTTTTGTGTGAGCACACTGTAAATTTTTCTACGCGCACGTATGCAGTCTGGTGTCACACATAATTTTGGGGCACCGGCGGAAATCGACCTAGAAAAACGTGGCTCGGACTAAATAGAGAGCCTAATTTTTTCGCTAATTTCATTTTCATTGTGTACAACTTCATTTTGGCCATTGTTTCTCTTTCTCTCTCATTTTCTCTATGATTCTAAAAATTTTATTCGCCTCTTCGGCCTTACTGTACGCCGTCCGCGGCCAAAAGCCTTCATTCCAATTGCCCAATTTGAGCCGCGACCCGCCCAAGCCTCAAGTCCCGCCCGACTACGCCAATTTTTTCCAATTGCCGGACGCCGGAGCCCGTAAATTCATTGGTTCCTACTTACCGGGTTTCATACCGCCGGCCAGTTTCGACGTCGTCGACCCTTATCAGCAGCAACAGGCCTTGCTACAAAGCGGCCAACCGGTGGGCGTTTTGACGGCCAGCAACCGGAATAGCAATAATTTCGGGGCTTCGGCGTCATCGTTCAACGGCCCGTTGGCACCTCCACCCTCAGCATCTACGAACAGTTTTTGGTCCCAGTTGCCCGAAAGCGTACAAAGCCTGTTGAACGGGCAATCCAGCGGCGCCGGTAGTCCGGCCAAAGTTCCCACGTTCAATAGGCCCAAAGGCAATTCGTCCATATCGGGCATTCCCAACGTCTTCCCCTCATTGCCCAAAGCTCCCATTCCGCAAGCGGCTTCCGTACTTCCGACACTGCCCATCAGGCCAGAAGTCCCTACTGGCGGATTAGGCCCCCTGCAAGCATCTTCGCCCAACTTGCCCGTCTTGGCTTCGCAAAATGTCCAGCCCAGCTTGAACACGCTGAGCCTACTGCAAGGCCAAACGCCAACCCAATTCCCGAACAACGGCGCCTACCCGTTCCCGCAACAATCGGTGGGCAATGAAAATCTGCTCAACCAACTCCTAAAATCCGTGGGCTTGGGCAGCTTGAGCCAAAGCTTAGATTTGGCGCCCGTCAACGCCATACTGGGCCTGACGCCCCAGCAACAATCGCCTCAACAAAACGGCCTTTTGTCCAACGTTTTGTACAACGCCTTGGTCGACAATCAGGTACAAACGCAAGATAATACAGGCAACGGGACCAACGTTATTGATAGCAAGGCCAATGCTGCGTTGATACAAAATTTGTTGACCCAACCCAATAGCCCTTTTTGCAATCCTAAACCTACGCCGGTCGATAAATTTAACGTGGACAGTTTTACCGGCAAATGGTATCAGGTGAGAGTTGATCTATAGTCTGTTTTTCCTGAAATGCTTGTAAGTAATAACAGTGGAAAGCAAGTACAGTTTTATATTTTCACAATTTCTTGTTGAACTATGCGTTACACAGGACTAAAAATGTCGAACCTTACTTGACTATAGCTTTCAACAGGTTTTCGAGAAAGGATCAACCTTAAAAACTTCGTGTGAAAGATTTTGACGACAGTGCAAGTTTCTGTCATTTTTCCACTTCACAAGCATTTTATAAAAACAGACTACAGTTTCAGAACTCTGAAAGTTCATAAAAAGTTCATGAGTTCTGATGATACGTCTACAAGGTTTAGGGACTATGGTTGTTATATAAGTGGACATCATGAGATGGCCTTTTATGAACGCAACTGAGAGCATGTTCAGAGACACCGTCATGAATGAAGTTTGAGAATTTCGACTCAAGTTTGAGATGAAATCTCCTCTGGGCATAAGATTTTCGATATTTTTTATCAAATATAAGTTCAAGATACAAATTCTCGGTCACATAAGAAACTGTTGTATTAAATGCGCTACACTTTTTTATCTACATCAATCCATGGATCTTGTACAGATGAAGTCAGACAAATCATTTAAAATATGGATTTTCAGTAAAGTTATCAGGGTTCAAGGTTTGACTTCCACCCAGAATTTCCCTCAATGTGTGTTAGTCATTAAACACTGAAGGGAGGGGGATTTTACTTCCAGAAGGAGCCAACCCTGCCCCAAGTGATTCTCTGATGTCAGAAATTAAAATTGCAAATATTTTTATTGGTTTTTATTCAATGATATTCTGTGACATATCTTTCTGATAATTGTCACCAGCATCAATCCATGCACACTAAAAAGTAATCAGTTGATTTTAATATGGCTAGATGGCACACTGATGGTCACCTTCCATCACAAAATCATCTAAGATCTATCCATGTGATCAAGACTCGAAAATTTCAGACTTCCTTTTTCCAGGTCTTATACAGCCCGCCGTTGTCTGCCGGACCATGTAGCATGATCACATGTAAGAAGTAACACCCTCATGATCAAGTGATCCAAAAGTCTTGATCATAACCTTTTGCATGCAGATCAAAAGTTGGCTGATGTCGGGCAAGGCGGCCCAGGTACCGTTTTTGATACCTTTGAATATACAACAGAGGCCACTCCTTACGGTAAACCTAGGATCAGTTCGGGTTATGGTATCGTTCGAGGTCCGGGTCAATTGATCTATAGGACGACAAACAGCCCGACCGATGTTAATGGTAATTTTCTGTCTTAGTAATGTAAGAACTACAGTAACCTATTTCTTTTACAATCTTGCTGACGTCAATTTCCCTCACTGAATTTTTTCAATTTTTTCGCATCTCAGTCTTCGTCCTGCAAACCGGTCCCATGAACACCGACGGTCAATACGAATACATCGTTTTGGCCGTCAATTGCAACTACCCTTTGCACGTTTTCGCCCGCGACCCGGTCGTCTACAAGCAAAAATACGAAGCGGACGTGAACGCCATGTTGGAGAAAAAAGGCTTGGTCACCAGTTGGTCCAGGCTTTTGAACATGGTGGCTTCGGTGGACTATAATTTGTGTACTTTTCCGCCTAGTTTATTCAACGTTCGAGGTTGAAAACATGATGTATTTATAGTATATACTTCTATTTTGTGTGCTATTTTTTGTTGTATGCAAATTTTATTGTTAGAGGCTATATGCGGAATGTCGAGTGCAATAAATGTATAGAAGTACGAAGATTCGCTTCGAATTTTGAACTACGACGACAACCATGAATTGCCCATTAATGGATTAGATCAATCACATTTCTTCAAACCCAGTGCGTCGTCTCTGCGAAAAAATTCTTTGACTCGATCGTGAATCTAAGAATCACAATACTGATTTATTTCAATACGAATCTATATCCATAAAGCTGTAGCTGCATTTGTGATTGAGCAATGGTTTTTTACAGAATTCTTCTAGGTTTAAAAATGACAAAGATCAATATTGCGTCAAAATCGCTTACAAAAAAGTTTTACAGTAAGGCTTCTCACTGCACTCCAAAACTTGTAAATCATTAGTTAAGTATACTAACAAAACTTGCAGTTCATTTGGCACACGGTAGCAACAAATCGTAAAATATGTGTGTTCCACTTTTAACATTTTGAGCATTACTAGATGAACAAACCAAAAGTAAAAGTTTGATCGACATGGCTCTGAATTCTGTGCAACTCTTATCTTCTTGAATTCATGAAAATTACTGTGGTGCATTCATTATATGAGCATATCTTGCTGACGTCATGGATACTGCTACTGCAACTTCTGTTGGAGCATGTGTATTGAAACAAACTATTTCCTAAAAATTTCACTTTCTTGTCTTCTAAGAATCCAGATCACATTCCAAAGATCAACAATCAAAGAAGAAATTACGTGACCCCTTGGAGACCTTCGTTTTTTTGTGTGTAAGGAAAAAACGACCGCCGCATTTTTCTATCCACGGAGCGCCAAACGGCGGCGCTTATTTAGGTCGCATTTAGCGGGTTTTTCTACGCGCAGGATATTGCCCTCGGCCCAATTTCCGAGAAAGTAGGCGAAAATTTTTATATTTTCTCCGGAAATATGTCAAACGAGATAGATACACGCATCATGTACTGTATGCATCCCTTTTTTATAATTTAGGTCGATTTTTCATTTTGTTGTTAAAGTATAGCGACGCTTATTCCAGAATTTGAACAAAATTTTCCGAAAAATACACTAATTTTCGTGCATAGTTTGATTGATCTTGGCTACAGTAAGAATTTGTTCCATATGCACGTAACTTTGGTCATCGGGGCTTTATGTTTGGTGGCCGGGGCGGCCGCGGCGCCCAAGGAAAAAATTTTCAAAAGGCTGAAAGATGCCCCGTCGCCGCAGCTGGCCCAATCCTCGCCGACGTTCGATTCTTTCGGAAAATTGGGCTTCGATAGTAACGTGCAAAAGTCGAACAAAGATTTGTTGGCTTTAAACACCAATAAGCTGGGCTTTTCGCCCTTCGACGCCCGGCAAGGATTCGGTAACGTGGTGGACTTGCAGGTGAGTATAGGGGTTTTCCGTTTTTTGCCTCCCGTTTTTGCCCCACAACTTGTGTTGAAGTCATCACGGAGACCCCTTAATCCCAGTACTGACAAGCTCCAGGGTGGCACCTTATTTCAACCTGAAATCTAGTTTTTTGTCCTGTGCAACACGTATTAGCAAAGAATACGGATTTGGTCGAAAAGATACATTCTTCAAACTTGTATTCTACTGCAGCTATTATAGCCCAATCTGCATTTCCTTGCTGCACATTCAAAAATGAGAATTAATCGCCTACAATGTTCACATACTGTAGTTCAATCAAATTAATTTCAAAACAGTAGACAGCAAGGTTTTTGATCGTTGTCTTCCCGATGTTCAGTCATGCCCACCATACTTGCAGTCAATCATATGAAACATTATCAGCCCTAGTCTTATTCACCATAACTCTGGGATGCTGCATTATAAATAAGATAGATCTCGAGCCCAATTTGTTATATTTTTAGGAAAAAACTTATGCGAGCAGGAAACAGGGTCTCAGAAATTTTAAACCCGGGCAGACAGTGTCGTCTTTTCATGAACAATATCTGTTTCCGCAATAAACGCAGCAATGATGTATCATTTTTCGCATTACGTAGAATCTTTGCTCGCTCCACTTCTAGGTGTCTCTGAATTTAGGACGTCATCAGACATCTGCTGATTCTTTCATTTTGAACAAGTAAATTATAGCCTGTTTTTTGTAAAATACTTATAAATTGGAAAATGAGAAAGCTAGCACTGCAGTGGAACTGTAAGCTTTTACGGTAGAATTCCCCCGCAGAAATTCTAAAAATAAGTTGATCTTGTTCACAAATTTCCAACCCTACATGACACATCAATAGAAAAGAGTTGCACTTGCTTTCCATTGTTATCATTTAGTAGTCTCTCGAGAAAAACGGACTATTGTCCTTCCAGCTATTCGCATGTCTTGTACACATGGCCACGGAATCGTACTTTAAATGCCCAGTAAGCATCTCCACGATTGAAAAAGCATTCGTAGTCTGTAAGGCTTGAATTTACATAGCTGTTGTGCCTTTCAAGAAATCAGAGTGAGTATAGCTTATATGCTTGCTGCCAGTGAAATCAAAAAGAAATTACAGGTTCACATTTACCACACGTCATCTTAGACACGATGACACATCATCAAGACACTGGTACTTTTTAGTTCCAGCTTGGAAGAAATTTAGTGTGAAAAACTTAGAATTTACAAGCATACTAACTATGTATGACAGTACGAAACCCAAATCAAGATAAGCTTTAGAGAAAAATTGACTTTGATTTAGAATCTGTGATTTAGAACTATCAGGTTCTAACTATATATAACTATATCCAATATCTTCTATCAAATTTTTTCCAGGGCATCGGCTCCGGGAATTTGCCCGGCGTGGCACCCATCCCCGTACCCGGTTTCCCAGGGCCGCAAGACGTACCGGCTATTCCGGGCGTCAACACAATCCCCGGTTTGGACACTTTCAATTATTTGATCGGTCAATTGATACCGCAATCGGTGCCGCCGGCCAATAGCTTGTTGGGCGGTTCGTTGGCCAGGCTATTGCCTCAAGATTCGACAAAAAATTTGGCCAAAGACATTTTCAAATCGATGCACGACCCCTTGGCGCCCATCGAAGTGGAACGGATGATGGGGCGTTGGTTCCAAGTGATCAATAGCCCGCACGTGATCAGGGAGGCATGCACTGTTTCACATTGTAAGTTTGGGTCAATAATATTGGGATGAATTTTTTCGTGGGAGGGCTCTTGAGAGCAAGAAATTTTTAATCATTTCATTCATGGATCAAATCTTATTTTTTCCAGATTTGTGAACGATCAATTTCCTGATCTCATGGCACTATTTTCCATTCAAGATTTATTCCATTACTTAATTATATGCATGTGTATGGTGTAAATCCACCATATAATAATGAGAAATGGATCAAATATGACGTCAGAAACATATAATTCATATCATTTGAGGTATTCTCATAGTACGATTGAACACTTCGAACTCTATAAAAATCAATGATCAGGAATTTTGCCAGCATCAAACAGGCGCATGATATATCTGATGGTGATACCGGAATATGATCAGTGCTTCCTCAGGCCACTCGTATGAGTTCTAGAGGACCGAAACGTCATGGGGGTCACTCGGTTTTTTTCTGTTTCCTGAGGACCTGAAGTGATCTCACTTAATTTTTAACACTTTTATCAGTACATCATCGAAGGGATTCGTAGTTCATCGAGTCACTCTGCTCACCCAATGATTATTCTATTCTATTTTAGCCATTAAAGCGCAGACTGGTCATTGGGTCAATGCGCACTCAAGTGTCGTGAACATGGTTCTTGCACCAATCTAATCAATTTTGGAAGAATGATGATTTTAGGGACCATAATCTTGCAACATGGTTCAGGTTTAGCTATAGTAGTCGGACCCCGGTAACTGCATCCGGAACCAATGTATAGGAAGTCGCAACCTCAAGCGCATTTTTTGCTGAAGCTCATTCCTAATTGTGAACAAAAATTTAGGTCTAACGGTTCTAGAATTTATCTACGTGTTCCGGTTTCGGGCCGAAATCTGGTAGTTTCGCTTCTGAGATTTCTGTAATTTTTTGTCCCTTTCCTTTTTCGCACAGTCGGCGCCTTGACCAACAATACTTACAGCGCCTCTTTTACCATTCTGAAATTTTACCGCGAGGGCAACCCTAATGGACCGCCCCGGTTTTCGTTGGGCTATGGTTTCAAAGTGGGCGATTCAGGTCAATTCGTTATTCATAATAGTAATTCGGCCGATTCGGAACCATGTATAATTTTTTATGTTTTTTTTGCAATCAAGAATTTTAATTATACCTGTTTTTCGATACACAGTTTGGGTCGTAAAAGTTGGCCCTTTGAACGAATATAATCAATACGATTACGCGATCGTTTCGAATTGGGTCAAATTCCCAATTTTTGTTATTGCCAGGGATCCCAGCAAGTAAAGCTTAGTACAGTACACATTTGAAGTATTACTCAAATCTGATTCGTCGAACATATTGATATCAAGTGAACTAGAATAACTCACGTGTTTTTGGCTGGAAACTCGCATGTAGGTGGTAATTTATTACTTGTTCGTAGTTTTCTGCATGCAGACTATATTCATTGAGGAGCTTGAACCTCAGTCCACAGATTTTTCACTTAACCGCAGTTCATGAATTTTCTGTCAGAAGAAAACGATAAACGTTTTACTTTCAATGAGATTATGACAATATTTTTTGGTTCTTCATGTTTCTAAATTTGAAAAGATCTACTTACAATTTTGGAGAATGGACCTAGTAAGTAAATACACAAAAATTGGAAGTTCTATGATTAAGAAGCTTATCATCAGTCGAAGCAACTGATTATGGACATCCAGTTTAAACTAAGTTACTTCAAATTGCAAAGAAACTGATAATATTTCAAAGATTCAAAAACAATAGGATTTACATAATCTAACACCATATTGGGCTTGGAGGAACATTTTGGGAAGTCGGCTGATGCAACTCATTTTGGGATGGCAGAGCGAGTGATCGAAGTATGTTAATTTTGGCGCAAGAATTACCAAAAAGGTCTCAAAAATACGATCTCAAATTTCAGAAGCTCTATAAAATTTGAAGCGCCTGTTCTGGGGCTTTTCGATCAAAATCGACCTCTATGGCATTTTCTACATTTTGTTAGATAAGAATAACGATTTTAACAGCTGACTTGAGTTTAGGAGGTATTGTATGACACATTGTACCCCAATTTATATGTATGGGGTTTATGTCAGCGTGTATTCAGAGGAGTTAGAAGACTGAAAATAATCATATGATCATTTCCTTCATTATCTAAGTAACAAGAAGCGTGAGTGGTATATATCCAAGAAACTTCAATCTTTTCTTGAAATGCTAGTTTATAATACAAGTTTACCATTTCATATTTTTACGGTTTTCTGTTAGACCGTGTGAAACATTTGACTGGGAATTTGTGACTATCTCAGCTGAACCCTTGATAATTTTTTGAGCAAAAAGTTCTACAGTAAATGCTTAATTGTCACTTTTATGTTTCAATCGCTGCTCTGACATTTATTACTATAAGCTGGTTCTGTTTTATCCCATCATTCAACAAATCTCAGGAACTTAGAACATTTCATTAGGCCAAAGAACTCATATTTTAATCAGCATGAAAACTCGAAAAATTTCTCCTGAAATCTCAAATAAATTCGTCATTTGATTCTGTTGTGTGAAGTCAGTTTCTTTTTCAGATTCAAGGAAAAATATATGCGAGAAGTTCTAGAATATTTGGAAGCAAATAGTAAAACCACAAAGATTTAATTAGTGAAATCGTTTCCAATTTCGTGAATTCACTTTCAGATTACATCAACTTCTTGACGAAAGCTTTCAACATGATTGCCCCAGTTGAATATAGTCAATGCCAATATACGCCCACATTTTCGAGTGCAGGCTGATTAGGTACCGAGAGAAATTTGCATAAAAGTTGTTGATTGTATAAAAAGACGTTTATTTTCCAAAATAAATTTTACGCGCTTACTCTTGTAGTAAAAAATTGCAAATTCGTCTTGTTTTATGCCGAAATCAGGAAGATCAGTTCCGAAGGTTTCTGAATATGTCAGTCGGTCGATAGCGAAACCAAAAGATATGTTCTTACTTTTTTCATTTTCCACTGAGCAAACAATCTTATAGAGTGAGCTAATCCAACGATTTGCCCTGTGATTTGGCTTACACTTTAGCCCACGATTTGACCCGCCGTTTTTTACACACTTTAGCCCGCCATTTGCTCCCAGCCCACCTTTCGTCATTCGGCCCAGGGTTAGGTTCCCCTGAAAATTTTGGTTGTTGGTTTTTTAGGATGAAAGTATTCACACATTTATGCGAATTAGTGAATATGGTCCACTGAGCGGAATGACTAATGGGCCGATGCTGTACTTGTTTTCATGACATTGCTTTGTCCTATGATAGTCTTAAGGCCCTGTCATACTTCACCGCGCGGCGCCGCCCGGCGCCAGTTGTTCTATTCATACTAAAAGCGGCGCCGCGCGATACCACCTTTGAAGTATGAAAAGGTTTTTGTAATTCACAGTAGAATTTGCAGTAGAATTTGTTGTATTGCAGTAGTAGTCAGTAGAATGTCAATTTTCCAGTAGAATTCAGTAGAATTATCTGTTTCTCAGTATAAGTCAGTAGAAATGAGAAGTTTACTATAACTAATTTGACTCAGTTTATGTTACTGTAATGAGCGTTGATTATGATTAGAAAGTTTATTTTAACTTTAAAAACTGAAAAATATTAACTATCCAGCGCCTAAAGGCTCATCTATACTTCGGACGCAAGGCTTGCGTTGCTTACGTTGCGTTGCTTGCGTTACGTTGCTTACGTTGCGTAAAAAATCTGACGCAACGCACGCAACGGAAGCAACGTAAGGAGACGTAAGCAACGCAAGCCGATTATCCATACTCCGACTTTGTGGCGCAACGGACGCAAGAATTATGGCGCAATCAAAAACTTGCGAATCAAATTACAATTTTGTCTAGCAAATTCATAAGTATTTGAGCCAAAAATAGTACGCCTCTTCAAACAAAAACATTTCAACTAAACTGAGATTAGCAGAATTCACGTTAAATTAAATGATTAACCATCTTTTCTCGAAAGGATTTTGAGAAATCTCATGAAAATGGAACGGGCTTCTTGAGTTTTATTCATTTACTAAGGAAAACAAATTTTACATAATGGTGACACAAAATTTCACATTCATCTTTCTTCTTCGCGATTTCAAATTACGTATTCGCCCTGTCAAGACTTTCTAGTAACAGAAGATAAACTCTGAATGCAAATATACGAGAACAAATTTTCGGAGGTGAAGAATTTTGAATACTTACTATAATTGGGAAATGTTGAAGAAAAATTTCACAAAATATAAGCTTTTTCACATTTTTTCAAACAATGATTCAAAAAGTCTAATTTTATAAACGAAAAACAAGTTACAAGAAAGACTTTCTATGAAAATTTAGATTCTTCTACAGGAAGCTGTGATAAGCATTTTAACCTCACCTGAAAATCACATATTTGATGTACACGGGAATAATCGATGCTAGAAAACCAGTCAAGGTGATCCCGGTCGAAACGTCGAGCAAGATCAGCTGAAAATAAAACTTTGTTCTGTTGAAATTCTGAATTTTTAAGACGTGAGACATGGAAAATAATAGATTTCGACATTCAAAAATAATCAATAATCAAATTTTTGAGAAACAATAAATCTTTTACAATTTAATTCTTGAGGATTATAAATCAGATATCGTTTATCATTCTACTAACTTGCGGAGTGATCAAAATTGCGACAAGTATCGACTAGAATATTTTCGATTAGGGTGAAATGACCTATAGTTTCGTTTCAAATCTCGACATTAGCGGCGTACGAGGAAACTTCGGACTATTCCCATGGTCCTGGACAATCGGCACGCACCTCTGGACTCAAATCTAGTTGGATGAAAATAATACAAAAATTAAAAATCTATAATTAATGACTTTGAAGACAGTCGGAAGTTGAAAACATACAGACGAAAAATTTCATTTACCTGTTTTAGCTTCAGCGTACATTCCTATCCAGTAGCTCCCGTATAAGTAAGTCAGGATTTGATTCTGGATTATCTCACGAGGTAAGTGAATCATTTAATAGCGCTCTATAGAATAAATCGCTTTGTAACACTAATGGGTAGTAAAATTCGGACAATTTTTCTGATACCAGAGTACACAAACATTATCCTAAATTAAGCCTTGTTAAACGGAGGATGATACACAACTGACAAATACAGAAGAGGAGTGCTATGAAGGTCAAATAACATGTATTTTGATAAGTGAATAGTTAGAATCTTGTAATAACGTAGTTTTTAGATATTTTAAAGTACGTAAATTAGTGAATCATCTATTACCTAAAAATGGCATGGTGTATAATAATTATTGAAAAAAAATTGAGGGCCTCTAAACCATTAAGAACGGCCCTGACTGCGACTTGAATTGCGTTGAATAGTGTAGCAGGTATGTAAAATTAGAACATTATGATTCCGTTCTTCTATTCACCACGGTTTTTTAACATTTTGAGCCTCGACTAGTAACAAACTTTCGCATTCTTTTGTATTCCCAGTGACATTGATTGCACGTCATAGCAGAAATAGTATTCAATTCATGCGAATTTAGTGTCATACCTGTAAGAAGTCCGACCAGTCGGTGGGGGGGGGGGGGGGGGGGAGTAAACCAGAAATTTTGGAGGGGGGTCCAAAAAATTCTTAAATTTTCCCAAAAAGGCACTTTTTTGCCAATTTTCTCTAATTTTTCCCAGTCTGGGAGGAGGGTTGGGTACAGGGCCAATTACAGGTATGTTTAGTAGGAAAATTAAAAAATTTAGGTTTTTTAACTTGGCTTGATCTTATGTTTAAAAATTTTTAGCAATCAAATCAAAGAAAACCAGAACATACCTAGAAAAGCCCACGAGTAACGACTGTAAATATATCCAAATTTGTCAAAAATGTGGTGAAAAACTTAAATTACAACTTATCAAACAGAAAAAAACAGTTGTAATTGAGGAGCCTCTAAGCCCCGACTGACTCAGCATGCAAAAAAAATCAAAAATAGGATAAAAAGGTGCCATTCTGGCTTTAAAAAAAGATTTTCGTGATTGCAGCAAACAAATAGGGTTTTTTAGACTTCTAGGCTGATTTTTACCTCCTACAACCGACCTAAGGTCTTACAAGTATGCAGAAGTAACTGAAACCCAGAAAATTCGCAATCCGAAATTTTGAAAAGTGGGTTTTTGCCAACGAAGCTTGAAATTAGCGCAGAGCGCCGGCATACCTGCAAGAGCTCTGAGCAGTTTCGGGGGGGGGGGGGGGGGGTAAAAAAAGTCGAAAATTTTCCCAAAAAAGCCAAAAAAGACTCTTTCTGCCCAATTTTTTTCTAATTTTTCTAAATCTGGGGGGGGGGGGTTGGGTACAGGATTGGCCAAGTTGGTGGGCCCACCCCCAAACCCTCCCCAATTACAGGTATGAGCGCCGGTAACTTTCGACATTCTAAAATGCATCAAAATACTAGTTTTTTGTCTTGATGAATGGATTTTTTTCACTCGTACGAAAAGAACGCCGCTTTTTTCCAACATTCCTAATTTCCTCCATAATATAGCGCTTCAAGCAGTTTCCTATGGCGCTAAAAGGGTGGGAGTCCCGAAATTTCCACAATTTTGGGGAGTCCCCAAAAATCTCAAAAAAGTAAAAAAAAACCAAATACTTATTTCGAAAATTTACCCCAAAAAAGGCCAAAAAACGCCATTCTTTTCCAAATTTTTTCAATTTGGGGGCACCGTTTTTTCCTCAAATGGGGTCTTTTGAGGAAAAAAATTTTGGGTATGGTTTTCATTGTGGAAAAAACTTTGGAGAATTCAAAATCGAAAAGATGCGTTTTGGTGGACTTTATAAGGTCAAAATCTCGAAATTTTCGGGCGCTTCGCGCCGGTTACGGGTATAATAATGATTATTTTTCATCAGGCGCGGCCGTCAGCATATCTACTTTCACTTACTAATTAATTATCAACAGTTTCTATCAATCAAATTAGCTCATCTCATTTTCTAATAGTTAAAAGTCAACACTGGAATGGGGAACAAATCATACTTCATCAGTCGGATTTTAATTTATTTCCCAACGTTGTGAAGGTTCAATTTCCAGCGTTTTAGAAAGTGAAAATCCAAAATTTTTTCTGGCGCTCCGCGCCGGGGAAAAAATTAAATAAAATTGGATAATCCTAATTGGAACCACAGAAATATAAATAAAGGATAAATTCATGACAACTCTGTCGTTAAAATGCTTTCTCTGCTCCTGTAAAACACCAATATATTCTTCATGAGCTCATTTTGACTAACATAACCAGAATTTTCTCAATTTTTTCCCAATTTTTGCAGATTTCTGAATCAAAAAGCATCAAAATGCTTGGGTATGCTCCTAAAATGCATAAAAAAGCATCCGTAGACACATTATAAACGTTTTTAAAAATGTGGGAAATTTTTGCAAAATGAGGAAAAAAATTTTGGGTCCGGTTCTCATGTGGAAAAAATCTTCGAGGAAAAAAAACGGTGTTTGGGGGGAGTCGCAACATTTGGGTATAGGGTTCCACCAAGTTGGAGGCTCTCCCAAACCCCACCCAATTACAGGTATGCCAAAGTGGCACCCATACAACCCCTGAGAAAACCAAAAACCCGGGCTGATCCAACATTTCAGAAGTCTGGATTGCCCACAAACCAAGCTTCCCCCAAATAACGACATTTTTACGAAAAAATAACCGCGACAGACGACTCGCTGGAAAAAAAGAAAGAAAAAACTCAACGAAGGCATGAACAGCATCAATAATGAAATGGGAAGTTCGGAAATCCGAAGAAAACATGAGCGAAAATCCTTGCGTTTCTTGCGTTCCTTGCGTCAAGTCAAGAATCCTACTGTACCGTTTGCGTATGCTAGCGTCGGCCGTAAGGAGCGCAACGCAAGCAACGCAACCGAGCATCCATACTCGGACGCAAGAAAAATACGCAAGATACGCAAGCGGAGCATCCATACTTCCGCATTTTTGCCGTAACGGACGCAACGCACGCAACGCAAGCCTTGCGTCCGAAGTATAGATGAGCCTTAAGTCTACGCAATATACGTATAACACGCTGAGACCACGTGATTTTTTTAGTCGAGCGAAGTTTGGCGTTTCATCCGTCGAATTCACCAAACACTGGAAGGATACACTTCAGTGTTGCCAGTTTAGTGTATTCTATCTACACTGATTTAGTGCATTTTAGGCAGAGAAAAGTACTGTTGCCAGTTTAGTGTGATCTGTCTACACTAGATTTGGTGCATTTTAGGCAGAAATAACCGTTTTGATGTTTAGTGAAAAACTTTCTTCGTTCAATTTTTGAGCTATCGACTTGAAACTTCGTCATGATAGAGATGAACCTAAGGACTAAAGAGTAAATTTTTAATCAAAGCGCTAGCTATCTCACTCTTCACCGTCTCTCCAGTCCCCATTTTGGTTAATTTTTCTTCGATTTTAGTGTAGGTTTCGCCTCTCAGTTCTGAAATCTAGTATAATTAGTTTTTTTGACCTGGCAACACTGGTCCCAATTCCCCGAACAATGAATAAATTTCCTATTTCCCCGAAAAACGCACTAGTCCCTATTCCCTGAACGTCCCGATTTCCCGAATACTAGGGAAAGGATGTATCCACTTTGAATCTGGGCCCCAAACAGCAGGTCCGACCGGACCCAGATCAGATCTGGATCCTGTATATAGTACATATGTCAATGAATAATCGTGTATATTCAATTTTTCAAAATCAAGTTATATAGATTGATATGTCTCAGCAGTTCAAGTGTTATTAATCGTTGGAATGAGATGAAAATTGAAGCAAGAGCCCAAAATGTTTAGACTAGGCTTTTTTGCAAGCTACTATCTGCACCGTGCAGGAATGATTGATTTTTATTTTTCTTTTGTGCTTTTTATTTTTCAACCTTTTTTCAAATTTTTCATCTTTTTCGCATTTTTCGTATTTCGCATTTGTCAAGACGAGCAATACACATTTTTTGATAAGAGCAAAATGCAAAAGAAAAAAAGCGGCGCCGTATGGCGCCACACAGTACCGTGCAGCGAAGTATGACAGGCCACCACGCGGCGCGGCTTGTTGGTATGAATAGAACAACCGGCGCCAGGTGCCACAGGGCACCATGCAGTACCTCGCGGCGAAGTATGACAGGACCTTTATGGCTGCCGTAAAAAATTGCCTCGCTGTTGCACTTGCTATGATATGCATTGGCATTTTTTTATCTTGCCATGTGTAACATACATGCTAAGGCATTAATGTAAATACACATTGTATACTATGTGATATTTATTAGTAAATATAAATTCATCTCATAATCTATCATCTCAAGGGTGTCTGGAATTCACACCCAAACATTCCTATAAATTTATGTGAAGTACTTTATTTTGATCGTCCCACACCCCAGTAGCCATTATTGACCCAATTAAAAACGCTCTAATTAATTTGCACATCGGCGGCTGGTCCCCTAGAATCTACACGAAAGTACACATTCCACGGCTACATTCATTCTCCATAAAAATCGTAAACACACTTGCACACAGTAAAAAGTAGAAGCCCCGCCAGAAACCAGTCTCAAGTGGAACAGTAGCAGCGGTTCCTACAAAAACATGTATACGCAGGAGAAATAGATATAGAAGCATACATGGAAGCATAGAGGCGTGTTCAAGTCCACTGTAGGCAAGGAAGCAAGCATAAGAGAAGCGTGGAAGCATACCGTACCAGGAAAGCATTAGAAGGCGTGGCTAAATGAGCGAAGCGGAAGAAGCAAGAAGCAGCGATTGGTGGAAGAAGATTTCAGAAACAGACCTCCCGCGAGCCAAGGGAGTGGCTAAAAGAAGCAGTATTTAAAGAGAAGCAGAGCATGGTTCCGTCAGATTTTGCGAAAGCATGTCTTTTTTATGTGAGATTTTGGAAAGCGTTTTAAAGTGAGACTCATGTTTTGTTGTGAAGCCAGCCTATTTGTATATTTTGTCCACGAGGAAGCTTTTATCATATTACCCTCATATTTATCGTCACCTGCGTCCCTGTGGATGGTGTAAAGTGCAGCGTCAAGATCAAGTAAAAGTACAATCAGAATCTGGGCATTACACATGTTTCGTGTCTGTTCATCAAACGAAGTATATCAACATCCCAGGGTGAAACACTAAATCAACAAGGGGTATATTTATCGGACGTTTATGCACCGCCAATTCGGCACCAGTCATTTCGTCACCAGACTTCTTTTTTCTAAATTTTTTCTTCCATTTTCTTTATTTTCGTTCTTTTTCCATCTCATTCCTTCTTTATCTGATGTTTTTTGTTCAGCAAAAATTTTGAAATGAATCCATGATTATAATTTGTTTTGCCTAATTTTTTTTCTGCATGGAAATAAAACTGACAAAAATTAGCCCATTAGTTTACACAAATTTTTTCCTATGGAAATTTTTTATTCAAAAAATAGCTAAAGATTAGTTGAGTATGTCCACAGGTTTTCGCGGGCTAACATACGGTTTAGCTGAAAATCAAGTCCGAAATAATATCTGCTTTCTACTTTCATTATTTGGAAGCATTTCAAGAAAAAAAAACTATTAGCTTTTTTATTTGTTGCACTTTATGCATATGTTTTCTGTAGCATCATTTCCGACATTTTCATTTGAAAAACGTTTTTCTTTTTCTGCAATCATTTTTTATTTTTGCAACTCTTTTCCTGCCTCTGTTTTTTCATAGTAGTGCATTTTTTCTTTCTTTATGTACTCTTTTACACAACTGCAACAGCCTCAGAAAGTGACTGGGGAAATGAGGCTGATTTTTTTATTATTCTGTTTTTGCCTTTGAAATAATGCAATGTTTCAGGCGCTGAAATAGCTTATACTAGACCGGTATGTTTACTGCTCTATAATCTGTTTTTGATAAAATGCTCCCAAATAGAAAAGTGACACAAATCAGTACTGTCGTCAAAATCGTTTACATGAAGTTCTTACTGATAAATTTTTCATTCAAAAAATTGTTAAAGGTTAGGCCAGTATGCTCACAAATTTCCAGTCCTATATGGTATTGTAACGACCAGATTTTGTGTGAAGCACTTTACTTTAACCAAATGGAAGTTACGGCAACGAAACAGCGCGGGGGAGACGGGCGATTCAACAATACGGGGGCGATACAATACTAATCGACGGCTGCTTTGAGACGTCGACAACAATAGGAAAAACGTGGTCTCGGTTTAAAAATAATGAATAGGCCTCCGTTTAAATGCTTTCGTAAAAATGGCCGCTTGCAAACATAAAACAGGAACGAACGCGATTTGAGAAACGAAGAATTCAATAATCCAATAACTAATAAAATCATGCTTTGCTTCTCTTTTTATACGACATTTTTGGCCACTCCCTGGGCGTCGCGGAAGGTCGTTCTTCTGTTCATCTTCTTCCCCCAATCGTCGCTTCCTGCCTTGCTTTTCATGCTTACTTAGTCACGCCCTTTAACCCTTTTCTAGTACGGTATGCTTTTGGTGTATTGCTTGCTTCCTATGGTGGGCTTAGCCACACCTCCGTGCTTCTGTGCATGCTTCCTGTATCTGTTTCTCTGAATACACACGTTTTGTGGGGCCATCGCTACCGTTACACTTGAGACTACTGTCTGGCGGAGCTTTTACATATTTTACTGTGTGCAGGTGTTGTTTACGATTTTTACGGGGGATTACGGTAGCCGTGGAATGTGTAGTTTAGTGTAGGTTCTAGGGGGCCAGCTGCCGTTTGTGCAAATTAATTGGGGCATCTTAATTGGGCTACCGGGGTGTGAATGGATCAAAATAAAGTACTTCACGTAATTTTATAGGAATGTTTGGGTGTGAATCCCAGACACCCTTGAGACAATAAAATACGAAAATGAATAATATTTAATAAATGTTTATCACATATGTAACGTACCTGCTAAAGCAGTACTGTAAATATGTAGCATACTGTATGTGATAGACATTTATTAGATATTATTTTATTTTCACATTTTATCGTCTCAAGGGTGTCTGGGATTCACACCCAAACATTCCTCTAAAATTACCTGAAGTACTTTATTTTGATCCGTTCACACCCCAGTAGCCCAATTAAGATGCCCTAATTAATTTGCACAAACGGCAGCTGTTCCCCTAGAACCTACACTAAACTACAGATTTCACAGTTACCGTAATCCCCCATAAAAATTGTAAACAACATCTGCTCACAGTAAAATACGCAAAAGCACCGCCAGACAGTAGTCTCAAGTGTAACAGTAGTGGCAGCCCCACAAAACATGTGTATACAGAGAAACCGATACAGGAAGCATGCACAGAAGCACAAAGGTGTGGCCAAGCCCACCGTAGAAAGCAAGCCAAGCACAGAAAGCATACAGTATCAGGAAAGCATTAGAAAGGCGTAACTAAGAAAAGCATAAAAAGCGTAGCAGGAAGCGACGATTGGGGGAAGAAGATGGACAGAAGCTCGACCTCCCGCAACGCCCAGGGAGTGGCCAAAAACGTCATATAAAAGAAGAAGCAAAGCGTGATTTCATTATTGTTGTGGTTTTACATTTTTTCGACTTCCGCGCTCGCCCCGTCCTTTTTATATATTTGCAAGCAGCCAATTGTACGAAAGCAACTTAAACCGAGGCCCCCGTTTGTATTATAAATCGAGACGCGTTTTGTATTGTCGACGTTCAAGCGACCGTCGATCATTCGTGTATTTCCGTATTACCGTACCGCCCGCGCCCATCCCGTTATTCCGTCCCCGCTGTATCGACTGTTGGTTGAAAGTAAAGTACCTCACACAAATTCACATAAATCTGGTCGTTACATATTTTGGGGACCATACCGTACCGTTAACCACTGGAACTCCCTGCCCCCAATTAGGTGTACTCTTATCCGGGCATTTAGAAGCATAAGATATTACAGTAGTAATCATTTCCTACAGTAAGACAGTATTCCTGGAAAGCAAACTGGAAATCCCCTCCAATGAGACATTAAGCGTTACATTTAAATGAATACAGCGTGAAGCAAAAATTGAAGCATTTAAACAGAAATCCCAACGTAAACCAAGAATGACCCAAACAAAAACCCCAACCCCCACAACAGAGTAGCTACAACAATTTCAGTAACAATACTTTCAGCAGGAATAATGCTTACAGGAACAATACCACCCCAAGGAAACCCACATGCTTCCAGTGTGGACAAATTGGACACGTAGCTCGTAATTGTAAATCAGTAGGCACCCGGAAATCATGTGAAATTTGTTTTCGTAATAATCACAGTACGCGTGATTGTAAAAGCCGATGCATCCACTGCTCCCCAACAGGACATAGATCTGATAACTGCCTTTCAAAACCATACTCAAATTTTCAATGTTTCCTATGCAAGCAGAGAGGTCATACAAGCAGGTACTGTCCAAATCAACAGAGTCGTAATATTCAAAATTGCATTGAGTACAGGCAACCTCAACCCCTTATGAACATTGATGATCCCACATTTTACTCAAAATTACCCGCCATAACTAACGGCCCTCAGACTACTTTAGGAACCATTATGCCCACTACCCACCGCCGTAGTGATGAATACGTCCTCGACCTGGATGTACTGGATTGGTGCGCCATGTCACCACCCCCCACGCCTGAAGCTGCAAAAATCGAAAAATCGGCGCCCACCATCCCTGTAGGCTACAAGATCCCCCGCAAGCAAGACACCACGCTGCCCACCGCCCCCGAAACCCCATCGAAAACAAGTCATAATTTGTTGTCTCTTCTCCACGGCCTGACCCCTGAACCCTACCAATTCCGCCTCCACCAAACATTGCTACTGACCCCCGCAAGTAAGCAAGTCCAAACCCCATCCCATGACTCAAATTCCAAACTTTTACAGAATGTTCTGATCGCAAACCGGCCTCCACCCAGCTCAAAATCGCAAAACGACAACACTCGCCACGCCAAATCGATCACAGCGAAAAAACACAGTGCCCCGCCGCCTCCACTAAAACATTCTATTGGCTGATGTTTTGTATTTTTCTTTGTATAATAATCCCCACATCATGTAGTGCCCAATTTCAGATGTGTGGAACTTCATTGAGCAGTCACTCACTCAGTATACCAAAACTTGTATCATGCATGCCCCCTTCCACAATAGACAAACCCGTACAGACATTTGGAAAAATCTATATCCCCTCCACTAAGCCTCACATTACAGATGCATACAAATGCAGTGTTCGCAAACGGAAAATTTGTACTAATACAGGATTTTTTGGATCAAAAGGTATTGTCTTCGACCAAACCGAAATGCAAAATCTAACCCCGCATGTTTGTAAGGCAATCGTTATAGACAAAGAACACAACGGTCAAAAACTATACGAAACCCAACCAGGATTTTGGTCAACAAACAACTCCCTAAGCGTAGAATACACATGGTGTTGTACAGACCACTGTACCTCGGTCACTAACATCATCATAGAAATAGGACAAATAGCATCTTGGAATGGAAAATCTATGACAGGTACATTAGGTGACCTGGGGTCATGCAAACCAACATCAGGTCATTGTGTCACAACTGACGGATCCATTATCTGGAATGAAACAGCATTTGAATACTTATGCCCCTTCGAATACAAAAATAAACATCCCATCAAACTCATACAAACCCACATGATAATAGAAGAACTACAAGGTGCATTCTCGGTTAAAAATACACTCTTTTCGAACCCCAATTGCCCAGAAATCCAAGACAGCATTCTAACCAAACAAGGCATTATCGTACAATTAGACAAAAGCACCCCACATCGTAACGCATTTTTAACCCCAAAAACCAACCAAACTCATACTACACTATACGATTTTGATGATTTTGAACCAATTAACACGAAACTAAACTATCTAGCAGACAAAATCCAGGAATTCAAAATTCAAAATTTCAAAAACGTATGGAATGAATTATGCAGACAGGCACAGCGTCACCTTGATCTCATATGGCAAATTTTGCGTCTTGATGCAACCCTTGGAGGGCATGCATTCCTACAGCGAACAGACATCATAGCAGAATTCACAGGAGAAGCCCTCACAGTCTGGCCCTGCAAGCAGGTAAATGCATCCAAAATCTTTTACAACCACAAAATCAACCAAACATGCTACAAACTTTTGCCCATTCTCGTAGGACCCGAACTCATGTTTTGGAACCCAGGAGGCAACGATTTAACCCCTTTTTCACAAACAGTTGACTGCCATCACATGCATGTAGCCCTTTACAAACAGAATAATACATGGGTCAGTGAAACAGGATCCCCGCATGTCACAAATTTACCTTTAGAAATCGTCTGGAACCAAAATTTCTCCCTTTTCCATTTTAATACACCCGCCATTTTTCATGATCAACTTGCAACTATTTCAACCAACTTGCTCTTTTTGAAACAATACATTTACAAAACTCACACACTCGAAAACCGTGTTAAAAAACTCATCAATTATACTGCCCAAATGTCCCTTAACTCAGACACAGTTTACAACATGATCTCAGGCACTAGCCAAGCACTTGGAAATACCCTCTCTGGCGCTGGTCAAGGCATAGAACATGTAATTACTGGTACCACCCAAAGTCTCACAGACGGATTAAACAATTTACTCAAAGGACCCCTACAAATCATTATAAATCTAGCCGTTATTACTGTAGTTATTGCAGGCGTCTTTTATTCCTTTCTCATCCTTCGAAAATATTTCCCTTCTTCCAAGCATCATGCCACAAACAAACATACATATGAAATACCATCAAACAACAGACAATTACATGAGACCATCCCCCCATCATTCGGCCATGCTCTCTTAGAATTAGCTAATCATCGTGGGGCACAAACGCAGCAGAAATACGTCCTTGTGGATATTGATACACCCTGAACTCCTGCAATTGAACTCATTAATCAAATTCACCAATCTGGATCAAACAAGCCACCCCAAAATGTACCTGAGAAGCATTGCCCTCATATTCCAATCACACTCAACGGCAAATTAATCACAAAAGGCATGATTGACACTGGTGCAGTCTACTCACTCATTGATTCACAGATCGCTCAACTTTTACAGTTAGACATGAAACCTCCGCTAGTCCAAGCAAAAGCAGCAAATAATCTCCCGATTCATTTTGTAGGGACCACCTTTGTCACAGTGACAGCCCAAACAATCCAGGAAACAATAATGGTCCATGTCCAGAAAGATTGCACAGCAGACATCCTTTTAGGCAAAAACTTTCTCAGCCGATTTTCGGAATATACTATCAACAATCAGAAATCCCAGGTCAAATTTGACAATGTCATACTACCCTGTGATATCCTAGAATATAGCCACCTTTCGACCCATGGTGGAACTTATTTAGACGAGAAATTAGAATTACCACCCCGTACAGTAACCGAATTTACTGTCCCCTTGCCCAAATCGTACTTACAGGTCAAACAGCTTGAATTCACCCCGAAACCCAAACAGAATCCTAAAGTCCATTTCGCAGCCTGTGTCTCCGAAAATCAAAACAGTCACATACGCATATTGGTCTTAAACACACAGGACACAGCCCAAAATCTTTACCCTGGAACATGCATCCGCACAGTCTCATGTTACATCCCTAAACAAGATGCTTCCACTAAAGTAACCTCCTCAACGCAAAACCAGCCAAACCGTTTTGATACATTCACATGGTTAAAAGAAAATGTTAATTTAACCTCCAGTGACCTGACAGAAGCAGAAAAAATGCAACTCCTACGCGCCCTATCGAAGTATCCTACATTATATGCTAAATCCAAAATGGACATAGGTCGAACCACTCTTGTTTCACATACAATTGACACCAATGGCTCCCAACCCGTACGTAGACAACTTTATCGGACCTCCCCAAAAGAAAAGCAAATCATACAAGCAGAAGTTGAGCAACTCGCAGCAGCAGGTGTCATAAGCCAGAGCAATTCCCCATGGTGTACCAACACAGTTTTAGTCCCCAAAAAAGATGGAGGCCATCATTTATGCATGGATTTTCGAGGTCTCAATAAAGTAACCAAAAAAGATACCTACCCCTTGCCCCGTATAGATGAAATTCTAGACACCCTGCGTGGAATGAAATATTTTACGTCCCTTGATCAATCCAATGCTTACTATTCCATTCCCATAGCACAAGCAGACAGAGAAAAAACGGCCTTTAATTGCTCAGCCGGCCAGTATCAATTCAACTACCTCCCCTTCGGTCTCACCAACGCCCCAGCCACATTCCAAAGGTTAATGGATGTTATTCTTTCGGGACTCCAATGGAACACATGCCTTGTATATCTCGACGATGTTTTGGTATTTGCAGACTCCCATGCCCAAATGCTGGGACGTTTAGACACTATTCTTGACCGATTCTCACAAGCAGGCCTTAAACTAAACATACAAAAATGCAAATTCTGCCAGCCCCAAGTCCAATACTTAGGCCATGTCATTTCTCAACAAGGCATTTCACCAGATCCCCATTAGGTACAGGCCATCTATGACATACCCACACCCAAAAGCTCAAAAGAGGTTAAGTCATTCCTTGGCCTACCCTCGTATTATCGCAGATTCATCCCAAATTGCTCTCAAGTTTCTAGCCCACTCACATCGCTACTCAAGAAGAACTCAGAATTTTCCTGGGGCCCTGAACAACAAAACGCATTCACTAAGCTAAAAGAATTACTCATTCATGCCCCAATACTGCAGCATCCCGATTTCACAAAACCATTTATTCTGCAAACTGATGCCTCAAAACTCGGGATTGGCGCCATTCTCAGTCAGCTAGATAGTAAAGGTCAAGATCGCCCCATTGCTTTTGGGAGCCGCACATTGAAACCCGCAGAACGCAACTACCCGATAACTGAGTTGGAAACCCTTGCAGTAGTAGAGTTTGTCAAGTATTTCCGCCCCTACCTTTTCCAGCAACATGTTATTGTACACACTGACCCCACAGCAGTTCAGGCAGTCTTACAAAAGGGAAAACCCGGCCCCTCGCATTGCCCATTGGGGATTAGCCCTCTCCAGTATTCAGCTAGACATTCGACCTGAGAAAGGCACTGCTAATCGCAATGCAGATGCTGTTTCTCGATTCCCCTCACAGACAGCAAAGCAATCCTTTGATATTGAGCAATTCGAAACCCGCCCCGAAATATCCACTATCAATTCGGTTTTGGAAGCTGAAGCAACTGAACAAGAAGAGCAACAGAAAAATTTCACCGAACTCTAACACACTGATCCAACTGTCAAAAGTATTTTAGCAAAAATCGCCCAAAAACACCCCCTTACTCTGATCAAATTCGCAGTGCATCAAAACATCCTCTTTCGTATAGTCGACAAGCAAGCAAAACTATACATTCCCAAGTCACAAGTCCAGCATCTCATCGCCTCCCATCGTGACAGCAAATTCACAGGCCATTTTGCTGCCCGAAAAACTTTACACTTGCTCAGACAAAAATATTTTTGGCCCCAAATGAGCCGTGATATCAAACGTTACTGCAAAACTTGCCACCCATGCCAGACACAGAAAGCCCTCCGACACAAAATACATGCAAATCTCGTACCAATTCAGCCGACTGGCCCATTTGGTAGAGTCGGTGTTGATTGCATGGGATTGTTACCTCTCACTGAAGACGGCAACCGATTCATTGTCATTTTCATCGATTATTTCACCAACTATGTAGAGGCATTCCCGACCCCTGACATCACTGCAGCCACTATTGCCAAACTATTCGTAACCAAAATTGTTTGCCATCATGGGTCCCCAAAAATCATCCATTGTGATCGTGGCTCCGATTTTGTCTCTGATCTCTTCTCACGGATAACTAGTTTATGCAATACTCAGAAAATTCATACCACCCCATATCATCCCATTGCCAATGGGGAAGTTGAGCATTGCAACCAAACTTTAGCCACCCATATCCACATGTACATCAATTCAAATCACACTGATTGGGATACTTATCTGCCCTATGCCGTTTTTTCGATCAAATTTCATAAAAATGATAGCACATTGTATCCCCCATTTGAATTACTCCACAGTAGGCAAGCTAATCTGCCATCAGACGCAGCCTTAAATTTTTTCCCCATGTCCTACATGGTTGATTTAGACGATTACGCCCTTCGTGTAAAATCACATTTTACAGAAGCACTCTCAACCGTGCAGAAAGGTTTGCAAAAAGCCCAAGCCCACTATACCCGTCAGTATAACAAGCATGCTCAGAACATACATTACAAGGCAGGTGACCTTATTCTTTACAAGAATCATTCGTGTAAACAAGGGCTGACTCCCAAATTCCTCCCTCGCCAAAACAGGCCCTATACAGTTACAAATTTCATGTACCCCAACGTTACACTTAAACACCCCCATAAAAATATCACATTTACGGTGCATGTAAACGAGACAACCCCTTTCTACCCTCGGAAAGCAACTATCGAATCTGCCCCAACCCCTCCTCAACCTCGAAAGCCTTGAACGAGGATGTTCAACTCCGGAAGGAGGGAAATGTAATGTACCTGCTAAAGCAGTACTGTAAATATGTAGCATACTGTATGTGATAGACATTTATTAGATATTATTTTATTTTCACATTTTATCGTCTCAAGGGTGTCTGGGATTCACACCCAAACATTCCTCTAAAATTACGTGAAGTACTTCATTTTGATCCGTTCACACTCGGGTAGCCCAATTAAGATGCCCTAATTAATGTGCACAAACGGCAGCTGTTCCCCTAGAACCTACACTAAACTACACATTCCACAGTTACCGTAATCCCCCATAAAAATCGTAAACAACACCTGCACACAGTAAAATACGCAAAAGCCCCGCCAGACAGTAGTCTCAAGTGTAACGGTAGCGGCAGCCCCTCAAAACATGTGTATACAGAGAAACCGATACAGGAAGCATGCACAGAAGCACAAAGGTGTGGCCAAGCCCACCGTAGAAAGCAAGACAAGCACAGAAAGCATACAGTACCAGGAAAGCATTAGAAAGGCGTAACTAAGAAAAGCATAAAAAGCGTAGCAGGAAGCGACCGCTGGCGGAAGAAGATGGACAGAAGCTCGACCTCCGGCGATGCCCAGGGAGTGGCCAAATCGTCATATAAAAGAAGAAGCAAAGCGTGATTTCATTTTTCTTGTGGTTTTACATTTTTTCGACTTCTGCGCTCGCCCCGTCCTTTTTATATATTTGCAAGCGGCCAATTGTACGAAAGCAACTTAAACCGAGGCCCCTGTTCGTATTATAAATCGAGACGTGTTTTGCATTGTCGACGTTCAAGCGACCGTTGATCATTCGTGTATTTCCGTATTACCATACCGCCCACGCCCGTCCCGTTATTCCGTCCCCGCCGTATCGACCATTGGTTGAAAGTAAAGTACCTCACACAAATTCACACAAATCTGGTCGTTACACATACAGTATGCTATATATTTACAGTACTGCTTTAGCCGGTACGTTACAGTATGCTGCTTGCCAGAAAATCGTGAAAATCTGAAATACTACTTGCTTTCCACTTTCATTATTTAGAAGCATTTCAAGAAAAACAGACTGAAAAACATCATGATTCTGAAATTTTACCCAAACACGTTCATCCCTCGTGAGAGATTAGAAATCCTGACACCTGATAATTCTAATTAATGAAGACGCGGGATTTATTAGGATGGAAGTTTGCCATGCGTTAGTCATTTTTCTTAATAGACATTTGGATATTCGTTGAGGAGCCATTTTATAGAAATGTATGCAAGATCTACGTTTCATAAGTTGAAATAGAGCGCCTGCAGACTTACTGTGGTTGGTCTAATTCGTCGATTATTTTTTTCGGCGGTGGCGGCGAGGCGACACTATTTTTTCCACATTTGCACTGTAATGTGAAAAAAATCTGGAGTGTGGAAAAAATTTTTGAGGTCTTTCCACAAATGTGGAAGAAAAATTTGGGGTTTTCATATTGAAAAGATAAGATGCATTTTGATGCATTTTAGGAGGCACCGTTTTTTTTTCCTCGAAAATTTTTTCCACATGAGAACCGGACCCAAAATTTTTTTCCTCATTTTCCAAAAAATTTCCTCATTTTTAAAAACGTTTATAATGTGGCTATGGATGCTTTTTTATGCATTTTAGGAGCATACCCAAGCATTTCGTTGTATTTGGAGTCAGAAACCTGCAAAAAAGAGGAAAAAATTGAGAAAATTCTGGTTACGTTAGTTAAAAATGAGCTCATGAAGAATATATTAATGTTGTACAGAAGCAGGTGAAGCATGTTAACGATAGAGTTCTCAGGAATTTATTCGCTCTATATTGACATTTCTGTGGTTCCGATTAGAATCATCTAATTTTATTTAGTTTTTGGTCCGGCGCGGAGCGCCAGAAAAATTTTTTGATTTTCACTTTCTAAAACGCTGGAAAATGAATCTTCACAACGTTGAGAAATAAATTAAAATCAAGCTGATGAACTGTTATTTGTTTCAAATTCCAGCGCCGAGCGCCGGAAAAATTTTCGGGTTTTTATATTCTAAAACGCTGGAAAATAAATCTCTCCGACAGTTATTCATGAACAGATCGCAATCTAGAAGTGTCTTCCATCTGCATCTTCAATAAAGGCAAAAGTTCAGATTGCAATTGCAAACGTTTAAAAAATTCCAAGTATCGAGTCGAGAGAAAAAATTGAGAGAACTGATGAAAAATCTCAATTTTGGGCGACATATGGAACCAGGGTTTTTTGGCACAGGCCAGGTTGCAATGTGCAACTTGGGGAAAAATTTTGGTTGCACAGATAAATTTTTAGTTGCACACTCTAAAATCGATAAATTTGCTTAAATTCACGGAAAAACCATCACAAACTGTTTTCTTGACATTTCATTCGATCCGCGTCGGTTTTAGGCATTTAAAACAAAATTTTTGAGTTTTGGAGACCAAATGAAAAAGTTAATTGAACTAGACTAGAGTAATTAGTTCGGCGCGTAGCGCCGAAAATTTTTCGGGATTTCAATATTCTGGAACTCTAAAAAATGAATCTTTTCACCTTTTATTTCCCAGACAGAAGGTTTGATTTCTCGGTGAATTTAATGAATTTTCAGTCGGACAAACTCAAATCTAAAAACTAGGCCAGCGGCTTTCAAGCGCCAAAAATTTCTAGCATTGTCTTACACTCAAAATGTTTTAATCACATGAAAGTCAAAATTCAAATTTTTGTGAAGATCGCAAACAATTTTGGGAAAATAATCGAGAAAAATGTTGGTTTTCACCAACTTCGTCAAAAAACAATACAGGATCAAACATTTAACCATAATATGATGATAATTAGAACCTTAAGCACTAACTAGAATGACCTTTTCTAACCGCGTACGAGAATAATATAGAAAATTATAAATTAATTGAAACCCGACGCGAAGCGCCGGAAAATTCTTTTTTTTCCATTTTAGAACGCATAAAAATCCATCTCCGGGCAGAAAACCCAATAACTTTATCAAAAGAGCAGTCAGACCTCAAGTTGCACTGTGCAACTTGGCAGAAAAAATTTGGTTGCACAGCCCGAAATTTGGTTGCGGTGTGCAAAATAAACCCTGTGATGAACTGTTAACGATTAGAAAATGAAACGAGCTAACTTAATTGATGGAAACTGTTGAGAATTAATTAGTAAGTCGGAGTAGATATGCTAACGGCCGCGCCTGATAGAAAATAGTTAAGATTATACCCATGACCGGCGCGAAGCGCCGGAAAATTTTGAGATTTTGACCCTTTTAAGTCCACCAAAACGCATCTCTTCGGTTTTAAATTCCCCAAAATTTCTTCCTCAATGAGAACCATACCCAAAATTTTTTTCCTCATTTCGAAATTTTTTTCCTCAAAAGACCCCATTTGAGGAAAAAAAACGGTGTTAGGAGGTAGTGTTATTTTTTTGTGCCAAAACATGGTTTTTGGCACAAAAAAATTTGGAATGGCACAAAAATTTTTGAGCGTTTGTGCCAATTGGCACAAAATTTTTGGCTGGTCAAACATTAAATTTCCTTATTTTTTAGACGTTTTAGGCGCTGAAAATGCCAAAAATTTTCGGCGCTTCGCGCCGATTCAATGAATATAATATTTCCTACTCGTATATTAGACCCAAACGCGAGTGATTTCTCTTCGAAACAGTGTATTAGAGTATCGTTGCAGGCTGCATCAAACTTTACATGCTGTTAATGACCGATGAATGAAAAAAATTCTGAATATTCTCTGTTCATTCAGTCAGATTCGGATTTAGAGCTGAAATCCTTAATTTTTGTGTTTGATTGATTCTAATAGAAAAATAGAAATCGTTAATACAGTGTTTCGACCGAAAATTTACACAATTTTAGACTTTATTCTCTCTAGTCTTTACATTATATAAGGTAAAGTCGCTGTGACTTTGATCAGGGGCGACTTGATCAGAGTATGGCATTTGATAACTATTTGAGATCAGCAGGAATGCCATACTCTGATCAAAGTCGGCCCTGATCAAAGTCGCGCCACTTTACCTTAAATATTTGCAGTCGAAAATTCAATCAATTTGAACTTCCTGAACAATTCTAGAGTTATTCAAATTTTCTCAGCATGCCATTTCTTTTGAAGTCGCCGTGAGCTATTTTCTTGCAGTTTTTTCTTATTTCACTGTCGTGGTTAGCTGGAAAATAGGTTGGGCATGATTTTTACGAAAAATTAATCCGTTAGTATCTTCAAATTGATATATTTTTATCAAACCTTTGGCCTGAAACTTTTCCGCAGTTTTCAGTATGTTCCTTGTAGAAAAATTTTTTTTGTGCCATTGGCACAATTTTTTTTGGCCTCTTGTGCCAATTGGCACAAATGTCCGTGCACAAAAAAAACGCTGGGTCCAAATCTCAAAATTTTCCGGCGCTTCGCGCCGGTTATAACTTTAATAATCATCATTATTTATTAAGTAGCTCAGGCGCGGCTTTTATCATGTCTACCTTCATTTATCACTTAATCTATAATAGTTTTCATAATCTTAAACGTATTATTTCATGTTTTAATTGGTAATCTTCAATATTTTATCATAATATTTAATGAAGATTCGCATTTTTTCCTTGTGAGAAAGATCAATACGTCAAGTCTCTATGCTTTTTGGTTCGATTATTTCTTTGCTAACGTAAAATCAATTCGAAAGCTTCATGGAAATATCTTTCGAAAATTTATATTCTTCTTACTCATATATTTTCGACCAAGTTCATGAGAGTTTACAAATAAATTACAGATTTTAAAATTTTTCTAGTAAAATTCTAAAAATTACGATTTTTGAACACAAAATTGGAATCTAATTCTTGAAATAAATGTTCGGAAAATTGATTTTTCAGCATCCCAGAATGTCAATATCTTTCTGGGACTTTCACTTGTCATCACCATCTTTCTTGGACTTTCACTTGTCGTCATAGAAGACTTGACCACCGATTTCTCGTGTAATTTAAATCAATTATGCTCTTGGATAGTTTGCTAGAAAATTTGTCAACAAAGCCTGTAGATTTGGCTTTAAAGTCGAACATTTCAATTTTTTCTTTAATTTTGATAAATTAACTTCTTTAAAAACACCGGAAGATTTGAAAAAGCTGAAAACAGTGCGATAAAGCGTCTGTGAGCATTTTAAGCGGAAAAACGGGGATTTTAAAATGAAAAAAAAAATTTCACATATGGAAAAAAATTTGAGCCCTTCCCACATTTGTGGAAAGAAGTTAGTGGAAAAAAACAGTGGGCGGCGATCTGTGCAGTGTTGCCAAGTTAGGGATTTTTCCCCAAATCGAGGGGTTTTTTGAGGGCGTTGCGTTGAGGTTTTTCTAGGGCTTTTTGTTACAGGTTTTTTAGGGGTTTTTTATTTTTATTTTTGAGGCTTTGGGGTTTTTCAACGAATTGGCTTGTTTGAATTTTGGTTGCTTGATGGAGAATTACTGTATAAAAGAAAAGAAACAAAGCGTGATGAAATTGAAAAAATGAAAATTGAAATGAATATTGATCGAATAGTGTGACCAGTTTGTGTAATTTACAACTGAATTAGCACATTTTTGGCTTAATTACCGAATTTTGGCTTTTAGTGCAGCGTGTTTTTTTTTAAAAATTTTTTAGACCCTAAAAATGTTTCGCCAAAATAATAATAAAACTGAAGGAATTTGAGGTATAAAAGCACTGAAACACATTGAAATTTGATAAATCGCGGCTGAGGTACATAAAAACAACATGTGCTAATTTATTTGGTGTTTTATATAATGCCGCGAAGCGACCAAAAGTAACTAATTTACCCCATTAAAGCATACCTGTACTTGGGGGGGGGGTTGGGGGGACCCCCCCCCAACTTGGCCAACCCTGTACCCAAAATCATCCCCCCCCCAACTCCCCCCAGTCTGGAAAAAATTAAAACAATTTTCAAAAAAGTGTATGTTTTTTGGCCTTTTTTGGGAAAAATTTCGACTTTTTTCTACCCCCCCCCCCAAATTTCGAATTTACCCCCCCCCCAACTGGTCGGAGGTCTTACAGGTATGCATTAAAGTGCATTCAAGTTTAAAATGCTACATCTAGGGGAAGTTAGATAAAAACTTTTTCCCCATTTGGCTAATAGTGCTAAAAATATTTCGCATTTTTCCAAAATTTTTTTCCCAAAATAAACGTTTTGGGGAAAAACACGTTGGTTTGGTGTAAAAATACTGTGTTGACATGTTTGGGGCGGAGTGCACACTGCAGATTCTTTCCGAGATTGAATAAACAGTTCCTCAAAATTTGAACTTTTGCATTTTATGGGCTTTTTGCTGGGGTTTCTTCGGTTTATTGTGGGTCTTTTAGTTTAATGTGATGTGAGTTTTATTCTGTACTCATTTCAAGACATTAGTAGGAGTGGCACTAGTCAAGTTTAGTGCCAGGCCAGGTAGTCCCAACTGCTACTTATCGACTGGTGTGACCTTCATTCCATTGATTGTTGTTTGGGCATTCAGAATTAGTCTTACCATTGGGCTTAGGCTTAGGCTCTGGCTTAGACACAATTTACTTATGTGTATATTCTATATAGTGTATATAAGTTCCAGCACCAAACTTTATAAGCGCCATAGGAACTATTTGAAACGTGATTAGATACATAAAACTTAATCAAATGCACTTAAAATTCTATTAAAATAACACGAAAACCTTATGACTATTACTGCCGATGAGCCACTAAAGTGCAACTTTTTGGGCAGAAATCAGTTCGAAATGGCCTAGTATGTACGATGCTCTTAAGTATAATAAATCATTCAAAAGTTTTATAATCCAAGTTTATAACAAAATAAATGAAAAATTTTCGTAAACTGTTTTTTCTTTTCCTTTTTTCGTTTATGAGATGTAAACCAAATAATCAAAAATTTGATGATTAAAATCCAAGGAATACAAAACCCAAAAAACTCATCTTTTCCAACCCTGACATCTTAGTCTTGATCATTATCATAAAACTCAGTCGAGAATTAACCTTGGGATTGAAGTCTACGTTTTAGCTTTCAACTAAGCAGGCTTATTATAAGTATGGACAGTGTTTTTTCTACACAATGCAGACTTTTTAGGCTTTGTGCAAAACTTTTTTTTTGGTGATTTCTGCACTGATGCAGAATTGTTTGAGTCCTGTGTTTGATCACATATATTCTTCTATAATGTGTCAGTCATTGATTCTGAACCTTTAAAATCAATTATTTTTCTTATTTTAAGATTTTAAAATGCTTAGTAAAAAACTATAAATTCGTTCAAATTTAACATTGAATTACACATTTAATTTGCATTTTCACTATATTCACTATTATTCTATTGTAGCAGGCAATGTATTTCCCCCCAAATGGTTTTTTTTGAAAAAATTTAAGAAAAGGAAACAAAATTTGGGTTAAAAAAATTTTGGGTTTCTCATACGGAAAAATGCATTTTGGTGCATTTTAGTAGGTCATAATCTCAAAATTTTCTGGCGCTTCGCGCCAATTATAACTTACATAAACATTATTATGTATTACCTAGATCAGGCGCGGCTTTTAGCATGTCTACCTTTACTTATCACTTTATCTATATAATAGTTTTCATCAAACGTATATTGTATCTTCTGTTTGATTCAATTGGTAATCTTCAATATTTTATCTTGAAATTTAATGAAGATTCACATTTTTTCCTTGACACATTTTTTGACAAAGATTAATACGTCAAGTCTCTAAACTTCTTGAAGCGACTATTCCTTTCTTAATGTGAAATCCATTCAAAAGCTTCATGGAAGTAGTTTTCGGAAATTTCTACTCTTCTTACTCATTTCTTTTCAGTCAAGTCCATGAGAGTTTACGAACAAATGACTGGTTTTGAAATTTTTCAAATAATAAAATTCTAGAAATTACAACTTTTGAACACAAAATCCGAATCTAAAAATTGATTTTCCAACATTGCAGAATGTCAATACCCAAAAAATTTTTCTGTCGCTTCGTACTGGAAAGATTAATATCTTTTTTGGGCTCTCACTTGACATCATAAAGGACTTAAGCATCGATTTTTCATGTAATTCGAAGTCAGTATGCTCCTAGATAGTTTGCTGGAAAATTTGTTCCACATTCATGTAGATTAGACCTGGATGAAACTCGAAGATTTAATTTTTTTCCTCAATTTTGATAAATTAACGGCTCTAAGAACACCAGGAGGTTTGAAAAGTTCAAAAACACATAAATAAAGAATCTATAATCATTTTTAAGTGAAAAACGACTTCGGGAAATATGAAAATATGGAAAAAATTTTGATCGGCGCAGAAAAAAATCGCTGAGTATGGATTAGAATTACGATTAGGAGGCTTATAAGTTAGAGATTTTATGTTGTATTTGTGCAAGCACTGCAAGCTGAATCTTAGGCTTCATTTAAGAAGCTTCTAACTAAATTTGTTAATCTTTTCAAAGTTAAAACATACATGTTTGATCTTTGAAGTTTGAAACCCACAATTTTCTGACAGTGTTGTTGGACAGTACTCTATGTGTGCGATATGGCTTGGCTTTAAGGAATGAAAGCTGTAACGTTTTTACTGTAACAAAACGTATGTTGAAAAAATTTACGTCAGACATGTATGATCATTTAAACAGTTTGGCGTAGCAATCAGCTGAATGTGATGATGAAGATGAAATTTTACAGCTAGCGGCTGAATAAAGTTGTTGATTGTTAATAAACTTATGTTTGATTTATTTTTTTTACCTATGAATTAAATTTATTCTATATTTTCAAAAATTGGGGGGTTTTTCCAGGGATTTTCAAACATTTTTGAGGTTTTCTGGTTTTTTTTGGAACGATTGAGGTTTTTTGGCGGAAAAATTGGGGTTTTTGAAAGCGACTACTTGGCAACACTGAATCTGTGTCCGAGTGTTTTTTCTTCGCCAAATCTATGTTTTTGGCGAAAAAAATTTCGTAATGCGAAAAAAGTATCCTCAAAGCATCCTTTGTCGAAATTTCTGAATCAAAACCATTTGGCAGCAAAAATTGCGGAAAAGCTTTGACCTCTCGTTCCGTTCCCCAAGCGAAAAGCTGCGCGCGAAAAAACAGTGGCGCCAGACGCCCATTCCATAATCCTGATGAGTTCATATGATAATTATTATTTTCAGACACCTTTGATCGACGCGGAATTGGAGATGACTATCTCGGTGCGGAAAAGTGAAAAATCAAGGATTTTGACTATAAGCGCATCGACATTCGATAAAAGGGTAAAATTCATTTCGGGCGCTTGCGCTCTGCGCCCGAAATAAATTTTACCTACCGTTTATACCATAAACAGTTATTTTTTAATTATTACAGGTAAAATGGAAGTGCGGAAGGAAAAAATGACGAAATTTGAACGACCGGTTCAAATTCTGCAGGGTTTTTTAATTTAATGGTATTTTAATAATTTCGATTTTCATCGATTTCTGTGATTCGTGAGTAGACATTTGTTTTCCCTTTAAAATTTTCCTTAGGCTTAGGCTTGGGGTACAGCAGCTGCGCCCGAAGGGTGCAGCGCTGTTGAGGCTCTTCCAAATGAAGTTGTTAGTTTAAGTAGTATCAAGGGTCTTAAAGGAATAAGTATAGTGTTGATATTTTCTGTGGAAATTGTGTAGTGGTAAACGCATTAAGTCCTTAGTTGGTGGACCAGGTTCGATTTTTGATGTAGGTATGATTTTTCTGTAGGGACAATGAGCATGCGACATGTGTGGAGATTTTATGCAAAGGAGTTCCTGGATTTTCGAACTGATCTGGTTAGCTGACATCTTGAGGAGTCCGAAAATGCCAGTTTGGACCATAATTGGGAAGGGAACCGACTTGTAAAAAAATTCCACTATTTTTGGAACACTTTTAAACAAATAATGTAAATTTTTACACTTGCCTAAATATGTGGATTTTTCGGCCTAAGCTGTCTTTCTATGCTTTGGAAAGACGCCTTTTCTATTCCCTGTGTTGCAAAGTGCTTAACAACCATTAATTTTGAATATTTGAAAAAATATGCAAATTTTTGACTTTGCCTAAAAATTCCAATTCTTTAACTCAAACTCTTTTCCGCGCTTTGAAAATGTGCTGGTTAGCTTTCTCAAGCGTCAAACTACTTGAAAAAGCCCAATTTGAGGAAATTTGAGAGTTTCAGCTAAAATATACTCGTTCCTCGATAAATAACACTTTTTTGGTGTATCTTTTCTGCCTTTTTGTTTCCACTGACTACGCATATCTTTCACTGAGGCAGTTCCCTACTAAATGGATTTACATTGCCGCATAATTTTATGTGTTGTCGTGTCTGTCATTTGAATAAAAAAAATTTTGTTTTCTGTTTACTTTGCTGTTACTTCTAGAAGCGTGCGTCTAGCTAATGTGCTTCAACAAAACAAATGATGATGCCACTAGACAATTGAGCGATCACTGTTTCGTATATATTTAATGTTCATACCTGTAAGAGGTCCGACTAGTTTGGGGGGGGGTGAAAATTTTCCCAAAAAGGCGTTTTCCCCAATTTTTCCTAATTTCTCCGAGTTTGGGGAGGGTTTGGGTATAGGGTTGACCAAGTTGGGGAGTTCCCCCAACCCCTCAATTACAGGTATGTTAATGGTGAAAGTTTTTATTTGATAGTGTGATCTTTATTTCTATTGGTTTAAGATACACGGGATTCGGGCGTCATGATTCGAAATCGATCAGTGTTTACTTTGAAAAGCGTTCGAGTCCGTTCGAGAAATTGTTGAGTTTTACATATTAATGTTGTGCTCATCAATTTTCTCAGCTTTCTCTTAGAAGAAAGTTATCATGGTATCGTTATTATTTACTCTACTGCTTCACTCTATTTTTCGAAAATTCTCTCTGTTTCAACAATGAGCTAACTCCAGTTTCAGGAAAATTTTATCCATTATCATGTCAGAAAGATTTGATATCGATCGACCAAGATGGGATCAATCAACATTTCTCGGCCGATTATATCATTTTGCCAACATTACCGATCCTCGAGCCGCATTTGTATCGACGACCGAACTCTTAGCCGCTAAGAAACTAGTTGAAGATTATAAGTAACTTTTTCCAAGCTGATAGTCTCATATCTTGGATTACTAAATTTAGGAAGCATTCACCACACGTACACGTAGGATTTTTTTGTCCGCTATATGCGGAAATGACTCAAAACTTTTTCCGCACAGAAACATTTTTCCGTTTCATCCAAGTTATTTGAAAAATGTGTAAAATGAGAAACAGGCATGTGTTTTTCAACTCAACAACGTTATTTCAGAATAATTGAACAAAACACAGTTGCTGCTGGCGTTTTTGTCATTAAAGTTGAAGATTTGTAAATGTCAATATTGATGCTTCGTTGTGTCACGTAGCGTTGGAAAAAGAATCCTGTGTTTTGATATAACGCTGGAAAATAAATCTTTTCAACATTTACCCCTAAACTTTAAGCTTTACATTTTCAGCCTACAATGACGTCTTCACTGTTTCACTATAAAAAACTGTGTTCACGAAGTTCAGAAAACCACAAGCGAGATAATGAATTTATGAAGATCAATGAAAAAATCCCTATTCAATTTTCAAATGCAAATAGAATAACTGAAGATTATCGACTGAAACATTGGTATTTTGAATAATAAAAACCATACAACGTTAACTTTTCCGGCGCGTGGGAATTTTGAAACACATAAGCTTCTGAAATGTTGGAAAGTGTGTTCTAGAGATATACTCTAGGTTTAGGTTTTCAGTCGCAAAATGATGGTATTAAATGAGTGACTGAAAGAATATGATAAATGTCGCAATCGTCCAGTTTTAATCACTCTAATATACGACATAGCAGAACCATGGAAGCAATCAAGGATAACTGAGAAAGAAAACTAAAATTTCTTCGCGTGGTTTCAGCTCAATTGTAGCGAATATTATAGGCTAAATTTTGATTTTACGAACCGATGCAAAATGCACCTTTTAATTAATGCCAGCAGCAGTAGAAACGCGCATAAATTTCTGCTCTGCCGCGCGGTCAAAATGTTCCCGATTATATGCATATATACCTCCCCTGGGTCGGGTGGGTAGAATGCGTGAACATAATTGGGGTTTGATGAGCTAAAAACTTTTCGGAAATGCTTGGAATTTGAGTATTTTTTTAACGAAAAAAAGTTCTTTCCGCCTTGGATGTTTTTTTATTCAAGCCATTTAAAGGAGGGATCAGGGAGTTGGGTGAGGGAAGCATCAAGGGACACGCTGCTGTTGTTGTGGCTGAAATTCTATGTAAAATAATTTTGTTTAAAATTTTTCATGCCATTCGAACACGAAAATTGTTTATCTACTTTGATTTTTACAGGGCTAAAAGTGAACCCGTTAATACGACGAAGCAACAATTATACAAAGCGCAGAAATTGTACCAGTCAGCTTTTCATCCTGATACGGGTGAACTACAGAATGTTTTTGGTCGTATGTCGTTCCAAGTACCAGGTGGAACTCTTCTAATTGCTGCAATGATCACGTGGTATAGGTAAGATTCCCTACCAAATTGATTTGCGGACAAAATTTGTCCTAAGAAAATTTCTAATCCTGTAAACTTTTCTTTGCTTAAAGTTGCACATTCAAGTAGTCGTGTCGTTATTATATGTATTTAACTATCAAAACGGTGCCAAAGAAGACCAATTTTGGTTTTGCCAGGTGAACCTGAAAAATTCATTTTGATCAAAATGTGCTATTCCGAATGTCAATAAGGTCCATTATGTACAATAAATAACTGTAACTATGCTTTTATTCAGGTTTGTAGGTTGATGCACTTGATGTTATATTTTCAGCAGAATTTGGCAAAAAGCATGTAAATGACTCTCGCATATTGTTATACGTGTAACAGAGCTTATAGGTCTGAAAACTTAGCCGGGGTTCTTGTTCGTGTGGTCATCAGTAGCCCGAAATTTAGATAAGCCGGTAATTGAAGGAAAAAAATAAAAAAAATTTAATAGCGAAGACGGGATAGAGGACTTGGAGATAAACCATCAATCACTAAAAACTAGATAACCAACCAAACAATTTATCTTGGAAAAATCTATCAATCAACCAAGCAATCAGGGAATCATCAACTAACCAACAAGAAAATCGATGAACCAATCGACCGGGAAATTAACCAGAAAATCAGGGAGCCAACAATGCTCTAATGAACCAACCAGAGAATCAAAGAAACAACCAGATAACCAGGAAATCACCAACCACTAACCAGGTAATCAACCAATCAGTCGGCCAACCAACTATTGAATCAGAAAATCAACCCACCAATAAGGGAATTAGCGAAAAAATCAATCAGGAAATCAACCAAAGAACCGAATATTGAATCAGGGAATCAACCAGCTAAACAGGAAATCTAGAAGAACCAACCATGAAATCAACCACCCAATCCAACCAGGAGATCAATCCGCTAATGGGGAAATCGACCAACTAATCAGGAAATCAACCAATGATCTAATCTAGCCATGGAATCAACACATCAATCAGGAGACCAACTAACCGACCAGGGAATCAATCTGTCAATCAAGAAATCAATGAATGCGATGCATTAGATAATTTTGAGTGTCCAGGCATGGTTGCTAGTCAGTCATTTAAGCCATGAATGATAATTTTCGGTCGAACATAGCTTAAAAAGTGAAATGAAGTCATGATCATACATCCGCATAGAGGGTCAGGAAGAGGTAAACCCTCCTATTTGAGGCTAATGATGGACCAATGGCCAAAAATTTGCCATCGGCATCAGCCGATGGCCGATTGCCGATGCATCGGCTGTAACATGTACAAAATGCAACCTGAAGTTGCTACACTGTAATAAATTTAAAATTATTATGAATTATTCACTAAGTTCTACTGATATTTTCAACATTCAATAATTACCAACATTTCATTCATCCAATTTGTCATCAACAAAGGCATCTGTTGTACTACCTTCACTTCGATTGCTGAGTTCACTTGCTTCTGCAACTTCAGCTTGTTTTTCCAGTTTGCACTATTGAATCCAATAAAATTCTTAATCTACGATTCTTTAATTTATGTTTTTAAAAAAAATTTAGCCACAAAATCTAGCTTACTTTTCTTCAGCTATTTTCAGCTATTTTTTATTCAGCTATTTTTTCCGAAATACAGGCGTTTTTATTCATAGATTTTTACAGTTCCTTCAAAAGATTTTAAAAAATTTACAAGCTGCCCAAACATAATTATCTAAGGTGTGGATACATTATACATGTATTAAAGTATATTCTTACCGCCGTAGCTAAAATATTCCATTCATAGCTTGTCATATTCTTGTTATTTAGTTCATCAATGGCAACACAGGGCGAATATGCCAGACATTAAAACAACCATTTTCACAAAAAATAATGTATTTACTAAAGTAACTGTAAAATATATATGTGAACGTTTTCTAAGCATAAGCACCTGCATTAATTGTAACAAAAAGTTGACAAACAATCGGCCATCGGCCGATTTTTTGGCAAAACGTCGGCTGATGGCAGAAAAACGCAACAATCGGCCGATGCATCGGTCCATCACTATTTGAGACCCTAGACACCCCTCTATGGCCCGAAAAAGGTCGTCAAACACCCCTCCCTGAAATTTTTCGAAGACAGTTTTTTTCATAATTTTTATGCATATTTTGTATGAAAAACATGCTTGCGGAGTTTTTTGTGCTCACCCACTCCACACCTTCGATGAATAGTCTGAGGACCCACCCCCCTGGAAAAGTCTTGTCGTGCATATCTGTTCATGATGGCCCATATATTGGAGAGGATTTTTGTATGAGTTTGCAAGATTGTATGCAACATAATTTTAACAAGAACAAATGCGATACCTGGCAGTTATTTTCTACCTTATAATCAGTATTAAACTAATACATTGATAAACTAATGAGCATTAGACTGTGATTTTCGCTTGTGCATTTGTTAGACCAGAACACTGAACTGTATCACGACAATAGAGAGTTAATGCCCACCAGTAATATTGGACTAAATTCGGTACTATGTACACAAGTTTTTACCTTATAGATCAACTGCTGCCGTAATATTTTGGCAATGGGCCAATCAGTCTTTCAACGCATTGGTCAATTATACGAATCGTAACGCTAAATCGACGGTCACGCCTGGGTAAATATGATAACCGTTACAAAACGCGCAACGCCTTATATTCTAGTGGCGAGTTCTTCTTCAGTGTTATCACATTCTCCTATTGTACGGCTACGTCGGCGGCTTTGATTACGGCTCTTGGGCTTAAAAAGTTCCTAGCTAAGGTGACCATATACAATCTTCGATGCGCGTGAAATTTTTTAGAAGGTCAAAGTTTTACCAGCAGAAAATTATATGAAATAAGCTGAGTTTTTTCCGCACAAAATCAAAATTGGCTCGTGTTATTGTAGATGTTTTGACCGCAGATCGGCGCATGGAGGTACTGAGTTTTCGAGGGGACGAGGCACATCTTGTTTCCAGACGCATCGAGCATCAGTCGATCGATCTCGTTGAGATATATTCAGAAACATGATTCAAAATAGCGTGTCTCATTTTTTGACGAAGTTGGGGTAGTTAAAGTTTGTTTAAAGTTTTGCTGAACTCCGCTAAATAGTTTTTGTTGCTGATGAAAACTTTTGACTATATTTGTCAATAAACAGGGTCAGTTGCATTGTCCAGTTAGAATTATCTGATTGATTTACTTCTTTCTGATGTCGAAGCTATTCGGTTCATGCATGCCGCTGTTAAATATTTGAATTCAACTACTGTGCTTGACACTCTCAATTGTATTCATTCTGTATGTTCTCAAAATTACTCACAACAGTAGAAAATGATCATCTTATGTTTTTAGTCGCTTTGTGACGAAATTATTTTTTTATCTATAATTCAGTGCTTGTTTACGTTTTCTGTGTTATTTAAAGTTGGTGGAGCAGAAAAATATTTTTTGATTTAAAATTTTCGAAGAAAAATGGTCAACAGCGGTTTTCTTTTGAGAATGAAAGCTTACAGATATTCGCCAAAGTCATTAAAAATTCGAAAGGTTTCAAGTCTTGTTTGACATTTATAAGCATTTTTAATCACAATGGCCAATTTTTTCACACTGATAAATTGTGAAAATTTTGTGGATAGTTGGGCGAAATTCATCATCAATTTCATGAAATGCAAACCAATCCTTATACTTACACATTCACTGTATAATTCGCAAAAATGTGCAAGAATTTTAATTAGCCGGATAACGTTTTTCCCCCTATCTTACGTTTTAGTATCCTCCAAACTGCTTTAGTCGTCAAATTTCTCACCTGTCGTATAATAACCGGCATCTTAAAATGTTTTCAATGTTTCGCAATTTTGGGTTCTCTCAGATTATTGTAATTTGACGACTCAATCAGCAACTACATTTACATGCTCTCTAATGTGCTGGTTCGAAAGTCATTTAAAAACTCGATTTTATTTGAAAATGTATAACTGACTGTTTTTGGGCCTAAAACGATAATAACGTATATGTATTTTCTCGCCGTCCTTACATTTTTGTATAAAATTTGTTTGTATTTTTTTCTTTCACTTTAACTGAAAATGTCTGAAAATTCACAATTCTATTTTGCAGTATGAAAGCTATTAATTATGCGTCTACGAATAAGAACAAAAACTTTTTGCTTTTCAGCGCGGTGGTTCTCTGGTGCAACGTTTAGTTCCATTAGCTGCTGTTTATGCTGCTCAGTGCGTTAATGTTCCACTTATGCGTCAGAAGTAATATTATAAATAAATAAAATCATCAGCAGTGTTGCCAAGCAATTCCAAAATATCGAAAAGCCTATCTGGCGTGACGATGGGACATCGAAAAATGTGTTTTTTTCGTTCGAAAATGTTTGTGTTTTTATTTATAATTTTTGAGAATACTCAAACATCCAACGTGCTGGAATCGAAAATTTTCGAAGGTGAGACGGGACCTGAAAAATTTAAAATTCCAGTTGACTAAGCAAAATATGAATTCTAATTAAATTTGAATAATACAATATTTGAGAAAGAATTGTTCTAGTGAAGCTTTGATAAGAAGTGTCAAAAACCTAATCTTTTACACTTGAAAGTCGCGAATTTCCGAGGTGATAATAATCTAAGCATCAGTTCTGTAGCACAGTCCAGATATAGATCGCTTTTGCTTTCTATTATTTCATGTCAATTACTTCTTGGGTAATTTTGAGCGTAGTATTAAAGAAAAATTATTTCGACATACAATAAGAGATTGGAAATTTCATAATATAATGAGACGCTGCGAGTGGACAAAAATAAATGGAGAGTTTGAGTTGACATTCAGTGGAAGCAAATATATAATCCCTGAATATACTATATTATTGTACAACGAATGAATCGCTGAGAAAGTCAACATTTAATTTTCGGATTCAGATTATCAAAGCCAACATAAATGTAGAGACGGTTAAATTGAAGTTGTTATGTTTCGGAAATTTTTAAAGTTTGTATTTCGGGCTTCGAAAACGCTCAAAAATTCATTTTTTCGATCTTATTGTCAGATTAAAGCCCAAAAACCTCAACTAGCGCAGGCGCTGGCCCCGAAATTGATTTTATAGTGGTCAAAGAAAGGACTTCCTTTGTGCAAACAACATGTTCGTGAACCTAGATTAGTGAAATATGTGAAACTTTTTGCTCAATAAACGCTTTTCAAAGCTAAAGTGTTGCTACCGTGCAATCAAGTAGGATTTGTTCGGAAAAATCGTTGAACTACAGCATCATTTTTATACTTTCCTCTCTCTTCCCGTGATCATTTTCCTTCATCTTCTAAATCATTGCTTGGGTCCAAACCCCCAACCTCCTCCCCAGGTGTATGTGGAGAAACCCCCCCCCCATTTTTGAACTCAATGTTCAGACGTCCGTCCAGAAATTCGTGCGGCTTTTTCGAAAACATTTCGATTCTTGTGCGAAAATTATTTTCCAAATCTACATATTTTCGCTATTGTTAGTTCCTTAGCCCTTTTTGATATTATTTTTCAGTGAATTAAAACACGGGTTGAGCTTGATAGATGAAAAAGATGTGGAAAGAGGAAAATCGAAATTGGCCGCAGTTAAAGCAATCGGGTTAGTCGTATTTAGTCGCAATGTCATCGCAACACCATCAATGTGTGAGTCGTAAAGTTGTTGAGATTAGGATTGTATTATGGAGTCTCTTTCGACTTTTTCACCTAAAAATATGAAAATCGAAATGATGTTATGTCTTTCAAATAGGATTACACTAAAATAACTTGATGTCAGCAAGATATCCTATATTTCATGATAAACAAATCCGTTTTGAATAGGTGCTGAGAAATTGGATTGTATGTGTCATCTCTTTTTAGTGTTTACGCCTATTTTAATGGAGTATTTCGAAAAGCAACATTGGTTCCGGAAAAATCGCTCTTATTTGAATACTTTATTCCAAGTTTTCTTCTCCGCGTTGTTGTAAGAGGAATTTCTAATTCTGTGGACGTTTTATTTATTTATCACGTGCTGCTCTTTATCAGCTTGCTGCCCATGGTTCCGATCGGTTGTGCTTTATTCCCGCAGAAGAAGTAAACAAATTTTAGAAATTAGCTATACTTATATAGATAAACATGTGCGAAAGTTTACAGTACTATTAAAACGTGTACGTTAGAAAAGTATGAACCGACAGCTTTCGCTGGGTTACGAATGTCGGCTGCTTCAATGCCCGGGAAATTGTACTTCAACAAAGGATTATGATAACCACTTTTTTTAGAATCTATTTATTTAGTCATATTTTAGCTCAATTTGTAATATGCAATATTTTTGCTAGGTATTTTTTTGTGGCATTTACGTTTTATTTCGATCTATATGTTAGCGTGCTTTCTATGCAATGCCGGAAAAATTTATAATTTTCGGATGTTTTTACTTGGAAATTTGTCGCTAAAAAATTGATTAGTCATGCTACTTGACTTTATGCGAGGCAACTTTTTGCCCGCGAACTGTACTTGATGCCGGAACAGCTTTGCTCAACCGACTAATTTCAGACAAAGCAAATGTACTTTTGAGTTCTTTCATTGACGGTAACAACAGAACTCGTGGAATAAACAATCATAAGCATATAAAAATAGAATACAAGACTACGAAACAATCGACATGCCCGAAATTGATCAAAAACTGTACAAATTTACAATAGAACGTTGTATTGTGCTAATCAATAAATTTAACCCGAAATTGTGTCAGGAAATATAAAAATGGAAGTCAAAAATGGAACAGACTTAGAAGCAATAATTCAAGAAAAATAGGCCGCTTGATCCTATAATTTAATATTATGATTTCTTTGAAAATTTCACAAAGCATTTCTAATTTTAGATACTGATTTTGATTTCGATGTAAATTTGCTCTTAGTAATGGAACTATTTAGAAATTAAACGTCAACATGATCCCCATTCAATAATGAATTATTCACTGCTGTTGCCGCAGTCGTCGTCGTAATCAGAGGCGGAATGGCATCGTTAATAACTTCCTCCGTTAAAGAGAAATACATTTCTAGCGGCTTTTTGATGCACCACATTTTGGTCAAAACGTAATCCAACGTCGAATCCCCGTCTAATTCAGTTAGTCCGTGTAGGGTTGTGTTCAATAAGGGCGTTCCGCCTCCTCGCATCACATATAGCTTGCAAATGTCTTGCGTTTTTGGTCGTGCGTCTATTACGCCGTTGTCTACGGAATTGGGCAATTTTGGTTTTGCTGGACATAGAAAACTTTGCATAGAAACTAGAAGAGAATGGGAAAATCTGGGCGACTTAAAAAAGAATTGCAAGCGAAATTTCGGCGAATGAACTTCGACTAGCTCTTCCACAAAAATCCTCAACACTGTCTACAAAACTATCCATAAAACAAAAATTTTAGGAAGAATTGAAAATGCAAGCCTCCATTGAGCAATAACCGATCCCTAGATTTTTTAAAAATTGTAGCAAAATTCTATCTGCCTCAATCATAGTCCAGCAAGCTCATTATAGGCGGGATGATTTACCACCTGGATCAAAATCAGCATAAAAATGTTCTTGATCTACCAGTGTCCGGGTTAGGAATAAAAAAATTAGGTTTACTAAAGCACTGCTCACATGACTGAGATATTGCAGGAGAAACATTTTCGTCGTTTCTAGTCGAATTTTCGGAATTTTTGTCAATAAAACTCGAAAACGAAGCCCCGCTCGAGCTACGAGTCGCCTCGTCTCGGTCCAGCTTGATTCTAGTGACCAGAAACTTCGCCAAGTGATCAACTGTAAAAATAAAAATTCTTAGGTTTCACAACTAGAAGCTAGAATTAAATACGATATTGATGGAAGATAATCGCGAAAGCCATAAAAATATTGAAAATTCGTAACCGATTATAGTTGTGGATTTTAAAAAACATTCAATACCTGTTGCATTAGCCGTCGTTTTTAAATAACGCGTTTGCTTAGCAACTGATATGACATCATGATCAGTTTCCATAGAGGGATGTGGTCTAAGAATGAATTCGATCTGCAAAAAACAACATAAAATAAAAGTCAAATTCAATCCAGGTCAGCCAAAATTAAAATTGTCCGAGACATGTATTGAATCAAATTGCATTTACTTCCGAGGCTTTTTGACGATAAATTGGAGTCGAAGTGAGAGCAGAATTTTCGGACATTGATAAATCAACGTCGGATAAATTCTGACTGGTTCCGTTAACGTCTTTGCGTCGTTTTTTAGGCCCTAAATAGAAAATTTTTGGTGAACTTGATGAGATTTTTAGAAAATAGACGTATATTTCTTACTGTCAACAGAATTTTCGAATCCCGTCGGCGCCCGATTATTTTTCCTGATTTCAGCCTGAAACCGCATCCCTTCTTCGATACTTTTCTGCAAGGCTTCTGTGCTGTGATGTTTGCTTAAAGCGAGCATTGCATTTTCTTGTAGTTGGTCGTATTCTTCCCGATTTGGATAGATCTTAAAAACCAGACAGCTTTTTTGACAAAAAAAGGGATAAAAAATTTTAAACGAAAGGTTTCAGGTGGAGAATTCTCGAAAAAACCACGAAAGATGATTTTTGAAAATGGCTCGAAAAGACAGAAGAAATGTTTCAAGAGCCATAATTCTCATACAACTTTACAACTCGCGCTTGAGAAAAACTTGATTACCGTAGCAATAAGTGAATCAATATTCGGGTCGGGTCTCAGAGATCGTTTCGATACTAATTTTTTCCGACACGTCGGACATTCTTTATTGCCTCGACCCAAAGCCGTGGTTATACATTCGTTACAAAATCTATGTAAACATTCTTTAGTAGCCATCGTATTTTTCAACATATCCAAGCAAATTGGGCAAATCAGTTCTATATTCAGACTTTTCGGTGAAACTGTAATTTCGCTTGAATCGTTGACCGGCTCGTGCGGCGCTCTAACTTTGTCGTATGGAGTCAATTCCCATTTGTTATTGTTGTTTAAAGAAGTTAATAGGCCTTCGGATCCCGTTGAAGTCATGATAACATGTATTTAGCTGAAAAAAATAATCATGCTTCTTCAGCGGTAAAATTATAAAGTAAACGTGAAAACTTATTTCGCGTTTTTCTAATGAGGATTACAATTATTGAATGCATAAGTAACTTAGGATTAACAGATTTTTCTTAACTAATAAAAATTTTTTATTTCTAGAAAATTTAAAAATAAAGATAAAGAAAATTAATTTTTAAAAACACTAATATAGCGTACTTCCGTCTGAATGAAGCCTCAAACTTTCACTACAATCAAACGATGCGCTTTGACACTTGAAATGTGAATCACACTTTTCTTCATGCGTTTCCGATACTATTATTTTCCTTGAATGTAATTACATAACTTCGAGTTTCTAAAAGCGAAACAGTTACTTCTAGATAGAGAATAACAATGAGCCATCAGCACGCATAGGCAAAATTTCGAATTACAACATTCTACAAGGTTGGAAAAATAAAATTTGGACGAAAAAATAATAAATAATAATAACAGCGATAATAAATATAACAACATACTTCAAGAAACCAGGTTCACAGGCTTTTTTTGGTTTGAAAACCAGGAGCCAAATGGCTCCTATTCATAAATTTTCAGGAGCCAAATTGAAATTTTGGGAGCCAAAAATTGTTAATTGAAGAATATCAAAAATGGGCTTGTAACACACTGTGGAATATATATAATTAAATTATGTATGGATATTCAATCAGTTGATACGTGTTCAACCAAATTAATGTTCAAAATTTTATTTCCAACCATTTTTTTGATTACAGGCTTCTTTCTACATGTACAAAGATCGGCCAAGAAATCTTTGTGCAACGAAAATTTTTTTAATGCAAAAACGCAATATTTTGTTTATTTTTGCACTAACCATCTTCCAAGGCAGCACTTGGGTTCATTTTCTTCTGGCACAAAAGTATACAGTATTGAAAATGCAACTTCTGTCGTTATTTTTCTGTTGTTTCTTATATCTTTCCGGCGCTACGCAACAAAATTTTTTTTTATATTATGGCAGTCTAAAATGCTGAAAATCAGTTTAAGGATAACTTTTTCGATAAAAATACGACTCGAAAACATGTATATATCATTTTACAAATTAAAAAATACGTTCATACTTTCATGAGAAAAAATTCAAATTAAACTTAAAATTTATGAAAATTACTTACATTATGATTATGAATTCAAACTCGGCTCCTTATTTAAAATTATAGTTGCAAAAAAGTTGGAAAAATTTAGATTTGGCCATTTAAATGCACCAAAATTGATTTTTTCGTTTTCGAACCTCCATATTTTATTCTCTTTTTCGAAATATTTTTGCCCAGAAAATTTGATTTGTAGGAAAACCGTGCATAGACTAATCCGAAAAATAGTAAAATTAAATTCGGCGCAATGCGCCGGAAAATTTTCGATGTTTTATGATTTCAGACCCTGTAAAACACTTACTTTAAATCTAAAATTCAATGAAAAATTCACTAAAACGTAAATAAATAAGTCAAAATTTTAGGAGCCAAAATGGCTCCTGGACCTCAAAATTTTAGGATCCATTTAGAATCATTTTAGGGGCCCAGGACCCTAAAAAGACTAAAAAAGCCTGCAGGTTCAAAATTTTAGTAGAAAATCCTGTTTTTGGCATTTTGGAAATATAAAAAATTACACTCCTTCATTTTAAAGTTTAAAAAACTGTGAATAAAAAGCAAAACTTCTGCAAATTACTTTCACGACATTTTTGCATTAAAATTATGTAATAGACAGGAACAAAAAAGAGTGAAAATGAATTTTCCGGATCCTTGGTTGGCGTGAATATGTGATGAAAAGAGGGAAAAATTCTGAGTTTGGAAGACTCTGTTTTTTGGTCTACGCATATAAACCTCAAGCGCTCTACTCCACTCAATATGTACTATTATTTCAATCATTCGACCCCAACTATAACTTAACTTCACTCTGCGCCTTAAGTACGTAATCGAGAAACATTTTTCCGCTGAAAACTAGCTGAAATATTATTTCTCCACTACCACTGTTCACCTCATCAGCCTGAAAATTAGCTCATTATACGGAAATTGGGGTGGTGTACTAGTTTCTCAACAAATACTGGGATCGGGTCTCTGAAAAAAGTGAAAAAACCGAACATTTTTCCACAAAAAGTCAAAAAAATATTTCTGCCTTATCTTTTTGAGTAGGCGGGGGAGTGGGTCCCAACATTTCTGTACTAGGTCTCACTGAGATGGGTGTTCCTACCATCTCCTCGAAGATTGCCACAGATGCTTTTTTTATGCATTTTAGGACCATACACAAACATTCTGTTTTTGGAGTCAAAAACCTACAAAAAAAAGAAAAACAGAAATAATGCTAGTCAGGTTTCGAGCTGAGGACCTGTAAGAGATCCAACCAGTTGGAGGTCAATCATATGCGCACACAGTGGAAGAAGGGGATAAATCCGTCTACCTACCTGAGACATTAAACACCCACCCTGAAACATCCTCCTGAACTTTTCCAAAAAGAGTTTCTTGATGATTTTAATGCATATTTTGTACGATAAAACATGCTTGTGGGATTTTTGCTCATCTACCTCTCACCCCTCAATGCCCCTAAAATCCGCAAAAACATCGAAAAAGCCGAAAATTTTGGAAATTTTTAAAGAAAAAGCTGTATTATTTCCGAATTTTTTGAGTTGGGAAGCGGTCCCAACGTATAGGTACTAGGTCCGACCAAGTTGGGAACCACCGAACAGGACTGGCAAAAGCCAAACTTTTGAAATTTCGAATTTTTGGTCTTTTAATGATTTTTTTGAGTTTTCTGCGTTTTAGTGTTTTTTTTTCTGATTTGAAATGTTTGGTACATCAAAATAACCAGGTAAAAAACTGCTGGCAGTTAACCTTATCACCTTAGACTAGTTAAATCACTTTATGTTACAGGAAATTCCTACTATAACAACGGGAATGTAGCAACTTGGCACACAAAAAGAAAGGAACGATGAGTGAAGATAGTAAGACGAGTAAAAAGAGCAGAGATGTATCGGGTCCAAAATTTTGAAAATTTCGGGACCGGAACCAAAAATTTCAAGAATATCGGGTCCGGGTCCAAAATTTCAAGAATTTCGGGTCCGAGTCCAGCAAAATAGCCGGGTAATTTTGGGTCTGATTTCGGGTCCGGCTCTATTATAGTTTTCAAAACGCTTATCTGTGCGATATACGTGTATATCTTCACATACTAGAGATGTATCGGGTTTCGGGTCCGTGTCCAACAAAATGGTCGGGTAATTTATTGTCTCATTTCGGGTTCGGGTCCCCGATACATTTCTAGAAAGGAGGAAATTCTACGGAAAAGAAGAAAAATGACAATAAAGAGAAATATGCGATATGTAACTTAATCATATTTCATGAGAAATCAACCGCATAGTTGTGTTAACGCACCACACGTGTATATACCTGAAAAGCTGAAATGACAGGCAACTTTCAGGTATCATGTTTTTTATAAGAGGATTTCTAATTGATAGATTATTACATACAAACTGCAATTTAGAATCGTACATGGACCATACATGCACATAGGGGGGGGGTAAACCCCCATACCTGAGACCCTGGCCACCCTCCCCTGGCCAAAAAAATCGTCAAAGACCTATACCTGAACTTTTTCCAAGATAGCTTTTTTCATGATTTTTGTGCATATTTAGTATGAAAAACAGGCTTGCAGAACCTTTTTTGTTTTTTCGCTCATCCACCCCCTACCCCCCAGGGAAAAAATTCCATGGACCCTCCCCCCTGGAAAATTTTTGCCGTGCATGTCTGCTCTAGTCTGGTCATACTAATCTTCTCATTTTCTCTCCAAAACTCAGAAAATTGGGTTTTAAGAGCCTTAAACCGACGCGCATCAAAGGAAATACAAGAAAACTAGTTTACGATGGTTTTTTCGATAAAATTAAACAAATTTATTGATTTTAGAGTGAGCACCAAAAACTTATCTGTGCAACCAAAATTTTCCCCCAAGTTGCGCATTTCAACCTGGCCAGTGCAAAAAAAACCTGTGTACAATGATATTGTTAAAAATTTTATTCTAAAAAAATTTAGGGGGAATACCTCACTTCTCCTTTCTAAATACGGGCCTGCTCTTTCTACATTTGTGGAAAAAAGTTCGTCGAAAAAAACACACCCGTATCCAGGATTTTCAGAAAAGGACGGAATTTTGCAAAATTTTTTTAGAATTAACCGAATAAAGAGAAAATTATTTTTGCTACATATACCTGTAAGAGGTCCGAGCAGTTGGGGAGGGGGTAAAAAAATGTAGGGGGGAATTCCCCCTTCCCCCTCCTCTAAATACAGGCCTGGAAAAAGACAGTAATGAATAAAAATTTTATTTTCTCAAATTTATAATTTAAGTTCAATCTAACATTTACGATATCAGTTTAATCGATTGCGGCGTGAATTTTGGAAAAAAATGAAAAATGTAAAAAATAAAAAAAAATCGTAAAAACATTTAAGGGGAAATTTCCCCCCTTCCGCTTATCCCACGCATGCCCGTATCCAGGGATTTTCAAATAAGGGGGAGGGAATTTCCCAAATTTTTTTAGAATTAACTGAATAAAGAGAAAATCAAAATCATTTAAAGACGACTTATTTTCATTTAGTTTATGAGTGCTTGGATTAGTGTCTAAATTCTATGTTTGACGAAAAGTATGCAAATATAATAATTTAATTCGGGAATTGTGATATATAAATACAACGATATTGCTGAAAATTTTCTTCTAAAAAAATTTAGGGGGGAATTCCCCCTCTAAATACGGGCCTGCCGGGTTCTGTGTGAAAAACACAAAGCATTAGGGAGCGAGATGTGTCATCAATTTGATTGGTGGAAAAATTTCATACCTTCAACTTGATTGGTCGAAAAGTTGTAGTCTACTCCTTCCTAACCGTGAGTCCAAGCCTAAACCCAGGCCTAAGCACAGTTTTTTTCCTCAATCGACCATTTTTGAGGAATTTTTTGGCGATTGAGGAAAATTTTTTTGGACTTAGGCACCAATTTGAGGAAAATTTTTTTATGGTTTCCTAATCGGAGGCGCATTTTATGCGTTATAAAATTGAAAATTGTTGAAATTTTCTGGCGCTTCGCGCCCGATTTTAATTAAATAATTTTTCTATATTATTCCAATGCGCGGTTAGAGAATGTCATTCTAGCTAATGCTTATAGATTTTAATTAACAAAATATTATGAATAAATGTTTGATTCCGTGTTGTTTTTTTGAGAATTTTACGAAAAGCAAGATTTTTCTCGGTTATTTTCCCAAAGCCTTTTTGCGGTCTTTAAAAGGATTTTGACATTTCTGTGATTAAGACATTTTGAGTCCAATTGAGAATTTTTGCTGGTTAAAGAGTCAAAATTCTTGGTTGCTTTCCTAGTTTTTGAATTGTAGTCTGCCCGACTGAAAATTTCTTGAATTCACTGAAAAATTAAACTTTTTGTGTTTTCAATATTAGTTGAAATGTTTTTTTTCCTTCCACTCATACCAAAAACCCCAATTTTTTAATGTTTCAAATCAAAAACTTTAAAAAAATTTTGGAAAAAAGGGCGGAAAACAGTAATTTCCAAAAAAAAACTTTAAAAAAAATTTGAAAATTTTTCATGGAAATTACAGTAATCATACCTTTCTACCAAAATATATCAAGTTTTTGACTAAGCCTAAGCCTAAGCCAGCCTAAGCCTAAGCACTTGAAATGCATAATACAACCTCAAACACAATCAAATCCAAGAAATTTGGTTTATTCTCATTTATATACACGAATAACATACCTGTACTACTCGGCCAACCCTGTACCCAAAATCATTTCCCCCCCCCCAAACCCCCCCAGTTTGGAAAAAATTAAAAAAATTTTTGTTTTTTGGCCTTTTTTGGGAAAAATTTCGACTTTTTCCTACCCCCCCCCCCAACTGGTCGGAGGTCTTACAGGTATGACGAATAATACGTTTTTATTTGAGACCGAAGACGCACCTTTTTGACCTCGCCATTCACCATTCCACTCCGACTCCGACCGCCCTAAAAACCAAACTAATTCTGTACTTTTGAGCAACCACCAACAAGGAAAACACAACTTCAGGCACTTTTGGTTACTTACCGTATTGTTAAAATTAGCCGGGAAAGAGCCCAAAATTTTTTTCCCCTTTCCGAATTTTTTTTCCCGAAAAGGCACGATTTGGGGAAAAAAACAGTGGGCCTAAGCCTAAGGTGCCTAAACCTAATCCTAAGCCTAAGCGTAAACCTAAGGCCTAAGCCTAAGCCTGAGTCTAAGCCTAAGCCGGAAAATTTGCCAGAAACAACTGTAAAAATCAATAAATTTTTTCGACCAATCAAAATATGATGACAGATCTCGCTTCGCAACAGCGTTTTTTTTTGTGCACGGACATTTGTGCCAATTGGCACAAGAGGCCAAAAAAATTTGTGCCACTGGCACAAAAAATTTTTTTACTAGAAATATACTGGAAATTGCGGAAAAAATTTATGCCAGAGGTTTGATAAAAGCCCGTTTAAAACTCATTATTTTTTGGAAAAATCGTGCCCAACCTATTTTTCAGCTAAACCATGTCAGTCAAGTAAAAAAAACTGTGCAAGAAAATAGTTCACGACGACTCTAAAACAAATGGAATGCTGACACAATTTAAATAAATCTAGATGTTCAGGGAGTTCAAATCGATTCGATTTTTGACTACGAATATGAATTATCTATAAGAGAAAATAAAGCCGAAAATTGTGTAAATTCTGGGTCGAAATATTGTACCATTACCAACGATATCGATTTTTCTATTTGAATCAATCAAACAGAAAAAGTAAGAATTTCAGCTTTGAATCCGATCAATTAACAGAGAATATTCAGAACTTCTTCTCATTCATCAGTCATTGAAAGCCTATAAAGTTTGCTGCAACGATACTAATACACTGTTCGAAGAGAAATCGTTCCCGTTGGGGTCAAATATATATGAATAGGAAATATGATTCATTGACTCGGCGCGGAGCGCCGAGAAATTTTTCCATTTTCAGCTCCTAAAACGTCCAAAAATTAAGGAAATTTAATGTTTGACCAGCCAAAAATTTTGTGCCAATTGGCACAAACGCTCAAAATTTTTTGTGCCATTCCAAATTTTTTGGTGCCAAAAACCATGTTTTGGCACAAAAAAAACACTGCTTCGCAATGCTTTCTGTGAAAAACTGCAGGCAAATGAATTGTGGAACAGTATACTACGGATTAGCTCGATAAAACTACCATTGAAGTAAACTTGCGTCTCAGCTATGCAATCGCGTCGTATCTTACAATCTGTCTCTTTGGGAAGTCTGATCGTTATACTCGATTGATTTTGAAATGATCGATGCAGCCAGGCAATTTTAGGACCATATATTTTTGCTATTCACGCTCAAAAAGTTCATACATTTGCAAATTTTAAACTTTGTCATAAATCCAGGCAGATTTCGTCATTGAGAATTTATCTACGAAACCTAAAATTTTCGGGTATGAAATGAGCTAGTGTGGCTATCGCTATGGCGAAGTATCATAAATATTCACTTTGCACCTCATGAGAGTAGTAAGTATGGACCCTCTGGATGATATTTGACGTCATCCCATTAGGGTCGTCGAATTCACCAGAGAAGTCCAAGGAAAATAAAAAGTGATCGCACCCGGATTCGAACCTTGGTCGTTCTGTTGGTAGTCGGGGATGTTGCCACTGATCAACGAACTCGATGAAATGACTGGGTAAAAGGCTGTATATAAAAGTAAAAGCTGTACGTGTGTAGTAAATTTTTTCCTATTGTGGGTGTACAAATGTCCAATTTTTTTTGTAACCTGCGAGACATGTTTTATTTCAATTCATTTACACCAACATACAAAATCATAAGGAAAACATTCAGTGTGTTATCACTAATATGTGGAGTATATCCTCAAGACTTCTCAATTGACAGGACAGCTGGTGAATTTCATATTGCATGAATTGTAGGGTTGATTCAATATCTAGATTGCAAAGAAAATGTCAGGTCAGAAATATGAAGAAAACAATGTACATACTTGTAGGAAGCACTCTGTTGTGGTTGACATTATTGTGGGCTGTATCATATATCGAGCAATACTCTGAAGACATTGAATATAATAGACACAAATAAATGCATCAAGCAATCATTACCTTTAGGGGATCTTTTTTTCATTGTGCACACCTCAACCTCAGCACCAACTGACAATACATTATTAGTAATGCCATACTGGCTGGTAGTTACCTTAAAGGTGGGTATATCTATTAGAGGAGTATCGATTAATCAATTTTCATGTAGGCGAAAAGTAATTGGGGAAATTAAATGTAGAGTACAACAATAAAACTTGAAAAAGATAAAGTTTCCTGCTCAGCACTTGCTGCTATACCATGGAGTTTGAGACTAGCAGGGTTACTTAAAAAGTAATTACCTCAACAAAAACAGCGGGCTCTGGAACTGCTAGGGGACAAGCTGGAGTCATATTGTGCTTTTGAACGATTGGAGATTTTCTGTCCCTATGAAATGATAGTCAATCGGGAAGTATAGAAGCATAACAAAAATAGCATCAGTCATAGCCTTCAAACATTATGATCTACAGTATGCTTCAAAACATGAATGCTATACAGGATTGACAGAAACAAATTATTTACTCAGCAAGACTGCATGCATGAATATTCTTCCTGGTTTTACCATCCAGTGTGATAAAAATATATATATATATATATATAAATCGGTTGATCTGAATGTTTTATATTTTGCTGGATAATTTTATAACCAGGCTCTAATATTGTCAACTTATTCTCATGGAATTTTCGTTGGGATCTGCTATTCACGTTTTGGTGTCCAAGTTCAATGAGTATCCCAGCATTGGACTCCGTAAATGCATGGTAAAAAATGGCCGTGTCATACCTACCAAAGAAGGTGTTAATCTAATATTACCACAGTATAGAGAATTGAAAAACCAGTCAAGCAAAATTATGGTCTGCTTGGATTCAAATGATACATTGGAGGTTGACTTGGGATATCGGATGGTGGTTAAATGCGGAAAAAATGATACTTCTTCTAGTCACCAAGAAAGTAATGCCCCGGGAAAGGTAACATTTTACAACAATTTTCGAAATAAAGATATCAAGTTGACAGTAGCAGAATTCAAAAAATTGGTTGAGCTTGAACAACAAGATGAAGAAGCAATTACATTTATTCGGGATCAATGTGAGAAAGAGAAATGTGAGAAAATTGACTTTACCAGCCAGGAGTCCGCACAAATCGAATCTTTATTTGTGTTATGTTATGCAGCTATAGCGCGTAGACACTTTTCTCAGCGATACCCATGTCTGGGATGTCACCACAATCGACCTTTCTATGGTTCGTGGCATTCATGCAGTGAAGTCGAAGATGTAAAGTGAGAAAACTATAATGTGTCTTGTGGAAAATTAGGTTTCATAAAGTAAATTAACTTTTTCAGCATTCTCACTGGACAATTGATGGATTACATAAAGCAACTAAGCCACCTTCCTCATAAGGTGAGCACACCTTTCAAGAAGATGATGTCGGTCAGGTTCCAGAGTAGAGAACGGTTTGTCCATCAATATTGCACCATTTATCAAAATGCATTTATGAACACAATTGTGGGCCGTCAACATATCTACAATGTTGTGATGAAGTGCGTGGAACAAAGAGATGAAATTTCGAATGATGAAATGGGCACCATTCTCCTGTGTCTAGAAGATGAAAGCATATGTGATATGGCCAAAATTTTTCATAGTGTTGATGCTTAGATGGTGTAGGCGTTTTTTTTGGTATGACAATAAAAAAAAAATGAAATTAGCACTGCAAGCACTTTATTCTGCAAAAAAAAAACCAATGTAACACATAATTATGTTAGTATGAGGAAAAAACGTACAACAAGTTAATCTAAACTGTGAAATCCATATACGCCTGACGTGTATGATCAATCATGAGCAAAGAATCAAATTCTGCATATATGATGCATTCTATGCCACCACCAGGTAAATCTTTCCCAAAGTGCATTTCGAGTGTCGTGGTTCCATCGCGGACTAATTCCCATGTCGATGAATCAACTGTTCCATCTGCTCCAAGTTCAAAAACAAAAAACGTGCAACCACCCTTAGCAAATCGATCAAAACTAATCATATTTCCTTTGTCATCCCCTGCAATGTCCAATCCTTCAAACATCTGGATAAAAGCCCTGGTCAATTGATTTTTCTCAAAATCCAACTTATATGGTGATGAAGGCACAACATTTGTGCCACTCACAACTTTGATCTCTGCTATGCCAAAGTCATGGAACATGAAGGGGTTTGAAGTGTATGTTCCCCTGGCAGCATGAGCAGCTACCATACCAATGACAAGGCGCCGGGGTAAGACGCCACTGAATAAGGAATTCAATGGTGTGGACCTTCGATTTTCGGTGACATGCAATGTTGTTATCTGTGTGCGCCTAAGAGGATACTTCACGCTTGTGGTCTGCAACATAGATTCGATAGCCATACTAATGCTATCTGATACTTCCACTTTTTTCATAAACAAGGAAAGTTGCTTTATCTCAAGCTTGTATTTTAAGTTTGGACAGTTATCAGCTTGGATCAAGCAGAATTCATCACTGTTTCTATACAACTCGATGCGTAGTTCACATTGATTAATCAAAAATCTCTCTTGCATAAACAAGTCAATATGCAGAGGAGCCATAATTTCAACCCAAGTACTATTCTTGAAGCATAGTAGGCGACTGAGATAGCCTTTAGATATTTGGTCTCCTTCAGTTTCTATGTCCGGGTAATAGAGACTGGCTTGCAGTTGGGTCTTCTTTGCGTCTCTACCAAAATTTAGCTCAGTCTCCAACATAGCACGATAGGCATATTTGTCACCACTGAAAAGAAAAAAAGGTGATTGTAAATTTTGAGGAGAAAAACAATAATGAGTACTACCTATCAGAGATGAGCTTCCCATTCAGGAATGTTTTGACTTGACGAAAAAAAGTTTTCCCCAGCATGTTAATCGGGAATATCAAATCACCTCCAATGTTGTTTGCATCTCCATCGTTCGTGACTTTACACTCAGTTCCATCAGGCTTGACTATGCGAGCAATGAAATATACATAATTTTTTGATAAGTCCAGCATATACATATCGGGAGAAATTTTGAACTCATAAGGTCCCTCATTGGTGCATGGGTTCTGAAAAAAAAAATGTATGCATTGAGAAAAAGTATCATGGGGATGTTCCTAACAATTTACTTGTAATTGCACTTCACTCCAAAATGATCTTCTTATGGCCACTTGTGTTGGTGGTACAGTAAATAGATCCAATTCAGTTTTTGTACTAGGTATAGAGTTTTCGTCCAATAATTTGCTCATATTATTAGTGGCTGAAAATGTCCGTAGGAGAAACGGTTTTACGCTTCTTCTTTGTACAGAATGATGATGGGGCTGATTTGCACCTCTTTTTATATCTTCGCTTCTGAGTTTTCCTACCACGGCCACTCTGAGTTGCACTATATGCCAAATCATCCGCCATTTTATGAAGAACACCACTTGCAGCCATTTTACCATGCTCTCTGGCGCTTTCAGGCAATGGTCTACCCTGAGCTATGTCTGAAGCTATTTTGCTCCCTGCAATGAGGGCATGCTTCCCTGCTGATTTTAGAATAGGCATAGCAGTCCTAAAAAGACTACGAAAGAAGCTCCCGAGCCCTCCCCCTCTGTGATAGGCTGTAATTGCCCTGAATGCCGGTAAATCTCCTCCTATCTGATATTGCTTTTGTGTTGATATCGATGCTTTATAAAAATTAACCCAATAATCACTATCTTCAGGAATATATACTATATGCATCTTGTTCAATATGATCAGCTAATACACGTATGGTAAAGAACGTCGTCTAAAATGCAACCTAACAATAACCTTATCAGAATCCAACAATAAATAGTCACCAAAGTCGTTCCTTATATTTATTTCAATGATATTTATATCTTTTAAAAGAAGGGGTACATAGTGCAAGCTGTCATAGGTCTGATCAACAAGCTTGAGGTTTTCTTCAGATCCACCAGCTGTGACAATGCGTAAAAGAGGGGCCATAGTATTTCCTACAATTTGGTTTTCAACAATGTTACAGTAAATATACATAATTTCACAAGGACAAGTCAGATGTATATGTGGTGACCGGCTGGCGCTACGCTCGACAATGTTTACATTTTTGATATTATACAAGTCTCTAGTAATGTCCCCAGCATACAGCAGTTTTTCATCAAACCCTAAAATTTGAGCAAGTTTATTGCTGAGAATGACATGCAATATTTTATTTTCATCAACTGTGAAGGATACTAGTTTTATGCTCTCATCATAATTGAAGCTCATGGGCAAGGCTTCTTCTTCTTCAGATACTTTGTTGATTGCTTTAATGAGAGTCTCGATATCTATATAGCTACCAGGAGGTATCTTCAATTTTATGGTTTCTCCTTTCACTCTATCTACCTCAATAATGTTTTCATCATTTTCGCTGGTCAAGACGATATAACGGCTGTTGGGATAAGTTATCTCAGCTAGACCAACCTCCCATTCACCTTCAAGTTTGATTCTATTAGCCAATTTGACACTGTACTTTGATGCTGTTGAACCATGTTCAGTGTTGCTCGGTAAGGTAATGTAAAACTGATCAGACATTTAGACTAGAATGTCAACCTCGCTCTGTGACTTTTCAAGGGTATAATGTCAAGAAGAAACTGTGACAATATATATATATACATATTTATTCATAAAAAAACAACAGTTGGACACATATTAAAATTTTTTATCATAACAAATCTTATGTTTGTATTTAAATTTCATGTACAAAAAGTTGCATACATACTTGTCATTATACACATAGTTTCGATTATCAAATAATTGCAGCAAAATGTGGAAAGAAACCCCACGAACCCTTTGAAAAAGAAAATATAAACAATAAACACCACAAACATAACTATCACTACTTTGTAAACGTTTACAATTGTAGTACCACAATTTACTGTTTTCATTCATAAATTTGATGAAACTAAGCCTATATGGATACATACCATACGAGTCAAAATAATCACAAATTCCACTCCTATCAATGTAAATTGCTATCCAATGTTGTCCAACTTTGGTTGATGGATCTGTATTCACAATTATAGCAATCGGTCTTCTAGATATTTCAAGGTCTAATTTATCGCTGGGGAAGATGCCTAGAAAATGCTTTGAGAGCAACCTATCTTTTTTCACAAGGTTGAGAAGTTCTGTGGCATTCATGATAAATCTTTCTGGTCAATCCACTCGTTGAAATTATCAGGGTACCCTAACCACTTTACAAAAAGCTTCACACTACCATCATGTAACCTGCGCTTGCTAATCACACGCTCTATTTTAAATGTACGAGTTTGATCAAAAATAACCTTCTGGAGTTCTTTCTCATAAAATGTACCATAAATGACCTCCCCTTTTAAATCTTGAACCTTATATACGGGCTGAGATTGGCGTACATTAACTTTTGTTATTAAAAAAAGTTCTTCAGTCCATTGGGGCATATAACCTTTATCAAATTTCTGCCGAAACTTTGACATTCTAACATAATCGCCAACTTTCAGCTTCGGATTCCTCGTATGATCAGCATTGAGTGGGTAAAGACGTTTCCGAATTTCAGGCTCATTATCAAATGTAACACTGCTTGGTTCTGCACCAATTGAACGGTGGAATGAATTATTGTACCCATAAACAAGCTTGTCAATTACATCAATCCATTTATGTGTGCTATACTCTGTGAAATATCGCCACATTTTGGTCTTAATTGTCCGATTGAATCGCTCTATGATAGAACACTTTATGTCCTCATTTTGTGAAGTGAAAAATGAAATATCATGTGACTTTAACAGTTTTTTGAAATCTGCATTCACAAACTCTTTTCCTTTATCAGTCCTAACAACATATGGCTTCCGTCCTTGTGAGATAATATGTTTGAACGCTGAAGATACATTTTTCCCACTCTTGGATTTTAGGGGATGTATCCAAGAGTACTTGCTGAATATATCAATACAGGTAAGCATGTACTTGAAACCTTCATTATGATTGCTGTAAGCCTGCATATCAACCAGGTCCAGTTCCCATTGTGCATCAATACCACTAGAATATATGCGATTTCTTGGGAATGTTCGTATGGCTTGCTTGTGTAGTGTGTATGAATCTTGCTTTGATAACCATTGCTTTACAAATTTTAGTGTTATGCCACAATCTAGAGATTTGGCTTTTTTAAATAAGCTTTGTATGCTGGAAAATGAGCATGCTTCATCCAAGTTTCTATATAACTTCTCCAGTAACTGCTCCCTAGAATGGGGAGTACCTCGATTGGTTGGGTTTGTTGTTTTTGGCATTTGAATAAGTCAACTTCTTTCTAACTGAAGGTGGTGAATTATAGGATGGATTCTTTCTCAATTCTGTTATGAGTTTCCACCGCTTTGGATTTCCAATGTATTCCCTAGGTATATTCAACTCTACTAGTTTTTGAGCCAGATGCTGGAAGCCTTCTGGCGGTGATGATGCGGGCCTGTCTCTTGTGAAGTCATGCAACAAATCAACAACATTGCTGTTAGGTATTAGTTCGCTATCAACTATAAGTTCTCCTTTATCATTAGTATTGAAGCGGTTGCTGGCTTGGATAAAGTCAATCAATTGTTGAGCCTTCTTGATTTTGGTTTTAGGTAAACCATTTAGCATTTCTTTCTTAAACAATGGCGTGTCCCTGTCTTGCTCACCATTCATTAAAGATGCTGCTTCAACTTCATTTAAAGTGTCTTTTTGTTCTCCTCCATTGCTCTCCAGACTGTCGATAGTCTGTACTTTCACTGTTGCTGGGGCCTTTGCATCCTGATCAAGTTTTAAGTACCGTACAAATAACTGATGATATAGTTTATGTTGGTCTTCTGCTGGCAATGATTTGTCCTTCATGATTCGATCCATTTCTTGTTTAAACTCTTCAAGTTCTCTAGAAAGACCATTCATAGTGTAATTGGTGTTTGGCTTGATTTGACTGTTGAATACATCTTGAGGTACAAGAATCATCTTATTGGTATATTTCATTATGACTTATCCAATAGTTTCGGCAATAATTCAGCTGCTAGAGTAAGTAGAGATGGAATAATTAACGGTAAAAAGCCCCCTGATTGAATAAGCTTCTTCTGTTTCAATGCCAAATTCCTCTTATTTCTTGTACCAATAAATCGAATTATGTCTTTATACTTTCTGAGCTTCTTACGTTCCTTGTTTGTCAGCGGTAGATTTCCCTTTAGTAAATTGTAGCAGATCTCACAAATACAGCGAGTAAATTCTATGGGGCATTTTTGTATAAAATGAGCTTTTTGTTTGCTATTGCATTGCTTAAGTACATGTAGGTGGTGAATATATTTTTTCAGTAGCCTACTCATCTTGGAGCAGCCTCCTAGAGATGTTTTGAAATTGAATGTCATTTTTCTTACTAACCCACTTATATACTATTTTTAATTTCCTCATTCCTGAGAATTTTCTCTAGAAACTTTATTTCAGCAAGATTGACTTGCAAGCCCTCTGAAAAATTAAGGTAAACTGGTGTGAGTGAATGATTTTGGCAGCACATAGTAAATAAAGTAGTTATAATCTTTTTTGGACAGTCAAGATCAGAAACTGTCGCAGTTGTGTTGCAAATGATTGACTGCTCGAAAACTATCTTGAAATCATCAATACTAAATCTGTCAAACATTGTTACCCTGGTAATAGGGCTAGCACTTGCATAATTAATAATTAGTATTTTCTCATTAAAAGCATTTTCGGCTTCCCCAAAATGAATTGAAGCTTCAAGATTAGTAATAATCAGATTGAGCAGTTGTGCTGTTTGTCTAGACGTTAGGGTGAATGTATGAGTATGAAGCCCCAGAAATTGTTGATTAATATTACAGCAACTGTATACATATGGGTTATGCGGAACCTTTATTGGACAATCTTTTTGCTCCTGAAGAATTGAGCCTTGAATTGGACATGTAATTGAGCGTGAAAGAAATTTCTGCAATCCAATTTGGGTGCTTATGGTTAAATTGTAAACCTGAGTTTTCTTCATGAGGCCTGGAGCCTTGACAATGACCAAACCACCATATGGGGTCAGTCTCGAGCTGTTGCAAACACCTAGTTTATTTATTGCAAAAACAGATAAAATTAATACAATACGTAATGTTACCATAATTTGAATTGAAACACCTCTCCACTATAAAACAAAACCCGAAAATGATTTCAAAACAAAAACCAGCACCTTATATAAGATCTCCCAACTCGTTATGCAAAACATGCGTAAAATAGGCATCTCGTACAATAGAACGAGCGGTGTTCATATAGGTGAACAGGATTTGATTATCTTTTGAGAGGCTATTGTACATAGCCTCTACAAAAATCCTGTCCAAGTGTTCATTGGTTAAATTTCCCATTAAATGGGTAACAAAGTACCAGAAGGGCGCCAATTTTCGACGCCCCGTAAGGTTCCTGTGCCAGCCGTTTGAAGGATTCCTTTGATGTTTTGGAAAAACGGGTCCAGAGAACATCGCCAATGACACTCTTGTGTCTCTTCTCAATGTTTCGCCCTAGAATATCCAAAAAAAATGGTTTAGATTACTATTACCCATTCCCATAAAACTTTAAATACCTTGTACAATATGGTGGAGCTTGAGCATCATAATTTCGAAGGCAGCGGACATTTTATCTAGCGTCTATTCAATGGGAAATCAAAATTGTATAATGAATGTTCCAATATCGGAGCATACAAATGCTGAATGATGCTATTTTTGAAACTAGGATGAAGTGAAGTTTGTTTGCTTAGTTATAGAGCTACATGGTGATGATGATGAACTGAACAAGGACCAGAAAAATCCATACAGAAAAAGCAGGAAGCACAAAAATGATGCAATTTTTCGATAATGTCCTGTAGTAAAGTATTGGGCAAATGAGCACATTCTCCTCTGGAGTTTTGAAGGGTATGAAACATTTGGAGTTACGCTAGAGCAATCCATGAATTTGCTACCCAATGACAACCTCTTTGTATGTTATGAGCTAAATAAGACTGATGAATAATATTTAATTTCACCCTTTTATCTGGGCATATAAACCATCATTCCATTATCATCTGGAAATATTTTAGTCCGAAGCCGCAAAGCATCAGGTGTACCCTGAGTCAAATCAATCAGGAGATAACCATAGGCTTCAGTGGTTGCATCTTCAAATGCCTCAGCAAAATGTTTTGATTTAGGAAACATTTGTCTGCCTAGTGTCTGTACTTGCATTCTATCTGCAGGATTCTTCATTAAGATGAGATATTGGGCATTAATTCTACTAGTGCGCATGCCTTCAAAGAAAGCATTTTGAACAATGTGAACTATGGATAAATTCCAATGATGTGACCCTCGAGTAAATAAGTCGTTCAATCGTCTATCATTCTTCATCTCCTGCATCATATCATCAAGAATTAATAACTGAGGTGAGTGTTGGAACTCTTTAAAATCATCTAGAGGTGGTATACCTTCCGTGAAAGATATGTTTGAAACATCCTTTTGTAATTCATTGTATGCATTCTGCCATTCAGTGTAGGACCACACTATGCGATTAGGTGAGGGATAGATCATTTCCTCAGAAAATCTCACCAATTTTTTTACCAATTCAGTTTTTCCTGATTTTGTGGGAGCTGATACAATGCAGTTAAAGGGGTGCTTCCACCTAAAGTCCATGTTACTGGTGTTTATTCTCTATACTACCAAATAATGACAATAGTAACAAATGAAGGAATAAAATACAAATGCACAATATTTATACATTTTCTGCTGTAAACTGCCATCCATATGGTACAGTATCAAAGTTTTTCAATAAAATCCGTTTGTCGTAGACTACACGGAATTTTTTTGATACTGTATGCGTGATGATTTTATGTCCCTCACGTTTCCTTCCAATACGATGTGAAACTACATCTATCTCTTGTCGAGCTCTCCCTTTGACAAATAAATGGACCATATTCTTCAAGCTGTGGAAATTGACCTGCCGGCTGGCCATTTTTGTGAGTGTTATTCCACGTACTTTGGTGACCATTGACTTCTTATTGTCGATAGAGCGGGAAACAACATATGCATAGTTTTTTGGACCACCACTCACAAATTCAGAAATGAAGGCAGTAGGGCCATACTCCTGCAATTCATTGGTCATTTCTCCCAAAGACCAACCAATTGGTACTTTGTATTCATCATGAATCTGAGGGTGGTCCAGGTAGATGACACTATCTGTGTCGAAGTAGAGCACTCTCTCACCCAATTTTTCTAGGTATGAGTATAAGGTCAAGCGTGCCTGGGCAGTTGTGTATGCGGCAATAACTGGATTGGTATAGGGTAATATTTCAGCTAGGTCATCGACTTGGGCGTGAGTGACTGACACCAGATGGTCACTGATGATCGTAATGCTATGTACAACAGTTGAACTATCAAATACCAAGCTGAAATATTCCTTTGGATCCGTAAAATATGTTGTTTTGATCTGATTATTTCGTTGACCAAACTATAAAAAAGCAAGCCTATTGATCCTACTAAAACATTCCACCACTCCTTCGATACTAAAAAAAAACAAACAAAAAACATACTTTTCCCCAGAATGAATTCAACATAAGTTTAGCCAATGCTCGCTTCCCTGAATTTTTTGCAATTTTTGATCGATCCAGCTCTATACCTTCACGTAATTCTACTTCACGCAGATATTGGTCCCGGCTCTCCTGGTCAGTGCATTGAGAAGGCCATCCCTCAGCTTCCTGTAGATTTCAAAGAATGAAATTAAAAACCCATGTGCCTTGAAAGAATACAAGGTATTTACCATTTTCAATTTCATGAATGAATTAACATATTGGCCAAAAAGTCCATCATTTCCAGCTTGTGGGTCATATCTCGAAACATTTTCATAGTGCCAGACTTCCAAAATATTGGTCACCTGAGAAAATGGATATAAGTGGAAGGAAAACAAATTGAAAATGGATTGGACTTACTTTGTATCCAACATCTACTGCCTTATACAATTCGCATGTCACCCAGGTGCCACACAGAGCCCTTTCGCATTCATCATGATTACATGATTCAGTCCTCTGATCTCTTGTACATTTTTTGCAAAGTGGAAACAGTAATTTACCACCATGTCGGAATGGCAAAACAGGATGGTAGAGGTTTTTTGGAGGCACCACAAAGCATTTAACAAGACCTTCATACGGTTTGTTCTCTTTTGTAATGGGCTCAAATTCATCAGTAATTATTTTTGGATGACCAATAGGATACGTTCCATATTTGTTAGTGTATGGGTACAAGCTACATACATCAACGTACCGTATCTGCTCATTCTGTTTGACTTTATGGTACAATTTTACAGCATTTGTACGGCCACCATAAAATGCTTAAAAATATTTGAAGATTATGCATCATATTGTAATAATTTTTTTTGCCATCTTACCATGTCGTGGATTCAATGGTTCGAAGAATCTAGTACATAAAGCAAACAGTTTCTTCATATTTGCATCTTTCTGTAGCATGTCCGCAAGTTCGCACTCCCAAAGCTCTACAACTTGAAGCCCATGCTCACGAATAAGATAATATTTTCGCTCTACTGTGTGCAAGTAGGCCTCCCGTGCATTCATCCTACCATCAGCAATTATCTTGTTTCGATCAAGAATGCACTTTGGACACCCATGCCAGTAGCACCCATAAAACTCATAGACCACGTCGCCGCATTTACCATCAACTCTATAGGGCCCAATGCGTACTTCTCTACCATTATTTGCATGTTGAATATTGATATTATTCTTTTTACTTAGCCATGTCAACCACACAATAGCTTTAGCAGACTGTACATCTCTGCCGCGATATCCATTTTGGGGTATGAGACCTATAGTTTTTGGTTTCAAAAATAACTTTCTAAATACACGATTACATGCACCAGCTATTGTTAGTGATTTTGCAAATGGATCCACAGTGGTCTCCATCATAAAGAGATCTCTGAATTTCATACTGGCTTTCAGCAAAACATCAACATCGCTATCGCAATACTTTATTAATTCTTCTTGGAAGTTGAATACCTTCATAAAATACAACATGTTGTTTTAATACTTTAATAAAATGTAAAAATGTTCTTACCTTCCCAATTTGGTTCTTGTACCACTGTGTAAAGTTGCCATAGGCAATGGGTTTCATACCAGATGGAGCATAGTAGAATGCCTCAGGCCATGAACCAACATAGTTCCAATTTTCCAACTTATTAAATAAATGGGGAAAAAATCCTTTGGCTGATTCCTCTATTCCGAAAGCTTTGGGTAGTGCAGACAATGCCATTGGCAAAAAATTGAAGGAATCAATTATCTTTATACTGCCAACTGACAAGGAAATTATCTGCAATCCTATAAAATATACTACTCTCAAACACTGTAATTATACTTTCTAATGTGGCTCACCTTTAGTCACAACTTTGGGAGCAATGCCTTCACCATACAGGTATTGCAAGATGAAGTGTGCATCAAATCCTTTTGCATTATGAGCAATAGCAATTGTGTTTTTCATTTTGGGGTTAAACAAAAACCGGCAAAAGTTTTTAATGCAGTCTTCACCCTTGAAGATTTGCTTTGATGGTCCACATCTTCCACACTGAGCTTCAAAGTCTCGGTCTCTGCAGTCATCACAAATGGTATGAGCAATACACAAATTTGGCACGTGCAATAGCTCCTGCCCCAACTTGGTTTCCCGGACAACCCTCTCTTGTGTTGTCTCAAAGTCAAAAAAGACAAACCGTGGTATAGTTTCAACATCATTTCCCCTGTTGTTACTGGTTCGTGCAATCTCGACAGCACTACTCTCATATTCATCATCTTCAGCATCATCAGCATGATCACTGTTGTTACCACCATCATCGTCTTCATTTTCTTGATCAACATTTTTCATATAGCATAAGTGGCCTGAAATATAAAGTGAATTGCAGGAATGATCATCGCATTCTATTCTTGCAAATTACCTTCTTGGAGCACCTCCTCATTACATGTACGACACTTGAAGTAGCCACATTTATGCTTATGTATGTGTGCCTGGCTGACTTGTTTTCGGCATTTTTCACATTTTTTAATCCTGTCGCAAATTGACACTCCAATACCAGTACCAGACTGGTCAACAGTCTGTACTGTAGAGCTCGTACTAGGACCCTGATATCCTTGCCTATACTTGCGCAGATGATTCTGATAGCAACATTCATTTCTAAAGAAACGATTACACCCATTACAATGGGAAATTCTTCCTTCCTTGCATGGGGGTCGATGATAACACGATGAACACTTGTTGATGCATCGATGAGTTGTCCTATCATTATACGCTACATTGCAATCTGCGCACCAATAACCACGCATGAAAAATGCAGCCATCGATGTGATAACGGTAAAATGATCATCATGGTGGTATAGGTGGATGACTTTTTCAGCATCAGTGTTTTTACCTTAAAAGAGGAAAAAATCTTTCTTTTTTAATTTAGCAAAATTTAAGATTATAAATACCTTCAAATATCATGGCACAATAAGCATCCTTGCTAAAAACTTTGATCCTATACTCGGGTATTATGTCTTGTATCATATTCAACTCTTGAATACCACAAGGTCCTTTGTGGTTCTGTAGTCCGGCTCGAACCATCAGCTCATGAGCTTTTCTAGTTTGAAGAGAACGAGGATGAGGATTTTTTGTGCGAATGGTGTTCCACTGATATTCTGGATTGTGCTTATTTAGCATTGCAATTGCAACAACAACAGCCCTTGCGAGGCACAGGTTATCATCCTTGTTATTTATGGTGATGAAACAACCACCGTGCCCTCTATTTAGTGAATCATGATGAACAAAGTATTTTTGTTTATTGTGATTGCCTGAGCCTGATGGCGCTGTGACAGTAACAATACGAATCACTGCCTCAGGGTCTTCGAGATTGATTTCTTTGTTTGACTGCAAAACACACTCAAATTGCTCAACAATAACTTGACCAGTCATATTTTTTCGTGGACGAAAATGCACATAAATTGGCTCATTTAGGTTAGGATGAAAATAGGTTGCACCAACAAGAGCATCTGGCGAAGTTGCCCCAAGTATTTGCTGCAGGGCGTGATCAAAGATTTCATCTATATGTTCATATAAATTTTGGCAATTTTCGAGATTGCGCAAGTAGAATTGTCTCGCCTCGCCTTGTGTTCCGAACCTCCTTACTCTCTGCACTACCGGTTCGCCTATATGATAAAATTCCGATGCATCAAATGATCCACCCGATTGCTGGTCGAGACCGCCACCTATCTGATCGTCTTCATACCACTCATCAACAACCTCAATATCATCATCATCATACCCGCTACCCTGATCTTGGTTATTTTGTTGCTGTTGTTGTTGTTGTTCTTCTTCTTCTTCTGAAGATATGTCTTCAAAAATTAAATCTTGATCCTTGCATCTTTCTTCTCTTTCTTCTTCTTCATCACTCAACTCTCCCTCCTCCATCCCAGATAAGGATACATCCTCCAGAATGCAGCTGCAACAATTTTCGTTGGGTGAAATGATGCTTCCTATAACATTTACTCTTGAAATCTAGTAGGAGTGTGGGAGAACATTCTTACCACCAGTAGATAATACCGGCACTTCAGTTCCATTTTCTGTGTGGGTCCAATCTATGGCATTCTCATCAACATCAATACTGATACAGTAGGAATCATTGGAATTCTGATGGTCCATAACTATGGGTTTCAGTGTTGTAGCAAGAAACACAGGAAATAATAATCAAAGTATTTCACTAGTAATGTTCCTTTTATGGAGCTGTGAAGCATTGTTTCTGTTGATTCTGTTGATAAATTTAGCAACAAAAAATATCATCATGCTACAATCTCTGTGATGAGTAGGCAAACACTTCTCTGTAACTGTCACCTTCTTTGGTAGGTATGACACGGCCATTTTTTACCATGCAATTAAGGAGTCCAATGCTGGGATACTCATTGAACTTGGACACCAAAACGTGAATAGCAGATCCCAACGAAAATTCCATGAGAATAAGTTGACAATATTAGAGCCTGGTTATAAAATTATCCAGCAAATATAAAACATTCAGATCAACCGATTTATATATATATATATATATATTTTTTTTATCACACTGGATGGTAAAACCAGGAAGAATATTCATGCATGCAGTCTTGCTGAGTAAATAATTTGTTTCTGTCAATCCTGTATAGCATTCATGTTTTGAAGCATACTGTAGATCATAATGTTTGAAGGCTATGACTGATGCTATTTTTGTTATGCTTCTATACTTCCCGATTGACTATCATTTCATAGGGACAGAAAATCTCCAATCGTTTAAAAGCGCAATATGACTCCAGCTTGTCCCCTAGCAGTTCCAGAGCCCGCTGTTTTTGTTGAGGTAATTACTTTTTAAGTAACCCTGCTAGTCTCAAACTCCATGGTATAGCAGCAAGTGCTGAGCAGGAAACTTTGTCTTTTTCAAGTTTTATTGTTGTACTCTACATTTAATTTTCCCAATTACTTTTCGCCTACATGAAAATTGATTAATCGATACTCCTCTAATAGATATACCCACCTTTAAGGTAACTACCAGCCAGTATGGCATTACTAATAATGTATTGTCAGTTGGTGCTGAGGTTGAGGTGTGCACAATGAAAAAAAGATCCCCTAAAGGTAATGATTGCTTGATGCATTTATTTGTGTCTATTATATTCAATGTCTTCAGAGTATTGCTCGATATATGATACAGCCCACAATAATGTCAACCACAACAGAGTGCTTCCTACAAGTATGTACATTGTTTTCTTCATATTTCTGACCTGACATTTTCTTTGCAATCTAGATATTGAATCAACCCTACAATTCATGCAATATGAAATTCACCAGCTGTCCTGTCAATTGAGAAGTCTTGAGGATATACTCCACATATTAGTGATAACACACTGAATGTTTTCCTTATGATTTTGTATGTTGGTGTAAATGAATTGAAATAAAACATGTCTCGCAGGTTACAAAAAAAATTGGACATTTGTACACCCACAATAGGAAAAAATTTACTACACACGTACAGCTTTTACTTTTATATACAGCCTTTTACCCAGTCATTTCATCGAGTTCGTTGATCAGTGGCAACATCCCCGACTACCAACAGAACGACCAAGGTTCGAATCCGGGTGCGATCACTTTTTATTTTCCTTGGACTTCTCTGGTGAATTCGACGACCCTAATGGGATGACGTCAAATATCATCCAGAGGGTCCATACTTACTACTTATGTGAAACTAAAGAATTAGTCTAATGATTAAACTTACTTATATATGTCAGGATAAATTGCAGCATGACCGAACAACTTGTTACAAATGATGAACAGCCATCGATTGCTGCAATGTATACAATTTTGTACATCTCTAACTAAAGAAAACAAACAAATAGTGAGAGAGAAAACAATGTCAAATACAAAATGTACTTTTTTATTCTGGTCCATATGGATATTAAATTCAAAATGTGGCACATGATACATCTGAGGATTCATCTGATTCTGTATTGCTTATGGTCACCAATATTACCTTCAAAATGTGTAATTTGCAAAACCAATCTTATACGTTCCATGCTAACTTTTATGCCTTTGCTATGATTATTGCCATGAAGCATTTTTCTACCATACATGCCCCCAACCTGTGTGCAACAAGTTTGCATTAAATGAATGAGCATCTGTGTTTCCAAAAAATAACCCAAAGATACAGACAACCAATTTTTCTGGTAATCTGTTATATTTTAGAATGAGTCGGGGCTTGATGAATCAGGCAGGAGTGGGATTCCAGGGTTCGTCCTTAATGCATGCATTTCCAACACCCACGCTTACCCGATTAGCTTACTAAATGTACTTAAACCAGACACTAATTACCCAACAGATTGAGGAAGATTTGATTCCTTAACCTGTCTCCCAATTAAAGTAAGAAAGAATAAAGGAGAATTCTCTCCAATTTTTACCTGACACAAAATAAACACTTACTAATACAAAACAAAACAGGCGAGATAACAATCACTCCCAAGCACTACGAGAAAAGTATGAAGAAAAGGCTGGGGGCACTGGGAGGTGGCATATAAGCATAAAAATAAACCAATGGTAAGTATATAAAAAAATAGTAACACGCGAGAGAGAGCGACCAAATGCACACATACCGACATGTGCTACAGTAAGACGACTGTTGATGGTCGGCATCACTCACTCCACTTTATACTTGCCGGCCTCTTACAAAAATCGACAAATTTTACGAATGACTAGCAAAATCAGCAGGAACACACTACAACACCCCTCCCCCCTTGCGGTAGATCAGCGCCGGGGCGTTGTAGACTTCCGGAACAAAGCCGTAGCAACCAAAGGGGAGGAACAACAAAATAGGGTAAAACGCAACAGGAGCGGCATAGGCAAGGATGTCCATCTGGAGAAACGATGTGGAGGGATTGTTGAAAAATCAGAAAAACGGCCGGGAACTTGAGAGTGAGCCTCGACATGTCCAAAGCCCACATGGCCGACATGGTTGTCTTCAGTGTACTTTTTTCCGGAATAAAGCCAATCTTCCGAGCCAGCTTGTATAGCGGCAGGGAGATATTGATATTGCGAATCACACGGTAGGCGTCAAAGTGATTTGCCTTGACGATGGCGTCTTTATTCTTCTTTTGTCCATGGGTCCCAAATTGGGTACTGAGGAGCATGTATATTCCCCCCCCCCCAGTCGTCCGCTCCATCAAATGAAATTATGATGGTGTGGTTGCCGTCAACAAGAGAAAAAAACGCAGTCCAGTCCTCCGGAGTTGCGGTAAACATTTCGAAAACGAACATTGTGCCATTTGGAAAAGCGAGTTGGACGTAGCCGGGGTAGCTGGAAGCCGTAGAGTCAGCTGGCATCAGCATGGCGAATTTGAAGTTTTTCATGTCCGCGGCCATTATCGATTCCATATCGAAGCAGACTAGCATATAACCATTGAAGTTTGGTGTGGGCTGGGCGGGGAGTGCCACCCCCAAACAACCGGGTGAGAGGAAAATCAGCAGTGGCAGGACGTTGGGAGGCCTGGTGTACAAAGACACAAACCAGCACTCCAAATCAGTGGCACAGACAAGGTGTTTGACCTTGTTTTCTAAACAAGAGCGGGCGCGATATTTGACATAAGACACACTGGGCACCAGGGTGAGGGAATGAATTGTCCATACAAAAGGTTGACTTTTAGAATTGAACCAAAAAAAGCATGGCGTTGAATGCAGAACGAAAATGGGTGCATGTCCTGGGAAACTGCTGCTTTGCAGCGATGTCACTTTGACGAAAGAATCTTGTCAACTGTCACAACTTGACGATAACTGGATTACGGCGGCTGACCATGGGAGGTATCCCATGGGGTCCTAAGCATATGTTAGGAACATGCAAAGATTAAAGCGAAAAAGAAAGAGCATGCAAAATAATATGTACTGTCACAGCAGAAACTAAGATCGTTTTGATGCGGCTGCTGTTCACCCCAGTGTACGTATCGTTCCTTCACGTTTATAGATTCGCGGTAAGGCGGGGGCTCGTTGCCTGCAGATGAAGTAGACGGCCTGGTCAATTTTGAAAAGTTTGAGAATGGCTGGAAAATGCTGCTGATTGAGGCGAAAACGAGAATAGAAATAAACTTAATAAAGAATAAGCCGCTGAAAGGTGGAGAAAGTGTAAAATAAAGAAAATGCAAACTATGGTTACAACAAAGCACTACAAACACCACTATGTTAATGGGTCTAAAATCAACCTTTCCCAGTTAATCTTATGAGAGTGAATCCAGAGTCGGGCGGAAATAAACCAAATGGCCTCTCCCCGAGCAGATCCTAGCATTAAAGAAGACACCCCCTCCTATGTGGGAATATGGGACATGAGGAAATGTGTAAGGCAATGATGTAAAATCAGCATTGGGTTTGTTGGTGAAGTATCAGGCAGAGAAAGTGTATCCGAACGGATTACACTGTAGTTCGTAGTCCTTGTCTCATTAACATCGTTGCCAGGATCTAAAGTAAATAAAATTCGGGGTTATGTACAACTCGGCATGATGAGTGCCATATCACAAATTAACGTTTCAAATCTGAATATTCTTGGTGTGAAGTGTGAGGTGTATGCTGACCACCAGCTTCCAGTTCAAATATTTCTTTGGCCGTTTGTGGTGTGAATGGTTCCAAGCCGAGAGTGGAAACGGTTTGCAGTCAGCCGGGCACGTCAAGTGAATGGATGGTGACAACATTTTCGGCTATGAGTGACGCCTTGGTGATCAGAAAAGGACCAATAAAATCAGGTTGAATTTTGTTCTCTTTTCGGGTGTTAGTCAACAATACAAGGTTGTTTATGGCGAGATTGTGTACATGAGCTTTTCGATCAAAATACTCTTTGCTGACTGCAAGGGCTTTTTCAAGGTTAGTCTTGATTTCTCGTGCATTTTGAGTTGTTCCTGCATAAGGATATGCTGATATGCATCGTAATTGAGCGGCAAGGTTAGTCCACAGGCGCAGGTGTAATCAAAAGTTATGTGCGGTTCCTAGCCTCTTAATAGACTGAAAGGCGAATGGCGTGTAGCCATATGCGGGGTCGTTTTGTAGGCAAAAATGGCATATGGCAAGTAGCGTTCCCAATTATCTGAATCATTGGCAGTGTACTTCTTTAGTTGGGCGATTAATGTTCGATTGAAATCCTTGACCATTCCGTTGCATTGTGGGTGGTTAGCAGTCATTTTGACTTTTTGGATTTTGAGAAGATCGCATATGTCTTGCATTAACTTTGACTTGAAACATCCACCTTGATGGGAAAGGAGGGCGAGTGGGCTACCGTGCGTAAGGACAACATTGTTCACAAAACATTTGACGATGGTTGAGGCCTTTTGATCAGGAATTGGATGCACATAAACCCATTTCCTGAAATAATTCTGGAAAACAATAACATATGGTCGTTTTTCACCCACTGGTGATACATTCACAATGTTGGTGGCTATGATTTCGAAAGGATGTTTGGGTTGGATTGGCAACAGTGGCGGAGGTGGCGATGTTTGCGGGGTCGTCAGTTGACAAATCTTGCAGGACTTGAACCAGTCCCCGACGTTTCCTTCCATGCGGGGCCACCAAAAAAAGAGCTTTGACGGCTGCTAGCGTGGGGTTAGATCCTTGGTGGTTCAAAATCTTCACTGTGGAATTGGTGAAGCATTTGATGGACCGTGGATGTGGGGACGACCAATTGCTTAATATCTTTAATTTGGTGATACAAAAGTCCATCTTTGGTAAAAAAAACTGGGAGGGAGGACTTTGCAGCATTGCTTATTTGAAGAGAAGCGACAATTTTGGTAATGGCAGGGTCTGCAGATTGTGCTTGCTTGACTTCCTCATGGGAGGTGATGGTTATGGCTTCAACTGGAGGGGGTGCGTAGTCCGCGACCAACGGCATATGATCGGGGAGTGTGGGTTGACTGATGGTTTTCTTGGTCATTGCACGGGTGACGGTGTTGATGTCCACATCAATTTGTTGATGTCGGCATCAGGTGGCAACACCGCTGCAGTGAGTATATTGGGTGCCGTCAAGTCGGCATCCAATAATGCACCAACAGGGCGGAAATTTGTGTGGAAGACCTTGGCAGTTAAGTCTTCAGTGCCTGGGATCGGTGGTTTCTCTCCTTCATCTTTTCTGGACAAAAAGTTGGGGCAGGCATTGTCTTTGCCTTTAATGTATTTAACTTTGTAATCATAGTCTTGAAGATTAACCGCAAACCATTGGAGGTGCAAATTGCAGTGCTTTTCGTCTTTAAGCCATTTGAGGGGCTTGTGGTCGGTGCGAACAATAACCTTTTGGCCATAAACCTAGTGGCGGTACATTCGAAAGCTGTAGACAATGGCGAGGCATTTGCGTTCCATTGTACTGTATCGGGTTTCCGCATGGGTGAGCACAGGATTGATCGTTGCTGTTTTCCTGGTAGGAAATTTCTCCAATGGTGGTAGTACTGGCGTCAGTTTGTATGACAAATTGAGCTTTACCATTGTACACTGGATAGCGAAGAAAAGGCGATGAGGTGAGGGGTTTTTTGATGCTGTCGAAAGTGGCTTGGTGTTCTTCAGTGGTGATGTATTGGGCATCTTTTCGTAGGAGTCTGTACAATGGGCTGGACAAGGTCGCCAATTTCAGGACAAATTGCTTGCACCATTCCACTAGACCTAAAAAACTTCGCATACCTTTTTTAGTAGTCGGGTGGATTATTTTTAAGGAATTCTGGTAAGTTTTTCTTCCCAATGATGAAAGCAAATGTGGACTTAACTTCTCTGGGCATCATTTCATCAACCTTAATATTATATACTACTTGACATATTTCTAAGATCAGAGAATGAAGTCTAAGAATAAAACCATAGATGTAAGGAATTACATGTAAATGATGCAACAAAAATTAAACAATTCAAACTTTTAGAATGTATAATTGATCCAACAATTTACTTCATCTACAGCATTTTTGACAACACATTCGACGTCTTTCAAGAAAAAGGGGCAGAGGCCACCTTCTCCTGGAAATTTTTCACCTAATGTATCAGAAATTTTTTTGTGTGCCATACCACTGTCATATAACATCTGCACATAATCGATGTCGAGCCATTACAACCATGCTAAAATAAATTTTGTTGCATATCACTTTATGTTTGAAGTATCTTATATGTAAATACTTGCATAATAATATGTTCAATTCAACTTTTAAAGAATCGAGTCCCAGACATTGGAAAAAAACAGATATTTAGTAATAAAAAAACAAGACCATCTCGTAACTATACCAGGTGGCAGCTGCAAATAAATTTCAGACCTAAAATGAGCCAAAATTTTATCAGTAGTACCTGTTCGAATTATGAAGTTATTTATTGTTGTAAAATACCACCTTGGCACATTTTTTCTTTTACAACCGCATCTCACATTCAAGACTTTTACAAGGACCACAGAGTACCACGATGGTCTTTCAAGTGCAAGCTGTTGGTTTCCAGTAACTCTGCATTACCTTATGCAGTAGCTGAAGGTTGTGTTTAGTCTGTTGACCTCTACATGTAGGAAGATCCCTTGAATGTTCCATACAAGTCATTCATGTACAAGCCTGTTCAGTTATATTGCTGACGTCTTTTGATCTGAGCTGAGATCTAAACATAACATTGGCCAAAAATCAGCTTCAGTCACCTTCGGTCAAACTACACCCGAAAAATGTCGGTCCCATTGGGTTCACTATTTGTGTATGTACCTGCCTTAGTGACACAATGTTCCATTCCCTGCATACACAGACACATTCCACCATTCAGCAATTCCCACAGATATCTCCAGGGTTTCTTGCTCTACATTTTCTTTACTTTTTCTGATAATATCAATAAAAATAATTTATTGTGAACTTATGAATCATTAACAGGAAATAAAGCAGTAAATGCAAATAATACAAATGTCAATGATTGATTTGCTTTCTTTCTGCCAGAAGTTTTCTCCAACTGTCTTTTAAAAGTGATACAAATTTACTCTCTGCACTTTCTACAATTGGACCTCCAGATGTCATACTTGATGGAAAAAGACTAATCACTTGCTAGCACAAAATTGTAATGAAAGCACAACAATTCAAAATGCCGGACATTATCAGATTTATTATCACATTTATGCAATTACGTCATGAATAGGATGAATAATCTCACCACAATTTTCAAATTTTTGAAAAAGATTTATTATGTTTTTTGCTGTCTTAGCAATGTCAAACAGAACAATGCTTCTTATCAATCACATATTGTATTTTTTTCTCCAAATTAGAGTTGGAACGTCAACAGATATAGTTATAAGCAGAGTGAAAAAATGGCATAAAGACTTTTTTGGAAAGCAGTTTTTCTGGTAAGAGTTGAAAACAAATGCTTTGTTTGCAAAATGAATTTAAATGGATTTCTGTTATTTATTGTAGAGTGGAGCAAAATTTTTTCGCAATGAATCTGTTTAAGTCTGATGTGAGTCATGTTCCTCGCTTCATTATATTCTTTTATAATTGTGACACACTTTAAAACAGTCAATCCGTGGAGATTTTTTATTTTGCAACAAATATGCACTTTCATTTTACATGTGCAATAAAGTCCACGGCTCCAAAGAACAACTTTCTACTACAGTATCAGGAATAATTCTTTTGACAGCAGTGTCAACTCTTTGATGAAATTAATCCTCGATTTTACATAATCTTATTTGATGGCCCCAACAAATTTATTTTATACAGAATGGTCTAATGGATTTGAATATGCAGAATTTTCTGGCTACTGGTCCTTTAAAATTAAGTTTGGAATGTTTAATATGCATCAGTTCATGAATTTTAGAGCAGTATGACAAGATGCTCCATCTTGCTGAAAAGTCCTATCATTCCCAGAAAATGCATCTTGTAGGAGTCCACTGAGCCCAGTTAACCTGTTGGTGGTAAAATGCAATGAATAAGGGAGTAGGCATATTTCATTTGGGAGTAGGTAGCCGAACAAATCCCAGTTTGTCAGGCTGAAAATAGCCTGTGGAATGAACAAAGTCTTGCGTAGAGAGCACTATCATCGATTTGATTGGTAAGAAAAATTCCATCATTGATTTCATTTGTAGGAAAAATGTAGCTTACTGCATCTCAACCACAAATCTAAGCCTGAGCCTAAACCGAGCTATCTATGCCTCAACCAGAGCCAGAAAATTAGTCAGAACAAAACTAAGGAAATCAATAAACTTTTTCGACCAATCAGATCAATGATAGTGCTCTCTCTGCAATGCTTAATGAGGAATGTGACCTTCACTACATTGCAAAACCATCCAAAGAGCAACTCTGATATAAAATTGACATTATTATATGATCATATAGACTTGTGAAACCTGACTTTCTGACCATCAGAGAATGGGTACAGTGTACACTGTACGTTAAATTAAAAAAGAGGTTTCATCTCAGACTTTGTCATTGTAATTTTGAATCATGAATTTTCTAATTCCATATTTGATGACTTTAAAATTACTGGGTGGAGTTTAGCTAAAGTTAATCATGCTCATTCTTTCTTGCTTAATGCTAATTAATCTTCACACTTTTTAAGTAGGAAACAATAGCCTACGGGTTACACTTGTTATTTATGCTGTATTTTAAATTTCACTGACTTTTCAATGAGAATTAACAAGGACTGACATTGGTGGACTGAGTCGTGTAGGGCTTTTTTTCAGTCAATGCTAGGCGTTGTGTTTGGCAACTGTCAGTAATACTTGCATTGTTCAGTAGGAAATGCTCTGAACTTCTTGACATTTCCAAAGAGCTGAAAATGATGACAGTGATTTAATAACTGAACTGGTATAGATAAAGAACTCACATTATTGTCCAAACAAAAAAATCAGGTGCCTGAGTATCTTCAATATTTTTTATAGCTGTCAAAATATTGATAAATCGAAAATAGAATCGAAGGGAGTGCAAAATATACAAGACCATGTTTACGTCAATGTCAAACAACTTTAACCTACATAATCAATGGATTTTGGTTCTGATCATGACAAACCATCTGCAGAGTTCAATAGAGGGTACGTCTAATGTTTTAAAAATGCATGCAAAACTAAATATATGAGTATAAGTCATGATAAGTGGACGAAACGGTCATAGTTTGAGTTTGTTGAAACATACCATGACCACCATATGCATACCATTCAGGTTAAGCAGGGTGAATGTAATCAATGGTCATATTTGGTCATAAGGTCTTATTGCCTTTAGGGAAGTCACATACTCAACCTTAAACAAAGTTCTACCTTGAAATGATTACAATTCTAATGTTTTATATATATATATATATGAATATATAAAGGCTACTTCTTTCCAAAATGATACATGATGTAATGTATGGAAAGTAAATTAAACTTGATCATGGTGTACCTATAATGGCACTGATCATTTCTTAATCAGTCAATTTATTTTATTTCATTTTAACCTAAGAAGGGATTCATTGAGTTGAAGGAATTGAAATAAGAAGTGAGAGATGAGCTCAGAAATCCCATTCAAAAAAATTCACCACACAGAATCTATGAGAATAAGAGGTCGAGCACCATCTTTGATTCATTTCAAACATTTTTGTCTCCAATAGTAGGTTGAAAGTTACGTGGATAATTTAACTATTCTGACTGATCAATTACCTTTTTCTCTAATACAAATAATTTTTTTGTAATCAAATGATCACATTTTTTTGTGATCAAGATTTTTCTCTGTATTCAAGATGTACTTGACAACTTTTTCTGTAATTAAGATGGTTACGTTTTCAATCAATATAATTTCTCAAGCATGAGCATTGTTTATAGAGTTTTAACATGATAATTTCATTATTATCTTGAAAATTATGATGCAAAACTTGATTTATTATGCACAATGATTTAAGCAGCCAGGGGGTCTTCAAACCCTTCCTCAAGCTCAGGCTTGCTTGTCAAGTGATGACAAAATATTTAATGTTTCTCGTCTCATGTTCCATATGAAGCAGTATAACTTGTCTAGAAATGGTCATTTTACCAGTTCCAGAAGAAAAAAATATCATAAATATATTACTGTCTAAAAATATATATTAACTTCAAAATTGCTGGCGGAGATGAGAAGTAATGTTAGGATGGCTGGTGTTGAAATTGCGTCTGCCAAAATGTTGTCAAACAGGAGATTCTGAAATGTTCATTTTTTGCCTGATATATTGCTTGGTTTTTCTTTCTAGTTGAAGATTGTCCACTCCTTAGCGATACTGGTCAGTATTGCATCAAGAATGATGATGGCATAGTACCAACAAATTTGGATAATGACATGTGGATAACATTCAATCGATCAGTTGCCAAGATGTCTTTTTCGTTTTCTGATTTAAAACCAGGTTCTTCACTTAAACTTACATGGGAAATAAACATTTTCAGAAATTTTATGTTCAGGTATCTTGCCAATTCGTCAAATACATATTGGTGAACCCAGTGGACCAATTTTAGCAGTGTATAGTCAGAACACCAAGTGGAGAGTTGGTGTGGAAAACAAGAACATGCAAAAGGATGACAACAGCAAGAATAAAGTTTCTGATGCTTTTGTGCTTATTCAGTCAACTCTGTGCATGGATTGTTGCTTCATAATGGCTGTCAATTTCACACAATTCTCACGCAGGTAGTTACATATTACAAAATAATTTTGAAATGTTCAAACATTCTGGATTTCATATTGGATGATATTATTAGTTATTAATATCCTGACATTGACTGTTGTAAAAAGATACAGCATGTCGATCTTATATAATATAACATTTTTTAAACAGACAATCACAAAATAAAAACTGTTTCCCAATTATTTCCTGAAAAATAATTTGATAATTATGTATTTTGCTGAATGCTTAAAAAAAGCAGAAAAAAGAACCAGCTTATGTTCCAAATTTTTTCATGGAGGATGATATGAATATGAAAATTTACAAATTTACAGAGTAAAATTATCAGAGATAATTTTTGGAATGGAAGGTTCATAGAGCTTGATGTGCACACTTGTGAAAAAATTGCTTGTTCTTGTAAATTTCAACCAGCAAAAAGTAGTTTCAGGTTTTATCAATGATTTTCTGGTAAAAATTGGTCACAACAGAGTTTGAGATTACAGAAAATACCATGTGGCTTTTCGGATATCATTCTTTATGTTACCAACAAATTCTACTTGTGAGGACTATATTTTTGAAATTTATCTGTTCATATCGTAAAAATTCAATTGTAGTGATAACATCAATGAAAGTTGGAATGGAATGTTATATTCATTGAGCAATGATTTATTTGTCAGTTCGGACGAAAATAAGCCTGCCAGTATTTTGAACATGGTTTGGCAAATGGGCAGTGAACCTGGTGGTGACTGTCTTGATAGTACACCACTGCAGATTAGAGGAAGAAAACAAGGTCAGTGATATTAAAAAATATGAGGAATATTCTGGGCTAAAAGACTCTTTGATTTAAGAGAAAGCATCGACAACAGGAAAAGGTAAAAAATATATTTTCTGGCTTGGTATTTCATTAAAGTTTAGGCTGTAACCCCAGACTATGCTGCTACTGTCCACATGCACCAAGAGACTACAGGACATCATTAAATTCTAAAGCGTGTCATATATGTTTAGTGACTATGGAGCAAGCAACAACGAGAAAGCATTGTCAAGCTAAATTGATAATGTGAAGATAGAAGACAAACAATGGTGATACAACTGGATGTGCTTATGCATTGATTTTATCCATACAAAAATGTGTGATGAACTGATGATTAGATTTTTGTAGCAGTGTCCTATGCAATATTACTTCCTGATATAATACTTTAAACCAGGGGCCGGTTTCTCAAAAAGCCTCTAAAGTTACACGCGTATAACTTTAGACATGTCCAAGTTGAACGAACTTTAGACGCATCCAAACTTAGACGGAACTTGTAGTCATTTAAAGTTAGACGGATGAAATAGACGACATGCGTTTCTCGCCAATAAATTAGACGCATGGAAGTTTCAGTAAACATTGATGTTTATGTATATGAATTTGTATCTTTCCCAATCGGAAGTAGGGACCTCCACAGGTCACCCGGCCCAAGAGTGGGCTGGGCTTCAGGCTGCGGAAAAATATAATTGGGCCGAACTGGGCAAGAGGGTTCAGGCCCATAAAAGCCCGAAAATTTAAGCAACTATTTACGCTTATAAGTGAACTTCCGACAAAGGTCCATTACTGTATATTTCCTAATTTGAAATTTGCCAGGGTTTCACTGCTATTATATTTAGTGTGTATCTAATAATTTAGATGTTATCGTCAGCATAATTACTATTTCTTTCAGATGCAGTTTTAGCTATTAGCAATACTGTTCATCATTCTGACGAACTTGAAGACTCCTGTTACCAGCATGCATCTCTTCTCTGGTAAAATTTAATTGATAAGTTCATCAGAAGAGGAGATAAGGCGTCTTATGCACTGGTTTTAGCATGGCTCGTTTCGCTATTTGGCGAAAGAGGTCAAAGTTGCCTTTTCTTCATTTTCATTTTTCAGCCATTTTCTTCAAGTCACCTTTTTCACTCAAAAAGTCCACAGATGCGTTATTCATGCTTCTTTGGCTTTGAGAAATTAAATATATGTGGAGGGAACCAAAAATTAAGAAAAATTGACTTCTTTGAGTTCAGATAATGGTAACAATGAATTAAACGGTTTCTGAATTTTCAAATGATGATTTTCAAATTACCTAAAGCTTAAATAATCGAATTCCGAAAAAAATTGGCCGCAAAGTGCAAACACCTGAAATGGATTCGAAAATCACTATTTCCGTTGCAAAGTGCCGAAAAAACTTTTGAATTTTGATATTCAACAACGCTGGCACAAGAATTTTTTCAGCATTTATTTCATGGATAAAAAGTCTAAATTTACAGCCATTCAATCGTTTTCCGGTTGGACAAATGGAAAAATCATATTGAAAACATGCAGCCGAAATTCTAAAATCAGGCAATCAATGAAGAATTGGGATTCTTCAACAACTTCCGGTATTGTCCTTTGCTCATTATGTTGTACTCATTTTCCAAGTGCAAATGCTTCATTCCTGAATTCAAACATTTTTAAAGACTAGGTACTGCAAGTGAGTACAATCAGTTCTAGAAAAAATAATAGTTTGATATATTTTTATTTAGCAACTTAAATTTGATTTGATTTTGGTTAATTTTTTTGCATTATCATAATTTTTCATCATATTGTGACCAGGGGTTTTTTTGACCTACGAGTCACAAGCCAAGTGGCTTGTTGACCTAAAATTTTACAAGCCATTCCAAATTTTTACAAGCCAATTTTATAATATCAGTATACATGAATAAATTCCAATGCTAGGTTATTTTTTAAAGAAATGTACATATTGAGCATCACGGCAATCGATCAAAAAAGAGATGTCATTCAACATTTATTCAAAAACATTTTAGAGCTGTTAATTCATTGAAATTCAGGCAACATTTGAAATTTTTGAGTTTGATCGATGTCTAATCTACAAGCATCGCGAAACAAATTTTCCAGCAAACTATCCAAGAACATAATGACTTTGAATTACATGAGAAATCGATGGTTAAGTCCTCTATGACGACAAGTGAGAGCCAAAAAAGCTATTAATCCTTCTTGCCTGAAACGCCGGAAAAATTTTTTTGGGTATTGACATTCTGCGATGCTGGAAAATCAATTTTCCAACCACTTATTTGAAGAATTAGTTTCGAATTTTCTATTCAAAAGTCGTAATTTCTGGAATTTTATGTTTGAAAAATTTTGAAACCATTAATTTATTCACACACTGAGTAAGGAGAGTAGAAATTTCCGAAAACTACTTCCATGAAGCTTTTGGATTGATTTTCATTATGAAAGGAATAATCACTTCAAAAGTTTACAGACTTGACGTATTGATCTTTCTCAAAAAATATGTCAAGGGAAAAATGTGTAAATTAATACTTCATTAAATATCAAGATGAAATATTGAAGATTATCAATTAAAACATGAGATAATACGTTTAAGATGATTAAAACTATTAAAGATTAAATGATAAATGAAGGTAGACATGTTAGAAGCAGTGCCTGAGCTGGGAAATGAATAATAATGCATATTTAGGTTATAACCGGCGCGAAGTGCCGGAAAATTTTGAGACTATGATTTTCTAAAATGCACCAAAATGCATCTCTTCTGTATCCGATATGATCAAACACATGACTCAAAAAATTCTGACAAGCCATTTTGGCTTGTTGGACTAAAATTCTACAAGCCATTTTGTCAGTCCAACAAGCCATGGCTTGTAAAATGCTAAAAAAACTATGATTACGACATACTTTTTAAAAAAACGAGCTTCGACGTACCGGGCTCAGGCTAAGAAGTGAACCTGGGCAGGCTGGGCCGTGCATGCAGGTCCCTACTATGCACCCAATAACACATCCTCCACATTATCTAGAGATTTGGCATATTTGACTGGGATATTTTTTGGTAAATAATCCGTCATTTCTGTCAGAATTTCGAAACTGTAGCTTTTTGATACAATCAAAATATGGGCCGTCCGTTCGATAAAAATCCGAAGTTACAGCTAAATCATAGGTGGCGCGACAGCGTCAACCTATAATATACTTGGCCCCCAAATTTCATGTCCCCCCCCCTCTAGAGCCAAAACGGTACGAGCTAGAACCTTCGGGTTTTTTGCATAATATCGGGCATGGGGGCAAACTATTGAGTGCCTTTTGTCATTTAGCCTCTATCTGTAAGTGGTGCTCGGTGGGGCCCCAAAAACATGCAAAAAACGCACTTTTTGAAGGCTCCCAGTTCCACCATGCCCAGCAAGGGGCGTGCCATATCCAACCTCCATACTTCGGCCTAAGCATCTTGGGGGTGTAATCTCAAATGCGAATTTTTCTTTTTTTGAAATATGGCCTCAATTCAATTATATGGTTGTCCAAAGTCCCGGAAAACGCCAAATTCCCCAATTTTGTTATATAATACTTATGGGTTCAAAAAAATAATTTTTTGCAGCATAATGCACTACTATAGTCTGTTTTTTATAAAATGCTTCCAGATACAAAAGTGACACAAATCAGTACTGTCATCGAAATCGTTTACATATCGGTCTTACTGTAAAATTTTTCGCTCGAGAAATCGCTAAAGGTTAGGCCAGTACGCTCACAAATTTCCAGTCCTTTATGATATTTTGTTTATCAGAAAATCGCAAAAATGTGAAATACTACTTGCTTTCCACTATCATTATTTGGAAGCATTTCAAGAAAAATAGACTATAATTTTTTTTGCAGTTTCAAATAAACCTGTAGCCTTATTGCGATTTTTGGGCTGCTAGGGTTTTCGACCATTGGGAATTTGATGGACACGGTCACTTTACACGAAAAATTATCCCGGGTGTAAACAAGCGTATTTCCGTGATTTTTCAGTGGAGGGAGTTTTCGACCGCGGGAAATTCAATAGACGTCCTCACTTTACACAAAAAAAATTATCCACGGTGTAAACAAGCGTACTGCCGTAATTTTCTTGTGGAGGGGATTTTCGACCACGAGGAATTTAATGAATGTGATCACTTTACACCAAAAAATATCCCGTGTGTAAACAAACGTATTTTCGTGATTTTTTGCTGGAAGAGGTTTTCGACCACGGGGAATTTGATAAATGCGATCACTTTACACAAAAACTTATCCCAGTTGTAAACAAACGTACTTTCGTGATTTTCTGGTGAACCGGGTTTTCGATCACGGAGAATTTGATGAATGTGATAATCTTACAAAAAAAACTATCGCGGGTGTAAACAAGCGTATTTTCGTGATTTTTTATGGAAGGGGCTTTCGACTGCGGGGAATTCAATGCATGTGTCACTTTACACAAAAAAAATTATTCCGAATTTAACCAAGCCTGTTTTCGTGAGCTTTTTGTGGGAGGGGTTTTCGACCACTGAGAATTTAATGAAAATGATCACTTTACACACTAATTCATAAGTGTAAACAAATGTATTTCTACTATTTTTGAGGGAAGATGTTTCTGACCATGGGGAATTCAATGGACGGAGTCAGTTTAACACGAGAAAAATCAGTTGTGTAAACAAAGGTATTTCTGCGATTTTTTGGGTTGAAGTATTCTGAACCATGAGGAATTCAATAGATATGGTCACCTTTCAGTATCTTTACAACGTTTTTTAAGTACTATGCGCTTTACACATGCTTTACTTTTGCTGGAGGTGAGAATTCGTTGGTTGAAGTTTTTTTTATTGTTTTTTTTGAAGTGCAGATGACCAAATTTAAAACTTCAATGTGCTTCTATGAAAGTTTTCGTGCATGGTTGAGGCCCACTAAAAAGAAGTGAACTAGTTTATTAGAAAATGCCCCGATGGGGCAGAAAAAAGGAGAATATACTTGCTTCGATAGTTGCCATGCTAGAAAAAGAAGTGGACTAGACTTCTGAGAACTTGGGTCAAAGTTGGAAAAAATGTTTAAAAGTATGTTTAAAAGTACAACAAAAGTAGTCAACCTGAACAAAATTAAACAAAGAACAAACATGGCTCAACATGAGTAGAATGTAAAAGGGAATTACTCAATAAAGAAAAAAAACTCGCATGTAGATATGTTAATAGTAAATAAACCAGCATATAAAGCTGTAAGGTTATGAAAGCACATGATTTAGAGTCATAATGTCAGAAATCTGTCGATTAGTGCCCAAATGTGTGACAACTATCATCCACAAGATCGAAATGAAGGACCAAACCGGCCATGTGTCGAGACGTATAGCATGCCCAATCTTCATTTTCCCATTCTAAGGATAACTCTTTTTGAAAATTCGCTATTTTGAGAATCTATTCTGAGACAACACTGTTTAGAGAAATCGCTGTAAGAATCGCTGTATTGAGTCTCGCTATTTCAAGTTTTGCTGTTGTGTGTTTCACTGAATTGGGGCAGAACCAAACCCACAATGGAGATACATCAGTATCTCACATTCCCGACTTTTACAAGGACCATTGGGTAAGGTTCTACAGAGTAACCTGATAGTTTTCTGGCTACAAAGTGTTGCTTTCCAGTTACAGTAGATTAGATTATGCAGTAGCTGAAGGTTGTGTTCAGTCTGCTAGAGAAAAGTTGACCGTTACTTATGGCAAGATCCTTTTAGTGACCTATAGCAATCACTCATGTACAAGCCTCTTCATTTGTTTTGCTATGTCTTTTTACCTGTGGTGAGATCTGAACCTAGCATCTGATGAGGCAACCTGCTCCCACTTCTCAGGGCTTCAGTAAAAGTTAGGCTCAGTCCAGGACTTGAACTTGGGACCATGCAGGTACCTTCCGCAGGCTCTGACCAACTTAGCCAACAGAGCAAAGATAGAGGCGCTGTTTTTTTGCAACAATTCGTAGTTGAGGTGACAGCTTTGGCCACTCTCAACACATCCACCAAAATTACAGTTCCCGTCATCTACAGTCCATCCTTCAGTCAAACTAGACCAAAAAATGTGGGTCTCATGGAGCTGACCATTTGTGTACGTACCTGCTTTTCTGACACACTGTTCTATCTGCATTTGCAAACACATTCCACTTTTTCCAGATAGCTCCAGGATTTCTTGCTCCACATTTTCTTCATTTATTTCGATAATATTAATAATAATAATTTATTGTGAACTTATGAAGCATTAAAAGGAAATTGAACGACAAATGCTAATAATACAAATGTAATTGTTCAATTCAAACATTAAAACATTCTTAACCTTGCTTTCTTGATGGCAAAAGTTTCCTCCACCATTCTTTCAAGTGATACTATTTTACTTTCTGTACCTTCTTCAATATGACTGCAATATGCTAATACAAAATTATTATAAAAACACAGTTGGAAATGTCATAGATTATTAGATTTGTATTCATATCATGAATAGGATAAAAAGGATAAATAATCTCACTTCAATTTTCAAAATTTTTAGAAATGATTGAATATATTTTCGCTGTCTTAGCAATGTCAAACATAACGATGCTTCTTATCAATGACATTTTGCTCCTTTTTTCCAAATTAGACATTGGACGTAGACAGGTACATAGGCAGAGTGAAAAAAATGGCTTATAGACCTTTTCGGAAGGCAGTTTTTCTGGTAATAGTAGAAACCAAGCACTGTATTTATTACATGTCTTTCAATAGATTTCTGTTATTTACTGTTGGAGTGGAAATTTTCTGGAATGAATGAATTTAAGTCTGACTTGGGTCATAGTCCTTGGCTTATAATATTATTTTATAATTGTGACCAGAAATTGATGACATTAATTTTTTAGCAGGGGAGGGGGAGTCTTTGGACTTTTTACCAAGGGTGGGTGGGGGTGAGTGACAGACATGCTTGGCAAGAAGTCGAGGGTCCTTGGGCTTTTTATGGAAGGAGATTGAGGTAAGTGGGGGAGCAAAAAAAAGATCCCCAAGCTTGTTTTTCATGCCAAATATGCATAAAGAATAATCTGAGAAAACTTTTTCTGTAAATGACAAACCAGGGTCTGCTCTATATAATTTGTTTTGTACTTGCAACAAAAAAGCACCTTCGTTTCCACAGGTGATAAAGTCTATGACTTCAAAAAATACAACCCTACTGCAAAATCATGACTGATCCTCTTGACAGCACATCAATGGTCTGATGAAACTAATGCTCGAGGTTAAATGCTCCCTCTAATCTTCTCTGTGCACAAGTCCATGGATTTTTGAGCAGTATGACAAGTTACTACACTTTGCTGATCAACCCGATCATTGCCAGAAATTTAAGCATCCTAATCTACTTCCTTTGTCAATGAAGACTATTGGCAGAGGCTTTTTGAACAAACTGCTAACTACTAAGTTCTTGTGAAAATTTTCGTTTCTATTGAATGCCACCCTTTGCATCCACTTCAGAATGATTAACTGCCCACAAATGGTCATTTTGAGCATTTAACATCCAAATGATAGTAAACCACTTTTCATAAGTAAAAATGAATTGTTCTTTTGCCCAGTTTTTACATTTCCTTTTCTATCCAATTGTAAATTTTCACGTGTTTGAATTTTGGGCCTAACTCAAATTTGATTACTTTTGAATCTTGTAAGATCAGCAATCACAGATCTTTTGGCATTGTTTTGTGTGCTGATCCAACTGATATTCACAATTTGTGACATAATTTTCAAATTGTGACCTATTAACATGCTTCACTGGCTTTTTTGCTATTTGAACTTTTGTTTTGTTTGAACTAACTTCAGTCACTCAGGTGATGATTCCAGATCAAATTTAGGTCTAGTGGTTACTGCCTCCATATTCTAGGGAACCATATTCGATCCTGAATGTAACCCCTTTCATTATTTGAGGGTATAAAATGTATGGGCAAGCTTGGAATGCACTTTGTCGTGGTCCACTCAGCCTTTTTGGCATCTTGGTGGTAAGATGTAGTGGTGGGCTTCTTTAATTTGTGGGTAGGTGGCCAAACAAGTTCTGCTCCATCAGGGGAAAGCTTGACTGTGGAATCTGGCCTCTATTAGCCAGCAAAGCAACTGAGAGCGCCTCTCATATAGGGTGGGCACTTGTATGACCATACAAACCCATAAAGCCTGCCTCTCTGGCTAAAGGCAAATGGGCACAGGTGTGTTGGCATAAATTAGAGAAAAAAATTCTTTCTCTTTTTGAAATCATTGTTTTTTTGAATCATGAATTTTCTAATTTGATATTCTATGACTTCAAACTTACTGGGTGGAGTGTAACTAGCGTTAATCTTGCTAATTTTTCTTGATTTATGCTAATCAGTCTTCTCTATTTTTACTTGCTAATCAGGCGACTTTTTATGCTGTATTTTGAATTTCTCTGAATTTATTATGAGAATTGACAAAAATAGTGGGCCTCCCTCAACTGGGCCATGTAGGGCTCCATTTTTTCAGTCCATGCTGGGTACTATGCTCGGCAACTGCCCGTAATACTTTCGTTTTCAGAAGAAAATATTCTAATTTTCTTGAAATTTCCAGGGAACTCCAACCTTTACTCTCAATATGACATTGATTTGGTAACTGAACGAGTCGAAATGAAGAACTTAAATTATTAACCATGCAATTAAAAAGTATCTGAGTATCCTCCATGTTTTTTTATAGCCACCACAGTATTGATAAATCAAGAACAAATTAGGAAGAAGTGTGAAATCTGCAAGAAGGCAGTTACATCAATGTCAACCAACTTCAACATACCTAATCAATGGATTTTAGTTCTGATCGTTACAAGTCATCTGCAAAGTTCAACAGAGGGTATGTCTTGAAATTGAAAATGCATGCAAGACTAAATTGATGAGTACAAGTCATGAGACATGGACAGAAGGGTCATATTTTCAGTTTGTTGAAATTTTCCATGTCCACCATATGCATACCAGTCATGTTAAGCAGGATGATTTTAATCAATGAACATGAAAGTTGTATTGCAACTGGGGAAGTTATATACTTACTCTCAAACACAGTACTAGGAATTAAACTCGATTTCAGAAAGCTATGTACTTTGTTAAAAGTTTTACTTTTCTAATGTTTCACTGATTCTAAACAGACTTACCTGTGCTAGAAGTAAATTAAAAATTTTATATAAATTGTGAAAGGATTTATATATATGAAAAATAAAGATCACTCACTACCTTTCAAAATGATGCATGTGATAATGAATAAAAAGTGCATGAAACTTCATCATTGTATTCACACCATGGTATAGGAACCTCCTCGTTTCTTCATCAGCTGTTCCAGCATTTTCCAACCTTTTTCATTTGATTACATATATTGATCTAATGACAAAAAAGGGATTTGGTAATGTCATTGAAGAAAAAGTAGAATTCTACTTCAGAAGGTTCCATCCACACAGTATGTATGAGAATATGAGGTAATGAATTTTTTTGTAATTTAGTTGAGTAAGTTTTCTTGTAACAAAGAGCTTTTTTGCAATCAGAATGCACTTTTTTTGTAATCATGATGATTACTTTTTCAATCAGTATAATTTTTTGAGCATGAGAGCATATACATTTTTAACACAATTACTTTATCATCATATTCAATCTGTGTAATGTTTTAATAAATCATTGGGAACTCCAATGACATTCTCAAGTTGGACATTTGCGTTTGGAATTATGACAAAAAAATGAGGTTGCTATTCTCATATTCCATAGGAAGCAGTATGATTTGTAGAAAACTCCACTTTTCAAAAGTTGTAAGGAAAAAATGATAACAAATGTTTCACCATCTGGAAATTTAAATAAATTTCAAAGTTTCTGGTGCTGAGAATTGATGCCAAAATGGCTAGTACTGAAACTGCTATTGCCAAAATGATGGTGTCAAACTGGAGATTCTGAAACATACCATTTTTTGCAGTATACTGTTGGGGTTTTTTTTCTAGTTGAAGATTGTCCACTGTTGAGCAGGAACGGTCAGTATTGCATCAAGAATAAGGATGGCATAGTGCTGACAAATTTGGATAATGATATGTGGATTACATTTAATCGATCAGTTACAAAGATGTCTTTTTTGTTATCTGATTTCAAACCAGGTTCTTCACTTAAACTTAGATGGGAAATAAACATTTTCAGAAATTTTATGTTCAGGTATCTTGCCAATTCGTCAAATACATATCGGTGAACCCAGTGGACCAATTTTGGCAGTGTATAGTCAGAACAACAATTGGAGAGTTGGTGTGGAGAACAAGAACATGCAAAAGCATGACAACAACAGCAAGAATAAAGTTTCCGATGCTTTTGTGCTTATTCAGTCAACTCTATGCATGGATTGTTGCTTCATAATGGCTGTCAATTTCACACAATTCTCACGCAGGTAGTCAGGTTTGACAAAATTATTCAAAATGTCCATACATCCCAGATATAATATTAGATAAGACATTGACATCCTGACGTCAGCTGTTGTAAAAAAATACAGCATCCTGCTCTTATGTAACATTTTGTTCTACCAGAAAATGAAAAAATGCAAGCACAATATTGCATTGTAGTAACAGTCTCCCAATTATTCAATATAAAATAATTTGATAATTAGGTCTCTGAAACTCTAAATGCTGATTAAAAGCAGAAAAGGTAATGTGCTTAGGTTTCACTTTTTTTCTACAGGATGCTATCAAGATGAAAATTTGTGAATTTACAGTGTAAATCGATTTGAGATAATTTTTGGAATGAAAGTTTAGAGACCTTAATTAGTTGCAAGTTAAATGATTGATGTCCAGGTAGATATTTATCATAATGATCTTTGAGATTACAAAAAATAACATATGGCTTTTTCAATATAATGGTTTATATTATCGACTAATAGTACTTGTGGGGTGTAGATTTTTTGATGTTTATTTGTTCATGACACAAAAAATTTATTGTAGTGATCATGTCAATGAAACTTGGAATGGAATGTTGTATTCATTGAACAATGATATATTTGTTAGTTCGGAGAAAAATAAGCCTGCGAATATTGTGAACATGGTTTGGCAAATGGGCTCTGAACCAGGTGGCGATTGTCTCGATAGTTCACCAGTGCAGATTCCAGAAACAAGACAAGGTCAGTAAGGTTGCAATATACAAGGAGTATTTTGGGCGAAAAAATTTTTTGATTTAAGGGAAAACATCAACAACAGGAAAAGGTAAGAAACCTTTTTTGTATTTTTTTGAACGTTAGGCTCAAACTCCGGACCTTGTTGCTACTGTTCACATGCACCAACAAACTACAGGACTTGGTCTAGTTCTAAGGCTAGTTAAACATTTAGTGACCATGAAGAGAGCAACAGCTAGGAAGAAATGTCGGGCTAAATTGATAAAGTGAAGAAAGAAGACAAAGCATGATGATACAACTGAGTGTGTGTGTGTATTGATTTTATCCATACAAAAATGTATGATGAATTAAATTTGATGATTTGACATCTCTAGCAGTGTCCTATGCATTTTCATTCCATGATATAATTGCTAAAAACTGGAGCATTGAATCTGAATTAACCACATGGAACAAAATGTTTACTTCTCTATTTGCAGCAGCATCTTCACGGTATCTGATTATAAATTGAAAAATTGATGTCCATAGAATTTATTTCAGTTATCCCTTGGTGATATGGTAAATCAATATTACCATTATCAGATAATGTATGGTTTAATATTCCACTATGATAACAGTGTTTCAAAAAGCTTCACCCCCTCAAACATTTTGTTACCTTGAATAATGATTAAGTGCAATTATCAGAATTCTCATTATTCAAATGTCTCCTTATTGTGAAAATTCCCTCACCTCAAACAAGTCATTATCCAAAATAATGATTAGTAGGTGTAGGCATAGAACTCTGACACTTTCAGATATACCATAACATCAAATAATGATTAGTGGCAAATGCAAACATTCTATTTAATTTCAAAGGTCATTTGTAGGCTTCTCAGACTTAAGGTGAAGTGTCATTCCATGCTTCAGGCAACACCCTGCGTGATGGCTGTCAGTTCGCCAGTTTAGGGCTGAGCAGGAAACTGGTCAAAATTTACTTCAATACTTAGTAAATAAATTTCAATCTGAATTTCAGTGGTATGCATGGAGTTTAATTTTATGATGGTTGCACTTGATAATTCGAACTAGAAACACCTGTTTAAACCATTCTTTTAGCAAATAAGGATTGTTTTAGGTTGCAAATTTCCGATTCCTTGTCCATATCTTTTCGATTTTTAGGTTGTTTTTTGTGGAGATAATATGGTCAGCACTAAATTCAGATGATCGATCCTGCTTTATTTAATCAGAGAACTGATAAAAAATCATAACTGTAATTGACAATGAGCTCTCAACTTGGTGCAAACCGATACTCAAATGACAAGACACTATAAGTCGAAAAAAATTGGAAAGATGGTCTTTTGGCATTTTTTGGGAAAATTTTGGGCTATTCTCGGATTTTTTTGGGATCCTCCAAATTTTGTGAATTTTTATTGCTGATTGGAAATTGGTCGTTGTGGGCATTTTATTATTCTTTATTTTCAGAGTGATAATAAATAGCTGAATCAGCCAATTTTATATTATCATTCTATATTCTGGTATTTCAGCCCATATACTAGGGATATGATGATTATCCATTTCCACAACCTGGATTCCGGATCCACGTTCCATCAATCTGATCATCCTAGTTTTCTATGACTAGGTTCGATGCTGTAGTACACTGAGACCCAGTCATAAAAAGAGTATATGCACTGTGATTCATAATGTGTCTTTTTTTTCACAAATCAACAATTGCCAAGTTCAATGTGGTGAAAAGTATTTTTGAACAGTATCACACAGGCTTCCTGAAAAGGGGATGTTGCATTGTGTAACTTTGGATGGAGAAGTGGTTGCACCGATTAAAATGACAGATTCAAAATGGCCAAAATACATTTCTTTAGTGACATGATGTTAAGAAATCCACAATTCTATCTATTCTATGCCTAAGAAACTCTTGAAAAAAGATCACAAGATTCATCATCACAAACTTCAATACAACTGATACAATTTAAAATATCGGCCTGAGAGAAAATCTCATGCATCACTATTGTTTTGATCAATGCCATCTGCTTTGCTGGTAGAACCAATTTTGCACTGGCTATGGTGAAATGGATTAGGACAATCCACCCCCAGTAATTCGCCCCTGAGTGATTCGCCCCCAGTAATTGGCCCCCAATTTACTGATTTTTTAATTTAAAAACATCGAATTTCAAAATAATTCCACTGGGTTGTCAGCAGTTATGTAATAGCATTTCTACACGTCCATACACAGAACCTAGAGTTTTTTCCCAGCAGAAATATTCTTTTTTGTTTTTGGTACACTGCAAAGTTGTCACAAAAAAGATAGTGAAGAACAGTCACACATAGAATAATTGTGATATTTGATCATAATCTTAATTGCTCCCCATAGATCCCGATAATAAGTTACAAGAGATGAAGCTGGAAGATGAAAACATGTATGCAACCAGAAAAGAAAAGGAAAAAGACAATGTAAAAAAGAGTAACAAGGAAAACATAGGAGACAGGGCGAAATAAACAATCGTCTTTTCATCTCCTTTCTGCTTCACATAAAATATGGTTACCTAATAGAGGAAATTTCTGAAGATATATTACATAACATATGATGGAGTTGCTTTTAAATCACCTAGGTAGGTATAATACCAGGGGGAACTGCATTGAGGGCAAATTGTGGGGGACGAATTGCTGGGGGCGAATTACTGGGGGTGAATTGTCTTAGAACCATGCTGAAAACCTATTATCCGAATTTCGGCTATATCAGTGTAGTCAACATCTTGTTATTTTAAATATTCAAGATAAGATGCGTGAAACCATCTAAAACTTTCCCAGTTAGTCTTGATCCATCTTTTGTCTTGATTGCATGAACCTTACTGAAATTTTAGGTATCATTATGAAGTGTGAATATCAATATATACCAACTGAATGGCTTTACCTGGAACCATGTTCAACAACTATTCTGTGTATGGAATATCAAGTAGCAGTAGGCTAATCTGGTCCAAAATATTTGTCTTATAAATGCCTATGTACACTTCTTGGTGACGATTCTGAAATTCTACACAGTCTGACAGTTGAGGTATACTAAGCCACATCCGAAAATTCAGTGTAAAAAAGTGGCAGCACGTATACTTTGTTTATTTGTTGGATTTTGGTCTTTAAGGTCAGATATGTATAGACGGTGATACTTGTACACTAGGTCAAACAAACCCTGCCAGAGGCTGCATCTCTGGCCAGTGTTGGATTTGAGATGATGTTCACTTTCTAGTTTTTTGAATCTACAGTTGAAGCAAACATATCCTTTGACAGGGCTGCAGAATTCCTCACCAGACCATAAATTTGATATTTAAATGCTTCACTCTGCTTCAATGTTTTGTTTTCTAAGCTTTTTAATATAGCCAATATCATGTGAAATCTTTGTAAAGTACCTTCCTCATGTACTTTGACAAACACAAAATCGCCCAAAGGTATACTTCCCACAGCAATGTACATGCCGATTTGGTCTCTGTGGGAACTTCTTCCACATAATTTTGATTGATACAGAGATTGATTTTAATGTGGGTAATCTTGGCCATTCTCAAAGTATGCAAAGGCCTTAACATGCAATGGCAAAATTGTGCCATGTTTGATTTATTGATTTAAATAATTGCAGATGCTATAATGCTAAAAAAAGTTTTGCACTGATGACAGCACGTTTATGATGTTCCTAATAATAACACGTGTATAATATCAATTGTAAAGTGTAAAGTTAATTAATGATGAAGTGAAAGGTCGACCGAGACTTTTTAATGTTTTGATCGTTCAAATAGTGAGCTGAACCATGGGAAAGCCGTCATATCTGAAGATTCGAATACGACGATTGGTAGAAATGAGAAAAAAGTGAGTCTGTTCTGTATCCAAAGTAAATATAATGCAGGAACTATTGAAATATTGATAAGAAATTACAAAAACGAACTGTTCTTTTAAAAAAACAGTTGCTGATGCATCAAAACACAGTTGCTGATGTTATGCTCATAAATATAATGGTCTTAAGATCGACTGTCTCTTCGGATGGAAATGCCTCACGAATTGATGAAAGGATTTCAACCCAAAACGTTGGGAATCCGAACGAGCAATCGTACAGCAGTGACAGTAAGTGTCGTTGAATCGATATTTGAGGAATATTCCAATGGCTCAAGAGTTCTCACAAATATCGCATATATTCCATGCTACAGAATATACTGTGGTCCATTGTCTGCATGATGAAATCATTAGACAGTAAAACATGCGTGTCACCAATACAGCGAAACCCATAATGTCAAAACTCAAAGTAACGAGACTCAAAACAGCGATTCTCAATACAGTGATTCTCAAAACGGTGAGGTCTCAAAACGACGATTATCAAAACAGTGATTCTCAAAAGAGCGAATCGTAAAAAGTTTTATGCATTAGAGTAAACGCACATATCACTTATAAAATAAATGTGCAAATTAGGTATGTTAAAATCGTTTTCGGTAGTTAATATTCCGTTGCATTTGGCCATCTAAGTTTCAAATGCTTTTGTGCTGCAGTAGCGGTAGATGTGCACGAACGGACCATTCTAAAATCACAAAAAATATCTGTCAGAAAGACATTTTTGCGAAACGTTTGAAAAAACAAAAAATTATCACAAGGATTCCCGATTAAAGTTGTTTTTTATGGAGCTTAATTGCAAAAAAATTAACTTAATGAAATAAATAAAACAAAATGAAATGAAATAAGCAAATAATAAGATGAAACGAATAACAAAAGAATTAAACAGTAAAGGCGGAACAAAAAAAAATAATAAAGAAATGAAAAATAAAATAATGTAGTATAAAGTAGGTGAAAAATATAACCAAAGTATACAACCTGAAAAAATTAGACAAAAAGAACAAAAAGTGGCTCAAAATAAGAATAATATTTTAAATGGATTTAGTCAATAAAGGAAAAAGGAAGCAAAAGACATGCATATAAATATGTTAATAATAAACAAAACAGAGTAAAAAGCTGTAATGTCATGAAAACACATGCTATAGAGCCATAATGTCAGAAATCTGACAATTCGTGCCAAGATGTGTGACAACCAGCATTCACCAGATCAAAACGGGGGACCAAATAGGTCATGCACCCCACAGCCTACAGTGCCCATATCACCATTCTTCCTTTCAAAAGATAAATTTTTTGAAAATTCGCTATCCTAAGAATGTTCAGAGACTTCGCTGTTTTGAGACATCACTGTTTTCAGAATCGCTATGTTGAGGATTGCTATTTTGAGTTTCGCTGTTGTGTGTTTTGCTGATTACTGCAGTGAGAAAAAACAAATAGGATCTAAAATGTCCACAAAAGGATTTATTCGGTTTGTCAAGATCTCAGGCATGCTGTCTTCTACTCAAAATTGAACAATTTTATGCACATGCTTCACACACAAATAAAACTAATGCAATTTCTCAATTTTTTCCTTTCCTCAATGCACATCGTTGAACTACATTATGTTTCTGCTTTGTTCCTTATGCCATTGGTTAGATCCTAGTCATTATAGAAATATACTGCTGGTCTACTGGATTCTCGTTGTCATGCATCCTGCATACTGTCTTCTTCGACTTTTTTGAGCCAATACAAAATGGCAACACTCTAAGTTTGTATTTTACAGCTTCTAGCTCAAATGAGAGGTCCGAATCGGACAAAGAAGCAGTTGATAATGAAAAGGAAAATATTTGGGTAATCAGATGTTGTAGATTTTTCCTGATATTTTATCATGAGTTTTCATTTTGGTTTTAGCCAAGTCAGACTGCATCACAACTGATGCCTGTTCATCTGTCGGGTAATGATGATGTTGTCTATTTTATGGGTGCTCCACAAGTTTTAACAATACAATCTGATTCCGAACGCACGTCAATTTTTTCCACTGTAACTAAGCTTGCACCATATGCAGCACTGCCACTAGCACCAACAACAATTCTGCTGCACCACACGCTGCCTGCTTTGTCTCAATCACAGCACCATGACTATGCGGCAGGATATCATGATACTATCGTCTGTGAAACTGAATGAAACTGTCTCCGTAATGAAAATTTTATGCTTAAAACGAAAAACGGCGAGTTATCTTCAAAAATGTCTTATTGGAAACAGAAATTTGTAACTTTAAAAGACAACTATTGTCGGCTTCAAATGATTACAGCAAATCAAAAGCGTTGTTTTCAAATCTTCACAGAAGATTACAAGCAGTATCGAAGAATCAATGAAAGTGAAATGATCGTCAAGATAAAACAAATCACAAGTTTGGAACACGACTTGTCTAAAATGAAAAATAGAGAATCAGAAGTCAAAGCCAGTTCTAATGATTCAAATATCATTATGGTCAGGCCTTATGGTAGTTCAGGAAAATATAAACCATATTTTCACATTCCTCGAGCCACAATTTATTCGTCATCGGCATCTTCGAGTAGCTCACAGAAGCAATCAACCATTCTTCAGCATTGTGTTCGCCAAATATCTGGTTGCGATATTCCTGAACAAGCATGCCAGATTATCGCACTATTGGAAAATGGTTCAGCAGTCAGTGAATTAGTTAAAGAACATTTGATCAAGTCATCCACATTTTTTGGAATTCAATTGTCAGCAACAGAAACGTTGAACTTTATGAGTATGATCAATTTGACTGTTTACCAAGTGAAAATGATCAAGCATTTTTTTATTAAAATGAAGAACATAAAATTATTTTGCTCAGACTCACAATTACGAAAGGCAGCAGACCCTGGAAGATCAATGGTCAACTTCTCAATTGAAAAGATTACATTGCAAGAAGAAAAGCAGAATGTGCAAAGATCATGTGTGAAAGCTAAGTGTTTGAAAGATTTCTTAGAAGAAAGTTGGATGAAAACGTGTTCGACACAAAAATTAGTAGATCATGACAGATTTGAAAAGTTTATTTGGGTTGCAGTCGGTGGTGACAAAGGCGGATTGAGCACCAAATTAGTCTTGACATTCTTGAACGTTGAAAATCCACATAGCCTCAGGAATATTCATCTAATTGGTTGTTTTTGTGGCCACAATTCAGCCCACAACATTTGGAAAGCATTCTCGTCTTATAGTGAAGAATTTGACCAACTTAGACAATTGAAACTAACATATCCAGCCAATAATTGTGTCGAAATGAGACCCCTCAAGTTCTTCCTTTTCGGGGATTGCAACTTTCTGAGCCACTTCATGGGTCATCAAGGATCGTCATCATCAAAACCATGTGTTTTTTGCCATATTCATTTGGGCGAGTTGAGAAAACCGACCATCCAAACGATCGTACACTCAAAAGCAGCCAGCTGCAGTTTGCCCGAAATTATTCACAACGTCAAATCGTACAGTATATCCTGGATATCAAAGGGCACTGCACAAATGTTTAATAATATCACAGCAATGCCATTATTACCCATCGAAATCAGTCATATTGCAGTTCCTGTAATGCACATACAACTTGGAATAGCAGCAAATTTATGGTCTATGATGTACAACCATTGCCTAAACCATGACCTTCAACAAATGGGCATGGAAGAAATGACTACTAAAAAATCGGCAGCCAAGATAATGAAAGATAAAGCTGAAAAATGCAAACAGAAAAAAGAAGAGCTTGAAAGGATAAAGGCATGCATGAAAATGATGAAGCGTGCCCATAGAATTGCAAGCTTGATGGCTAAAGAAACAGGGAACAGTGAAGAATCAGATACTGATAACAGATGCTCAGCTGAGCTATGCTTTGCTGAAGAAATTTGTGGCGACGATGCACTGTTTTGGGTGCAATGTGATTCTTGTAAAAAATGGTATCACGCAGAGTGCATGTTGGTTTTCAATGAAGAAGAGTTCCAAAATGATGCCGAACAGACTACATGGTCTTGCCTTTACTGTGAAAAAAATCAAATGATCAATGCCAACACCATTGTTTTGAAATTAGACGAAAAACTGAAGGAATTTCAACTGGCTGTTGATAATCAGCGAGGTCAATATGATCACACAAGACTTCAGTTCAAAGAGCAAAAAAATTTGCTAAAATTCGTACAGGGCCAAGCAGTATTCACATTCGAATCTGGTTTAGATCAACTGAATATCGATCATTTAGCATACCATAGTGGCACCTTTTTTTGGTGAATGTTTTGAACCATATTGGCCTTCCCCATCCTTTGGGTAATTGTATGAAATTACTATAGTCTACTCATTTTCAAATGAGCCTCAGAAAGCCAAATAGGCTCACAAAGTTCCAATCCTATCTAACACATGTGCAGGAGAACAGTACTTGCTTTCTGCTCATAATAAAAGAATTTGAGGAAAAAACATAGTTCACTTTCATAGAAATACCTCTCTGTATGTCACCATTCACAATCCTTTTCTTCTGTTGTCAATCCTGCAACTTTTAATCTTCCATAGGCAATCACTTCCATAAAATGCTAACAGGTGATCGCCCAAAAAAATTGACCGAGGCATTGTTCCTAGTAGACATTAATCATCAAAAGACGTTCCAATACTTATTCACTCTATTGGGCAGGATTCATGAAGTTATTACTGCACCCCACTTCCTTGAACTTGCTGAAATTAACCAATTAGGCGTCGACTGTCAAACATTTGGAACCAGGATATTGGAAAATTTCCCCATGGAAAGGTACATTGGAATGATTTTACAGATCATATAGCATGGAAAGTTTTGAGTAATGATTCACAGTTAATCAGCTTTTTTTCAAAAGACTCACCAAATTTTATTCAAAAAAGTTCAGAAGCTTATTGCAGCATTCAAATTTTTCAAAATGAGATTTCTATGACTCAGGTAGTCAAGATTCTATGGATATCAGTGAATAGTTGGCCAATTTTGTTTTATACGGTATTGCTCATTATGCTACTGTCATGCAGGAATAAGGCAATTTCAACACTTGCATATTTTACTTCAGAACAGAGATGATTTTGAAACCAATTTCAGATTCACCTATTAGTAAAACATATTCCGGAATTTGCTGTCAGGCATGGTAAACTAGGAATGTTGAGCAAACAACGCTTGGAGGCCTTGCATGCAAAAATGAATCGATTCGGCAGAACTTTTGCTGGCGTTTGCTGTCCATTGAATTGGCTAGAAATGGTCATGAAGCAGAGTGCTAGCGCGTCATCTGTATCTGCTGCTGCAAGGACAAACTTTTATCCGACACCCAGAAAGTTGCACAGAAGGTTGTGAACCATACATGCAATAGCTCAGTGACAAGAGGGTGCATTCGGCCTTAGATTCTTGGAAAATCCATGCTATCCGATAATCATCTAGGGATGGGGCGAAATAGAAACATTGGTAAGGTTCGATTTAAACTCTATTACATGCATGTTCTCAACATTCAAGATTTTGATTATGCCGTTTTCATTAATTACGGTTTACTTTTATTCATTTTCTCCCGATTTTTATTTATTGTGTTGAGGCTTCTTGATTTGCATGCGTTGCGCGGTTGTTTCTTTGCATGCCTTATTTTTGTAGTCATTTGTAGTAAAGTAGTAACTACTGATAAAGAAAAGTATTCCTGTTGGGGCTCGCTCGAACCAATAGCTTCTGAATGAACTGCCCAAGGATCAAATCAAGTCGTTTTTCCACAAACAGCAGAATTGGCGATTCCATGCAAAACACCTGCATCGATGATATTTGTCGATTACCAAACTGATTGGTTTACAATATGACTTCCAACATACAAAAAAATTAAACACAAAGAACAAAAAGTGGCTCAAAATAAGAGGAATATAGAAACGAGTAATGAGGAAAAACATGAGAAAAAAAACAAACAAAAAACATGCATGTAGACAACCCTGTAGCCAGGAATTTTTTTTTGGGGGGGGGGGGGGGAATGCCGTGCCACACATTTTTGACACTCAACTCACTATAAAATCGGCATTTCTCGCATGCTTTTCTTTTTTCTGACTTGACTTGAAAACAACCAAAGGTCCCTAATTTTGCCTTTTTCTTACACTTCAAACATTTGGGCAGGGGGCCATGGCTCCCCCAACTCCCCCTGCCTACAGGCCTGCATGTAGATAATAAACAAACCAGAATAAAAAGTTGTAATTTCTTGAAAACACATGCTATAGAGCCATAATGTGAGAAATCTGACGATTGGGGCAAAAATGTGACCGCCAACATCTCCTACACCAAAATGGAGAAGTAAATAGGCTATGCGCCAAAACGTCTACCCCGCCCAATGTTCATTCTACCATTTCAAAGATAACTTTTTTGAAAATTCGCCATTTTGAGAATCTATTCTGAGAATCACTGCATTAAGACTTTGCTGTATTGAGTCTTGCTATTTAGCGTTTCGCTGTTGTGTGTTTTGCTGAATAGAGGTGAAACCACCTTGAAAGAGAATTCAATTGAAGTCTGCATTACAGTATGCCATACTCTATGATGCGCAAGATGGAAAAGTTTGCATTACTACTCAGAAAACGCGTTCTTATTACTGTAATAGTGTTAATTCAAACTCCAATTTCTACGCACCTGAATTCACATGAAGGGCATATGAAATTGATAAAGAAACGTTTCTTATGCACAAGCTGCAGTTGAGTTATAAAACTGCTATAGATTGGAGACAATTCTGCCAAATATTTACCACAAATACTTTGTCATACTTTGTCTTGAATCCCATTCCTCTTGGTGAGGACATCAGCCCGGAATGCTGGTAACCCAGGTTCGACTCCTGACTGCACCCTATTTTTCAAACCCATTCCTCTTGCTGGAATTCGTGATATGGTAGAAATTGATGGAAGCAGTTTTGTATGGTGAAAGTTTAATAGAGGTCGTTTGGTACGCAAATTGTGGGCATTCGGGGTTATGACCTAGAAACAAAAAGAAAGTTTCATGGTTCCTGTTGACTGAAGAAATACTCAAACATTATTGCCAAATATTCAGCAGTTTATTTTGCCTGGGACCACTGTTATTTATGACATGTGGGGGCCTACAATATCAAAAACAGCATGGGTTAGGAGCATTTAACCATTAACCATTCCATAAATTTTATTGATCCAATCATTCACATGACTAAAAATCATGTCCTGTCTGTGTGGCAAAAAGTTAAAGAAAACGGTGTCATTTTGGTATGCACTTTACAGTGCCTACAAATTATTCGGCCGATTTTTTTTGGTGCCATTTTTTGGAATTAATTTCATCATTTTGTCAAACATATTCCCTTTGTTTACCCTGAAACTGTGGTTTAAGGATTTTATACTTTGTTTTACAACTGTAGTCATTTTTTGTTAATGCGTTTATTACAATATATGCATGTGAGTGTGATATCTTTTGGGTTTCATCAATTTACCAAATTTCAACTGAAAAAAGTGGATTTTATCATAATCCCTAAAGAATGTAAATTTTGAAAGATAGGCTACACAATAAACTGCACAGGCTGATAAAGACGTAAATCACATGGTCAATATAACTGATAGTATGGAAACCTACTAGGATAATCTAGTTCATATGTTTTGGGCAGTCAAGTTGTTGAATGTAGTTACAATGGTCACCTAATGTAAATTGATTCAAGTTTTCGAACTGTTTTCGATAAATTAAGATTGTAACTAAATAAGACCTCTAAAAGTGGTAAATTTGGTAACCTGCAATAGAAAAAGAGAATGAATTTTCCTGAGCAACTCCTTTTTCTATCTTACTTATAGAAAAGGTCAGAATTTCGCAATGCATTGAAAATATGATAATTCCTCAGTGCATACTGAACCTGCACGTCAAAGCAGGGGGACAATTTTATTTGCACAAAATGTTGCTCTGGTTCCCAACCTATATGGTTGTACTTGTCTGAAAACATGCTCCAATCGGGAAACTGTTGGCCTGCGGATTCCATAATCGATAATTATTGTCACCTGGTGTTCAGGCACAGTTGTGAGTACCATTTTTGGGTGCCTGTATGGCTCTTCCGCTTGTTGCCAGGTATTAAAAATACTCTTCCAGAATGAGTTGAAAACATGGTATTTTTCAAGTATGTTGATATGTGCCCTACCTTATTTCACAATCATTTGCTAAGCATAGTTTGATGCTTAATTCGATAATATAATTTGAAGGTATGTTGGCCTCACGAATGAATTTATTGAAGTGTTCATTTAAACAATGGCATTTTAATTTTTCTTCCAAAGTTAAGTAGCCAATAATTTGCAGCAGAATTTCCAGGAGGAAAATTTTCTAGCATCATCATAAAAAATAACTCAATCACCAAGAAACCTGTGCACCCCTAATGCACACGCACACAAAACTCAAACCTTAACTTGAAACTTACATAGAAAACGTGATAAAGATTTGAGTTTATATCAAGATCAGCAAATCTGTTACTTTGTAGCCTTCCCGGAACTTCTCATCTTCGTATGCTTTTCAGTAAGCTGTTCCGTTTTATATGCAACAAATATTAGTTCGGATTTATGTGCCATATTGAAGGGAAAAAAATTTTCTTCGGAAAAAACAAACAAATAAACATTCATAGGTATATGTGCTTTTTATGATTCAGCCTTCATCTATCTTTTTGATCTCGTTAAACTTTAATCAGCAAACTATATATGCATAAACCTTTCTTATTTCATTCTTGTTTCCTGTAAGGAATATCTGGAACTTCAGGAATATGCTGATGTCAATTCCTTCCAGCCACATGGGTACAGAGTCCATTTTTTCTGATATCATTCGACCTTGCTGGCCCGAACAAAAGGAAAAAAGGTGAGTACTTTGTTGATTTTTGTAATGTGCTATTGTATGCAAAACAGGCATATGGTAGGTATATATCCCAATCTGTATGCTTGTTATTGACATACATGGAAATCATGGTAGCTAGTGTCTTATTGAATCTTTCTGTGAGGCCATCTGTCTGTGGGTGATAAGATGTTGTGTTGACTTTTCAGGTGCCACATAATTCACAAATTTTAAGCACTAATGCTGACAAAAAATTTGCTCCTTTGTCTGACAAAAGAACAAGAGGGCACCAAAGCCCAAAATTATTGCTGTAACAAAGACTTTTGCTGTAGTTTCTGCTGTTCCATCTGGTATGGCTATGGTGATTGCATACTTAGTTAGGTATTCTGTGAAAACAATAGCATATTTGTGCCAGTTTTCTGTCATTGGTAAGGGTCCTAATATGTCAAAAGCCATTCTGTTAAAAGGTTCTGTTAGGGGTATGGGTATCCAAGGTGCTTTTGTTCTCTTCCCTGTCGTTTTCTTCATTGTGCAACTGTACATTTTTCACAATGTAACTGGGTTTCCTTATACATTCCTGGCCAGAAATAATCAGTTCTGATTCTGGCTAAGGTTCTAACAAATCCTAAGTGACCAGAAAAACATCATTGTGACAAGCTTCAACAATTTCTTCTACCATGCCTCTGGGTATGACTAACTTAGGTTCGGTTTCTCATGCCTTAGGTATACGGTACAGAATATTTTCACTGATCACATAGTCATCACTCATGAGTTGCACATGTTGCATTTCTCTAAACTCAAATGGTAATCGATTAAATAGCATGTACTCAATATACTTTCTACAAAATTCATCTTTCTATTGTGCTTCTCGAATATTCGTTAGCATCTTATGAGTCTCATTAACATTGGTAACTGCAGCACAAATGGGGTGCATCAGCATTCTTATTCACTCGTCCAGGTCTATGCTTGATGTTGACTTCCTGAAATTCTTGAAGGGCTAATCCCCATCTTGCAATACCTCCAGAGGGATTTGGTTTCGAAAAGACACTACTCAGGGCTGAGTGATCTGTGTAAATGGTAACTCTCTGTTGATAAAGATACTGTCAGAAGTGTTTCACTGCCCAGACAACAGCTAAACCTTCTTGTTTCATTACCGAATAGTTTCTTTCTGCTTTGCTCAAGCTTCCCCTAGCAAAAGCGATAGGTTGCTCTCCATTTTTGGTCTGTTCTGAAAGCACTGTACCAATACCTTCTATAGATGCATCAGTGTATAGTATGAATGCATTCTGAAAGTCCGGGTGAATAAGCAAAGGTGATGTAACAAGGGCGTTCTTCAAGGTTTCAAAACTTTCTTGACATGCTGATGTCCAGTCATATTTCTGATTTTCTGTTTCAAAAGTTGATGAAGGGGGTGAGCTTTTCTGGCAAAGTTTCTGATAAATCGGCGATTGTAGCTTGCTGAACCTAAAAAGCTATGTAACTGGTCAACATTTTTTGGATTCGGAAATTGTTTCACTGCTTTTATCTTTTCTTCATCCGGTCGAATTCCAGTTGCTGAGACTTGGTGACCAAGGAATGAAATTTCTGACTGCAAGCAGTGACATTTCTTGAGTCCAAGTTTCAATCCTGCATTTTGTAGCCTTTGAAAAACTTCTTCCAATCATTCAAGGTGCTCCTCAAAAGTTCTTCCAAAAATTAATACATCATCCAAGTAAACTAAATAGGTCGACCACTGTAATCCACTCAAAACTGAATCCACAAGTCTCTGAAAAGTTGCAGGTGCATTGCATAATCCAAAAAGCACTACTGAAAATTTCGAATAGTCCATTGTAAGTTATAAAAGCTGTCTTTTCTCTCTCTTTTTAGTAATGGGTATCTGCCAGTATTCCCATGCATGATCAAGTGTTCAGAATAGGGTGGCTCCATGTACAGCATCAAATATATCATCTATTCTAGGTAGCAGGTAACTGTCTTTCTTGGTGATACTGTCAAGTTTCGGGTAATCTATGCAAAAGCAAAATCCTGTCTTCTTGGGCACCAGAACCACTGGGCTGGCCCATGAACTTTGCCAGGGTTTGATCACTCCTTCGTCAACCATCTTATTGGTTTCCTCATCAATGGCTTCTCATTGCTTGTAGGGTACTCTATAGGGTATCTGCCTAATTGGTCTGTTGTCTTCAGTATCAATCATTTGTTCTGCTAAGTTAGTTTTTCCTAAATCTGTTTCATCTCTGGCAAAAAGTGAAGAGAATTGGGCGAGTAACTGTCAAGATTGACGACCTTGCTTAGGGCTAAGTTTCCCCTGTTTGATTTCCTCATTGATTACTTCTAGAACTTTTTCTGGTATCATACCATTGTTTCCTGCTTCGTAACTACCCTGGCTGACCAATAGTCAAAGTAAAAACCTGACATCAGGGTGTTTCAGAGGTTTCATTGCATGACCATGGTTGTCTATATACTCGAACTTTCCCTACTTTGGTGTTTCTATACAGAATAATGGGTGTATTTGTGACATTCAGTACACTAACTGGTATGATTCTATCACCTGGTCGCACTAAACATGAAATGAATTGTAATTGAAATCGATTTAAAAATCGTGGGATTGGTTCAAAAATTGAAGAGTCAACTTTAGCATATGGGGCTTTTAATCTAGCTGTAACAAAAGTAATGGATCTGGGTGCCAAAGATATGGTCTCGTCTAGAACAGCAATTCGACCTCAGGTCTCTGGTAGATATATCTTAGTGTTTTCATCAGTACTGATTTGTTCCCAAAGTCAATCTGAGCTTTCTTCCACTGTAAATCAGTTTTAGCAAATCAACGTAAATAATCAGTTCCAAGCAACAGATCATAGGTTGAATCTTTAACTATGTGAACTCTTAAAAATTTTACTGGAGGTACTACAGAATTCCTGATATTAAGTGACACTTTGATCCAACATGATGCTACAACCTCAGTCCTGATGTTTTTAAATACTCTAAATCCTGGTATCACAGCTGGTAACAAATTGTATCCTCTCTGAGTAGCTAAATCTAAACCTATCAGTGAAATGTCTGATCCAGTGTCAATAAGGGTTGTAACTAGGACTTCAAAGTCTTCATTAATCCAAACCTCGATAGTTGGGCATCAATCCTGACACAAACACCTGTGGTTAGGGACAGTTGGTAAATTATTCCTCATCTTGGGTTTCATTGGGGTGACTATCTTTTTGTAAAGAAGAATTATTTTTAGATAAAGTTTACTGTAGTTTTATTATGACAAATTGTTTTCTTATTTTTATGATTTCTAGACGATATTTGTAATCCTGTCACTAGTTCCTAACACTGCCATTCCAGAAAGTTCCAAACTCTGACCAATTTGCGTCAATACCTCAATCCTGAACTTACCAATCCTATAGTCAGCATACATGGTTGATTCATTAGCCTTGGCTAATGCAGTTTGGACCTTATGTGTCTGTCAACTATTTATCATAGCAAATGCTATCTAGTCCAGCTATCTCACCAAAATATGTGATCCAATGTCCTATTCTTATCTAACAATAATGAAACCTATCTAAATTTTACCACACCCTAACTACTCTAATCCTCTACCATAAAACCTCCTCCATATAACCTAACATTACCAGTTTTCTAAAAGTACCAATTTTCAAATAATAATTTTTAGTGTATTTTGTTAGCCTTAAAACTTTTCATAATTTGTTAGTTTAAATTTCTAAAGTTCGCCGTTGGGCATTTGGATATACCTTTATCGAGAAATTATGGCGCCATGTTTGTTTTATGCATGGAAAAGTAGTTTTTTAAATTGTTAGTTTATTCAATAAAAATCTCAAAAGTCTTCATTTTTCATTTTGTCATTTGCCTTTGACAAAAGATAGCGAGGCTGGAAAAAATTTAATTTTTAAATTAAAACAAAAACAAAAATTACATTTTTCAACATTTTTTCAAAAAAAAACTTTTTTCTTATCAGTTCCTGTGCTTTTTTGCTTTCCTTTCTTTTTATGAATTTTGTATTCATTTTCTTCTGTATCTTGGGTGTCACATTAGATAAGGCACAAATTGTTTAGTGACCCAAATAAAATTTTTTTCTTGTGTGCAAAAAATTTTTCAGTTCTACAGCAAGGTTACATAGCTAGCATAGAACAAAAATCATTTCCATATTCACGACAGCTGTCATATTCAGTGCAAAATCGCACTAATTCTTGTTTCTACAGCATGGTTATTCAGAAATAATCAGCATAGAAATTTTCAAATCACTTATACAGCACAGTTATCAGTTCGATAATGAGCATAGAAAAATTTTTCAATTCTGCAGCACGGTTATTTCCACAAATCTTTGCGACTGATCTCGACAGCACAGCTAATTTTTTTCCAAGCAAGCATAGAGATAACCTTCTCAATTTTCACACAAACGTGAAAATTAAATTTTTGTGTTTTGTAAATTATAATTTTCATTTTTTCTGTAAAATTCAAGTGTGGATAAACCAAAATCAAGCTCAAAACGTTTAAGAAATCAACCTTTATCTGATCCAAACTTATCCTTAAGTGAACAGTACAAAAACATAATTCATAGTGCAAGAAAGTCAGTTGTATCTACCACTGAAGATCAAAAAGTTTCTAACATGGCAATTGACCCGAATGTGTTAGAACTGACTATTAATCAAACCTTAAAAAATATCTTAGCACCTGTTGATCAAGGAATAAATGATCTTTATACTATGCAAGATGACACACAATTAGCTGATACAAATAGAAAAATTGCCAATCTCACACAGGTTCTTCAAACTGTAAATCTGGTGGACACAACTGTAGAAATAAGAAGAGCCATGCGATTTAATCCTATCTTCCCTCTGAGGCCCCCTACAATGTTTTGGGCATCTTTGGGTGAAAATTAGTCAGACTGGTTCGAAAAATTGGAACAGTACATGTGTTTACAAGGTATCTCTGACACAGATGATGTATACAAAAAAGCCTATCTTGAAGCAAACTTGTCAATTAAAATGTCCTAATAATCCTCCAACCGCCTATGATCAGTTTAAGCTGAAACTCATAGTAATTTACCCAGATGGCAGAGATTGTGATGTCAATCAGCAAATCATCTATGATCGTAAGCAGCCTTTTAATGAAACTGCAGTTGAATATCTTGAAGCACTTCAAAAATTAGCATGCGCTGCATATCCAAACCTTGACCAAAATGCAAAGCAAACAATCATCAAACCTATCTCCTTACGTGGCTTGAAAAATCAAATACGTGAAGCTATAAAATTCAGGGAATTTTCCAGCCTTTCAGAAGCATGTAAATCAGCTTGTTATATGGAATCCCAGCTTATGAGAGAAGATATCTATAGAGGTCACTCATCAAATAACAATACAACATGTTCTTTAGCCATTCAAGATCAAAAAAATAAACGACTTGAAAATCAACTACACGAGCTCCAGTATCAAATAAAAGCAGCAAATTCCAATCATCTACAACTGTATTGTAACCTGTGTAAAACCAATACCCACATTACCGAAAATTGCCGAAAATGCAACAACCATGATCAATATCAAATCCAAGCAAGAAAATGTGCCATTTGGCTAATCAATGTCGTTCGCCATGTAGAAATTGTGGACGAACAGGTCATAAGACCTCTGCCTGTCTTATGTCCAAAAGAAAAGGTAACAATCAATCTTCTTTGTTCAACAGAAATGGTAACTTCAATTTTCATCGACAAAACCCAGCACGAAACAATTTTTCATCAAAATACTATCTGTTCCCTTGATCTTGAAGATGAAAATTTAGCTATTTTTTATTCAGAACCCATGTCAAATGAAATATCAGATGCTTTTGTAAATTGCAATTTAGATCCATTTTGTACGTGCAAATATTGTCTTCAACATGGTACAAAAAATGATTTGGACAAATGGCAGACCAATACTGCACAACCGATCATTCCACAAGTTGACCCACCACCACCATAAAAATATCAAACAGAAACAATCATGGACACTGATCATCCGAAAACACCACAAATTGATGAGCATGAATTGGCTATTGACAAACTCACATAGGCCCTTAACACCATTGAAATGGAATGTGAGCACGAAGATGATCTGATTATTAAAGAAAAATGCAGAAAGCATGCATCCAGTATAAAACTGCAACTAGCTCAAGTCATAACCAGTAAGATCAAACCCATTTCTTCTTGTGTTGCATCATTTTTAAATGTATTCCCTATTTCAAAGGTTAAAGGTTATCTGGAATCGATTGTTAACCATGATGAACCAAAGTGCATTTGCAATTCTAAAACCACACACCTCAACTTTTGCAGTGACAAGATAATTTATTTTTTTCATATTACCAGTATCATATTCTTAAGCTTAATTTTCTTAATGCCGTTTAGTAAAGAATATCAAATATGTGGTGCATCAAAAACTGGTCATGCTCTCGAAATTCCTAGAAACATAAATTGCAAACCTCCTACCGAAATTTTAAAGCCATACTCTCTCAACCTCACAGTCTATACCCCCAGAAGTGAACCAATCTTTACAAAAGCTTTTAAATGTTTTGTTAGAAATCGTTTCATATGCACAAATATGGGGTTATTTGGATCAAAAGGCATTGTTGTTGATCAGATTTCCACAACTCATGTCAATGCACTACAATGCATGAATGAGTAAAAAATAAGACCTATCATAACAAAGTTCTTGTAAAAATGCATGATGGATTGTGGTCCACCAATCAGTCTTTAACTGTAAATTTTTCTTGGTGTTGTAAAGATTTTTGTCAAACTATCGAAAATTTTTTCATAGAGGAAGGTCAAATAGCCACCTTGGATGGTAAACTCCTATCCAGTGACCTTGGTGATTTGGGTGGTTGTGTACCTAATGCAGGACAATGTGCCAATCAGGAAAGTACAATCATCTGGAACCAAACAACCTTTACACACATTTGTCCAGTAGTTCTGAAAGATACCTACATGGCTAAAATCAGTGGCAAGTATATCATTGTCGACCAACTTCAAGGAGCTTTTAAGCTCAAATCAGCTTACAAAAATTGCCTGGAACTACCTAATGCCTTATATACTTATCAAGGAATTGTTATCATGATTAAAAATGGTTATAACATAAACATGACGAAAAAATACAAAATTTCTCTTCGGATCCAATCAACGCAAAGCTTAATTATCTCGAGCATAAAATTATTGAAAATGAAAAACAAAATTTCTGATACATCTGGCTAGAAATGTGCCTCTATGCTCAAAACTATTTGGATTTAATTTGGAAAATGCTCTTGTTTGACCCTACCCTTGGAATCCCTGCTTTGCTGCAAAGATGGGACATAACAGCTGACTTTACAGGGGAAATTTTAACAGTATGGTCTTGCAAGAAAGTGGAAGTTCGGAAAATTTATGATGACCATAAAATCGGTTCCACGTGTTATAAATATCTACCCATTCTTGTTGACAACTATACTATGTTTGTGACCCCCGGTGGAATAGACCTAACGGAATTTAGCTCAACTGTTGATTGTACTCATCAACATGTGTCTATTTTCAAGAAAAACGCAAAATGGACCGCTAAAACTGGACCTATTCACGTTAGCTATGTTTCAGTGGAATTACTATGAAAAGGCCACCATAAAATGTTTCAGTTCGATACTCCATCTATTTTTCATGATAAATTAGCTTTGGCTCTGACAAATTTTGCATTTTTGTGCCAATATCTATCTAAGACACAAAAACTAGAAGCTATTTTGAATAATGTTGTTAATTATACATCAGCTCTTTCTTTGCAGCCTGATGTAATATACAGTACCTTATCAGGTGCAGGAACAGGTGTAAAAACAGCTATACATGGAATAGGCCAATCTTTTGAACATGTTATTAAAACAGAAGGTGACATATAGTCAAATATTTTTTGTAATTTGATCAACGGACCACTTCAACTTATATTAAATAGTGTGGTCATTCTTCTCGTCATTTTAGCTATGTTATTTAGCATACGTTGTTCTTATTTGGTATATAGCTAAATGAAAAGCTAGACTCCAAAACAACTGTTCTTGTGAACCGCCTATTTCTTTTGGCCAAGCTCTTTTAGAAATGTCCAAAATCCAAACAAAAACGAAAAATAAAATGGACCGTCCTTCTTCATCCAAATTTAACGTTTGTTTCAACAAAGTTAAAAATAAGGTAAATATAGAAGAATCATTAAATCTTTGCATAAATTCACAGAAAAGAACACCATACATTAATGTTACCTTCAAAGATCAACTTACAGTACATGCATTAATTGATACAGCATCTGTCTACTCAATCATTGATGCTGATATTGTCAAAAAAATACCAAACTTAAGAATTCTCACAACAACTGCTCATCCTATAGCAGCTGATAAAAGTCCGATTAAGCTTAGTGGAGCAGTTTTCCTTACAATTTCAACTTATGACGTTTCAGAAACTCTCCTTGTTCAAATACAAGAAAATTGTATGGCAAACTTGATCTTAGGTACAAATTTTCTTAATCGATTTAAAAGCATTGAATTCAATTGGGAAAATTCTTTTATCCGATTCAAAAATTGTCATATTCTTTGTGAAGGTATGAATTTTAATTCTCCATCAAATCGAAGTGCATTATTCATTGATGAGACAATGTGCCTCGATCCAAGATCTGTGAATATCATTTCTGCTATGGTTCCCAAACCATATGCAAAACTGTTAAATGACATCATTTTTCAACCGAAACTTATGGGAGAAAAGTTCCAAAATATCTATTTTGCCTCATCTATTGGTAAGATCACCAATAATTGTATCCCCATTCAAGTTATTAATTTGAATCCGTATACAATTGAGCTTTATTCAGGCACGAAAATTGGTGATATAAAATGTTTTGCTGATCAATCTCCCTCAAATCTTAGCAGAAACACTGTTGAAAGTCAAAATTTCGAACATAATTCCCAACTCATTACTCATGAATGGATACAGAAAAATTGTAATGTTTCACTTCATTTGAATGAACCAGACAAAAACAAACTTTTTGATTTACTATTGCGCTATCCTCATTTATATGTACTTGATGAAAAAGACACGGGAAAAACTACATTAGTTCAACATGAAATTAACACTGCTGATCACAAACCTATCAGAAAGTTTCTTTTCCGAACATCTCCAAAGGAGAAAGAATTTATCACAAATGAAGTAAAAGCCATGGAAGCTAAATATATCATCCAAAATAGTACTCCACCATGGTCTACCAACTCAGTTTTGGTACCAAAGAAAGATGGTGGATACCGATTATGCATTGATTTTCGTGGCTTAAACAAAATGACAAAAGATAATGTGTACCCCTTACCCAGAATCGACGACATCCTAGACACACTAAATGGCATGTTGTACTTTACAACCCTAGACCAAGCCAATGCATATTGGTCCATTCCTATCACACCTCAGGACTGAGAGAAAACAGCCTTTTTGACCCCAACTGGTCTATATGAATTTAATTACCTACCATTTGGTTTGTGTAATGCGTCTGCAACCTTTCAGAGGTTAATGGACCTACTTTTATCTGGTTTACAATGGTCCACATGTCTAGTCTACCTCGACGACATTCTCATATTTGCCAAATCACATGATTAAATGCTTTCCCGACTTAAAGCAGTTTTGGATCATTTACTGCATGGTGGAATGAAATTATGTCTTAACAAATGTAAATTTAGCTTTCAAGAAGTCAAATATCTTGGTTACAAAATATCAGCTAAAGGCATTAGCCCAGACGACTCAAAAATCCAAGCTGTAAAAATTATTCAGGCACCCAAAATGGTAAAAGAAGTAAAATCATTCCTAGGTCTTATATCGTATTATAGAAAGTTTATACCAAACTGTGCTCAAATCTTCCAACCTTTGACCCAACTCTTGAAAAAGAATGCAAAATTTGTGTGGGGGAAAGACAAATGACAGCTTTCGAAAACCTGAAAAGTAAACTAATTAATCTGCCAATTCTGAACCATCCAGATTTCACAAAACCCTTCATTCTACAAACTGATGCGTCCAAACAAGGTATAGGAGCTGTTCTCACTCAAATTGATTCTGATACTAAGGAGCACCCTGTTGCTTTTGCAAGCAGAACTTTAAAACCAGCAGAGAGAAATTATCCGATCACTGAACTTGAAACTTAAGCAGTCATTGAATTTGTAAAGTATTTCCGCCCATATCTTTATCAACAAGAAGTTACCATTCGAACTGATCATATGGCTGTAAAATCAGTTTTGGAAAAATCAAACCCTAAAAGACATATAATTTGCTGGGGACTAGCATTAGCAGGTACAAAATTGAACATTCAGCCCAGAAAAAGACACGAATTCCAATGCAGAGACATTGTCAAGATTTCCTGGTCCAACAGTTAAACGTGTGTTTGATATAGAAATTGATGACATTGCACGTCCACAAGAAACAAAACAATATGAGTTCAACATCAACCCCATCTCTGAAGAACAAATTGACTTGGAAAATTTGCAGAGAAATGACGAACTCTTGATACCAATAATCACATCATTTGGTGAAGGAAGAGAAGAAAGTGATTCTTTTCCAACCTATCTGCTCAAAACTAACATATATAAAATCGAGAATGATATTCATAAAATCGTAATTCCCACATCATTGATAAACTTAGTCATCCAAACTCATCATGATGATGAACTAGCAGGACATTTTGGTTCAAAGAAGACCATACAGTTAATTGAAAAACGATATTTTTGGCAAACCTGGATGACAGATATAACAAATTATTGTAAAATGTAACGACCAGTTCTTAGTGATACTTTACTTGATCCAAGAACAGAGATGGGGACAAACGGGGCGATTAGTGAATGCGACAGCTATATTATAAAAACGAAATCGACGATTGCTTTGGTCGTCGATAATACAAGAAAACGAATGCCTGCAAATAAACTCGCTTCCTCGCTTTGGAAATCTCACTTTTCAATGAAGAGATGCTTGCAAATAAAATTAACAACCGCAAATTCTGATTAAGTCATGCTTTGCTTCTCTTTAAATATAGCTTCTGTGGCCACTCCATTGATTTTGAGGGAGGTCTTGTTTCTGTCGATCTTCTTCCACCAATTGCTGCTTCGCTTACCTGTTTCGGCCATCTGTATGCTTCTTTAGCCACGTCTCTTGCTTTAATTTATTCTTAATTTCCATGCTTACATGCTTTATTATACAGTATGCTTTGCTGCACCTATATGTTTTTGGTTTTTCATGTGTTTTTCGGTTTTCCATGCATTCTTTCTAAATCTTCTGTCTGGGTCGGGATTTCTGTACTACCTACATGGGCAGATGTGTTTACGCATCTGGGGGGAATTATTGTACTTACGGAATGTATATATTCATGTGCATTATGAGGGCCAGGTGCCAATGTGCAAATAATTATGTATGTCTTAATTGGGTCAATGGGGTGTGGGATGATCAAAACAGAGTGCTTCAAATGAATTTATGAGAATGTTTGGGTGTGAATTCCAGACACCCTTGAGACGATAGATTAATAAATGAAATTATATTTGATAAATGAATATCACAAAGTGTACATTCTGTATTTAAATTACTGCGTTAGCATGTACATTACAAAAACCTGTACAATCTGCCAGAAAAATAAACCATTGTGGAAAAAGACTAAAGCTTCATTAAAACCAATCCCAATCGATGGACCTTTTGAAAGAATTGCTGTCGACTATATGGGTCCCTTACCGCTGACCCAACAAGGAAATCGTTTTATCGTTGTTTTTATCAACTGATTTACAAAGTATATTGAAGCATTTGCAACACCCGATATCACAGCTAATACTATAGCCCAACTTTTTGTAAATCATATAGTTTGTCATCATGAAGCTCCAAGCATTTAAGAGTCCGATCAAAGGACAGATTCTACATCGGAGCTCATGGCTGAAATCACTCAACTTTTTAAAACAAGAAAAATACATACCTCAGCTTATCACCCCATAGCTAATGGAGAAGTTGAGCATGCCAATCAAACCTTAATTACCCAAATCCAAATGTACATTCAAAATAGCAACCATGCAGATTGGGACCAGCATTTATCATATGCCATTTTTGCAACTAATATCCATATCAATGCTAATCATTCACCATTTCAACTAATGTATGGTCATTTACCAAAACTTCTGATAGATGCTGCCCTTAACTTTAACCCATCAATTTACTTTATTGACCTTGATGATTATCATTTAGAAGTCAAAAAACATTTCACAAAAGGATTAACCATTATCCAAGATCAAGTCCTGAAAGCTCAAGAAAAATATAAGCAAACGTATGATAAAAATTAAAATAATATCATATACAAAATTGGTGATTAGGTTTGGAAGGCATCCCAAATGATTCTCAAAAACCAAGCAAAAAAGTTGCAACCTATTTTCAAGGCCCTTACAAAATTGTCAATATAAAGTACCCCAATCTTTTCCTTGAAAATCCTAACAGTTTGACTGGCTTCCAGACCATTCATGTCGATCATTCTCGACCGTTTCATGGAAGTCATGATCAAGAAAATCTAGAAGAAGAAAATGTACCTTTGGCGAATTCGAATGAAAAAGAGAATAAAGCGACAGACGACAATTTGCTGTCAGATCATACACAAGATCGTCAAAATCAGCATACATATAATTTACAGACAAGAAAGTGATTTGTTCGAATGAGGGAGTTCATTATCAAGTGGAGGAATGTAAAGAAGAATCATTTTTAGATAAAGTTTACTGTAGTTTTATTATGACAAATTGTTTTCTTATTTTTATTATTTCTAGACAATATTTGTAATCCTGTCACTGGTTCCAAACACTGCAATTCCAGAAAGTTCCAAACTCTGACCAATTTGCGTCAATACATTAATCCTGAACTTACCAATCCTATAGTACGCATACCTGGTTGATTCATTTGCCTCGGCTAATGCAGTTTGGCCCTCATGCATCTGTTAACTATTTATCATAGCAAATGCTACCTAGTCCAGCTATCTTATGAAAATATGGGATCCAATGTCCTATTCTTATCTAACCAAATGAAACCTAGCTAAATTTTACCACACCTTAACTACTCTAATCCTCTACCATAAAACTTCCTCCATATAACCTAACATCACCAGTTCTCTATAAATACTAATCTTCTAACAATAAATTTTAGTGTATTTTGATAGCCTTAAAATTTTTTGTAATTTGTTAGTTTAAATTTCTAAAGTTCGCCGTTGGGCATTTGGATATACCTTTATGGAGCAATTATGGCGCCACGTTTGTTTTATGCACAGAAAAGTAGTTTTTTAAATTGTTAGTTTATTTAATAAATATCCCAAAAATCTTCATTTTTCATTTTGTCATTTGCCCCTGACACTTTCAAGTGCCTGAACTATAACTTTACCTAATGATTCAAGTTTAATGTCCTCATAGTGCGTTCCTTTCGCCTGTGACACATTCTGTACTTCTGTTACATTATCATTCAGATTGGTTTCTTTTAATATGACTGATCTGATCAGTTGCTGCTTGGGTTTCTTCACGTCATTTTGATGTTGAGAACTTTACACTAGGCTGTTTCGTTCCTTTTGAGAACCATTTTCTTTGAGTAGAATAACTCGAGCATACTTAAGTCTTCTTTCTCAGGTATCTTTGTAAAATAAGCCAGGTTATTGTGGCAACACAGGCCAAAATCAAAAGAACTATCAATATGTTGAGTATCAACTGTTGTGGTCCTGATACTAAGTAATTGGTGAGATTAATCAGATTTTTGGTTCCAGTGGTAGCAATGTGTTCTAGTGAATGGGTGGCTCCTTCTGTGACTTCTTCAATCGCCTTTATGGTACCAGCCAACATTTGATAAACTACAGATGGATCCACTGTTGCCAGGTGCAGTAGAATTCTACTGTTTTCAGTAGAATTTTTACTCAACAGTGGCAGTGGCAGTAGAATGCCATTCACAGTAGAATTGGCAGTAGAATTTGTTGTATTGCAGTAGTAGTCAGTAGTATGTCAATTTTCCAGTAGAATTCAGTAGAATTATCTGTTTCTCAGTATAAGTCAGTAGAAATGAGTAGTTAACTATAACTAATTTGACTCAGTTTATGTTACTGTAATAAGCATTGATTAATATGATCAGTGTTGCCAACTGTGGGGTTTTTCCCCAAAATTTGGGGTTTTCTTTCCAATTTGAGGTTTTTTGGGGTTTTACATAGTGTGGGGTTTTCCTCAGGGTTTTTTTAAATTCTGGGTTTTTTTGGGGATTCTGTTCAGCAAGTAGTAATTACTTTTTAAAGTAGAATACTGTATTTTTTACAAAGTATCATAAACCATCACCATTTTTCTTTAGTGCTTTTTCTCCTTTTTTAGTCTAATATTTGCAACTATGAAGATTTTTCGGACTCTTTCCTAATTATCGAGAGTTTATCGAGTATTCCGACGTTTTTCAGTGTTTTCTAGGGAATTAAGAATTTTTTGAAAATTGGGAAAAACATTTTAGGCTCATACAATATGTCTATTAAGAAAATGATGTCACATCGCAGAAAAACAGTATAATTGTATATACAACCATACATATACGTTTTATACATATAAAAAACAGTATATATAACCATACATATACGTTTTGAAAATTTTGGAGTTTTTTCCCAACATTGGGTTTTTTTTGGGGGGATTTTGAAGGAAGAAGTTGGTAACACTGATTATGATTAGAAAGTTTAATTTAACTTTAAAAACTGAAAAGTATTAACTATCCAGCGCCTAAGCCTATGCTATATACGTATAACATGCTGAGACCATGTGATTTTTTTAGTCGAGCGAAGTTTGGCATCTCATCCACCTAATTCACTAAACACCAGAAGGATATGTTTCAGTGTTGCCAGTTTAGTGTATTCTATCTACACTGATTTAGTGCATTTTAGGCAGAGAAAAGTACTGTTGCCAGTTTAGTGTGATCTTGGTGCATTTTAGGCAGAAATAACCGAGTTTTGATATTCAGTGTAAAACTTTTTTCATTCAATTTTCGAGCTATCCGCTTGAAACTTCGTCATGATAGAGATAAACCTAAGGAGTAAAGAGTAAAGTCTTAATCAAAGTGCTAGCTATCTCACTCTTCATCGTCTCTCCAGTCCTCATTTTGGTTGATTTTTCTTCGATTTTAGTGTCAGTTTCGCCTCTCAGTTCTGAAATCTAGTATAATTAGTTTTTTCGACCTGGCAACACTGCTAAACAGTGCAGTATAGAGTTGCCAAATGTCAAATGGGCATTTATTTTGCTCCAATTCTAGATACCATTTTTTCCCTCGTCGTCATTTTCAACATGAGAACCTGGGCCAAAAACATTTTCCGCTTTTCAGAAAAACGTTCCTCAAAGTTTTACTAGCAGAAAAACATATTACATCAAAGGCAGGCTTTTTTTCATTCTTCAACCTCGAGCCAGTTGGCTTGTAGGTCCAAAATTTTACAGGCCATTTCATAATTTTACAAGCCAACTTTTTTTTATAATTTTTCATATGCGTTAAAGTCACACATTTCACAAGTTAATATCATTATCAACGTTATTTGCTTGCTTTAGGTATAGAATGTTCTACCCAGGTATGGAAAACCCCATTTTTCAAAATTTTGGCTTGGTGTTTTTTGGGTTTAATGGTTTTTCTGGGGTTTTTTGGCGTTTATTAAGGGTTTTTTGGGTTAAATGTGGGTTTCATTTTATAATCATTTTAAAACACTATCAAGATTTATATCATGATTACATAAAAGTTAATTAAATGCGATCAAAATTATACTGACATAAATGTGAAAAATCAAAGGCAATCTTTGCCTGTGACGTCATTCGCTGAGAATTTAGTTCTCAAAATTGAAACTTTTTTGGGAGAAACAACTTTCAAACAGCCTAAAACGATTTTCTCGAGTCAGATAAGTCATTTATACGCTTTATAATTGAAGTTTACGAAAAAATTCAAAAAACTGATTTTAAGGAACGCCCAAAAACCCAAAATTTGCTGGTTTTTAAATTCAGAAAACCCAAAACAAACCGAAAAATCCGAAACCCAAAAAAGCCACTTTGAAAACCCTGGTTCTAGTATTTATTACACATAAAAGTTGCAGTGTTTGAGGCGACAATAGGAAACTATCATTAAATGGGCAGGATTTTACTTTATGTAAATATGCTTCTTTTCAATTGATATGCAAATTTATACAAATTCAAGGTTGTTGGACGCTTTAACAAGAAGAATTAAACCACAGAAAGGGTTTCAAACCTTGGTGTTTGAGGTGGCTAATAGTGTGATTCTCCACTGCACCACTTATGGAAAAAGTTATTGGGTAAAAACACGTTGCTGTAATTTTAAATATTCTTTCTCATAAAATTGCATCTAAATAACTAATTTAAAGGGGTACACCAGCTTCAACTCTGAAACGATAATTTCACAGTGTAAATTATAGCAGAAAATGTAGAAAAAAATTCAAAAATGGTTTTTCGAAATATGGAGAAACTTCTCTTCAACTTCTCGCAAAGTGGTTGTTTCAAGTTTCTTATCATCAATATTCTCTACTACATAGATCTTGCGCATTATATATTATTTACACGATGGCTTCTACAGAAGTTTATGTCACTTCTGATTCGTCTTCGAGTTCACAACAAGAAAATAATGGGAAGCGAAAAAAATAGGTTGTCATTCAAGCAAACTTTTCATTGCAGTTGGCTACAAGTGCCTATTTTGAGAGGTAAATGAATTTTTCAAAGAATTTCTAATCTGAAACTTTTCTTGGTCTGCTTTTTCACTGGTAAAATTAACGGCCTAAAATTCGTTTTCATATTTCGCCAATTTTCATATAATATCATCTTTAGTTATCTTGTGATTTAAACATTTATAAATGTTTTTTACTATCCAGATTGGCTTGCTGTTCACTCTGGTAATCCGAACAAAGCTCAATGCAATTATTGTACGAACATCATCATGCTCATTTAGCCACACTGAAAGATCATGCAACATCAAAATCCCATCCAAAAAAACATTGAAGACGCTAGAAAAGTCGCTCTAGCTTCACAAAATATTGACAAATTCGCCATACAAATGATCAAAAACAAATGGAATTAGCTATGGCCATGTTTGTTGCGAAGAATTCATCGTTACATGCATCTGATGACTTGACCGAACTAGTGCAGCGTTTGTGCCCAAAAACGATCGGTCGTAAAAAGCTCCGAGTCATATAAAAATTATTTCCTATTCTGTCTATTCATCCAAATAGTGTTGTTAAATATTACAGCTGGGACGAGCCAAATGTGCAAAACTTATTACACAAGTTTTAGCACCTGGATTCAGAGATATGCTAATTCAAGATATTCGGCAAGGAAAATTTTCTTTAATTATTGATGAATCAACCGATATCAGCACTTGTCCAACACTCTGCATGGTCATTCGCTATTTGTCGAAATCGAAGCGAAAAATCGTGACAGCCTATTATAGGTGGGTTTTTAATTACACATTATTATACATATCATGCTGAAGTTTAAGGTGGTGGAAATTTAGTATAATTACAAAGCACACATGGGACACCTAAGTGGTCTAGCCAAGGGCATGAATGATGAAAATAGTGAGGGGGGTCAACTGTCAAGGTTCCAAAATGCCAGCAGGGAGAGGGGGAGTAAATCTGAGGTTCTAACATTGGGGGGGGGGTGGTCAGAACTTCAACTTACCCCAGTATCTAGTGACCTTTTTTTACTCACTGCTGCTTATTTTCATATGTGAACTGTTTTACATACCTGCTAAATACTAAATTACAATACAATGAATGCATTTCATCATGCTTTTTCACCATACTACGTGTTAATAAGGTGATTGAAAAAGTCTGAAATATTAATTACACAATGTAATATTTTTTCAATTGCAGATTGCTCCCCTTGCCCAGCAAAGATGCAGCATCTATTTCACAAACCATCACTCATGCCTTGGAAAAGGATGGTCTGAAATTAACGAATTTGGTTGGAATAGGTGTGCCCAGAAATTTTTATTTGCTTTATAAATATTGAGATGAAGGTCGTTCAATGATATACAATTGTTAAAGGATGTGATGGCGCTAGTGTTCTGACAGGTCGATGATCTGGTGTCTTTACAAGATTGAAAGAACATCAACCACACCTCATAATGGTTCGATGTATTTGCAACTCGATTCATATTGCAGCGTCAGGAGCTATTGATGAATTGCCAAGTAATTTGCCCATTATGGTGCGACAAACATACGACTGGTTTTGTAGAAGCAGTGTGTGGAAAGATGTTTATGCTGAAGTAAGTAACGTTTCTAGAAATCAATTCACTGGTAGTTTATTTTGAAACATACTTTCCTAGCTAAACGCCAGTGAATTTCATAACTTTTTTCTTAAGAATATATGACTGAGTGATTCTATAGTGATTGTGTTGTTTTATCCTCATAGCTATATAATGAAATGAACGATAGGGTGCCATCAAAAATCAAAAAACTTATCCATATTCGATGGCTTTCTTTACACAGATGTGTCGATACTATTGTTTGCCGTTTGATACTTTGGCCAAGTATTTTGAAGAAGTTGAAAAAACAGAAATGGGTGAATCTAAATACACAGCTCATAGCTTGAATGCTATGTACAAAGACTACTCGAATAAAGTTAGTTTCATGACACATTATAATACATTAATATCATTAATTATTGATTATAGATACATAATGTCGCTATCAGGGAAGAAGGTGCTACATACATTGTTCGAGTAATAGAGAAAAACTAATAGAGAAAAACGCATTCAAAGATTTCATTTCTTAGGATATAATATAGTAAATGTTCATCTTTGAACACCATTTTAATCTAAAAAAAAATTGCATCATAAAGCCTTTAAAATCCGAAAATGGATTTAAAAGACGTGTGTAGTACCTTCTTCCCTTCCTTTCCCTTGTAGCTACGATAATTTGATGATTTTATATGAACAATCATTCAAATTTTTGATCTTTGCACCTTCGTTGTTGCAAGACTTTAGGCAAATCTGCAAGTTGTTCCAGCTCTAATGTTGCTCCACTATCAGAAACAGAAACTAGCTCATCTAGTGAGGAAGAAGAAATTGTTGCTGCCATTCTGATCCAGAAATGGCCCAAGCAAGTTTAGATATTTGCCAGAAGTTCAAGAACTTTTACATCAGACAGTAACCCGAGTAGGTGAAACGTATGATACTAGACCCATTATTCAGCACTCAGGAGATTTGATGCCATTTTCAGGAGACCCAAGTGACATAAATGGGACTGATTGGGAGAAACGATATTCTCAGAAATGCTATTTTGGCAGGAGCAACAACTTTAGCTAGAAAAACTGCATTGTTGTCAGCTTATTTGCGAGGACCCACATTGATTTACTTGTCAGAAGTAGAAGGTCGAAACCCTGCTTTACAAACTTGGAATGAGTGGTCACATGCTCTTCTCACCTGTTTTCCAGACAACTGTCAGATTGATGTGAAATATGAACAATTAGTAGCCTGTAGCCAGTTACCAGGAGAGACAGTTTCAGTGTTTGCTGCAGATGTCAGGAGATAAGGCAAGTGAGCATTTCCACATTGGAATGGTCAAGGAGATGGTGACATCATGGTTAAAAACCATTCTATCAACCGATTGCAACCAAATATTAGGAGATGAGTTCAGAATGCAGAACCAGGAAGTTTTGAGGATGCCGTGTCAGAAGCCGAGAAACAGGAATTACAAGAGTTACAGTATAATTGAGTCTCAAGTCAACTGATGCAAGTTTTTTATAATACCCTAAATGAGTTAAGTCACATTGTCCAAAGATTAGGAGCAGTAAGCATAGCTAATCAAGTGCCAATCAGTAGCGGTCCCGGTTTGAATTTTGGAGTTAATTTTAGAGGACGATTTGGAGGAAACCGAGGATCGACTTTAAGAATAAATTTTCGAAGAGCACAGAGTCAGATCTGATGGAATTCAGCCCAATCATACTTTGGGAATGCAGGCCTGCGACAAAACCACAACCAAAATTTCACCCAAGACTCGAGGAGAACCCCTGATGGGAACATGATTTGCTCTTGCTGCGGTAGATCAGGGCACTATATTGCCAACTGCCCCAGGTTTTTTCAGCCTAGAAACAATGTTACCAACATGCAAAATGATACATCTAATATGAATTATGAACAGAATCAAAACGCGCCGAATCCAAACTGTAACATGTGGTAGGTGGATCACCCGGAGTTCAGATGCCCAGTTCTCATGGTGTTTCAGACTCCCAAGGTTTTCGAGGTACCCAAGGAGACCTGCCTGGAGTGCATAATCAACTAGTAATGGTGAGGGAAGATGGTACCATAGAGCAACAGTCTTACAATTCTGAGCTTCAATTTGACCCTTGGAACTGTGATGACTTTGAACTCCTGAGAAACTCTGATATGGCAACCCCTACCAATGTTTGTATGGTCCAAGGAAAAAATTTTTCAGATACAGAATCTAGCCGTTCAGTAGGCATAGGGACCGATACAGGAGTCGAATTTAGTGACATCCCTTCGACCTCCACCCATAGGGAATTTTCCCCTTTTAGTGAGATTATTGAAACTAGTAGCTACTTATGTGATTTTAAAAATACGAACCCACCTTCCGGTTCAATTTCTGCTATGGGTGATAGTTTTTCAACCATACAATGTGCTTCCCAGGAAGAAAACAAAAAAGAAGAAAATGAAGAAGAAGAAAACAAAAAAGAAGAAAGTGGAAAAGAAGAGATAAAAGAAGAAAAGTATAATTTACCATGGGGAAACTCTTTTTCGGCACCAGCCGCTAGCCAATATTGGCAAATAACTCATCCAAATTGGTGAGAAGGCTTTGGAGGCGTAACAAATGAGACCATTCAGACACCCAGGAATAGACTGACGTCTGACCCACGAACCAGTAGTGGAATGGGCGAGCAATCGAATGTGTTACATGGTACTAAAGGTCACTGTGAAAGTCGAGACGCCCAGAACAATTTTGGACTGAGATTCCGAATCTGAGAATGAAACTAATGATGATCAGTTTGAATCTTATAAAGTGCCACCCAATACACTTAGTCCCGTTATGCAAATTAGAAGGAGTAGGAGAAACAGAAACAGACATAGATGGAGGAATGGAAGAGATTCCAAATCTAGAAGATCAGTTAATTGGAGATCTTTTATAAGATTTATGAAACCCTTTTTAACCGATTTTAGATTACCTGCAGCCAGTAATTTCTTTATTTTAGTCATTTTAATTTTTCTTTCTGTTTTGATTGGTAGAGCTGCTTCTGAGCCTTACTATTAGTGTGGAATGTCACGGGGAGGCGAAGCCATTGCTATATGGAAACATGTACCTTGTCACCCTCCGCCTTTGTTTGGCACAGAAAAGGAGGAACTCGAATTGCGTGTCTGGTCAGCTAATGGCCATATGAGCAGAATTCAAGCAGTACGATGTTTGTTGAGAAACAGAACCATTTGTACAAACACCGGATTTTTTGGATCACAAGGAATTGTTCTCAATTCGACAGAACAAGAAACAGTAACACCTGGAACCTGTCGACAGGCATGGGACCATGAAGAGTATACAGGTCACCCATTGAGAGAATTTCAGCATGGAGTTTGGGTCACCAATAACACCCTCAACTTGCGATACAGATGGTGCTGCCAAGATTTTTGTCAATCGATATTTCATTTTTTGATTGAGGTAGGCACTATTGCAACAGTAGACAAGAAAACCACTATCAGTGACCTAGGAGATACAGGAGGATGTCCGCCAAATGCTGGACAATGTGTGAATTCAGGAAGAACTATAATTTGGAACTCAACTATTTTAGTGGAATAGTGTTTGATTGAGAAGATCGGAGAACATATTTGTCATCTAATCAGAAACCATATAATTATTGAGGCAATTCAAGGAGCTTTTAGGTAATCTAGACCTACAAATATATGCCACTTGACTTTTGCCTATGAAACTGAACAAGATCCGATTTTACAGTTTACAGGAAACCCTAGTGAACTTCAGGATTCTTTTTCGATAGTCACCCCAGAGAGAGAAGCTGAACTTACTGATAGAGACCTGCAAAATGCTAAGATACAGTATTTGTATGATAAGATCATGGAACAAGAATCAAAGCTATTTTGAACAGTCTGGCTTGAACTTTGTCATTCTGCAGAGTCATTTATGCATTCTTTGTCATTTGTCTGATATGCATTCTTTGTCATTTGAACAGTCACTGCCAAACCTAAAGATGGTTTGGCAGTTACTCAAGTTAGATCCAACTCTAGGCGCTCGTGCTTAACTAATGAAAAATGACATAGTTGCTACTTTTGCTGGTCAAGCTCTCATGATATGGGAAGGTGTTGAAATCATACTCGATCAATTTTTTTGTGATTACAGAATCAATAATACATGTTACGCTTATTTACCAATTTTAGCAAGAAACCTGATTTTTTTTGCTGTACCTGGCTCACCTGATCTTTTAGATCAAGCACCCATTGTAGACTGCAACCACCATACTGTAGGATTGTATAACGACCCCCAAGAAGGTTGGAAAACCAGTTCAGGACCCGTACATGTAACCAGTGTTCCATTCCACATCTCATGGACAGGAAGCTATAAGTTACAAACGTTTAATTTACCATTGTATTTCAACGATTAACAGACTGGAACTCTTCACACTTTTGGACTCATGAGGAGTTACTTTTCAAAACTGAGCATTTTTGAAGGAACTCTAGATAGACTAGTTAAGTATACAGCTAATTTACCACTTGATCCATCAGTAGTTTATCAAACTTTGGCTGGTACTGGAAAGGCCATAGCAGAAGTCACAGAAGGAGCAACCAATTCACTTGAACACATTGCCACCTCTGGAACCAATAATCTGATTAATTTCACCAATTACTTAGTATCAGGACCACTACAGCTGATACTCAATATATTGATAGTTCATTAGATCTTAGCTGGCATTGCCACAGTAACCTGGCTTATTTTACAAAGATACCTGCGAAAAAAGACTTGTGCATGTCCGAGTTGTTTCACTGGAAGAAAATGGTTCCCAAAACGGATAAAACGAATGAAACAACCTACTGTAAAAATTTCAACCTTAAAACAATGCGTAGAAACCCAAGGAACAACCAATCAGATCACTCATGTGAAAGAAACTAACAGGAACGATAATGTAACAGAAATTCAGAATGTGTCACAGGCGAAAGGAACAGACTTTGAGGACATTGAACTTGATTCATTAGGTAAATTTATAGTTCAAGCACATGAACCCATAGTCACCCCAAAGAAACCCAAGATGAGGAATAATTTACCAACTATCTCTAACCACAGTGGTTTGTGTCAGGATGGATGCCCAACAATCGAGGTTTCGATTAATGAAGACTTTGAAGTTCCAGTTACAACCCTTATTGACAATGGATCAGACATTCCACTGATAGGTTCAGATTTAGCTACTCGGAGAGGATACAATTTGTTACCAGCTGTGATAGCAGGATTTAGAGTATTTAATAACGTCACTACTGAGGTTGTAGCATCATGTTGGATCAAAGTGTCACTTAATATGGCAAATTCTGTAGTAGCCCTAGCAGAACTTTTAAGAGTTCATGTAGTTAAACATTCAACATATGATTTGTAGCCTGGAACAGATTATTCACGTCGATTTGCTAAAACTGAGTTACAGTGGAAGAAAGCAAAGATTGGATTTGGAAACATATCAGTACCCATGAAAAACACCAAGATCTATCTACCAGAGACCTCACGTGGAATCGCTGTTCTAGACGAGACTGTAACTTGGCACCCAGATTAATTAGTTTTGTTACAGCTAGATTAGAAGCCCCATATGCCAAATTTGGCTCATTAATTTTTGAACCAATCCCACGATTTTTAAATCAATTTCAGTTACAAGTCACTTCATGCTTAGTGCGACCAGATGATGGAATCATACTGGTTAGTGTACTGAATGTCACAAATAGGCCCATTATTCTGTATAGAAACACCAAAGTAGGGGAAGTTCGAGTATATAGACAACCATGGTCATGCAACAAAACCTTTGAAACACCCCAATGTCAGGTCATTGCTTCAACTATAGGTCAGGAGAGTGAAACAAGAAACAATAGTACGATACCAGAACAAGTTTTAAAAGTGATCAACAAGGAAATCAAACAGGTGAAACTTAGCCCTAAGCAAGGTCATCAATTGCGACAGTTACTCGCCCGATTCTCTTCACTTTTTGCCAGAGATGAAACAGATTTAGGAAAAACCAACTTAGCAGAACATACGATTGATACTGGAGACAACCGACCAATTAGGCAGATACCATATAGAGTACCCTACAAGCAACAAGAAGCCATTGATGAGGAAATCAATAAGATGCTTGAGAAAGGAGTGATCAAATCCTCACAAAGTCCCTGGGCCAGCCCAGTGGTTCTGGTGCCCGAGAAGACAGGAGGATTTCCCTTTTGTGTAGATTACTGGAAACTTAACAGTGTCACCAAGAAAGACAGTTACCCGTTACCTAGAACAGATAATATTTTTGATGCTGTACATGGAGCCACCCTATTCTCAACACTTGATCAAGCATGGGATACTGGCAGATACCCATTGCTGTGAAAAAGACAGAGAAAAGACAGCATTTGTAACTTACAATGGACTATTTGAATTTTCAGTAGTGCCCTATGGATAATGCAATGCACCGCAACTTTTCAGAGACTTATGGATTTAGTTTTGAGTGGATTACAGTGGTTGACCTATTTAGTTTACTTAGATGATGTATTAATTTTTGGAAGAACTTTTGAGGAACACCTTGAACGATTGGAAGAAGTTTTTCAAAGACTACAAAATGCAGGATTGAAACTTAGACTCGAGAAATGTCACTTCTTGCAGTCAGAAATTTCGTACCTTGGTCACCAAATCTCAGCTACTGGAATTCGATAGGATGAAGAAAAGATAAAAGCAGTAAAACAATTTCCGACTCCAAAAAATGTTGACCAGTTACGTAGCCTTTTAGGTTTAGCAAGCTACTATCCCCGATTTATGAGAAATGTTGCCAGAAAAGCATACCCTCTTCATCAACTTTTGAAACTTAATCAGAAATATGACTGTACATCAGGATGTCAAGAAAGTTCTGAAACCTTGAAGTACACCCTTGTTACATCACCCTTACTTATTCACCCAGACTTTAACAATGCATTCATTCTATACACTGATGCATCTATAGAAGGTATTGGTGCAGTGCTATCACAACAGACCAAAAATAAAGAGCAACCTATCACTTTTGCTAGTCGAAGTTTGAGCAAAGCAGAAAGAAACTATTCGGTTACCGAACAAGAAGCTTTAGCTGTCATCTGGGCAGTTAAACATTTCTGACAGTATCATTATCAACAGAGAGTTACCGTTTACACAGATCACTCAGCCCTGAGTAGTGTCTTTTCCAAACCAAATCCCTCTGGACGAATTGCAAGATGGGGATTAGCCCTTCAAGAATTTCAGGAACTCAATATGAAGCATAGACCTGGAAGAGTGAATAAGAATGCTGATGCACTTTCAAGAAACCCCATTTGTGCTGCAGTTACCAATGTAAATGAGACTCAAGAGATGCTAACAAAGATTTGAGAAGCACAACAGAAAGGTGAATTTTGCAGAAAGTATCTTGAGTATATTTTGTATTTAATCAGTTACCAGTTGAGTTTAGAGAAATGCAACATGTGCAACTCATGAGTGATGATTATGTGATCAGTGAAAACTGAGAATGAGGATTGGAAACTACAGTCACCTTGTCACAGAAGTTCGTCAATTTCCCCTCATTTGCATAATCCAGTTTTTGACGCCTCATCACAGCAGCGGAAGGACGTTTGGACGCCCGCTAGGAGGACGTTTCCACCACCACCACACAATTATCAAGACGCCTCCAAGGAACCGCAACCGCAGCCACAACAACAACTGCTGCAACAACATGAGACACCGCGTGAACCATTGCCATGCGCTGGAGACCCACTACGAGAAATGGAGGCCTGCAAAGAATGAGAAACCGTCGAGGTTTTAAAGTCCTTCAAAATTTGGTTCGCCAACCAAGTGAACCCATGATGCAAGGTCCACAACATGTGTTTCACGGGCATATGACAACACCCGACAATTCCAGGATGACAGAGTGCAACCATTACTTCGGGACTACACCTATGCCCATTTGCGTTTTTACGCAAATTGATGGAACTGTGAGAGACTGGAACAACAAGGTGGACACCAGCACCCATATTAGAGAAACTGGCGGAAAGAAAGAAAAGAAAAAAATATATATATATTTTTATGAAATTGTATTTTTGTGAAACCGAAATTCTATTTTTTTTTCATTTAATTTTTTTAGTGAGTAGCCGCCCTAAATAAATTACACCGCTTGATCATCTACCGAGGAACTGAAACCACTGAAGAGACAAAAAAAAGAAAGGAATAGGAACAACACAGAAAAGAAAGAGAGACAACTTGAGCATAGGAAAACTGAAACTCAGAAAAAGAAACTTATGAAGTGATTGAGAAAACAGAATAGGAGTTACGGAAAAAATAAACTCCGAAAGAATCTCCAAAAGAAACTCAACTTGAGGAGATACTGAAAATGAGATTAGAGACTTTAGAATGAAGAAATTATATTTAGAAGCACATAATTCTGTTTGCATCCCAGGAAATCCGCTCTTAGGGGAGGAAAATGTAAGAAACATAGAAACTAAGCTACAGTAACTAACCTGTTTCTTCGTTGACCTCATTGTCCAACTTTCATTTTTCTTCGCATTCATCATCGCCACCTTCCCTTCTTCATAAGCAACGCTACCTAAATGAATAAAAAACATTAGAAACTTAGAATTAGATAAAATTTGAGATAGTAACTCACTGAGATGTCAGCTCAAATGCTGATTTGCCTCATTCGATGGAATCCTATGAAGAAAAAGACGACAAAATAAGAAAATAAACTAGAAACTACATTTTAAACATATACTACACGTGAAACTTGCTTTATGGTGTGTATTATCTTAATCGTTTTTGTCATCCAGATCGTCGTGCTTGTTTGCCTTTGTGTTCGTCACCTGTAAATAGAAACCCGCCAATTTATTGTATATTTTTAGTGAGTAGAGAGCGTTAAAGTAGCTTGTACAACTTTTTCGGGATTGTTTCTGATGAATGTTCTATCCTTGTTGGCAAGTCTTGTCATGACCATTGCAAGGCCACCTCACATACTGGCTTTGAGTTCATATTGATTTCTCATTGAAGAGGGAAAAATGTGTGTCTGGTATACTCCTAAATAAATAGCGCTCAGTGACAACCGGGAGAGACATTGCCTCACGGAAAATATCAATTTAGCCTATAAACTTTGGACATGTTGAGGCAAGGTTCTAGAAATGGAATCACGTCTCGCAAATTGTAAAATATGAGGTAATAGAACATGGTTTTCATTCCATATTTTTTCCAATTTTGTCCACATTGGTCATAATCAGCCTGACTAATGTGTTCTTTCTTTAAGGAACTGTAGAAACATTCTTTTATTGGTAGTTGAATCTCATTGAGTTTGTCATATGCATTCAAATATTCATAGGGAAAATGAGATTTTGACAGTTTCGCCTTGTAGTCTTGCATGAAAGTGTTGAGGCTATACCCTGGTGCAGAATAAACTCGGGCATCTAGGAACTTCAGTGAAGGAGTGGTGAGACCCAGATAAGCCCCATTTCTAAGAATTGCTTTAGGCCAAGAATTTATTCCTTTTGACCGTATCAGTTGAACCAGCCCTGGAAAAAGACTTTTTTGAATCAAATTTACATCGTATTCGCTGGAATTAAACCCAATACAAACTAACTGGTTGCAGTATTGAGCTAACTTCTTTTATAGATGTTATAAAATTTGAATGACCTTTTTCTCTATGAGTATCTTTGTTATTTAAGTTGCGGGCAGCTATCAATTGTTCAGTATCCTTCACTTATTGGTCGAGTTCGAGAAATACTAATTGAAATTGTGCCATCAGGATTTCCCTTTGCATTATACTAACTGTATTGAGGTAATGAATCATTTTTGCTATCAAAGAATCTGGGTCTTTATCAATAAAACAAATTGGCTCTTCATATCCTGGAACATTTGTGGCAATTGCACATGACACTGTAGTGTGCATTGGAGTAAATATTAGTTTTTCCATTGGTTAATTCTGCTGTTGCTCCAACAGTGATTCAAAATCATAGACTGCTATGAATGGCCAGTATCGCTGGGTCACTGGTGAATATCTAACATTTCTAATGATTCAAATACAGAATTTTTAACTTGAAAGACACCACCTGTAATTTATGGCGACTTCGTCCACTGTTGCAAGGGTTCTGCATATGATCTTCTAGATTTTTGGCTTTCTTGAACAATCCACTGCAATCTGAGCTCCCATACGTTTTAGTGCAATGATCCAAGTCGACAATATATGCAAAATGAACTTGTCATTTCGCCAGAAATGAGACGTCCAAGTTCATCGAGTATTAAGACTTTTAAGCACATTTTTCAAGCAGGTGGCATCCCTGAATTCATTTGTGTAGTATATTTGAATATCTACGTCAAATAAGAATTCTAATTCAGGCAAATCACTAAAATAAATGCCTGGGAAGAAATCCACTGTAGGGGTAACGCCTTTTGTTGCACAAAATTCTGAAAAGCTCTTAGAAACGAAGTGTGTATCTTCGAAATTGCCAACCAAACACTGAGCCAAACAACGGAAAAAACATAAATTGTCTTTAAACTTGGTATGGTGGCTGTCCTGTGTCATTCCCAATAGGTTGTGCCTTGGATGATTTGAGGAATAACATAAAACTCAAGATTTGTGATTGCAGCCAGGTGCCACTTTGTGTTTGGTCCCGTAAATTTTTCTGTCATATCGATTTGTTGCAGTGCTTCTGCTACTCTGTTGACATCCTCAGTATTTGGAATTGTTTCTAAATGATTCAATAATGTAAAATTATTGTGGCATGAGTACCAGTACTTTCTTTCCAGGGTTTCCCGATTTTTAAGAATATATCCGATGGCTGCATCAACTTTAAAGCACTGCTTTCCCTTGATATATATGTCTGTAAGCATATTAAGAAAACAGTCCTCCATTCCACTCCATCGATAATAAAATATGTGATCCAATAAATTAATCCTTGATTATTTTGTTCATATTAGTCGCCAATAATTAGTAATTTCATTTCGTAAATCCTCTGGATAATCTAGCACATTGGGTATTTCTGAATCCACCCCCACAACTGAAGCAACTCATGTCATAAGGCTTGGAAATTCTTTGTTATCTTGATTAGTCGGCTTGATCAACAAGCAACCACCAATGTGTTCCTTGGATATCATGGAAGCCCAACTTGTAAAAGCTTTGTTGCACTGTATACATTCAAAGCCATCTGAATGCTTCCCTTTGCAGTGACTTTTCATTCCTCTCTCATGAGTAAAAGTTGAGGAACAAACTGGGCAGCTATAATGCCAACCTTTGCGAATGGCATTGTTATGCTCATTCAAATATTTGTGTTCAGCAAAGAACTTTCGACAAATATCACAATTAAAAATTTTATTGCTCATCATGTTAATATAATCCAACCTTTCTCTATTTGAAAAAATTCAAAAATGACTCTACTCAACTTCTACTGCCTTTCATACTTTCTGAGCAGGGTTACTGTGGCTTGATTTGGAACAGTGAAAACTTCCTCATCAATTACATTGAATGCCACATTTTTTTTATTTTTCTTAGCCATTCGTACTGAAAAAAATCTGGTTTTTTCTGTTTTTTTTTTTAATCTCATTTTTTGATCTTTTCTCGAAATAAAATTTGATCAAAATGCACACATAAAAACTTTCATCATTTGTGATGAATGAAAAAATGCTTACATAATTTTTCTCCAGACAGGCAGTCTCTTTCTTAGTGGGTTTCTCATCTATCTTTACCCAAAGCTGCCTTTTCCTTTTAGCTGAGATGTTTATCTGCTCACATCATGCATATAGACAGGGTTTCTTCTCCAGTAAAAAAAGCTCCTATTATATCCTGAAGCTTTTGATCTACAAATATCAGTATATTAATTACTTTAGCTTGTGGTAGTGTACTTCACTGTTATTTCAATTTGATTCAATTTGCTACTCTTATTAGTAAAACCATGGGAGACTTTCAACCACCTTTTCATTAGCTTGTACAAGTACACAAAATGTCTCACATGGACGGCTAAGTGGAAAAGGTTGTCAATCAATAAGCTGTAGGTAAACATCAACTGGCTGGGTTTGAAAATTGATTACATATCTTTTATATTAGAGATGTGAACGAATCTTGATGTTTATAAAAGTTGGCACACTCTCTATAATGAAAAAATATGGATGCTAACCACACTATGGAACATTCTCTAGCCTGTCTGGAAAGGCAGGATGGGAAAACATTTTTTACTGAAATATGGTACTGTGTGGTCTTATTAGCTGTACTAACAATACTGACTCTGTTGAAGTTGTTGAGAAGATTCTTGGAGAATCTGTTTTCAAAGAAACCTGGAACTAATATAAAAATGTCAGATTCAATCTTGCAGATGTTCAGGTATAAATAAAAGTTTGAGAGATGCGTGATTGAGAAAAATGGACAAGCTCTTGGAAAGCACATATTTCAACCCCAGCACAGGGTATTGCAGTGTTCAGAATCTATTCCTACGAGCAAAAGTTATTAACCCCAGTGTGACCCATCACTATAGCAGCCTACATATACCGTACCCAAGTTAGCTGGCATCATCACCCTAGAAATAAAGTACAAGTTACTGATATTGATGAACAGTGGCAAATAGATCTTGCTGAACTCGGATCACTTGCTAAGTATAATAGTGGTTTCAAATTTCTTCTAAAATGTGTAGATGTACTGTGAAAGTTTGCATGGTCTGCCCCATTGAAAAATAAAAGTGCATCATCTATTTTTTGTGCCTTTGATAATATTTTGAATTCTGGCAGGAAGCCCCAGAAAATACAGACGTGCTGGTACAGAGTTTACAAACAAACCTTTTCAGGCCTTTTTAAAAAGGCTTCACATAAGTTTTTTCATAACTGCTAGTGAAACAAAAGCCAGCATTGTTGAACGATTTAATAGGACTTTGAAAGAAAAGATGTGGTGTCATTTTACTCACAATAATACATATTGTTACTTAGACATTCTGCCTCAACTGCTCAGCTCCTACAACTCGAGCAAGCATAGAACTTTAGGTATTGCTCCTGTGGATGTTACTGACAAGAATAAAGCTGAAATTATTGAAAACCTTTTCAGTAAATGCAAGCCAGGTGAAAAATTTAAACTGGCTCCCGGTGACAAGGTTCATATCAGCAAAGTAAAAAGGACTTTTGAGAAGGGTTACACTCCCGATTGGAGTGAGTAAGTTTTTGTCATTCATGAACAGAAAATTAGACATTTGCTTGCATATAAAGTAGAAGATCAGCTAGGAGAGATCATACAGGGCGTATTTTATGAACCTGAACTACAGAAAGTTGAAGAAATCATAAGAAAAAGAAAAAGGGCTGGGAAAGCAGAATACTTTGTTAAGTGGAAGGAACACCCAGATAAATTCAAATGTTGGGTAACTGATTTGATAAAACTATGACTAAAATATGAGAAATACACAGTGATATGCAGGTTTGAAAAGTTTTACCCAAGCCGAATTTTTAATATATAAGGAAGGAAAAATTGCCTTCTCTTAATGTGAACATTTTGATGACCCAGAATAAAGTCAAACAAAGTTAAGTCTCCTATTGAGCTGTGTACTTGCAATATGCCTAGACCAATGTATCCACTCACGATCGACCTCTGTTACTTTTGTCAAAAGAATAGCTCTGAAAAAGAATGCTTTCAAACTAAAAATGGATACACATATTTCACAATTGGCATGTGTCAAAAATGTTTGGAATATATCAAGCATTACAAGATGCTGGCAAATCTGTACTATACAAACAGCTGAAAGAAAGAGAAAAAAGTTATTCAGTGGACAAACCAAGGAATAATGTACTTACATGGACTAAAAATTTTTTAGCAGGCAATCATTTTTGCACAGGTGCGCACAGCGCGCAAGTGCACAGATGCCTTCCCCAAGGCAGCCATGGTGGTGGCGGCAGAGGTTGGACCTCCTAGATCCTACAGTAGGCTAATAATAGATGATTGTCAAGTTGGAGCATAAAAAGTCTTCTGTATATAAGCAAACAAATGTATTTTCAAAAAATCTCTTCATTTCTTCATATTTTCAATCTACTGCTTGGTAGTGTCTGTAAAATACAATGTATTTTTACAACAACCGCCCTCAGAATGGGGATTTTTCTCTACAGACCTTACAGACAGGGGATGTGGTCAGATATGCCTCCTTCTTTTAGGAGAGGGTAAGTGAAGACTACAAGAGGCACTGGAAAATATAAGTGCAAAGCATCAATGGAATTGAAAGTTGAACAGGCAGAAGAAAACTGTCTGCATTTTGGCATTTTGCCAAAGCCTTGGAAGGGTTAGTTAAAACATACAGTGCTGAGCCACTGTTGTATGAAATTTGGATGAATTTAACACCTGAAGCCAGAAGGAAATTTTTCACAGATAATAAAGGAATTGATATTCCATATTGATCATGTAATTTTATTTGAAAGAAGATAAAATAAAAAAAAATTCAATAAAAGATGGCAAAAACAAAACTTCAAGTATATACGCAAGCACAAAAGTGCCTGATTCTGATGTTTGCTAGATGTTCTATCTTATAATAGTAATTTTTTAATAATTTTCTGTTACAAAATAATGAGTTTACATTTTAATCATCCTTTTACATGCATTGTTGCTGGTCCAACCAAGGCTGGCAAGACAGAATTTGTAAAAAACTTGTTGCAGAATATAGGCCACCTAATTGATCCAATTCCTCAGCATGTGTGGTGGTATTTTAGTGAGAAACAGCCAGCCTACAAGAACCTCGAGGAACATGTCTCCTTCTTGCAGGGCTCCAAGATATGAGTTTCATTAGAGAATTGATGCCAAAATCGCAACTGCTGGTACTAGATGATCTTATGCAAGAAATGAGTAGTGAAAGTCGTCTCATTGAACTATCCACATGGGGTTGTCATCACTTGAATGTTTCTGTTATCCACATTGTGCAAAATGTGTTCTTTAAGGGCCTTCATACTTGATGAATGAATACAGAGTATCCAGTCTTGATGAAGAATCCTTCCGACAGGTTGCGAATAAAAACATTGGCTAGGAAGCTGTTTCCAGATAATGCTAAATACTTCTAAGAGTCTTTCCAGGATGCAACATTTCACCCCTTCAGCTATATAGTCATTGATCTGTCTCAAACTAGGCCTGAAAAGCTTAGGCTAAGGACTGACATTTTTTTCAAAATATCCTACAATTTATTTGCCAAATACATAAAAGTTGATCATTTCCCTGTCCACTTTGAACATAACATGGCTCAAGATCATTTAACACTTAATATTGACTACATCAGGGTGATAGCAAAAGCTAAAACCAAGCAGAGAAAAGCAATTATCAACACAGCAGATAAGGATTTGATCATATGTCTTTGTGAGTGTATACTGAACCTGCTCAGTGGTAACATAAAAGAAACAAGTTGAATTCTCACAAAAAGAACTTGCCCACATTAGCTGATAGAAAAACGGCTTTAAAGCAACAAAAAGAAATTTTAGAAGAAAAGGGTGGATTTTTGCCATGTGGCACCCATACTATGAATAGCAGGACAACTAATTGCTGATGCAATTCTTAAAAAATGCTGCATACAAATAAAATGATTCTTGTCCCTCATGATATTGGGCAGAGGGAGGAACTGGCGACCAATGTAATGTCAAATTTGGACAAAGAGATGAGTGAAATTTCACAAAATAGAACATTGCACTCAGATGCTAAAGTTGTTTTATACAACCAGGTTTTACATAGGCACAGACAAGCCGAACACAAATAAACAAAACCATTTGAACTGAAAATAGCTGTACCGAACACCCTTCCTGAGATAAAAAACAATGATGCAGAATGTGAAAATTATTCACCAGAGAAGGACATACTGTATCAGAAAACAATGAAAATTGTTCCAAAAAATAGCATAATCAGGCCAAAATGTTGTATGACTATGCTACTATTAATCCACATATGGGGTGGTCTGATAAGGGTGAAATGATCATCAGTGGTAACAAGATTACAGTGTCAGGGAAGCCCTGTATACATTACAGTAAAGACTGTTGATATTATTATTTGACATTGATGAATCGTTTTGAATCGTATCTTTCTACTACGCTTCCTTTAATCAGTTTTACGCCCTGAATTGTACATTTCTGTAACGCCTTTTCCTACCGTATTTTGTATTCTCCTATCCAGTTTAGAACTACAGTATCTACGTACATTTTTTTATGCTTAGTTTGATTCATATTATTCATCCGTGAAGTTTAACCCACTTTTGATATGTATATAAGCTGTGTATCTTCTTATGTGATAAGTCAGTGTTTAGTCCATATTGTATTTGCCACTAGTAAAGTAAGTTAGTAAACTTGCTAGCCTTAGTTTCACCTTTGAACAAGAACCTGAGTCACATTCTGCACTTGGGCCGTGACAAATTTGGGGGGTCATCTGGGAAAGGAAAGGAAGAAAGGAAAGGAAGGAATTCCGAAGTCGGAAAGTCAGATTGTTTTTCGGACCAGAGTGTCTGAAAGGGTAGATTAAGTTCGAAGGTTGATGAAGCTTGCCGTTGATCATTGACCAAAGGGTCTGAGACAAAAGTCTGATTGCAGGTGTTCAAGAAAAAAGGACAGTTAGTCAGAAGTTAGATTAAGTGGCTTTAGGGAACTTCTCACAACGAAAAGGGTTAGTTACCTGGTGGGTAAAGTTAGTCACTCAACACTGTACTCATCAGATAGATTTGAGCCTTTGTGTGCTCTTGAGTCAAAGTCAAGTGATAAGTCTCACTTACGGACAGTACTCGGTAGACAGATTTGAGCAAGTGTATGCTCATTTGACTAGAAGGTAGTCGTCAGATTTGTTGGAAAACAGATACGTAGGTCGAAGTAAGCTTGAGTTAAGCACTTCTGAGTTGTTAATAAGTCTTTTCAAGTTTTGGGTAATCTGGATTCATTATCCAAAGGTAGACAGTCTTCAGTTTCGGATGAATTTCGGAACATAATTGACCAGGCAAAGCTTGAATTAAGCACCCCCAGACAGACAAGAAGTAAGGTTAGAGATATGGTAGAAGAAGCAAAGGCTTTGGAACGGACAGTTAAGCAAGCTTTTGAAAATATTGCTGCTCCATTAGCAGATAGGCTAGAGCAGTTGAGTTTGAAAATTGTACAGGGTCAGGATACTCATAATTTAGGGGTCAGAAATTCTCTAATGAGGTTCAATTCAATGATGGCATTTAGGCCGCCAGTACCCTTCTCAGGTTCATTTGGAGAACCATTGAGCGATTGGGTAGATAGATTGCAGCAGTTCATGACTCTGCAAGGAATAAGCGATTTTGATGATGCACACAAGGTTGCATTTTTAGAATCTAATTTGATTGGAAGTGCATTGGCATCTTTCCATGAGTTAAGAAAGAATCCTGGTATTCAAAACACATATGATGGGCTAGTTGCAGGGTTAAAGGAAATGTACCCAGAAGGTCGGGATAGTGATGTCCACCAGCAGCTCATCTATGACAGAAAGCAAAAAAGGACAGAAAGTGTGACGGAGTACCTAGATAAGTTGAGAACGATGGCTAGGTCAGCATACCCGACATTGAGAGAAGATGCTAGGGACCTAATCCTTAAACCGATTTTTATAAGGGGTCTTCAGTCGAACATCTATGAAGGATTGAAATACAGTGATTTCCCATCATTGACAGAGGCAGCTAAAGCAGCTAGGTACGCTGAATCTCAGATCTTTCGGGAGGATCTACAAGTGATACCTCGTCAAAATATTGTTTCTTCAAACAATAACAGGGAAATGGACGATTTGCCCAAAGAGCTGCATGATTTGCGTCAACTAATTGTACAAAAAAATAGCAAAAAGAACAATCAGCCACGTTGCTTACGTTGCAAAGGCAACAGTCATGTGACGGCTGATTGCAAAGCACCAGAATGCTACGTTTGTGGCAACCTTGGTCATATCGCCTGGCATTGCCTGAAAAGACAGAACGAATGGGCCAGTCAGAGACAAGATAGTAAAAAGTTTCAAAGTAGGCCTACCATGCAGGCTCATAGGATAGGGCAAACATTTTTTCAGTCAAGGGAGAAACCTTCTGGTGGATCCCCTAGGAGGTCGAATCAAACCAACATAAATGAGCTAGATTACGATGACCCATTGTTGTCTACTGAAACTGAGGAAAAACAATATGGCCATGAAACATGTCTTGTTGAAGAAATGGAGGACAACAGCAACGTCAAACCCTTATTCAGCTTTCAGCTAGTAGGAGACGATGAAGAGCCATGGTAGGAGCCTCCAAATCTGCCATTGCCACCCAAGGAGGCGTTGGGCCCCTATGAAAACATGAACGAGTTCATTGAAAGATTCAATGAACTTGAATTGACTTGGTTTTTCGAGGAGGATCAGCCACTATTGGAGTACAAACCGTACAACCAAGGTGAAACAAAAGGCGTTTGGCTAGGGGCTGCATCAAAGTTAGCAGCCAAATCTGAACAAGAGAAGGAAGTGATTGACTTTGATTTGGACCAGTTTCATCAAAATTATGCTAGAGAACAGGAAATAATACTGGCAGACAAAAACTCGGAGGAGTTACTGTTGAAACTAAAAGGATTTGTTACTGGTAGTTTTGGAAGATTCAGCAGTTTTGCAAACAGCAATAGAACGGATAGTTATAGTGATTTGATCGATTTCAACTTAGAAGAATTCTTCAATGGCTACAACAATGAATATAAAGCCAATGAAAAGTTTTTAAAAAATTGTGAGAATAATAGGTCGAAAAGAAAATTTAAATGTGATTTTGATGATTACGAGAATGACAGTTGTTCTTTGAATATAGAACGCAGATTGTGCATTTGCAATGTCGAATGCCCAACCCATGAAGGCAGAAGAGATCAATCGATCAAAGCAATGAAACCGGCCAAATTTGTGCCAAGTAAAGGAAAGGTAATGCCTGAAAAAACCAACATTAAGCGTAGGACTGCCAAAGGCGTCAGAATAGAATCGACGATTTCGGAAAACGAATCGATTTCGGACGATGGCAGCCATCACATAGATGATGAAGTGAAAAGTATTTTTGCCACAGTTGAATTCATAAGATGTTGGACAGTGATAGTTCTTTTGCAGATTGTGAAGATGATGCGGGCGATGATTAGATCAGAAGTTGGTGTTGCAAGTGTTGCAATTGTGTTTTTGTTGCTTCTTAGTAAAACTTGCTTCGCTTATCAAATTTGTAGTGTGTCCAAGAGTGGTCATGCTTTGGACATTCCTAAGACAGTCGAATGCAAGCCCCCTATGAAAGAGGAAAGGAAACCATTTAGGGTGGATGTGAGCATTTTTGTTCCAAGAACTGACCCTCTGCAAGCCAAAGCATACAAATGTTTTGTCAGAAATAGGAAAATTTGTACTTTCAACGGATTCTTTGGTTCAAAAGGGGTTTTGAATGATGAAACATTGTTTGAGTCAGTCAGCAAAGAAGCTTGTCAAACAGCTTTTCGAACAAAAGGCTACAGAAATGAAAAACTCATTCAGATGTCTGAAGGATTTTGGAGTACAAACAAATCACTTGAGGTGAACTACAAATGGTGTTGTGCGGAAGCATGCCAGAATGTTAACAATTTCATGATTGAGGAAGGACAGGTTGCCTCATTCAATGGACACAACATTAGTACTGACCTTGGTGATTTGGGCGGCTGCCGCGCCATTGATGGCAGCTGTGAGGCACGCGACGGTGTAATCCTTTGGGATGCTGCCGAGTTTCAGGCCGTATGCCCAGTGATCTATAAAGGAAAATACACGTCAATATTGAGCAACAAGCATGTGATAGTTGATGAGTTACAAGCAGCTTTGGAGTTGAAGGATCCCTACCCCTACTGCCAAAATCAATTCACAAATGCTCTGTGGACAAGCCAGGGAATAGTCGTGAAAATACACGGGAAGAAATACAAAGTAACCCCGAAACCCTATTTGATGGGACAGTCAGAAAATGTTAGTGATTATGATGCAACAAATGTGAAACTAAACTATTTGGAATACAAAATAATCGGGTTGGAAAATGATAATTTCCGACAAACATGGATGGAACTGTGCCATCACATACAAAGGTATCTAGATTTGATATGGCAGTTTGTACATGTAGATGCAACGTTAAGTGTCAGGGCACTATTGCAGCGCAATGATATAACAGCAGAGTTCACAGGAGAAGTTTTGACAGTATGGCCCTGTCGGCAAGTAAACATAAGTAAAATTTATGACACCTATAAGGTCGGTAATATGTGTTATAAATATTTGCCTGTGCATGTTGATGATAAACTTTTGTTTGTAGTACCTGGTACAGTAGACTTGATAAAAGATAGTCCTGTGATAGACTGTGATCATCAGACGGCAGGAATTTTTCGAGATGGGGCAGGTTTCAAAACAAAATCTGGTACTGTACAGGTTAGTACGATTCCAATAGAACTAATTTGGAAAGGACAAGCGAAACTTTTTCAGTTCAACAGCCCAGCAATTTTCCATGATCAACTAGGAAATTTGCCCATGACATTTTCATCATTAAAGCATTATGTACACAAAATGCAAGAAATGGAAGGGATAGTTAAAAATATAGTGAATTATCAGGCAGATATGTCACTACAGCCAGGTACTTTGTATGAAATGCTCTCTGGAATAGGGGCCGGCATAGAGAAAAGTGCCATAGGCGCAGGATCAGGGCTAGAACATGTAATTGATGCAGAGAGACGAAATATGAAATAAGGACTGAATACTTTACTAATGGGACCAATTCAGTTGATTTTCAATGCACTTGTTGTTGCACTGGTTCTGTTAATCATTGGATTCATATTCTACTCGGTTATCATTAATAGATGCCAGAGTGGAGGTTCATATTTACCAGCAATAAATTTTAATCGTACACAAAGCTTACGGGAAAGCTTTGGAAATGCATTGTTAAGATTAAGCCAAATTAGGGCTAGACAGGAAAGAAGAAATAGGAGAACTACATCCAATGTGAATGATGATCAAAAGGAAGTAGAGTTGACAGAACTTGCTTCCACCAGTCAAAAGGTAAAAAATAGTGGTACTGTAATGCTAGTTGGTTCAACGAGATGTCTGAGAACTCCTCATATGACGATAATCCTCAATGATAACTTGAAAGCTAGTGCATTGATCGACACAGGAGCAGTTTTCTCTTTGATCGATGATGATATCATAAGCAGGTTGCCAGGAGTGAAAATTTGTGAAACAACTTTGAGACCCATTGCAGCTAATGGAACACACATACCAGTTGATGGTTGTGTAGTCGTAACTGTGAGATGCGGAGATGTATTGGAAACTGTAAACATGTACATTCAGAAGAACTGTTCAGCTGATGTCATCATGGGCACAAATTTTCTGAATAGATTCAAAAATGTTCAATTTAATTGGGCAGACTCAACAGTAACCTTCAAGAAAGAAAGAATTGATTGTTATGGAATGGTATATAATCCACCAGTACAAAGAGGAGCAGTGGTGATGGCGCACGACGTCTATATTCCGGAAAGATCTGTAAGAATGGTTTATGGGTTAGTGTCAGAAATCTATAGAAAGGCTGCTAAGATCATATTTGAACCCAAGAACGTAGGAGATGTGATTTTCGCCAGATCAATTAGTGCAATCCAAAGCCCACCAATTCCATTACAAGTAATGAATACTCGAAATTGTGGAGTGGCACTCTACAAAGATCAGATAATTGCTGACGTAAAAGTTTTTGCTGATTATGAACAAGAAATTGTGAACATGGAATGTTTGAGTAACCATAATAACAAGAAACAATGGATAGAGGAAAATGCAAAAATAGCTAGTGAGCTATCTCTTGAGGAGAGGAAGGAGATCGTTGATCTCTTATGCAAATATCCGACATTGTATGCGGTTGAGGATAAAGATACAGGTAGAACAAAGTTAGTAAAACACAACATAAAGATGGGAGACAGTAAGCCAGTCCGAAAATTTCCTTATCGAACATCACCCAAGGAAAAGGAAATTGTAATTGAAGAAGTGAAAAAGTTGATAGGATATGGAGTAATTAGACCAAGTACTTATCCATGGTCAACAAATGTTGTGCTTGTCAGGAAGAAAGATGGTTAACATAGAATGTGTATCGATTTTCGTGGATTGAATGAGGTAACTAAGAAAGATGTTTATCCTCTTCCAAGAATTGATGACATTCTTGATACACTGAATGGTATGAAATATTTTACAATGTTAGATCAAGCAAATGCATATTGGTCAATTCCGATTGCAGAAGTAGATAAAGAGAAGACAGCATTCTCAACACCCATAGGCTTGTACGAATTCAACTACTTGCCTTTCGGTTTGTGTAATGCACCAGCATCTTTTCAGAGACTGGTGGATGTTTTGTTGTCAGGTCTACAATGGCAGACATGTCTAGTGTATTTAGATGACATTTTAACATTTGCTAAAGACCATAAGCAAATGGTAGAAAGGTTAACACAAATGCTAGATAGGCTTAGTGAGGGAAACATGAAGCTGAAGTTGAGCAAATGTAAGTTCAGTTACTTAGAGACGTAGTATCTGGGTTACAGAGTCTCAGAAGAAGGAATTTTACCAGATAAGAAAAAGCTAGAGGCAATTGAAACAATGAAAGCACCACGAACAGTAAAAGAAGTGAAATCGTTTCTTGGATTGATTTCCTATTACAGAAGATTCATTTGGAATTGTGCTAAAATCATGGAACCTTTAACAAAATTGTTGAGGAAAAACATGAATTTTGAGTGGACGGAAGATTGTCAGAAAGCATTTGATGAATTGAAGCATAAACTTTTGTCTCCTCCATTGCTGAATCATCCAGATTTCAATAAGCCGTTTATTTTACAAACGGACGCTTCATTGGAAGGTATAGGAGCTATCCTATGTCAGTTGGACAGTGAAGGTAATGAGCATCCAGTAGCCTATGCTAGTAGAGTACTTCAGAAATCCGAAAAGAATTACCCTATCACAGAGCTAGAGACGTTAGCAGTTGTAGAATTTGCAAAATACTTCCGACCGTATTTGTATGAACACGAAGTGACAGTGGAAACAGATCACACAGCAGTCAAGGCAGTGTTAGAAAAGGAAAATCCGTCTTCAAGAATTGCTAGATGGGGATTAGCTTTGTCAGGATACAAGCTGATAATTAAACCAAGGAAAGGTACCAAGAATCAGAATGCTGATTGCTTGTCAAGGTTGCCAAATCCTTTGGGTAAAGTACATTTTGACATCGAGGAAAACGATGTGGTAGAGAAAACCATTGCTACAATTACAGAAGGCAAGAGTAATGGCGTAGATTTGAGCCAGATGCAGAAAATGGACCATGAATTACAAGAAATCATAAAGAAATTGAATGAACATGATGTAATGGATACTGATGAATTTGTGATTGAAAATGAGATACTGTACAAGATTCATGAAGACAGCAAGAAAATCGTGCCACAAAAGTTGATAACGTTGATTTTACAGTCATATCATGATGATCTATTAGCAGGTCATTACAGTGCAAGGAAAACTTATGTGGAAATAAGTAAGAGATATTTCTGGGCAGGAATGAGGAAGACTATTTTCAGATTCTGTGATGAATGTAAGTTGTGCCAGATCAATAAATCGGCTAGAAAGAAGATAGTTGCCGAATTAAAGCCTATAAAAGTAACAGGACCATTTGAAAGACTAGGCCTAGATTGTATGGGACCTTTTCCATTGACGGAAAGGGGTAATCGATTCATTGTGGTGTTCATTGATTATTTCACAAAATATGTCGAAGCTTTTGCTACAGAAAACATAACAGCGCATACGATAGCGGAACTGTTTATCAATGAAATTGTTTGTCGGCATGGTTGTCCAAAGATCTTACAATCAGACAGAGGGTCAGACTTTGTGTCATTATTGATGACCAAAATAACAGAAATTTGTGATACACAGAAAGTACACACTACAGCTTATCATCCAATGGCAAATGGTGAAATAGAAAGAACGAATCAAACATTGGTTGTGCGAATGAGAATGTACGTGAACCATGATCAATCAGATTGGGATTTGCATGTACCCTTTGCTAAATTTGCAGCAAACACACATGTGAACGAGTCAACTGGCTTCACACCATTTGAATTGATTTTTGGCAGACATCCAGCTTTACCAATAGATGCTGCTTTGAACTACCAACCACCATTGTATATGATGGATTTGTTAGGATATGAGCAAGAAATCAAGAGACATTTTACGAATGCATTGACAGTCATCCAAAGGCAGGTAGAGAATGCGCAAGAAAAGTACAAGTTTCATTATGATAAAAAAACATGTCATGTTACCTACAAAATTGGAGATTGGGTTCTCAAGGAGTCACAGGTGGTCAGAAGAGGGTTGATTAAAAAGCTGATGCCGATGTATCAAGGTCCATACAGGGTGACAGGCATCGTTCTTCCAAACATCATCATGGAATTGGTCGACGATCCATCAGTTTGCGAGGTTATTCATGCCAATCGTATGAAACCATACCGTAAAAGACAATTGGATGGTCTGGAAAGTCAAAATGAAATAACGAACACACATCCTATTGATCCGAACATCGAACAATCCAATAACGAGGACTTGTCAAACGAGGACGTTTCAAAATAAGGAGCGGCGTGTCAGGGAAGCCCTGTATACATTACAGTAAACACTGTTGATATTATTATTTGGCATTGATGAATCGTTTTGAATCGTATCTTTCTACTACGCTTCCTTTAATCAGTTTTACGCCCTGAATTGTACATTTCTGTAACGCCTTTTCCTACCGTATTTTGTATTCTCGTATCCTGTTTAGAACTACAGTATCTACGTACATTTTTTTATGCTTAGTTTGATTCATATTATTCATCCGTGAAGTTTAACCCACTTTTGATATGTATATAAGCTGTGTATCTTCTTATGTGATAAGTCAGTGTTTAGTCCATATTGTATTTGCCACCAGTAAAGTAAGTTAGTAAACTTGCTAGCCTTAGTTTCACCTTCAAACAAGAACCCGAGTCACATTCTGCACTTGGGCTGTGACAACAGGTACAAATATTGTTGATATGATTTCTGTTGTTGTGAGAATGAGTCCAAAGAGGCAACCTGTATTGGGAACTGATGTATTTGTGAAAATTTTGGTTAGAGAAAATGTACCCAGAGATTGATTTCTTCATGCAGGATTGTTACCTACTGTGTAATACAGAGTTAAAATTAGAACTGATTCGAAATAGTGATGCATTTGTTTTACAATGTTCGGCTGGTGATGCTGAAAATGCAAAACTTGAAGTCTCACAGATGAAGCTTTTGATAAGAAAAGTTGAAGTTCTTGACAGTGTCGGACTAGCATTAGAAAAAACAATACTGAAAATACCAGCTAAATACCCGATTAGAAGAGTGCAAATGATGAGCCTCCACATTGCAAGCACCACACAGTCAACTGCACTAAACACATTATTCAGTGAGGAGATACCTCGCAGAATGATTATAGCATGCACTGATGCAGATGCATATCGTGGAGAGATGAAAAAGTCTTCATTTGATTTTAAATGCTATGGTATCAGTGAAGTGAAAATTGTTTCTGGTGGGCTCACTTTTCCAGCCACCCCATTTAAACTTCATTTTGCAAATGACATGTATATTCGTGCTTACGATCAACTTTTTGAAACCCTTGACATTGCCAAGGACAATTAGGGCAATGCAATTACTAGAAGCAATTTTAAATATGGTGAATGATATTTTGCTTTTGACTTGACCCCTGATGAAGATGATAGTGGACATTGAGATTTAATCAAAGAGGGCACAACTAGTTTTGAATTAACATTCGCAAATAGAATACCTGATACAGCTATAGAAGTAGTAGTTTATGCAGAATTTGATAACTTGATAATGATTGATAGGAACAGACACATTTTTAATGATTATACTGCATGAATACTAACCATATTTTGAGCTTATTAAACAGTGACCAAGCTCTAAGGCAGATTTTTAATGGAGTTTTCCCCATTGATTGTTTGCCAGCTTGTAAAACTGTGCCAGCTCACTTGTTGTAAACCTAGACAAGTATGACAAACCTGGTTCTCATAGGGTGGCCTTGTGCATTGATAGAAAACATAATTGTGAGTACTTTGACAGCTACGGGTTGACATCAAATCAGATAGTGCTAAAATACATCAAGGAAAACTGTCGTTCATATAAATATAATGAGAAATGTATTCAACAATACCTGACATTTACCTGTGGTCAACAGTGCATTTATTTCTTGCTATGGAGAGTCAGGGGTGTCCCCATGAGGAGTATTACTAATAGCTTGGAACTCAGCTATGCAGATAATTATGTAGCTGGATTCATTAATCCACTATTTGGGACAGATACTGTTGTATGTGATGAAATGTTTGTTCGTGATCAGCATGGCAGAAACTATAAAAGTTAGATGACTCTAAAAATGAGTTATGAAAAATGAATTGTTCACAATTTTCTGTCACTTTGCCAAGCAATGCAAAAAGTGATTTAAGCAATACTGCTGCAAGTTTCACTGTAAGGTTGCCCCACCGGCTCGTTTTTCACGGGGACTGGTAGTACGCCCTGTGTGAATGTATCTACCCTAATACTTGGTACAATGTTTCACCAGGTGACCATATAATAATATTTTACGATATTCAGAGTAATATGACACATAAACTGAAAATACCATGCACACATTACGAACTTGTCACTGATTTAATCGTAGCTATTCAACAATCACTCATAACCCTGAGTGATCAGGAAAAAATTCTATACACACAATTTATTGATCTTTCATACACGAAACTGGCACATGCAGTTGTGTTGAAAATAGACTTAACAAGGATAAAAAGTTTCAGAATGAGTGATCATTTATTATACATGCTCGGCTTTGAAAAAATACAACTTAAAAAAGATACTGCCAACCCTGACCTGTTGAAAGTTGCAGCTAAGCACCCATCAGACATGAAGGCCGGATTTGAAAACATGTACATTTATTGTAACATTATTGAGCAGCAGATCGCTGGAGATATTCCAGTGTCACACACTAGATGACAGGCTCCGCTAAGCTACTTAGGAGTTCAGTCCAAGATCACTTCTTTCTGTTTAACTATTTATTAAGTAGCGCAATAGTAAAATAGTCACTTTCGAATACAAATTCAAAGTCGAATAAAAAACAAGAGTATGAACATGAACCGAAGTTACAATGAATGACTCCTGCTTATATATTGTTTTCATATCACTGATAAGTCAATTACGCAATAAAGTAAAATATTAACTTACCATAAATTTTATATTATGACCTAATTAATTAGTTATGACCCAATTAAAGTTTCACTTGTCAAACAAAGTACTTCATGATGAAGCATGATGATAAGTTCAAAAATATTCTAAACAAACATCAAAAAATTGCAACTATAGCTTGAGGTGAAAGTCTAGCATTAGTGATTGTTTTATGATGCAACAGGGTTTCCCTGACACGGCCCTCCTTAATTTCAAACATCCTCGTTTGACGATTCATCGGTCAGGTCAATATTCTGGTCAATTTCTCGCAAAATCATGGGTTGCATTGGTTTCTGGATGATGGCTGGTACATCAGACGACATTTTCACTTCTAGATCATTGAGTGGCGATCCTAGCTTAATCATGATCAACTTTGTATTTGCGATCTCTGATGATGGCTCAATTACAACTTTGCAAAACCGTTTTGTACGGTTTACATGTACAGTTTCTATCACCATTGGTTTATCAACTTGCTGAATTACCACATTTGGTGATCTGACCTCTATTACCCTATATGGTCCCTGGTACAAAGGCATTAATTTCTTAGATAGTCCTTTCCTGACTATTTGTGATTCTTTCAGTACTAGATCCCCAACTTTATATACAACATCATAAATCCTTTTGTCATACTGTTCCTTGTAACGATCTTGAGATTGCTTTATCTGTTCCTGTATTACTGTTAGTGCATCTGTGAAATGATTCTTCACCAGTTCAGCATATGACATCATATCAAATGTATGTAGAGATGGTCGATAGTTCAATGCTACATCTGTAGGTAACAAAGGGTTCCTTCCATAAATCAATTCAAATGGAGTAAAACCAGTGGTTTCATTCACATTGATATTAGCTGCAAACTTTGCAAATGGCACATGGATGTCCCAATCAGATTGATTTGTGTCTGCATACACTCTAATTCTCGTGATCACTGTTTGATTTATACGTTCTACGTCCCTATTTTCCATTGGATGATATGCAGTGGTGTGAACTTTTCTCGTATTACATAGTTTGGTGATCTCTGTCATTAATAATGATACAAAATCAGATCCCCTGTCGGATTGCAATACATGAGGTGCTCCATGCCTACACACAATCTCTGTTACAAACAATTCAGCTACTGTCTGAGCTGTAATATTTTCAGTTGGAAATGCATCACAATACTTCGTGAAGTAGTCTACAAAAACAACAATAAAACGATTCCCTTGTTCTGTCCGTGTTAATGGACCCATGCAATCCACTCCCACTCCATCAAATGGACTGGAGACAGGATTTATTTTGAGTTCGGCCCTAATTTTCCTCCTTGTTGCTTTATTCACTTGACATGGTGCACATATATTGCAATACATGTACACATCTTTTCTTAGAGTACTCCAATAATACTTCTGTGAGATTAATTCAAGTGTTTTCTTGGCACTGTAATGACCTGCTAATGGATCATCATGATATGATTCCAGTATTAATTTTATTAAACTTTCGGGAACTACCAACTTTTTCCTACCATTATTAATTTTATATAACATATGATTTTGAATAATGAATTCATCAGATTGTATGTCTTCAGATATTATCCCTTGCTTTATCACAATTAACTCTTCATCTAGATTTTGCAAATTCACAATATTCAATTCATTTCTATCTGTTAATGCACAAACAATTTTCTTGAAACAATTTTCATCAACATCAAAGATTAGATTTTCATTTTTGTTTGGCAATCTTGACAAACAATCTGCATTCTGATTCTTTGCCCCTTTTCTAGGTATAATATTCAATTTAACTTCAGCCAATGCCAATCCCCATCTAGCTATTCTAGGTGATGGATTTGGCTTTTGCAGCACTGCTTTTATCGCAGTATGATCTGTCTCCACTGTGACTTCATGCTGATACAAGTGCAGCTTGAAGTATTTCACAAATTCTACTACTGCCAATGTTTCTAATTCGGTAATGGGATAATTCCTTCCAGCTGGTCTCAGCATTCTACTTGCATAAGCTACTGGATGCTCTCTTTGCTCCTCATCGAGTTCACAGAACAATGCTCCAATCCATTCTATCGAAGCATAAGTCTGCAGTATGAGAGGCTTCGAAAAATCTGGGTGCTTCAGTATAGGTGGATTCAATAAACATGCTTTCAGCAATTGAAAAGCTTCCTCTTGCTTACTTTCCCACACAAAATCTACTATTTTCTTCAGTAATGATGTTAGCAGTTCCATTTTCGTAGCACAATTATCAATGAATTTTCAGTAATATGAGATTATTCCTAAGAACGTCCAATTCTTTCACATTTCTAGGTGGATAGTCCAATTCTTTCACATTTCTAGGTGGGTTCAGTTGTGCTATATCTTCTAGCTTTCTTTTATCTGGTGGAATACCTTTGTCTGAAATACAATATCCCAGACATTCTGTTTCTAGATAATAGAATTTACATTTGTTTAATCTCAATTTCATATTTCCTTCCTGTAATCTATCTAACACTAGCTTTAGCCTCTCCAGCATATTTGTCTATGATCTTTTGAAAAGATAAGAATATCATCCAGATACACCAAACAAATTTGCCTCTGTAATCCTGTCAACAATACGTCCATCAGCCTTTGGAATGATGCAGCTGCATTACATAATCCAAATGGCAAATAATTAAATTGAAAAAGACCAATTGGGCTTGAGAAAGCAGTCTTGTGCTTATCTTCTTCTGCCATTGGTATCAACCAATAGGCGTTAGCCTGATCCAGTGTTGTAAAGTATTTCATCCCCTTCAATGTATCTAGGATATCATCTATTCTAGGTAATAGATACACATCTCTTCTAGTTACCTCATTCAGTCCTCAAAAATCTATGCACATTCTATGTTGACCTGTCTTTTTCTTAACTAGAACCACGGTTGAAGCATATGCTGATATACTAGGACTAATTACGCCACCTTCTAGTAACTTTTTAACTTCTTGAATAATGATTTCCTTTTCTTTCGGGGACATCCTGTATGGAAATTTTTGTACAGGCTTATTGTCAGTTGTTTCTATTCTATGTTCAATAAGTTTCGTCTGTCCAGTGTCCTTTTCATCAATCGCATTCAGTGCAGGATACTTCACTGGTAGATCAACTATTTCCTTTCTTGCACTTTCATGCAATTCACTTGCTGTATCAATATTCTGTACTATCCATTTTCGATGCTCAGATCCTTCATAATTATTCAAACATTTCCTTTTCTCATCTAGTGTCCCTTCTGAATATGAATGTACATTTCCAATTCGTGTATCTTTGAATAACGTCACTGAGTGTGAATTCCGATTTAGTACTTGTATTGGTACGACTGCTTCATTTACTGAGCTAACTGATTCTGCCAAATAAATACCTTTCTTAGTTCTCAACTGCTTAGGTTCAAATACAATATATTTCATTTTACCATACATCTCTGGCACAAAACCATCTATCGCCATTATGGATCTGGCAGGTATATTTACAGTTGAGCATACAGTGACCGTACTACGTTTTTTTGGTGATTTATACAGCATTCCAGTACATGGTACTCATGATTCCTTGAATCTAATGCTGAATTTGCCCTACTGAACTGAATGCTTTTGAATCGGTTCAGAAAATTTGTTCCCAAAATCAATTCAGCAGAACAATTTCGTTGCACATATACTACAATATTTTCATTTACATCATGAAATTGTACAGTAATCATTGTAACACCAGTGATGGGTATGATTTCTCCATTTGCTGCAATTGGTTTTACACTTGTTTCCATTATGTGTATCTGTGGTATCTTTCTAACAATACTTTCATCAACCAAAGAAAATACTGCGCCAGTGTCAATTAGTGCTTCTGCATCTACTCAATGATTAATGTTTACAGTATACGTGGAGTTCGTAATATTTCATTCTCATTTCATAATATAGTTACATCTTTTGCACTTTCTGATCCAGCTGTATTAGTAAATTCTTTCGTTTCCATGCCTTGTTTCATTTCTGGACTCGTTTCTTGAATATGTAAATTCTCCCTAGATTCTTTCTTTGTTTTCCATTCTTCTTTTGCAGTGAGGTGAGATAATCTTAGTAATGCATTTCCTAAATGTCCTCCATTACTTGGTGCATGAGTGACGGTAACTCTGGGTGTATATGCTCTTGTTCTTTTACATCAGTTTAACATTACCAAATATCCAATATATCCAGCAATAAGAATGATTATCACTGCTACTAATATATTAAACAATAACTGTAATGGTCTTTTTATTAATGTTCTAATACCAGTCAAACTTTTCTGTTCGGCTACAATGATATGTTCCAGTGCATTTCCAGCACCTTCTATTGTGCTTTTTATTCTACTATCTATACCAGCTAATGTCTCATGCACAGCATGTGGTTGTAAAGATATATCTGACTGATAATTAATTATGTTCTTTACTATGTTCCCCAACTTATTTGTTTTGTACACATATTGCTTTAACATTGCTAGAGATGCTGGTACATTCGCCAACTGATCATGAAATATGGCGGGGCTATTAAACTGGAAAAACTTTGTTTTCCCCTTCCATATTATTTCCAAGGGTACCTTACTAATGTGTATTATGCCACTGTTTGTAGTCCAGTTTGACCCCTTTTCGACAATACCCATTGTGTGATGATGACAGTCCACCTCTGGACTGTTATCAATGAGATCATCTCTACCTGGTAGTATGTACCTTATTTTTCTATCCTCTAGAAGTACTGGCAAATATTTATAGCATACTTCCTCAACTTTATAGTCACTGTACATTTTTACAATATTGACTTTCCATCATGGCCAAATAGTCAATACTTCACCAGTAAACTCTGCCATGATATCAGTCCTTTTTAAGTATGCCCGAGCTCCTAAAGTGGCATTCAAATGTAAAAATTTCCAGACCAACTCAAGATAACATTGGACGTGATGGCATAGTTCCATGCACCTCCTTCTAAAATTATCATTTTCAGCTTGTACTAGCTTATACTCCAACTTCACATTAATTGGGTCATGATTTACTATCTGATCTTTTATTTTCATTGGTTCTGGTTTTGATGTGACTGTAAATTTTTTTCCATGTATTTTTATGACTATTCCCTGTGTTGTCTTCAACGCATTCATGAATTCCGTTTTACATTGCTGATAGGGTACTGTCAGTTCCAGAGCTGCTTGAAGCTCATCAATTACTACATGCTTTTTACACAAAATTGAAGTATACTGTCCTTTTAATTGTACTGGACATATATCCATAAAATTTGTTCCATTCCATAGGATTACACCATCATCGGATTTTCAGTAGCCCATTGCTGGCTTACAACCCCCGACATCTCCCAGGTAAGTAAATAATGTGTGACTTTCCCATGAAGCTACCTGCCCTTCTTCTATAAATAGAATTCTTGAAGTTCCACATTTTTCTGAGCAACACTACATATACTTTACTTGTAAAGTTTTATTTGTGGTTCACATGTGCTTTGATTTTTCCATCAGTGTCAAACCTTCATACTGTTTTAACTCATAGGCTAATTTGCATGCTTCTTTAGTTATTACTTTAATAATTACTGTATCCTTGACTATTCCTTCTGATCCAAAAAATCCAGTAGAAGTACACACAGTTCTTTCACGAGTAAAACACTTATATGACTCAATGTGTGTAGGTTCAGTCCTAGGGATATACACGCTAATGTTCACTCCATAGGGCTTTTCTTCATTTTTCATTGGTGGCTTACATTCCACTTTTTGAGGTATTTCTAGAGGATGTCCACTTTTAGATAATCCGCAAATTTTGTAAGCATCAGCACCAATATTTTAACAACTATACAAAAATTTAGCAATTAAAACTACACTAATTTTAAAATTCCTAATTTTCAATTTTGAAAACGCCGTTTTCCAGTTGTTTCCCCTTCATTCTCCTGAAATTTTATGCATAAGTATTGAGTGATTAATCCTTGCATTCTTGATTGTTTAGTACCATTATTTCCATCAGACTCCGATGGGTCTTTTTTGCTGGAGCTGGGTCCTTCATCCGAGCTCTCCTGCCCTGTTGTTTCCTGGAATTTTATGCACAATTTCGGAACCTTCCTTTGAGGCGATTTCATTTGGCACCATGCACATCCACGCCCACTGACATCGGTTTGTGTCGTGGCATCTTTTATCACAGTACCTACCTCATTAAAATGTGATACTTTTGTACAATAGTTACATCTTTTCTGGTTATCCAAACTATTGTTCTTACCATAGTTTTGTACAAGTTCTTCTAGGTCAAATCCTATTACATCTTCAAGAGGGTCACTAGCCGGTTCCCTTAGTCCAAACCAAGCATGAAATAACCCTGGAACAAATCCTACTAGTGGCAAATTCCGGTTACTGTAACCAAGTGCTTGATGTGGCACTATAATATCTCCTAATTCAGCTGAGTTCATAGAATCTGTTAATTCAAATTCGTAATCTTCCTCATCTGACAATTTTTTGTCCTCTTGTAGCTCATTGCTTGCCTCAATTTTCTGTCAGGTTCCAAAAATTCTTCAGTCCTACGGATTTCACCTCCTACCATCTCATTACAATAGTACTTATCTGCTTGTTTCCACCATACTTTGTTTTCGTCTATCTCCCAGGTAATACTCATATTATTGAACTTTTCAATAAGTTCACTCATACTTCCAAATTCTCCAAATTCTTCCTTACTCGAAAAAGGGATACTTAATTCATCAGTTCCTAAACTCTCACCATAATCACTGTCACAATGCTGCTACCGAAATGAAAAAATGGGGACTACTTTGTCTTTTAATTTTTGCCGTTCAACTTCATTCTCAATAAAGGTGTATTTTTTCGAAAAATGGTCGATGTCCATGTCTTTGACATCATCTGAAAACTTGCAGGAGTGGCGACCATTCCTTATTACATTACATTTTATTTCAGGTTCCTTTCTATCAATTCCTGCCAAGAAAGCTTCATCATCACAATCAATATGGTTAAAATTTACCCTCCTCCTGTCCCCTTGATATGTCCTGTTTGGGCCTTGCTCCCTCCTAGTTTGATTTATAGTTGAACCTTGCCCTATTCTATTTTGATTTCTCGAATTATTACATTGCAAAGCTGGACAGTTGTCCTTCGTATGGCCAGTTTTGTGGCAATAATTACAATACATCTTTGTGCAGTTTCTGGCCAAGTGGCCGATTTTGCCACAAGCGTAACAGGGTAGCCTTCCACAATATTGGGCAATATGCCCCTTTTGGTTGCATCATATGCACGTACTTCCAGCGGGCGACTTTGATTGGTCCCTCCACAATTGGTTGAGCTTTTTAAGCTGCTCTTTAATTTCACGCAGTTCATCTGTCTTGGGCATTGCCATTCCTGAATTAGCCACATTTATAGCAACAGAATTTTGAAATGAAACCATGCTTAAATCTTCTCCAAAGATTTGGAATTCTGCATACCTAGCAGCCTTGACTACTTCTGTCAATGTGGGGAAATCCCTATATTTCAGTCCTAGATATATATTTCTATTTACACCCCTAATGAAAATTGGTTTTATAATAGTTTCTCTAGCTTCCTCATTTAGATTGGGGTATGCCAACTTAGCTAACTTTTTTAGTTTATCCAAATATTCCATAACACTTTCATGTGCTATCTGCTTCCTATCATAAATTAATTGCTGACGAACATCACTATCGCATTCATCCGGGTACATATCCTTAAGTCCCTTCAATAAATCTTTAAACATTTTTCCAATTTCTGGATTCCTTTTTACCTCTTTAAATGAGACTAATGTGCTACCTATCAAGTTTGATTCCAAAATGGCTACCTTATACGCATCATCAAAGTCATCAATTCCCTGAAATTCCATAAATTGATCTAATTTTTCTGCCCAGTCAGTGATTGATTCACCAAAAGATCCTGAGAAGGGAGGGGGTGGCCCAAATGTCATAAACAAATTCAACCAAAACAAGGCATTTCTCAAATTCATATCGTGAGCTCCGTCTGTTTCTTTAATTTTTACTTTCAAATCTTCCAAATTTTTTGCTATTGGGGTTGTCAAACCCTCTAGAGCCTTCTTTACCATTTTTTATAGAGCCTTAGCTTCTTCTGACATTTTTACTTTTCTAGTCTGTATGGGAGTTCCAATGCTTAATCTTGCTTCCTCAATAATCTTACTAAATTCATCGTGTTCTGTCAATTTAGGATCCATTTTTTTCGTATTCTATTCCCAAAAATCCCTAGTTTCGAATTCCTTTGATTTGATTTTACTTACATCCAAGAAATTATATATCCTCGCTTTCCTTACGTGAACTGCACCTTCTTTCACTGTGCTTTCCTTACAAAATTTTCAAAACTTCCAGATAAGGGAACCCTGTTCAAAAATTCCAATAATATTTTCTTTCTTCTTACTGTACCTTAATTTAGGAATCTCTGGTTCCTGCTTTTACTAACAACTATCCTTCTCTGTTTTCTAATGAACCCCTGATTACTGATGGCTTCTTACTGTAGCCAATTACTTACTACAAATTTCTTTCCTCAAATTTTCTTTTTATTCAATGTTTCCGACCTAACTTTTCTGACAGTTAGTTTATCTTAATTCCTTCCAATTATTTCCTTATCTAACTTTCAATGCTTCCAATAATTTCCTTACCTAACTTTCTTTCAAAATTGTCCTAATTTCTTTCAATATTACCTTTTGTTTTCCAGATTGCCCCCCAAATTTTGTCACACACTAGATGACAGGGTCCGCTAAGCTACTTAAGAGATCAGTCCAAGATCACTTCTTTCTGTCTAACTATTTAATAAGTAGCACAATAGTAAAATACTCACTTTCAAATACAAATTCAAAGTGGAATAAAAAACAAGAGTGTGAACATGAACTGAAGTTACAATGAATGACTCCTGCTCATATATTGTTTTCATATCACTGATAAGTCAATTACGCAATAAAGTAAAATATTAACTTACCATAAATTCTATATTATGACCTAATTAATTAGTTATGACCCAATTAAAGTTTCACTCCTTAAAGTACTTCGCGATGAAGCATGATGATAAGTTCAAAAATATTCTAAACTAACATCAAAAAATTGGGACTATAGCTTGAGGTGAAAGTCTAACATTAATAATTGTTTTATCATGCAACAGGGTTTCCCTGACACCAGCTCCACTTCTCTGTATTGTGAATATAGAAGGAAAATTTGGTGACATTATTGATAAGAATGCTCCTCATTACATCCCTGTTTTGATAAAGGATATAGAAACAATCAAAATTTCTATCAGAACTGATACTGATAAACTTGTTCAGTTTGTGACTGGAAAAACAATAGTAAAACCACATTCTAGAAAAAGGAGCATATTTTAAAAATGCAGGTGCAAAATATGACCATAATTGCTGAGCGGGACTATAAGCTCAATTTAGATTCACTTGCAGAAAAGTTGGACAATAGTAAATTAAGTAGTGGAAAATTCAGATTGCTAATTTGACACATTGCAACTCCTAAGTGTCGCTTGTTGTTGTATGAAAATGGAAGGCTGGTTTGTGTTCGGAGTCAAAACTACTGAACAAGCATTGAGAGGTATAGGTTGTGCCACAGACACATTAATCAGATTTGGATATGAGGTGAGACCGAAAAAAATCAAGATTTGCAATATAGTTGGATCTCATTCTACCCCCTATGGCATAAATCTAGAAAATTTTTATAATGCATTCAAAAAACAATGTGATTACACTCCCAAACTGTTTCCTGCTTTAAAATACAATATACGCAAACCAGGACCTTGTGCATTGATTTTTCATAAGAGGAAAATTATTATCACTGGTGCAAAATTCATGAATGAATGGCAAAATACTTTCAATGGCTTATTAGTGATTGTTCAAATGTTTTCATTTAATTGTGAGTCATGATCACACTGTAGTTCACAAAGTATAAATATGGAGGCTCTCAAATATTCAAGTCATTTCAAAGATATGAAGCATTTCGGTTGGTGCCGAAGAGTTCCTTCTCATAGTGTTCATTATGCTGTATGCAAATTTGTTAAGGCTGGAAAATTCCAAGAATTGGGGCCAGATCCAATGCCAAGCAGAAAAATGAAAAAGGCAAACTGTAATGATCACTGGGATCTTAACTATTTCGCTGGATCAAAAATATTATGCATACAAAAAATGAATAAATAATCAATGGATGAGAAAAAAAATGGAAAAAAATGTGTTAGCCATACTTTTTTTCAATCCAAAAGCATATTTGTATGCAAAATTGTGCATTTAGTTTATTGATTTTTGTACGGGGAAAAATCGAAAAACTTTTTTTTTGCCAGTCTCACTACTTTTCATGAAACCTTTGTAAGAAACAACAAGCATAATATTCCCTTAGTTATAAATTTAACCTGTTAGATGGCAAAATCCTTTTTTCTGAGGAAAGATCAAGACATGGATAAAATGAAGTTTCACTATGAAGAAACACAGAGAAAACATTTGAGTTTGTGGGTATGAATGTACTTGGTTGTGCACCATGAATTTTCTAAATTTGCCTACGGAAATAAAGTCAAGAATTTTTGGTTTTTGTGGTGTGGAAACATGCTTAAAGTGTGAAATTATTCGCAAAGATTGGCTTAAGCGTCTTCTGAATGGGCCCATTTGGCCAGGCACAACTGCCAGGTTGAATATTGCTGTTGACAACAATATTTCGTATCAGGACCAATTTCAGTGAATTTTTGACAAAATATTTCACTGATTTTTTATTTGCTTTTTCCCCTATGTACTTAGAATACTTTCCAAATGTTCTGATTACAACAGAAGTGTAATCCTGGAGCCAGAGGTTCGTCCTCCAACAACTGAACTCTTCAGGAACATCACTTTGTATTTTCCGATCGGCCTTTCAAACATTGCCTTGGATACATTAGAAGGGATTATTTGACAATTCCAGCCAACATCATTGGCAATTTAGGGCCATCAGTGCCCCTGCATCATGGTTTACAGAATTTTACGATTTGCTCTACAATTGGAGTATTTGAGAGTGGATCTGGGTTTTCACAACATCGATCTTTTGTATGAGCTACCACGTTTGCAGGTCCTTGATGTGCCATTTATTATTTTTCCGTCGAGATATCCATGTTTTTTGAAAACATTGATTTTACACAAATCGACAATTTTTAATGTGGGTATGATAATTCTCTTGCTAAATTCATAATGTGGTCACAAAAAAATTAAAATGGCAGTTCATAAAAAATGTAATCTAATCTGTTTACAGATCCCATCTTGTACCCTGTATTGGGGCATCATATTCAAAATTTAGGATGCAGTTCCGTCGAATTTTATGGAAATATGTTGGATGTACTCATCCACATGTGGGGTCAGGCCTTAACCCCATGTGAAACCTCGCTGAGCCTCTATATAACACGAGAGTGCACCCACAGGCTGATCCAGTTGACCCCAACAATGCATGTTTAGGATCGTTTTAATGCCACATGCACTTTGTACTTCAACAATTTGGGAGTGCTTATGCAAGATAACTGTGGCTTGAACCAAAACATACAAACTGAGATAAATAAAGAAACAAAAAATTGATGATGATTCACAGCCATGTTTTACTTTTAGATAAGTTCGTACAGAAGAAAAAGCAGCGAAAAAGTCCAACAACTTTGTAGATTTTTTTGCAGTATATGACACAAGGCGCTTTAATACTTTTTAATCTATTTTTTTGCGCGCCTTTAGAGTTGGTTGACATTTATTTGAACTTAGTAGAAGAACAAATAAATTAGTATGTGGTTTCAATCCTTAATATAATAACCTCACAAGAGAAGTTAAGAAATGTTAAGGTATGTTAATGTTAGGAAAGAAAACAACAATAATCGACAATTTCTTAAGTCACTTGTGTGCAAAGATCTCATCAAACTTTTTACAAAGCCAGGAATAATTTGAAAACATTGTAGTAGTGTACTGCATTGTGGCCACATTAAACTTGGCCAGCTAGCTAAAGCAATGATCTTTAACACAGGCTGGTCCAAATCTGCTCCTAAGGGGGGGTGCACTTAACTACTCAGGTTCCATGAAATGACAGAACGCGAATCCAAAACCAGTAATTTTTTGAGACAATTCTTACCATTAGCATATTTTCTGTTTTCTCTTAATTCTGATTTGTTCAACTTCAGAGCAATGTTTTCATAGCAAGTTTTCCTAATCAGATGTCCATCAAATTCCACAGATTAAATGAATTCAACCAACAATGAACGACATTAGGACAAACACATGCCAAATATGGAACAAGTTAGATGAGCTGAATATAAACTTTGAATATCCCATTGGTAAATGTTGAAAAGCTCCTCTTTGTGCCTTTGACTCATTGAGTGTTGATCTCGAAGTGTATATTCTGGTAGCTTCATTATTATGCCTGGCATAATTTTCAGATTGACAACCAAAATGGACCTTCCTACTAATCATGACATTACCAAAGTGGACTAATATTGCTGGTGCCTCAAAGAGACGATGATCAATGATTTCCCAGACTGGACAACAAGTGTGAAACTTCACATGTTAACGAATCATGTGCCAAAATTTGCCATATGTCATCGATTTCATGGCATGTTTTCTACACTAAAAAATTGAGAGTTCGCATGCAGAAATGAACTGCGTATACCGTTTTTTGTTGTGAGACAAGTAAACACAAATATGCCTCTTATTTTTCAGCATCCTCATCTTCTGGCATCAGGCAGAGACACTCAACATTTTATGTCTACAAAGTTGAATTTGAAAAATCCAGTGAAGAAAAAGGGTGATGCAGAAGTGCCCACTGACGAATGATGTGATGGGACCCAGTTCAGCAATGGCGATTTTGAATTAGTTTTGAACGAGTTTTGCATCTAACCTTATTGTTTGGTATGCTGTTTCTGCTAAGAAATTTCAAAAAATCAAAAACTCTAAAAAAATATTGCATTTGTGTAGATTTCTTGCTGTTTGACATCCCATACTTGTAACAAGCTTATTCACATTTATTTTGCTCATTGAATCTCATTTTATTTTGCTTATAATTTTTTAATGATTTCATCCATGTCTTTTTTGATGCAAAAATATCATGTCACATTCCAGTGATCTTTGTGCCATGTGTTGTTATTGCTATTTAATAGGCTTTAAATCTGGTGTGACTTGAGTCCCATGTTTACCGCCTGCATCCCTGAGGCACAGCTGAATTTGCAGATAATAGTTCTTCATGTCATCATTTGCCAGTTATGTTATGCTAAATCTTGAATGTGATGAGAAGTGTGGTTTCAACTACTCATTGGCTGCTTTGTTGATGAATTCAAAATTCAGTCCATTCGTGTTTGTTACTAAAACTGTCAGCCTAATTATTCATTAAATTTCACTTGGAGTTTATTTGTTATCCAAGCAAGTGGAGGTAAGTATTTTAGGCATAGAAAATATGCAAGAGTTGTTCTCAAAATCTGCCTGGAAAATCAGGGGAGTCTTTTGAAGCCAGGCATTGCTAAACAAAGCACTGAAAATTTTTTATTGAATAGCTGAATCCATGATCATTGTATGATGCAGTTTTTTTGCATTGGGTGTTTTGCACAGTGCCAAAAAATAACAGAAAAGTTTTGCATGACAAAACTTTTTTTTGCAATATAAATGCTATAAGATGAAATTGATCTTGATAAATAGTTTTGCACAGTGCAAAAGATCTCCAAAAACAGTTTTGCACCAGTTGAAAAAGTTTTGCAAATTGCAAAAAACAATGGCATAATGACTTTTTTCATTTAACAATTACCTGAATGATGCGTTGAGCACTTCACGGACAAAATTTACATGCAAATGAAAAATTTCTCAGTTTTGCTGTCTGCTTTTTGACCAATATGGATGAGCCACATTTCCATAGTAATCGTTGTACATTCTCCAGACTTTCTACAATTCCCTTCCAAATTTTGACTGGAGCGAGGTTTGAACTGTGAGCTTTGAGTTTGTGAGTCAAGAGGCCATCTGGGCTAATTTTCGTATGGCTAGATTTTCTATATGTGTTGGTGGGTAGGATGGCGGTTTTTGCTGCCTATAGCGGATATGATGAAACTTCTGTTACATATATGACCAATTTATATGCTTTTGGTGCCTACATTACTAGGACCTGCTTCCATTTCCATTGTCTCTCAGATTTTTCTCTTGAAGTTGTTGCTCTCCTGAGCCAATATTTTGGTGTTCTCAAAGGCTGAAGCACATACACACTTCAGACAATGTTCAGCTACCCCACTTCTTTCTTCCTTGTGATTCTTCAGGGCATTTTTATGTTCTGATGTTCTTGTTTTCAATGTTCGTCCTGTTTCGCCAATGTAGACCTTCCCTATGGCTCTATTTGTATGCTGTACACTACACCCTGCTTTTCTTCTTTATCCCTGGTAGGGGCCCCAAACCTGGCAAGAAAGTGTTATGAAATCGCCAAAGTCAGACAACAGGGAAAGTTCAATGATATCAGACCAGTAGAAAAACAAAGTAAAATAATGCCTCTTGATATCGATAAGATGGTTAGCAACAAGAGCAGAAGAGAATTGAATCCTGACGAGAAAAACGCACTTTCGAAAGGTATGAACTTTGCAATAGCCCCCAAGAAACACCTGCTTGCAGAAATAATAATGAACATTGAATGTGCAGCACATTTCATACAAGAAATGATTTCAGATATGAGATATGCAAAGCAATAGAAAAGGAACGCCTACCCCAACCAAATATGTCTACTGAAGAAATTTGTGCTCTAAAGGCAGAAATAAGATCACAGCATTGTCATACTACCAGCTGACAAAGGGAGAACAACCCTAAATATGGACAACCAAGACTATGACAGTAAGATCAAAATTATCCTGAACGGTCAGACAAAGTTTAAATGCCTTGGAAATAAAAATCCAATCAGTAGAATCGGAAAAGTAAAGAAATTGATTAAAGACATAGGGATTAATGACATAGTCAAGATTAAACATAAATGCAAAGCACCACACATATAGGAATTACCGAAAATCGGCAAGGAGAACCTGCCATTAGGACCAGTGGTAAGCTGCATTGCAAGTGCGATCCATCTATTAGCCAAGCATTTGGTAACTTATCTGAACCCATTACAGTCAAGCATAAAGCCGAATGTAACAAATAGTAAGGACTTTGTCAATAAAATCAAAGACATACCCATCACCCAAGGCACAAAATTAGTCAGCTTAGATGTAGTAAGTCTCTTCACAAGTGTACCCATTGCTGAAGCCATCAGACACCTACAAACCTGTCTCAAACAGGACTCTACCAATGAACGCCCAGCAAATTGTACAGCTGACAGATATTTTAACTGCCAGGGCACAGCCCTGCACAACCAGTGTCTATGACAAATATGCATCTTTACTCTACTTCTAAAACATTGGGCCTACATGTTCAAAGAAAGGATGAATACAACCCTTGTGCACTCTATGACATTCAGGATACCCATGGTTAAGAGTGAAGGGATGTTGACAAAATCGTTCTTCAAGCACAGTTTCAATAATCAAATCATATAGAGGGTGAGCCACAAAAAAGATGAATGGTGCTAACTTCCGTAACATCAGAATGGATGAAGATTCTATAGTACAGATTCCTGCATTAGAATGCCCTGTTTGTTTTTGTTGCAGGGGCAAAAATTTTGTATTCCCTGCACATTGACCAGATTGAGAAACGATTAAAATTATTGGTGAAACAGAAAGTGGGCTGCTTTAAAACAGCTCTCTTGTAGTTTCCAGCTGTTACATGATTGTTATGATAGGATTTTTTGTACTTTTCTGTTGTGGATATCTCGATTTTGTCAAATTTTGTCATATTTTCAAAATTTAGTTGCAAAAATTGGTGTTCAGTATTCTAGCCACTCAATATTTGGGCAATCTGGCTGAAACTTTTCACTCTATGTCAGATGTTTTGTCTATTGATGGCAGGAAACCACATAAAGAAGCTTCACCCATTTGAAAGGTTTGAAAGTCAGTACTGGTCGCCCTTTTTTGGCTCACCCTGTATATGTAAACTATGTTGATGAAAATGACTAGATGTATGTATTCATCAGGAAATTGAGAAATCTATAAAATAATTGTGACAAGGAAGATTACACCCAAAAATTCAAGGTATCATTTGAAGAATCATACCATGTTTATACATAGCTCACAGAGGGAAATCCCTTAACAGTGGTCCACCTAATACATAAAGCTCACTATTCACAAAAAATCCCTGTCATAAAATACTAACAAACTTATCTGATGTGTATGCAGCTTGCAGCTGCAGAATCTTCAAGAATAGTATCAATTCCCCAGACATTGATCAGACGTTAGCACAATAGCTTGGATGGCAGCAATGCCTGCTACAATTGTATTGGATGGGATAGTGGCTGTTGTACCTGATTTTTGAACAGTGGCAGAAGTTTTTTTGGGTGCAGCTGCCATGGTTGTATCATATGGTACCGTGGCAGTTGTCCTGGATGGTTTGGTGGCAGCAGTGTTTGTGTCAGATGCAGCAGCCCCACTTGTATCAGATGCCCTGACAGCAGATGTGTCAGATGGTGTCACAGCAGTGGTTGTATTGGATGGTGTGGTGGCAGTGGCTGAATTGGACAGGGCGACTGCAGTTGTTGTGGACATTGCCCCAACAGTTTTATCTTGTTGCATGAAAGTTTCATACGCATTTATTTCTATATGGAAACAAAATACAATGTCAAAACGAATCTATATAAACTCAATAAAGATGATCAGTGAAATTTTTGAACTTGGCATGCCTTTGAATGTCATTCCTTTTTTTGGGAATAGTCCTTAAATAATGAGATTGTGATGATTTTCACCATGTAGGCAGTGAGAAAGACACAGGGAAGTCACATTCCTATGTGGTATCCATTAAAATGACCCTAAATAAATCAATAAAGAGAAAGCTTTTATGAATAATCAATATTTTCATTTGATGTTTTGGTTTGCTCTAAAGTGCCAATGCTTTGAAAGTAATTAGGAACCACTTCCTGCTGCACAACAGTTTTCATCAGGTCATCTAATGCGTTTCTAGTGATCAGTTCCTCCACAGTCACAATTTAGTTCCAAGGTTTGGTGGATCTCCAGATGGACATATTGTTTGATCTGTGAAAGTGTATGAAACTCACCCTTTTGTCATTGTACAAATCAATGGTGAGCTTGCAAGGCTCAACTTGAATGCATCAATAATGAATAACATGCCAGTGTGGTTCAACAATTGTCTCTCTGTTTCTGCTTTGAGTAAACGCCACAACCACCCTACAACAATTTCCAATACCCCTAAAAAAGTTCATTACCTGGTAACCATTTATTAAGAGTATTGTGCAGACATTCCTCTACACCTCCTGAAACTTGATTTTCCACAACTCTGTTATTGCTTCTTCTTAACATGGTTTCTAAGTTAGATCCAAGAGAGCTATTGCCTGTTGTGGGTTCTGTAATAATGATAAAAGATTCTTGCATACAACAACATCCTAATTATAAATTTCATTATTATAAAACCAATCATAAGCTATGATTTTAGAAGAAAACCACCCCAAAATATGGGAAAATGACTTGTTCATTTCTGTATTCTTTCTTGTATGGTTATATTAATATTCATATTTTCTCTGCTGATCAAAAATTCATGCAACAAATTTATAAATATTCATTCTTGAAGATGTCAGATTTACAAGTTATCATATATGTATTTTCGTTTTTAAGGATTAAGTCCTGTCAACCATATCAATAAAAAAGTTACTTACAATACAATACAATAAATACTGTATTTACAAAGATGTATGAAAAGAAGAAATAGAATGAAAGAAAGCAAAGACAGGATGAAAATGTAAAAACGTACATGAATGGAAACATAAGCAACACACGCAGAAAAAAAACAAAGGAATACATACAATAAAAAATATAAGGTAGAGAAGGAGAATATGAAGAATGTGTTATCACATTTTTGATTACTCATTTGAAAGCACCTAATTGGGACTTTGTTCACTTGGGAATTCATTCAGAATAGCTCACACTAGGATCATTGAGTTTGGAATTCACATACTTGGGAATCGCTCACTTGAGAATCACTCACTTGGGAATCACTCTATTAGAAATCACTCATTTGGGAGTCACTCACTTAGGAATAGACCTAGAGCTTTATGTAGATAGATCAGAATTGATTGAGCACAAATAATTGTCAGAAAATATATGCTGGAAAGACGTTGTAGTATGCGAAAAAAAGATTTTTTGAATGTTTTGACTAATTTGCTGAAAGTCCCTCTGATGCATCAAATATGTGCAACAAGCAAATTGGACAAAATATCGGTACAGCAGTAAAGTGAACAATGACCATCAACACACAAATAAATAGTCATGATTTTTCTACATTAATTCAACCATTTTTGCGACAAGTTCATAATCAAAAGATAGTTCTCAGTGTTGCAGCATCCCATAGCCTATGTTAGGTAGGTCGTGACTAACAAAGATGTCCAAACTTGGTGCAATTAACACTCATTCTGATTTTATATTTACGTAAAAATATGTAAATTTTTTTCTTCTATGACCCCTGCGTCAATATCTTTGACAATCAATGCTCTCAGTGGCAAAAAAGTTATTTCGCCCTCAGACTTTGCATATGCTGAATGAGTTATTTTTTTTTTTGATCGGGGATACTTTTTTTCTAGCTTTTCTACTTAAAAAAACATTGGTGTGGAAAAAGATCAGAAAAAGCAGCTTGTTTATTTGAACATATTGGGGGAAGTTCAAAGATTGTGACTTGGAGGAATAAAAACATAGTTTTTAGATCTTTTCTTTCTCAGTACATCTATAGTTTCTGATTCTCTAAACATCACTGCTTTTTGTACAAGACTATCATGATTGGCTCAGTACAAAGATTTTTTTGGGATCTTTGAAAACAGACAAAGAGATTCTGAGTGCTTCAGAAAAGTTCATTCACTGTTTTTCCTCGACTGAATAAAGAATGTTCGGAAATATAGAGAATATGAAACATTTATTTCATTTTACATGGGAAAATCGAGAAAATTTCAATGTGAGTAACAGCTTAATGCAAAACTATGTTGAAAATGCACAGTCCAGGTTTTTTTGCCATATCAGTCGATCCCTGTTGTAGAATTCACAGAATTCTAGTAAAAAAATTTTCATTTTGTACCGGTTTTCATCATGAAATCACTTAAAAAATCCGTACTGTATGGAAAACTTGGTAAAAGTTTTACCAGCTGAAAAAATCCGTCTGTTATGGAAAAAACACTGCCACACACACATTTTTGTGCAGATAATGCGTTTATGAGAAAATCTTTTACATTTAAAAAAACGTCGCTTTTTTACACTATTGTAGAAGGAACTGTGATTTTCAGTAAAAAGAACTTTTCAAAGTATATTCTGGAAGGAAAACAAGTTAGAAAAAATTGTTGAGCACACATATTACAGATTTGACAAAAAATGAAAATGTTTTTAAATTATTTTGATAGATGAGGATCATGTGTGATTTACACATGTTTACGTCCTCTGGTATATATGTTCACTACATTATGTATGAATTACCTATGATTTTTGTTCAAAAAAATTGGAAGTTTCTGGGAAAACGACCCAGAAAAGTCAGGAAATCACATTTTGGCAAATTGTTGGGCACGCTGTGAGTGCCTCCTCTTGCCTTTGTGCATGTTTAATGTAATGCAGCTTCTTTATGTAGATTAACTATCGAATCGTGTCAAAAATTACAATGCATGCATGCTCCACCTGGAGCCAAGCATGATTGAAATCCACCAAAGTGATGGAGCACTAAAAACTAATGCAGCTAAGCGATGCTCAAAGCTTGTAGCTTTGGCAATGTGATCGGGCCATTCTCCCAATATGATTCATGGATTTTGTCATGGATTATTTCCCACTCTATAGGCAGAATGTTAGTTTTTGGTGCCTTCCGTTTTTTCTTGTAAGTTTTGTTTTTGTCACATTCTTCCTATGCTAAGTTGATTCAGGAACACTGGTCGCTATATCCAATTGCTTGAACATCTTCTGTGGCATATCAATGAAATTTTTGAAATACGCAGTTCTAGTAAAATTCATTGAAATGGGGGGTGTGTTGAAAGTCACGTTTGAGTGTAAAAATTTTGAAAGAGGTTATGGTTAAGACATTAAAATCGTGGATTTTTCGTACATTTGTGTGCTGTGCAGACTATATTAATTATTAGATTTTTTGAATTTCTTTAAGCTTAAAGGGTAACACGTAGGTTATTTATGAAATAAAAATAGATAAAGGTTGACAGGTTATTCAGAAGGAGGACGTTTGATGTTTTGAAGGCTATTGTAGGTAGAAAGACCTGTAACGTACCTGCTAAAGCAGTACTGTAAATATATAGTATACTGTATGTGATAGTCATTTATTAAATATTATTTCATTTTCCTATTTTATCGTCTCACCCAGATTCACACGCAAACATTCCTATAAAAATAGGTGGAGTACTTTATGTTGATCCGTTCACACCCTGGTAGCCCAATTAAGATGCCCCAATTAATTTGCACAAATGGCAGCTAAACCCCTAGAACCTACACTAAACCACACATTCCATGGCTACCGTAATGCCCTGTAAAAATCGTAAACAACACCTGCACACAGTAAAATAAGTAGAAGCCCCACCAGACAGTAGTCTCAAGTGGAACGGTAGTGACGGACCCCACAAAACATGTGTACACAGAGAAACAGATACAGGAAGCATGCACAGAAGCACAGAGGTGTGGCTAAGTCCATCGTAGGAAGCAAGCAAGACATGGAAAGCATGCCCTAATAGAAAAGCATTGAAGGGCATGACTAAATAAGCATGAATAGTAAAGCAGGAAGCGACAATTGGCGGAAGAAGGTATACAGAAGCACGACCTTCCACCACGCCCAGGAAGTGGCCAAAAATGTCGTATTTAAGGAGAAGCAAAGCATGATTTTATTATTGTTGTAATTCTCAGTTTTCCATCCCCGCGCCCTGTTTATTTGCAAGCATTTTCATATTGTGACCGAGCATCCCTTTTTTGGAAGCAGTTAAGCCGTTGTTGTAACTCGCCGCGTTCCCCCTTTGTTGTTGTCGACGTCTCAAAGCAGCCATCGATTATTATTACCCGTATTACCCGTTCCCTCCCTCCTGTTCCGTTGTACGCCATTCAGTCGTCCGTAATTGGATAAAGTAAAATGCTTCACAAATCTGGTCATTACATATTTGGTGACCGTACTGTACCATTAACTACTGGAACTCCCTGCACCAAATTAGGTGTACTCTTATCCGGGCATCCCGAACCATTAGATAATACAGTAGTAATTATTTCTACAGTAAGACAGATATTCATAAAAAGCAAACTGGAAACCCCCTCCAACAAAACATTAAGCAATACATTTGTACGAATACAGCGTGAAGCGAAAATTGAAGCATTTAAGCAGAAATCCCAGCGTAAACCAAGAATGATTCACCAAACGCAAGATAATTTAGGAGAAATTGTTAGAGAACAGATAAACGATTTATTTTCAGATCATTTTCGTACTCTATGCGCACAATTGAACCAGAATACAGTAAACCCTACCCTAATTGAGGATCTAAGAACAGCAAACATTCGTAATAACATGGCAAATAATTTTTATGCCAAACCTACAGTATTCAGGGGTGGCGTGACCCAACATTTTGGTGAATGGGATAAACGTTTAGAACAATTCATGGCACTCCAAGGCATGAAAGATACAGACATACAGTTAAAGTGGGCATGTTTAGAGATTCATTCAGGAGGAGCTGCGTTAGCAAAATTCAAAAGTTTAGCCAATTCCGAAAACCCTCCCAACACATATGAGCAGTATAAAATCGCATTACAGGCCTTTTTCCCAAACAATCGAGATAATGAGCTACATCAACAATTTGTATGTGAGAGAAAACAAAAACGATCAGAAACAGTAACTGAATTCTCGTTTAATCTAGAACACCTCGCAACCCTAGCCTACCCTAACTTTAACACAGACGCACGAGAAATGATCATAAAACCCCTTTTTGTAGAAGGCATGCAAAACGAAATCAGGGAAGCAATTAAGTATAGACGGTTCGCGACCCTAAAAGAAATGTCAGACGAAGCAGCTTACATTGAACAGCAAATCCTTAGAAATGAGCTAAAATCCAACACCCTTCCATTTATATCCCTAAAACCTGAACCTATCTTTTCACTAACCAACAATACTGATAAACAGGACCTTTTGCATCAATTAGAACAACAAGTAAAAGATTTACAGTTGCAGATCAAACAAAAATCCCAACCCCCACAACAGAGTAACTACAACAGTTTCAGTAACAACACTTTCGGCAGGAATAATGCTTACAGGAACAATACTACCTCTAGGCAACCTACATGCTTTCAGTGTGGACAACTCGGACATGTAGCTCGCAATTGTAAATCAGTAGGCACCCGAAAATCATGTGAAATTTGTTTTTGTAATAATCACAGTACGCGTGATTGTAAAAGCTGATGCATCCACTGCTCCCAAACAGGACATAGATCTGACAACTGCCTTTCGAAACCCTACTCAAATTTTCAATGTTTTCCATGCAAGCAGAGAGGTCATACAAGCAGGTACTGTCCAAATCAACAAAGTCGTAATATTCAAAATTGCATTGAGTACAGACAACCCCAACCCCTAATGGACATTGATGACCCTGCATTCTACTCAACTTTACCCGCCATAACTAACACCCCTCAGACTACTTTAGGAACTATAATGCCCACCACTCACCACTGTAGTCAGGAGGAATACGTCCTCGACCTGGATGTACCCAATTGGTGCGCCATGTCACCACCCCCCACGCCCGAAGCCACCAAAATCGAAAAATTGCGGCCCACCATCCCGGCAGACTACAAAATCCCCCGAAAACAGGACACCAAATCGCCCACCGCCCCCCGATACACCTTCAAAAACAGGCCCTAACCTTTTGTTCCTCCTCCATGGCCTCACCCCCGAACCTTACAGATTCGGCCCCTGCCAAACACTATTACCGACCCCCACAAGTAAGCAAATCCAAACCCCATCCCATGACTCAACTTCTAAAGTTTTACAGACTGTTCAGATTGTAAACTGGTCACCCCCTCAACACAACAACAAAAAACACCAACAGCCGCCATGCCAAACTGGCCAGAGTGAAAAAACACAGTGCCCCCCAGCCTCCAATAACACATTGTATTGGCCGATGTTTTGTATATTTTTATGCATAATAATCCCCACATCGTGTAGTGCCCAATATCAGATCTGTGGAACTTCATTGAGCGGTCACTCGGTCAGCATACCAAAACTTGTATCATGCATGCCCCTTCCACAGTTGACAAACCGGTACAGAGAAAAATTTATATCCCCTCCACTAAACCTCACATAACAGATGCATACAAATGCAGTGTTCGCAAACGGAAAATTTGTACCAATACTGGATTTTTTGGCTCAAAAGGTATTGTTTTCGACCAAACTGAAATGCAAAATCTAACCCCACATGTTTGTAAGGCAATCATTATAGACAAAGAACACAATGGTCAAAAATTACACAAAACTCAACCAGGATTTTGGTCAACAAACAACTCCCTAAGCGTAGAATACACATGGTGTTGTACAGACCACTGTACGTCAGTCACTAACTTCATCATAGAAATAGGACAAATAGCATCTTGGAATGGAAAATCTATGACAGGTACATTAGGTGACCTGGAGTCATGCAAACCAACATCAGGCCATTGTGTAATCACATTTACGGTACATGTAAACGAGACAAGCCCTTTCTACCCTCGAGAAGCACCTATCAAAACTGCCCCCACCCCTCCTCACCCTCGAAAGCCTCGAACGAGGATGTTCAACTCCGGGAGGAGGGAAATGTAACATACCTGCTAATGCAGTACTGTAAATATATAGCATACTGTATGTGATAGTCATTTATTAAATATTATTTCATTTTCCTATTTTATCATCTAAAGGGTGTCTGGGATTCACACCCAAACATTCCTATAAAATTAAGTGAAGTACTTTATTTTGATCCGTTCACACCCTGGTAGCCCAATTAAGATGCCCCAATTAATTTGCACAAACCGCATCTGGTCCCCTAGAACCTACACTAGACCACACACTCCACGGCTACCGTAATCCCCCGTAAAAATCGTAAACAACACCTGCATACAATAAAATAAGTAAAAGCCCCACCAGACAGTAGTCTCAAGTGCAACGGTAGCAACGGGCCCCACAAAACATGTGTACACAGACAAACAGATACAGGAAGCATGCACAGAAGCACAGAGGTGTGGCTAAGCCCACCGTAGGAAGCAAGCAAGACACGGAAAGCATGCCTTACTAGAAAAGCATTGAAGGGCGTGACTAAATAAGCATGAATAGTAAAGCAGGAAGCGACGATTGGCGGAAGAAGATGGACAGAAGCACGACCTCCCGCAACGCCCAGGGAGTGGCCAAAAACGTCGTATTTAAGGAGAAGCAAAGCATGATTTTATTATTGTTGTAATTCTCAGTTTTTGATCCCCGCGCCCTGTTTATTTGCAAGCATTTTCATATTGTGAGCGAGCATCCCTTCTTTGGAAGCAGTTAAGCCGTTGTTGTAACTCCCCGCCTTCCCCCTTTGTTGTTGTCGACGTCTCAAAGCAGCCGTCGATTATTATTACCCGTATCACCCATATTACCCATTCCCTCCCCCTGTTCCATTGTATGCCGTTTGGCCGTCTGCAATTGGATAAAGTAAAGTGCTTCACAAATCTGGTTGTTACAGACCCAATAAAGACGATGATGTAATGTAGAAGATTATATTGTTTTAGTTAATAAAGAACTAATCAAATGTGATAAGGTCCTACAAAAAATGATTGTAATGTTGTACCAGTGGTTACTACAGTAGAAAATATGAATGAAAAAGTTGATAAGGTATCACATTACTTGGTGGGGGAAAATATCAGGCTTGGTGCAGAACAAAATGTACCCTAGGGGAAGGGATAGAAGGTAGTAGTATAATACAGTCGGTTTGTGTGTTGGGTGCGTATATTTTTAGTACTAGAGAAAAGTAGTTGGGTATATGCAGTAGAATATTTTGTGAGTTAGTAAATGTGTTTAGTTGTGCCATTTAACAGGATTGATTGGGATGTTGTGTCTGGCTTGTTTTTTGTTGCATATTTGATGGGAATAATTTGGGCGGATTGACGTTTCTTCATAGATTTTTTAGACAATCTTGTTTTTCTGAAAGAGTTTTATGGTTTTTGTTTTTTGAAAAATTTAAGTATATTTAATGTTTTTTTTTTAATTTTGGTACAATTAATGTTTTTTCTCGATTGTGTCTCACTTTGATGCCCGTCTCACTTGAGCGCCCATTTCATTCTGGTGCACAGTTCACTTTTGTGGAAAGTAGATCTGTTGTCTTGCTTTGATTCCCATTTTACTTAGGCGTTCATTGTTTAGTAGTGATCTTTTTGGACATCGTAACTGGCGGCCATCACAGTCTGGCACTTTATCACTCGGTTTTATAATATTGTAAATAGTAGGATTTTGTACAAAATTGACATGATAAAAAAATTAGTGCAAACTTTGTTGAATTTCTAATTATTTGTAGAAAATTCCTAAAACTTGTTTTCCGAAAAATAGATGAAGGTGCTTTAGATTGCTTTCTGCGAATTACTAATTTTTCCTTGTGACGATTGTATATTGGAGGACGATTGTATATTGTGAATTTGTATGGTAATAAAAATTGGTGAAAAGATGGAAAAAAATTATTCGAATTTTGATTTTTGATTGAAAATTTGTATATTAAAGGTTTTGATTGTGTTATTGAAATTCTTTTTTTTTGGTGGAAATTTGTGATTTTAAATGGAAATTACACGATTTTGAGAATTTTTTCCATGAAAATTTATCTTTTCGATTAAAATTTTGAGATATCTGTTAAAAACAAATAATTTTTACATTTTTTATTGGAAATTCGTGATTATTGCATTAAAAAGATGTAAAATTATTTTTTTTTTGAAATTTTTCATTTTAAAGTTTTAAATGTTTGAAAATTGGAAATTTGGCATTTTTCGAAATTCTCAAATTCAGTGGATGTTTGGAAAAATTTTTTAAATTAACCATAGTTTCTTCTCTGCTAATGAGTGTGGTTCTGCATGTTTTAAATTTTGTTGGTAAATGATTTTCGTTCAGGCTATTTGGTTACTTATAAAAATTACAATTTTTTACTGAAAATTTATATACTATCATGTTTATTTTGTCGAAATCTATTGTAATATTGCCGTAAAAATGACTGAAAATAGTTTTTTTTGTGTATTCACATTGTTCTTGAAAATTGTGAAATTGGTATCCTCAGAAATAGACGAAGGTATTTCTAGATTGCATTCTGTAAATTGCTAATTTTCCTTGTGAACTTTGTGAATTGCAGGATTCTGTACAAATTTTTTATGGTAATAAAAATTAGTGAAATATTGGAAAAATGATATTGTACTTTTGATTTTCGATTAAAATATTGTTAATTGAAAGTATCAATTGTCTCATTAGGATTTTTGGTGGAAACTTGTGCTTTTAAATGAGAATTACATGATTTTTGATGAAAACAAATGATGTGTATAACTTTTTATTGAAAATTTGTTATTATTGCATTGAAAAAATATAAAAATCAGGCTTTTGCTAAATTATTTTTCTTCAAATTTATCATGTTAAAGTTTTAAATGTTTGAAATTTTTGGAATTCAGAAATGTTCGGAAAGTTTTGCTATGGTCGCCTGCTTCCTTTGGTGTTTTCTTTCTATTTTGAACTCAAATAGTCCAGGTTCCATTACCTATTATTAATTTTTTTCAGAGGCGATTTTAATGTGAGATGGTAGAAATAAGGTTTTCATGGTTGTGAGCTTTTTGTTCTTATGAATCCTTTCACAATGTGGGACCAGTGTTATGGGTCATATCCCAAGTGTGTCAAAGTGTGTTGTGTGTTGGGGTTGTGCATGTTTTGGGTGGAACGAAAATAGTATAGGCATAAGAAAATATTTTCACTTTGTCAGTTTGTTGGTGTAGATATTTGCAAGGTGGAAAAAGCATGGGGAATATTGTGTTTATGAGCCGTTTTATTATAATGGAAGGTCTGGGAGCAGTGCTGCCAGATTAAAAAATGAAAACTGGCCAAAAGTAAAAAACAAACTGGACAAAACTGACCAATGCAATTTTTTACTTACATTGTGTTTTGGAAGAATAAATTTAATATAAAACTGTAAAATAAACATTTTATGCTATCTTATCAACATATTCTTATTCAAGATGAAGTACAGGGACACAGTCTGAAAATTCATCAACATAATCAGCTATTACTTCATCATCTTGATCTTCATCAATAAAATTTTCAGCACAAACATCACGTTCATAAATTCTCAATGTAAACAAATCCAGCACATGTTTAGAAACTGTAAATGAAAACAATTTTCACTTCCCCATGCCAACAAAAAAACGAACAGTCAACAATGCACAAACAGTTTTCACCTACAAACAATTACAAAGTTTTGTTTTCAAAACATTCAATAAAGCAAAAGCACATTCTACACTTGCCTTTGAAAATGGTAGGCTAAGAGATGTGATGGCAAAAGAAAATATATTTTTAAAACGAGGAAAAACGCCATTTGACAGATCATTTTGGACAACTTCAGTCTAAAAGTCGATTGGATTGTTGGATCTTGCTCCTTTGAATAAAATGTTGTATTTGCTTGTGGCATCATCCATTTCAACATCATCGACTGGCAAACAACTCGAGAGCAATTGTATCAAATTATTAGATCAGTGGATTGATCAATTTTTATGATAAGTTTCTTCAGCTCAAAGTTTGGCAGTATGATTGCCTACCTTCTTGGGTTCAAATATTTGTAGATGTTCTAGTGCATTGTTGAGGATGGAAATTGTTTTCTAATCTGAGTAGTACAAATTTCAACTTTATTAGATTCAAGAAGACAACTTTTTGTAACACAATATTTATAATTACATGTATGATTGATAAAACAAATCTTATTGGATATCAGGAAACATCACCTGACGGCACAATTCTACTAAGAAACTTCTGCACAATATCAACAATTCTCGTTTGTCTTTCATGCACAAGTTGAATTTTGCAGCATATTCGTTGAAATCATAGCTCAACTCTAGCATTTCAGGGCTACATATATATTTTTTGAATGGATATTCAGCCATATTTTTCAATAAAATACCAGCAAAACAACCTGGTACCTCCACTTCCTCTACAAGCCTGTCAGAGGGTCAATTCCTCTGACCTTTGGTCCTCTTATCATTATTATTTTCATTTCCTACAGTTCTTTGTTGCTAAAGCAGGTTGACTTTTTATTGAGTAAACAAAACTGACATAACTTTTTATGTCACATTATTTTGGTTCAAAAATACAAATGGATGGTGTTGTTTTGCATAAACAATCCCTGTGGATGTCTGACAATGCTGGGCACCATGATTCATTCATTCTTGATAAAATATTTTTTTAGTGAAAAGGTGACCTTGCATCTGGCTGAAAACATATTGTTTTTCTATTTTTATTGCGATATTTTGCATACTAATGTGGTGGCATCCTTGGCTAACAGGAAGGGTTTTGTCATTGAACCGTTTGAGAACAGTGAGTGTTTTTTTGAAGAGGCAGGTTGCTCTGTCTCTTATTGTTACAGTAGATTTCAGTGGTGGGCTTCTCTCAGGGAAGAGTCAGATTAATACTCCCCTGAGTCGCCCTAGTCACCTGCAACTCTTAGTGCAGGCCTAGGAAGAAGAGGTAGGCGTTCTTGGCACATTTGTATTTGTTCCCTAACTTTGTTTGCTGTTCATTGTTTTTCTCCAATAATAATCTCCATTCCTTCAATACCTTTAGCTAGGTATGGTGTTCAGTCTCTCCTTGATTCCTCTAGCCCAGTTAGCATTAGGGTCAGTACCAGGTGGGATTTTCCACAAACCGCACTCAATTAGCTGAGGGTATACATAGGCCTGTTTTACCACAGGCCTAAAGAAATCATAATTTATATGGGAATGAGTGCCCTTCTACAAAGAAATCATAATGATCATAAATTTACGCAAATGTGTTTTCAACTAATTGCTAAAATGTTGAAAAATATTTTCAAACCAGATTTCATCTTTTTCATTAATTTTCCTGACTGAGATGCTAGAAATATTGAAAGAAAATTAATTTCTTTGAAATTATATTGAAATTGATTTCTTACAACTGATATAGCGTAGCCAAATTTTGCATCAGTGCCAGTGAATTTCGCAAATTTATTTGAAATTGAACATTCAATGCACAAATGGATTTTGACATCGGAAGGATGAAAATCAGATATGCTTTGGTCTTTGTTTCATTGTACCACTTTGTTAAGTTTTCAACTGAATAAGATCTTTCTTCATGGGTTATCTGTGAAAGATATACTTTGGTTGGAATTAAGTGGACCCTTAGTTGGAATTAAGTGGACCCTTATTTTGATCGACTGGAAAATACTGATGAAAAAAGTAATTTCAATTAGTCCCACTGCTATAAAAGTCGTGACAAACATTCACAGTGACTAAGCCATCACTTGGAAACATATTTGACAATTTTCTTGGGCAAATCTCCAGCATTCAAGGCTGCATAAATCTATAAACTATATATTTACACTGAAACAAGCTTTATTTTAGTTTAGATCAAATTCAAAACTCAAAGGAAAAAATGTTTCAGTAAATAAAATTTTGTATTAAAAAATAATTGAAGCAATATTACTTACTGTTTGATATGTTCCTTGGTGCTTAGCAATCAGAAATATGTTTGTTCAATTAAGGCATCCAATTCAGAATACAGATTTCAACAGCTTTACTAGCTGCTAAAGCTAATGAGTGACAAACACATCTAGAATAATGAAAGAAGTTCATTTGTGAACACAATTTGTGTGAAATTTTTTTACTTAACCTTATAGGTATAAGCTTAGATTGCCTTTCTCTCAGCTTTATGTACATGGAATTGTGTCATCTGATGATATCATTCGCATTAACATTCCCAATTCCAACTGAACCTCATACCTGTAATTGGGGGGGGGGGGGAGCTACAGCTTGGTCAAACCTTTAACCCAAATGTTGGCCATCCCCCCAAACCCGATCAGGCCATGCACCCACCCCCCGAAACAATCTGTGTTTGCTCCCCCTCTCCCCCAGGCCAAAACCCAAGAGTGTATGCACAGGTTGCTCCTTTTCCTAATTTACTTCATGCACACCTGGTGTACTGTATTTTTCAAATCAAAGTAGAACGCCAAGCCGGTTTTCTCCCACCTTTGGGTAATTGTGTGCACCACTTTTTTTGTGACCCTATTATTTGAGGAAAAATGTTGCTGTGTGGGAGCGTGTGGTGTCATGTTGTTTACTGCACATAACTGCAGCATTTTCCCATCCAGGTGTTTTTTATTGTGGGGACTGCCAACACCAAAACTTGATTTTTAGCACAAAAAATTTAGAGCATTTGTGCCAATTGGTGCATAGTTTTTGTCCAATGATCTGACATCAAATTTTCTTTATTTTTAGATAAACTAGTCTAGTCTTGTCTAGGCTCAGAGAAGTCAGGAGGCACATATTTTTTTCAGCACTTTGCGCCTATTAGTTTTACATTTTACGTACATTAGGTGTACCTTCTCATATTTGGACGACTCTCCTGCTTGTATAAGTTGAACAAGCAAACGACTTTTCTGGGAACATACATTACCTGAGTGAGTGAGTTGAGTTACTTCATCTTCAGCTCTGAGGGGCCTCCATTATTACTGGTATTTCTAATGGTTTGGTTAGCTAGCAGAGCACTAGCAGTCAGTATTTCAACAAAAATTATGATTTTTCATTATGATCGATTTTTTCTCTGAAGGCTTGAAATTTTTCAAACGTTTCTGTGGGAAAATCTTGTCATCATTTTTGTCAAAAACACCAACTAATCAAATAGTGTGCTCCACTGTTTCTTCCTCTACCCTGCCACCCCCATCTGGCTGGCGCCTTATCAGCATGCTAGGCTAGACTCACACACTGTTTTTTTTCCACGAACTTTTTTCCACAAATGTGGAAAGGGGTCAAAATTTTTTCCCACATATGAAAAAAATTTTTTTTCATCTCGAAATCCTCGTTTTTTTGCTTAGTGCTGATAAACGCTTCATTTAAGTGTTTTTGAGCTTGTTAAAACATTCTGATAATCATTATGATCTGCTCATATATCACAAAAAAATAGATTTATATTTTGTATTCATAAATCATAATTTCTGGAAATATATCATTCAAAAAATTTTAAAACCATTATTTTCTTCATAACCTTTCATGAATCTGGCCAAAAAGTTATGAGTCAGAAGCATAGAAATTTTCCAAAAATACTTCCATGAAGCTTTTGAATTGAATGTACATTAAGAACAAATGCTTCAAAAAGTTGAGGAAGTTGATGTGTGTTGATCTTTCTCAAAAATCTATGAAGGAAAAAATGCAGATCTTAATTAAATATAAAGATACAATATGCAAGATTGCCCATTAAACATGAAGATGATGAAAACTATTAAAAATTAGTGAGCCGGGCCTGAGCTCCGTAATAAATAATGATTATTGATGATATAACTGGTGCCAAGGGCCCGAAAATTTTGAGATTTGGACCTCATAAAATGAACGAGAATGCATCTTCCCATTAACCTCGAATTTTTCTTCCACATTCGTGTAAAGACCTAAAAAATTTCCCATATTTCAGATTTTTTTCTACAATATAGTGCAGATGTGGAAAAAAATAAGTGGGCTCACGAGCTAATTCACAATTTTGTATCATGGGAAGACATTAGGGTCCGCAACCAAAAATCAATAATTTTATCGTCAGTATTAGGCTTAAACCCAATTTTTTATATTTGGAAGGAATATGAAAAGATTGGTAAATGGTATGCGTAAATTTTTCTAAAATTTGATTTTCTAGAATGCTGGAAAATGAAACTTTTGAATTTTTATTTGTTAGACAGAAAGATTAAATTTTTCAGTGAGTGAATTTAATGAATTTTCAGCTGGGTAGTGTAGAATTCAAAAACTAGGAAAGTAAGCAAAAATTTAGATTTTTTGACATGCAAAAATTTCTACTTAGACTCAAAATGTTTTTATCACACAAAATCCAAAAAATTTGTAGAAAGGTTTTGCGAAAACAACCGAGAAAAATGTTGTGTTCATTCAAGAATTTGATGGAAATAGAGAATTTTCCCATTTTTCCACTAAATTTTTCTGTAGTCTCACGACATTTTTGAATTCTGTGAGCATAATTCGTCTACATTTGGTGAATGATTGAAACATTATGAGGATAGATGTTGTTACTGATCAAAAAATCCGAATTTTTGGTTGCTTGGCTGATTTTTCAGTTTTAGTTGTATGCTTTCAATATGATCTTATGCATTTTGTCCAGCTGTGATAAATGCTTGGATTACAAAGCTGCAAAAAATTAGAACACTTGCTCACAAAAAATATGTTTGATTGAAAAGATTAATTTTGCGTTGTAGAGTATCATTTTAGTGCTCAGCTCAGCACTGGAAATTTATTTCTAGATTTTGCTGTTTCATCTAAATTCATGAAACCTTTATAGAAATTTGAGCTGGTTAGCTGATTGATAACATTGGCATATTATTTAAGCCTGGGCATCATTAGGCTGGAGGAATCAATCATAGAAAATCATGTTCAAAAGAATAATCGAAAAAAATTTCGGTTTGTTGTCTAGACATAGAGTGGGGGAAAAATCTAATAGATTTCTACATGTTTGATGATGATAAATGAAATAATTCTAATTCTTTGTTCAACTTTCTCAGATAATTTTTCATTGCCTGGCCTCGTGTGGGAATGGCTATTATGAAAACTTAAAAAAGTAAGATGTGAAAATGATTATAGTTATTTACATTACATTCTGTTGTATCTAAATCCCTAAACATGAATATTATGCATGCTTTACTTTTCTTCACATTCTATAACAACCATTAATCTATGCTACTGTAAGCTGATCACTATTCATGCTTCAGTTGTGGAGAGTCGAATTTTTGGGTGAAAGCGAATTGCATTAACAAGATATGCTACCACGCCTTTTCCATCCATTTCTAGTAAGTTCATTAAATTTTTTAAAGCAGGTCTGAGAATTTCAGTAGAACAAAAATAAAAAAATTCCTTTTGAATCAACCATTCAAGACATTTTTCACAAAACAGATTCTGATGTAATATAGTTTATCTATCAGTATATTAATTGTCTGTATCATTCTTGCATTTAGTTTTTTTGGGTGCCCATGTTTTCTGTCATATCTTGCTAATTATAAAGTATTGTGTTCACTGTTCCTCTGTTGAATGTACATATGTAGGGTTGTGTTGATTATTACTCAGACTAACCTAAACTTACTACAGCTGGACTTAACCTATGTAGTCACATGCTTCTCAAGCTAATAATAGTGATTAACAATATTATTGATACCAACTAATTAATATACTTGTTTCTAAACTAATGCTTCTTGCAGCATAGTTTTAGCCTTGTTTCTGGTATGGCTGGTTGGCCTGGTGGTTATAGCAGTGTGGCAATTGCGTGGATGGTTTGTGTGGCATGATGCTGCTCATTCCATTCACATGATTGCCACAATGTTGCCCGCCTTGCCGCCAGCCCAGCCTCGTCAGCCACCGCCTCCATTTACGACACAAATTATATTGGATTTGGATTGAATTTTCAAATTTTTATGTTATGTTAAATCGGTTGGAATAAATTTGGGTGTGCGTTTAATTCATTACTGCAACTACCATGTATTAACTAACATGTTTACTAACTCATATGTGCATGCATCAATGACCAAATTTGTGTCAGATTGCCTGACAGACTATGTCACTAATGAAAAATGGTTAATTATTTAGCACAATGAGATAATAAAAGTAGACAATATTGCATTTTACAGCTTACCCACATCTAAAGGCCGATGTATAGTCTTGCGGATCCATAAAAAATGGCCTTTCCTGAGTCACAAAAGCTTGTTCCCTAGATTTTTGATCCTGACGCAATCCATAATCCTGAAATCAAGATCCAGATAGCGTTCCTGACCTGATAAGGAAAGGTGTTCCCAATGTCTTCCTGATTGGGAAAGGATCAGCTTTCCTGACATCGGGAACAAAGCACAAGCCTTCTGTACTTTTTAAGGATTGGGAAAGCTACATGCTTCAGTAAATGCTCATCAAATGCAATATGGCTTTAGCCTGTGCATTTTCAGGTAATTGGAATGTAAAATGAAGTGAAATCAGCAAGAACTAAGAATTTACTACCAGATAAGATAGAGTAGTCGGCTAAGAAATAGATTTTTCAAGTTTTTCGGTGAAATATGTGCACTTTACACAAGTGCAATACTTTGCAACTACAGGGCGTTGTAATACTGTAGCGATGTTGATTTACAACAAAATGGCAGATTTGCGGCATTTGTTGATTGATTCCAGTGTTTTTATTTATAAAAAATTAACTTTCTAAAAAATTGATTAATTTTAAAGTCAAATTTTATTAATTTGAAAAAATTTAAAATTAAAATATTTAAAGAATAAAATTAAGAAAAATTAGAGTTCAAAATTAGAAAATTTAAACATTTTATATTGAAAGCTTTTTAAATCAGAAAATTGAGAATTAAAAAATTGAAAATTAAAAAATTTAAGATTAAAGAATTTAAAACTAAAAAGTTTAAAATGAAAAAATTTAGATATGAAAAATTTAAAATTGAAAAACTTAAAAATTAAAAATTTAGCATCCAAAAAATTAAAATTTAAAATTCAAAACTTCAAAATTTTTCAAATTTGACACTAGAATATTTTGAAATTTCAAATAACAAATTTTGGAAAGATTAGAAATTCAAAACTAAAAATTTTAAAATTTCAAATTAAAAATTTTTAAATTGAAAATTAATTAAGGGGGAATTAAAAAATGACAAATAAACAAAAAAACACCATAAAAAATAATGTAAATGCATGTATGTAAACAAGTGCAACGTGAAGGAAAATAAAATAGTCAGAATAATGTACAAGATCATTAAAATGTATACAATCTACTGTCTGGTCCTCTTTATTTATATAACTTACGCATCTCAATATCTAATCTTTCTGTCCAATATTTGTCATGTAGTCGTCCTGATCCTTAAATTTAGGGACATTAAGGACGACTTTACGTGGTCCTATCCTTTCCTGATCCTTATCAGGTCAGGAACACAGGATTAAGGATCAGGATTACAGATTTAGCCTTAATATGCTTATACATCCGCCTTAATATGCTCTCCATCATGCTGAAAGAATCACTTCTTATTAGCAGTGCCAGAGGATTCACCCACTGCATTTTCTATATTGCTTTCAACATCAGATTGCATAGGTCAACAATAATAACCCAGACAAAAAAAGCACCTTGAATTGTTTTCATCCTAAAAATACAAAAATATTGAATTAATGGTATTCTGCCCTCATCAGTCACATATTGTGGAGAAGAAAAATGAATACTTTACTTAGAAAATGACTACAAGTGAACACTTTAACAAAAAACAAAGTTTAAGAATAGAATTAGCAATCCAAAAAAATCACCCAAATAAATTTGTTCCCTCCAGATATTTTTTTCCAATTTGCTGGCATGTAGTCCGGAAGTATAGTTGATTCTCACTTAGGAGCTGTAATTGAATATTGTAGCTATGTGAATTTTTATTTTTTGAGCAAAATCTATCATTTTATAAAACTTAGTGAAGGAAACTACCTAAAAAATCCCATTTTGATATATGGCTCATTTTCAACCTACCATATAAGAAGTTTCTCACAGATCAGGTCCTAATCATCAAAATTTGATTAATTTCTAATTATGGATCATTTCTCAGAAAATTGATACAATCTGTCTATACTTAATGATGAAATATACTTGGTAAAAAAATTTTCAATATGAAATTGACTCGAAAATAAGATGTTAAATATAGCTTGTATGCATGCAGGTTGCAAGATACAGAGACTATGGCTACATGCATATCTCATTACACGAACCAGAACTCAAGGTCAAAAGTCTTGAAATAGTGATGTGTGCATGTAAGAGATTGGGAAGTTTTACTTGGATTTGAAACAACCAGAGAAAAAGTGAGTACAGGGTATGCATGACATGCATTGGCATGCAAAGTTCTGATGAAACCCTATGCACCAAATGCTTCATCACCTATTTGGATGCCACCAAAATTTTTTTCGCACAAAAAGCAACAAGTTGGATATCAATCGAAAGTCCTTGCAACAAGCTAACTTTTCATGCTGAAAACCTTTGCAACATGTAATGCTTTCATACATCTTTTAGTAAAGTTTTGTGTTATTTGACCCAAATTAAAATACAACATCCAAGCAGTAATAAGCCATACACCTACATAACATTGAAATGGATTAGAGTACTTTGTGTCAGGTTTGTGATCTGATGGAAAGACATTCTTTTACGGTAAATGTTGTACTAATATCAAATGAAACTTTCTTAAACACAGTGATATGATAGGGGTCTGTAGGTTAGCCCACTCCAGATGATTACCAACTTCTTTTCAGGTGATGTAAAGTTTGTTGCATATTGATTGAGAGCATCACTGCAGCCTAATATGTGCATGCTAGAACAATGTGTATATGCCACCTGGTTGATGAATCAATTCTGCATCAGTTATTCTACATAACATTGTTTACCATTCAAATTTATGTGTAAAGAAACAAGTTACAATTAAACTGTTTAAGCTTTGTGTTTTAATTTTCAAACTACAAAATGAGTTATGAAAGCAAGCAGTAAGCAACTCCTGCTTTGAGAGCATGGTAGTCCAGATTTGAAGCCCACTGAAAATTTTGGGAGAAATTGGCAAGATCAAGTGGAATGTTTGATGCATTTGGAGTTTGGTCAAGGATGTTACTTAAGGAAACCATTGCCAAAAAATTTGCAAATCCTTTGGGTGGAATTAGAATGTGATGTTGAACTTTTTCAAAATCTTTTGTGTCTGATTTCAGAACGTTTTTGACAGGTTAATGAGGCAAATTGCAGCAAAGCTGGTTATTGATTTATTTGAACTGATATTTTTTTGTCAATTTCAGGGTAGCTTTTGTTCTGAACCAACAAATTGAGTCAGGTTCAGTTTTTGAAATTAAAAAATAGTTCATGGCATGGAGAATTGAATTCTCTACATGCAACTATATGATAATTATTTGTAGCTTATACCCCTACACTTGCAGGGGTATACTCAATCATTATGCAACACCCTACTGTTCTGGGTCTCCTACCTCACCATTCTCCCCTCATATTGTTATTATCTTGAGAGGCTTCCAAATTGTAATGGAAGATGAGTGCTATAGTGCTAAAATATAGGTCAATCGTAATTGACAATTGGGAGCATATTTGTGACAATTTTTTCTATCCCAACTATTATGTATAGAACATTACTGGAAAGTTTTGATGACATTTTACTTTTTCCAATCTATGATGACTGTTCTGAAGGTGTGTTGAACCAGTGAAATTGCTTCCCATCTACAATTCATTTATTTCCCCATGGTGGGATATTCTGCACTATGGAGGCACATAGAAATTTTTCCTTAATAAATAATGTGGTCCTTGGAAAATTGCTCTTTCTCATCAAATATTGTAATTTGTTTACATTTTTTCCTTATTAACAAAACTAGGTGTGGCCCACTTTCAGGCCTGTTGTCAGCCTAGTCTACAAACATGAAAGTATGGTCGATCATGGTACTGCTCCATTATTTCACACATGCTGTTACTTCAAATAATAATTTAATGCCAGCAACAAAAATCTCATTACTGAAAACATTCACTCAAATAAAGATTCATAGATATAATTGTAAAACTGTATTACTTGCAATATACGATTACACCAGAAAAGATGGCAGGTGAATATAAAAATTCTGTGCAGTTTGGAAAGTTCATTTTCACCCTTCTTAGGCTTGAGCTCAGAATTAAGCCTAGGCTTAGACTGAGACTCAGGCGTCAAGGTAACCTTCATGATAAGCTTATGCTCAAGCAGGTAGGTGTACATCCTCAGATAATTGGATGCCTAGCATAAAATATAAATGGAAAAAGATTGCTCAAGGTGATGGGAATTTTATGCAATATTTCAGGTAACACTGTGGTTGAATAACAGGGACATTTAGAGTAACAGGTCGCAATCCAGAGCATTCATCAGTAAAATAGAAGAAAAGATGCACCTCAGTTGTTAAAAGTTCTATATCCATCCCTGTGTATTTATGACATTTTATGCCTTACTGTGCAGTTTACTGTAAATTGTTAGGTGTGAGCATGAGCAGCTTGTGTTTTGCATACGCTCGGGCTTTTGCATAATTTTATGTGAATTATCAAAAAGGGCCCTGCTGTTTGCACAGACCCTTTAATGGATATTTCTGTAATTGTATGTGTGTAGATTTTTGATGTTTCTCCAAATGATAGTTAGACAATAGAAAAAGATGAAAACAAGGTACTTAAGGAATATAACTAAAAAATGAAGTACATTTGTCTGGGTCAAAATATGACCTGGGGGCACAAATGAAATTGCAGCCAAAGAAAACCTTTTGTACAAAAAATGAAAAACATATATTTTTTACACACTCAAAGAAATGGGTTTTACTAACTTTCACTCTTCATTACATTCCTCTCCTTCTGAAAATGACGATCCCATTTATCAAAACAGAGTGGCTGGGTTTTGAGTTGATTCATTTCTCCAGTGAAAATAGGGTGCTTCTTCCCATGTTGGTATTCAAGGACATTGTTATGGTCCGTTCACGATTTTCATTTCATTGATGAAAAAATGAGGCATGCCATTTCCATCCTCCCATTTGTGAGCACTCTGGAACAGATGATCCCGTTCAGCTATGTGCATATGATTTATTCTGTTCTTCTTACATTGGCCAACTCCAATAGTGCTTGTCCCAATGAGGGTGGAACGTTACTATGCACAGAAGGGGTATGCATGTTTCTGATTGGCAGGTCAAAGTTTATATTTTGTTTTTTCATTGGTATACATTGACGCAGCCAATAACAACCATAAATAGTTCCTATGATGGTGGCCACTATAACCCCTAAGTTGATTAACATTTGCAAGGGTCCTTTAGTAAATTGTTTAGTCCTTGTGTCATGCTTTGCTGTCTACCCACGATCACATGTTCAAGTGCTTGGCCAGCTCCGGAAATGGTATTGTCAATAGCCTGACCACTTCCCAACAAAATTTTGATGATGGAGTCTGCATGCAGGGACATCTTCGATGTGTAAATTAGTAAATGGTTGCCTTAAGTTCCAATCAGTGTGTTTTGAACATGTTTTAAAAATGCAAGATTTGTTGAAATGGATGCCAATTTGTCATGAAAAATTGGCAGTGCATTGAAGTGAAAAACTGTTGCATTTCCATGCCAAACCACTATTAGGGGGATATGGCTTACGTAGGGTTTTCCCACTGGAGTAGTCCATATCCAATCTTTAGTGTAAAGGGGCACATGTCTGTGGTTGCAATCCACTTTTTGGCTACTTTTCAAAAGATCTTTGGTTCTGGGTGCCACAAGCATGAGTGTGTTCTCCACAAGGACAGGGAGATCTTGATAACACACTCCATCAATTATATAGTTTTTTTACACGTAAGTTGAGTTTATTTTTTCACAGGGCTATATTGTTAAGGCCTCTTCTATGAATGCAGAAACTGTCAGTTCTTTGGAGAAATGCATGGGTACCTATAGTCTGTTTTTCTTGAAATGCTTCTAAATATTGGAAGTCAAAAGCAAGTAGTATTTCAGATTTTCGTGGTTTCCTGATAAACAACACATCCTATAGGACTGGAAATTTGTGAGCATACTGCCCTAACCTTCAACAATTTTTTGAGAAAAATGTTTTACCACACGATTTCTACCTGAATGATTTTGAGGACAGTATGGATTTGTGTCACTTTTCTATTTGGAAGCTTTTCACAAAAAACAGACTATAGGGTTGCATCCAGGCACAACAGCTGCCACACAATGTCCAGATGATGCTGGGCCTGAAGACGAAGTTCATTGTACACGTTTTTGAATATTTGCACTTCTAATTCTTGAATTTTGTCTTTAAGATAGTTTAGTTTTAAATTTAGGGGATCATAGTCCGTTTCAGAGAAGTTGTTTTTCATGTTGATGAGTGCATTGTTGTGAGCTTTCAGAGCTTGCAACCTTACTATTATTCCATGTTCTGTTTGAAACATATGTTCATCAAAATCTGGGCAGTTTTTATGTGAAAACAAAGTTGTGTTTTGAACGTAAAATGCAGCTTCCAGGTCGTCGATGATCAAACGAGTTTTGCTTTGTAAAAATTTTTGAATTTGAAAGGACTGACCCACTGAAGAGGGGTATCCTCCCAAATGACAGCACCATCTTGTAAAACGCAATGATCAGAAGTAACCCAGCAGCCTCCCAAATCTCTAATGGTAATAGGCTATTCCCATCCCAAGAGGCCACTTGATCTTCTTCGATGATTAAATTGTCTATGGAAGAAATGTGATCTGTACAGCACCACTTAAATTTGATGTCCAGTTTGTTATTTGTTGTCCAAAATCCGTATTTTGTTTGATTTAAGTGTTGATCTTTGTACATACAATTTTATTTCAATCTAACCTTTCATCAGCATCAAAATGTTGCATCTTCTGCTGGGAAATGAAAGTGGCAAAAGCTGCTAGAAGGTCTTTGTCAGTCATCAAATGCTTTTTCGTCTGTTTGACTACAGTTTTAGCAAAGACTGTGAAGGAAAGAGTCGGAAATTCAACAAAACAAAACAACTAGTGTGTGCGAGCAGTTGATGAACTTTTGGTTGCACTGAAAACTTTTTGGCATTTTTCCTCGGTAAAAGTAGATTCATATATGAGCCCATTCGGAACAAAATTAGCCAAATCACTTTTGAATTGAGCAGCAGAACGGCGGAGGCAGAAATTTTCTGACAAAAACAAGTCTTCCAGGATGTAAAGTGAGTTGGAGACTAATTCCTGAAAAGTGGATGTAAAAATCAGATGAATATTATTTCCATATGATGCTGAAACAGGCTACTGGCAAATTGAAAGGATGAACATTATCAACTTGCAAGCATAGAGAAGTTTGTTAATTGGTTCGAGGATATCATTCATCATGTGCAGTCCAAGGGTGCTGCTAAGACTGTTGCCATCCCAAGAGGCCACTTGTCCCTCCTCGATAATCAAATTTTACACTGTTTAACAATCATCAAAACAGCACCACTTATACTGTAGGTCAAGTTTATTGTTTGGTGACCAAATACTCGGGGTTGTTTTATTCAAAAACTGGCCCTGGAACATTTCTGTTTCCATTGCTATTTTGCACTCAAAAGGGGGTCAAAGTTTTCACAAAAGCTTGGTCAAAAATTACAGTCTTTGAGCCAAAAAATCCAACTTGCATGCAAATTTTCCGAGTCTGAAGGGTACCCTTGAACTCTGTCGTATGTTTTGGTTGGGCTAATGGTGTGAAAACCTGTCCCATGACAAGGGTGGGATTTTTCTCAGAAGGGGGTCTTACACATGCAATATTTTCCAGAATTTCTATGGCGTGCCCTCTGGTCGAAGTTCCACACAGCTGCAATGTTTTTACTGGGCTGCCCACCTCGGGGCAAGAAATAAAGCAACAACATATAAACAATGAAAAAGAAATTTTGTTTATATTTTTTTCTTGTCTGGGCGACCTTGCATCGACCTTCGCATTCTTGCATGCATTTTTGCTTGCATCTGGGGCAAGGGCAATATCGGCTCTCTTTGCTACACCCTGTGAAATTTTTGATTTCACATTATGCAAGTTTTTTTAAAATTTATTTTACCCAATCATTCAAAAATGGGTTTTGGACGAACTTCTTTTCAGAATGCTGCAACGTCAGGTTCCAATGAACTGGGTTCCAACAGTGGAGCCCTGAACGGCCTGCTAAATTGCGGGATATGAAAGTTGGCCAGCAAGACCACTTTGTTCCCAGGTCCCTTGATGTCTTTTGCCATTTCCATTTGTGGGGTGTAATTTTCTTTTTTGCCCACTTTCTCTGTTTCATTGTCCTTGGAGCGCAATGACTGGGGCGTTCTTGGTGGGCTGCTATCTGGCAACTAGCTTGCTGGGCGGCCCAGGCCGAAATTTGATGTCGATGTTGACCAATCATCATAGTCTAATGTTTCCTGTTCCTCGAACATGATGGATAGCAAAGACCCTACAAAAAACAAATTTGGGATGAGTCATGCACTACCGCAACTAAATCAGGGTCATCACCATCAAGAGGGTACCCATTTGGACACCCTTGGATGTTATTTTGTGCGTTTTATGATTTTTGAGGACAATTGCTGCTCCCATGCCCTTTTTCGTGACATATGTAGCATTGGGCATCTTTCAGCTGAGAACAAAATTTTCTCTTGTGCCCCATTTATTTACATTCATAACATTTTGCTCTGCAGTTACTTCTTGAGTGGCCATTTGGCCCCCAAATTTCACATTGCAGTTTGAATCTGCACTCAGGGGCGAAATGACCACCTTTGACTTATGTATGACAGGTGACATCCTTTTTATTTGCATATCGTTTTTGATGTACATTTTGTTGCATCTGTATGCATAATTTATTTAGTTTTTCATTTATTTCATCTATTTGCTTATTTGTGTAACTTGCTGAGGGTTGCAGGGCAAGAATGGGCTCTTGCAACCCAACATTGTATCTGGCTGAAGGGGAAAAGACCACATTGGCCTCATGCCGCAAAATTTCTTGTTTCATGAAAGTTGCTTCTTTAATTAAATGATTTAAATTGGTGAAACATTCAAAATTTAGGGCTTTTCGGACATCTGCCTGAAGCCCATTCCGAAAAATTGATTCAAGAATGGTGTTCCTTGCATTTGTGTCAAGAGTTGGGTAGGCGAGCCTTCCCATTTTTTCAAGTTCATTGAAATATGCAGTAACCCTTTTGGTTCTTTTTTGTTTTCTGTCTTTTAAACTTTGTCTGTGAAAAAGGGTGTCCCCTTGGTTGGGGAATGCCGATTCCAAAGCAACTTTAAATTCTTCATAGTTTGTAAGCAGATCATCAGAATTTGAAATATTTTCGAATTTCATGAGGGCATCACCTCCAAGGTGAAACTCCAAAAAAATTCTTTTTAATTGATCATCTTCATCTTTTATTCCTTTCAAAATCATTTGCTTCTCAAGTTTTTTAGCCCATTCAGTGAAATTTTCGTTAGGCAGCCCAGAAAGAAATGGGAAAAGAGTTAGTTTTAGCCAAAAGCATGTCATCAGGCAAGTGATTCACTCTAATTTCATTTATGGTCGATTCTGTGTGGGCTGCTGTTCTGTTCATTCGGGCTTCAAGGTTTTGAAGCCTCTGATTCAAGACCGCAGCTAATGCATATTGAACAATGTGACCCAGCAGGTCCTGATTTTGTAAGGGCATTTTTCGGACAACTTGATTTTTAGCCTCTTGCTCAATGCACAACAATGTTTCACTCAGGATCTCTGTACGTTTATTTTCCAGGTTTTATACAAAACCCTGTTATAATACCAAAAACGTTCGTTTATGTGAACCAGAGTTGTTTTCGGGGAAAAACCAAACTGATTCTTCCATGCCAAATTCGAAAATTGAAGGGGACAATTTACATCTACTGTCCCACAAAAATTTTAAAAGGTTCGTTTTTTTTTTAATGTCACCCCCTGTTATTAGGTCACCAAGATCTTTGTGACATCCTTTCTTAATGTTCTCAGAAACCCTGTTGCACCTACTGCAAAATTATGATATCAACAAATGAAGGCTTGGGTTTTTGGTATTTATTATTAAATTACTTGCAAATGTAAATGGATAAGGCAATAAACAGAATGATACAGGAGCTGGAAGATGGAAAGGTCGGCACAATAGGAGATGTTGAAACTCAACGGTTTTTGCCATAATTGTCGGTGGGTTCAAAATATTGAACGTATTAGTGTATTTTTTGAGTGGAAGTGGTTTTTTTTTTGTTTTAGAGTGTGTCGACCCTTCCATTTCTTGCCTAGTATATACATCACAAATGCAAAAATAGTCAAAACAAAGTACTAGAAAAATAAGTCTGTTTCCCAACTGGGAACCCAGATTAAGAAAAGCAAAAGAAACCACTAACATGACGAGAAAATATGTGGGAAATGAGGGATAAATAGAATATATGGACATTTACATAAAAATTATCCTTGTGCAGCAATTGTTGTGGATATTCATTTGGAATCCACTAATCGTCGTAAACAATTTCTAAAGCATGTACTGGATACAGATGACGAATTTCTAATTATGGACGGTTTCAGTGCAGATAATGCACGAATAAGTGGGAAATTTAATGGGCTTCTTTTTGAAAGCTTGATCAAAATTGCTGAACAAAATTTTTGGCAACTATCATAAAAAACTAATTTTTGTAACTCGGAAGCCGATTTGGGCAGTTTGATTTTGTGCCAATACCTGCAAATGAAATGCAAGTGGAGGAGAATGATTTGCTTATATGCTTGCTTTGAGTTTTACTCACCTACTGAACGGAACTCTTTAGATTTTGGATCAGTCAACTTTAGCTCCAATAAACGATTATTAGTCATAGCCTCATCCACAATTGAGGATTTTAAAATATGACGAGGTATAGCACCATGCAGACTACTTATCTCATCAAAAATGAATGGCGACATTGGCAATGGAGTTTGGAATTTTCGTAGAAAAGGTTTCAAATGTAAGGCCATCGTCTGAAAAATGAGTTTGCTTTTATTGAGGTACATACTCGTATTTAGTGATCAAAAACCATTATCTCACTTTGAAGAACTCCATTTTTGATTCCAAAAATATATCTTTAAATGCTTGTTCCAATGTATCAAACGAGGTCACAGTAGGCTTTGGTTCAACACTTGTTACATATTGACGAAAATACGGTAAAATTTCTAATGCGCACTCAACGACAATAACATTTCAACGACAATAACAGAACTTTTTGGCAAATTTTGTCGATCCTAAAATTGCAGAATTTTACATAAAAATATAAGAAGAAATTCTTTACACTCACCAGTTATTTTTGTGAAATCATCTCGCCAAGCTGGACTATCTTTGAAAACATAATACATGGCTTGCAATACAGAATTTACATTCCAACCAGACTGCTTATGACCAGTTTGAAAAGCCCCATGAACGATATGAAGGCTACATGTTCCTACGTCAAGTAAAGCTGAATCAACTTCCATTGCATAAAATTCCTTGAAGTCTCGGAAAAATTTCAAGTTCACATTTGGGCCATCCATTGAAATTTGGATTAGATTGGATAACTTGAGGCCCGAAATACATTCCATAAATTTCTGAAAAAATGAATTGCAAGTGAAATTGTATGATAAAAAAAAGCAAGAAAAAATATATGTGAAATTAACTTTTCATTTGCAAGGGATTTAAGTCATTTGATACAATACACTGGGTAAAAAATACTCACCTTAAAGATATCTGCAGCTGTGGCATGGCCAAGGAATACTGATGTCAGATAGCGATTTTTGACCATATTATCTGATTCATCCCAATATCGAATTACTAAATCCATTTGCCCTTTCTGTGAAATTTTGTTGAAAGCTCCATCAAAACAGGCCACAAAAACTGGCGATTTACATAATTGTGCTTTGAGAAGCTTTGTAAAATAAGGCGCCAAACCAAATGAAATAACATATGCAACTTTTTGAGCCCTGATCGATATTGATTTAGCAATAGTACTGTCAGGAAACATAGCTTTTAAAACTGCTGCATAACCTTTGTAGCTCTTGTACGACAAATATTTATCTACTGCATTTAATGATGCAATAATTTCAGCCCGCAAAACATTATCACGAAGAATAAATTGGTTATCCAAGTTAAGTTCTTTGGACGATGAGGCAGTTGATGACTGATTAACAAACATATTTGTCGAGCCACTAACAGTAGGTTCCGATTCTTCATTTTCAACATGGGCTACGATTGGCTGCCATTGTTCTTTACTAGTTGTACCAAAACACTTGAGCGAAAGTTGATCTGCTGACCTTTGAGGCTTATTTCCTTGATGCTTATCACCTTTCACATGGCTTATAAGAGCTTGATGCCCCATTGTTGAAACACTAAATTCCTTCTTACAATATGTGCAAGAAGCTTTAGTATCCATCCCACCAGGTCGAACCCACAATGCCCAATCCAGATTTAGGTCCGGATCCATCCACTCCTTTTGGAAGGTTGTTACTCTTTTCGGCATAAATTAAAACTGAAGCAGAAGCACATTAAGTGAATTTTTTCATTTCAATAATGATAGCAGAACAATATGACAAACAATAAAGGAATTATTTTTATGATTCTATGACACAACACAAAATGAGCAGAATAGCATAGAAGTTTATTGCTGATGTATAAATGATATAAATTCTAACATACTCAAATTTAAATACATAAAATAAGAAGTGAAAACAAGGTGGAAAAGCTACAACAAAGAGTCAACATAATGAAACAGTGTTTTGGCGCGTAGCGCCAAGTTTTTTTGTAAAATTTACTTCAAAATAGCCTTCTGAGCTTGAACTTTGGGAAAATTCAAGGACATTTCCCTTTTTTTCCAGAATTCAAGGACAATTCAAGGATTTCAAGGACGGCTTTCAAAAATAAGGACAATTCAAGGATTTCAAGGACGCGCATGAACCCTGAGAATACCCAGTTGCTTTATCTCAAAGGGGTTATTGGTTTCCAAAATTTCTCTGGAGAATAAGTAATTGAAAATTTGATGAATCATGATGATATTAACTTATATAATAAGAAAAGACCAGGAAATTCTATCAGGTGATTTGACATTGAAATGTAATTGGGTCAAATGACTTGGCTGAAGTTGAGTATTATGTCTGCACATATCTTTCATATTGCAGTGGAATGCTTTCAGCTGTCAGGGGTATGGTGTAATGTAGACTGAGTTACAGTAAGATTTGCTATTCTTAGTCAGAAGACAATGGAGTTTTCTGTTTGCTAATTTACAACACAAACTCAGTTCCATTGACACTATACAAAAGAAAATCAGCCTCCACGAACTCAGACAAAATGATCAAAAATGACAATGATATTGATGCGGCCAGACCACTACTTATCGAATAAACAGATAATCTAATAAGGGCAAAAGCCCACTACCCTAGATATGAACCAAAAGGCAAAGGCCCAGTAAAACCATAAGAGCAGGGAAATGTATGTCTTGGGGCACTTAGGGCCCAGCAAACGTTCAGATATAGCTATCTGAACCAAGAAAAATAGGAAAAAAAATTCCTTGAAGACAAAGTGAAGGGTTCAGGAATGAAAAAAAAACTCCGACTGATGTTTGTGACCAAAACAGAGTCTTGTATAAGTTTTCAAGGCCCACTTGACCTATATTTTGTAAACGTAGAGAATGCCCATAGTAATAAGCTTGGACCACAGAGCTGGCTCACTGCAGGCTCATGAATTTCATGTTATTCCTGTGTCAGCCAAAACCCATATTGGAAACTGCAGGGGTGCTTGGCCCTCTGTCAGTTCTAAGTGTTTCTGTGATGTCTGGCCACCTTTCCTGTTGAAGTATGCATAATTACAATGTGGAAGAAAGTGCCAAGTAATCTAGCAAAAAAGTGAAGAATTGGCGCAGATAATTTCTAGCAAAGAATGGTGAAAACATGGACTGTTATATAACCTGTTTTTACAGTAATTTTCGTCCAAATAAGAATAATAATAAATCTTAAAGAAATCAGAAGGATGAAACCAATAGAGAGTTCACACAAATTTGCATAATTCACATTCGGTCACTCCTTGTGACATTCCCATCCTTCAAAAAGTCAACACCCTCTTTCATATTCCCGGCAGTGAATATTAGGATGCAAATTGATTTTACAAGTATCACTATTTGTTTCCAATGGATTTCAAAAGGCTGAGTGATGGGAAGAGAAAATGAGTGTATCCACAGGGGGCTGTCCTTGTGATTCATAGGAGACCCTGGGGTGGAAGGGTACTATTTCATTCACATGAATCAAAAAAGGTCTACCCTTCTCATTTCCCAAGATGACGTTTGGTTAGGAAATACTTATGATTTTGAATGGTCCATGCTGTTCAGTAATAAATTTTGGACCCTGAAACCATTTCACAGTATGAATTTTCCAAAAGATGTGACCCCCACTTTTGTATTGGGTGTCATTGGTGCTTCTACTTTACTGGGCCACATAATTGGCTTGTGCTGCAATGAATGAAATGAAATATTGATTATTATCAATTTTCATTTAGTTCCCACAACACATATCTGGATTCGACAATGTATGTACATTCTTACAGATTCATTATAGCATCAGGCAGCAAACCTTCAAAATTTTGGGTTCGATGCTCATTCACATGCAAGTCATTACTTAATAAATGGTTGAAATTGTGCATGAAATGGTCATGCTAATGCACAATTTATATTTTCAGCAATCATTTAGAAGCTTGCAAGATGAGTTTGCTACCAAAGCTGGCTATTTTCCTTGTATGAAATCATATATCCTTTGTGCAAGGCATTGTCTAATGATTGGAAAACAAAAAAGTAATTCCTAGGCGTTCCATATACATACCTCATAGCTTGCATCTCTGCACATCAAGGAAGAATATCTGTCAGTGACAGAAATGAGAAATGTTCCAACAATATTATTTGCCAGAATCATGAAACTGTGAGCAAGCTATTAATATGCCATTGGAAGTTACTACATAGGTGATCCATCATCATGAGAATCAATGAGTAACTGGTGAACCATGTACTTCATGGGACTATTCTGAAAAAAAATTGTGAATAGTTCTGTGAAAGTCAACAAGGTCATTTGTAACAAAATGTAATATAATTCCTTTTTTTGTCAGGACACCAAGAAGTTTGGCCCAAATGTGAAGCTTGTTGAGTTTTGCTCCTGGCACACATAGTCAAGCTTTGGGACAATAAAACTTTTTGCCCTATGAAATTATCAAGCAGCACAAAATCCAGATAACTGATCTAATGTATCAGCTGAAGAATTTGGCCAGACATGTTTTTTGCCACCATTTCCAGATCTACTGAAAATAGAATATTCAGGGTAATGTTGTGTAAACTGCCCACCCATCTCTACTTAGTTCTTTCTATCCTACACTTTTTTCAGACATTTTCATGAAATCAATAGTGAAATTTTAGTTGAGAATTCACTACCAGAATCAAAAATGTTTGAATGATTTTTCATAAGTAACATGGATAAGTGTTGCAATCTAAGTCACTTTTCTTAACTTTTATCTGGGTTCTTACTCACTCACACCTCATTGTAAAATAATTGATCAAGAACCTTGTCCATGAAAACTTTTAATTTAACATGGGTTGGAATTTAGCAGCTGATACCCGCTCCCCAAAATGTACTTAAAAATAATCATGACAGGAATTAATTACGTTATGCAATGACATAATCAGTTTGTGCTGTTCCAGTTCTTATTGATCTGAGTGGAATTTGCTCTCTGATTCTGTCCTTTTTCTTGTGAATGGATTCTGATAAAGATTGTGGAAGAACTAACATTTTCGATGTATAACCCAAATTTTCTCTGAAATACAGTTCCAAACATTCTGACACTTATGAAAATAAATAAAAACTGGTTCGAAATACATGCATGCAAAAAATTCAGCATAAAATACCATTGAGGCAGTGTTCAAATGTCCCCCAAAAGTTGAAAATCACTCCTAGGAGTGATTATACAGCAAGTGGAGGAACCTTAAAGCCATAATGGTTTGACATTTGAGTTTGATGTAGTGTGTAATAGAGTTCTCGAGTGAAACAAGCTATAGATTAAAAGTGCTGCCACAATTTTAACTCTGAAAATTAAACAAAAATAATGTGAATTGAAGTGATCATTTGTATTTACACTAGATACTCGAATTTGATACCTATGAAAAGTATAAAAAATTTAAAGGACAAGTACATTTGGCATTCCCCCTTAGATGAAGTAGTTAATTATAATAGCACATTTTTTGACTACTACTTGCACATTATAATTTCCATTTTCCTTAACCTGACCTTTAATACCCTCATCGACAAAGTTGTTATTCATTTTTGCGAAAATTGTATAACACAAGTTAGGCTGTAAGTTGAATCACCTTATCTCTGATCAGTTTGTATCTTAAACAAAATTAAATATCAGAATATCTTCCAAGTGATTTTGTACAATCTGAAAAAGTTGTGGCCTGAACACAATCATCAATATCCCTTCATCCATATCTTCAAGAATGTCCAAAACCTCCATCACACACAAAAAAACCCATGTCTTCCATATTTCAGAAGAAAAGTGCACTAACTCAGAGTTAATCCTGGGGGAGAGCACAATTAAAATCTCATGTTAATTTAACAATGTGTTAGCAAAGCTGACATTGGTACATACTGCTCAACTTTAACACTGCTTCAAGTGCCATTTCTAACACTGGATTAGCTTAAGCAGTGTTCCTGCATACACCCTTGGAATCTTCTGTTATTTACTCACTTTACAGAATTTTAGTATTAGACCTGTTTTCAAGAACAATGCAGGACAAACATACAAATATCCAACAAAGGCAAAAATTAGCCAAAAGCATTATTGTAGAATAGATAGTTGACAGCTGACGCACTGCATGCTATCAAATAACCAGACCTGCCAGATAGTATAATGTTACCAGATAGTATCATTCTAATAATTTTAAAAAATATCTGTGAGTTGAATAATTTACACTAGCAGCAGATGAAGTCTCTCAAAGATTGCAGCGTTCTGTCCTCAATATAGGAAGGGTGCTGCCTGCAGGCCTTCAAAAAAGCTAATCAGAGGCCCAATTCTGTCTGATTAGACATACAAGTCATTATAATCATAATGGTCAGAAATTGAGAAAACTTGTAGATACAAACCCTCGTCATTGAAGAAAATAATTGGAAAAAGGAAATGAAATCAGAAAAAGGAACAAATTCAGAAAAAAGAAATAATCGTAAGAAAAAATTGAAAAATTGGAAAGGATAAAAGAAGAAATTCGGAAAAAAACAAAAAAATTTAGATAAGGAGAAAAATTTGCAGAAAAATAAAAAAAATGAGAAAAAAAGTTAAAAAGGAAACTATACAAGAAAAAAAGAAAAGTGGAGATGAAGGATACATGATGAGATGAAATGAAATGAAGAAAAAAAATAGAAAATTGAAAAAAAATGTTCGAAAACAAGAAACAAAATCAGGGAAGAAACAAAAAAAATTTAGGAAACAATTAAAAAATTCAAAAGAAGAAAAAGAATTTGAATAGGAGAAAAATATTGGGAAAAAGAAAAAAAACTGGGAAAAATGTTGGAAAAATGGAAAAAGTAAAAAATCTGGAGGAAACAGAGAGAATATTGGAAAAGAAGAAAAAAATGAAAAAAGCAAAAATATTCGTTTGAATAGAATCAAAATAGCAGACAAAAATTTCAGAAAGAAACAAAATTGAAAAAAATGAAGAAAAGGGATTGGAAAAAATGGGACATAAATTGGAAAAAATAATATAGAAAATTTGAAAAAAAGAAAAATTGGATAATTAGAACGAAATGGGAAAGAAGAAAAATCGTGATAAAGAAAAAAAATTAGAAAAGAGAAATAGTTAAAAATATACTAATTGAAACTGAGGAAAAAGAAATTCAGAGAAAGAAAGAAAAAGGGAGAAAAAATTAGAAAAATAACTTAAGATATCAAATGGCTTGTATCTAACCAACCACCAGAGGTGACTCAAAAGAACCTCAGTCTGCTAAATGCAGTGCAACACTTCTCTAGCAGAACTGAATACAACCTTCAGTCTATAATCAGTAACTGGAATTTCAAACTCCAACAATCAAAAAGCAATTAGAGTGGCAAGGATAATAATAAATGATAAATGATATTTATTTATAATATAGTTGGGGCTCTCAGCCATGGGTTTCAACCAGGTGGTAAACAAACAAGTCCATGGCACACAGAAAAATATAATGAATGAATAATCATGTTTTTTTGGTCAATTGTGGCTCCACCCATGTCACCAATTTTGTGTAGATGTGGTTTTTGGGTGTATGCCAGGTTGGCGAAAGTGCCGGGTTGGCGAAAGGACCGGGTTGTCGAAGAGACCGGGTTGGCGAAAGGACCGGGTTGTCGAATAATGTTATAAAAAGAAAGCAGAAAATCGTTTTTTAAAAGTGTACCGCCTTGTCGAATAACGCTTTAAATTAAGTGTACCGGGTTGTCGAAAAAAGCACTCGACATCCCGTACTCATGCAAATTAGGTAAAGTCAGTTTGTAGGATAAAAATAGACATTATTTTGTTGCAATAGAAAATTTTTCTCACAATGTTAAACGATTCTTAATGCTAAAACGTAGTTTTATGTTCAATATTATTATTATTATTATTAATATCATCATTGTTGATTGCAATTTGCAATAATGCAGGCTGATTACGGTGAAGCTGTTTTCATCAATTCCATTCATAATAGCGCTGTGCTTCTTAAATGCCAAACCCGTACTTATCCAAATCATTATTTTTTGTTCGCAAAACACAAAACTACTCGTTTATTGAATGGTGCAGAGCGGTGTTATTACAAATGTATTAGCTGTCGTAAACTTGGTGGTGTTTGTAGTAACGTCATTGTGCAGGAGAATCGTATTCTAAAAAATCCTGACGCTGGTCATAATGAGTTATGTGCACCTATTACTCTGATGGAAGTTGAAAAAATGTCCTTCAAACGAGAAATGATAAAGTCGGCCGAAAATGGTGCTAAGCCAATCCAGGTTTACAGGCAAGCAATGGCAACAATACTGCGGCCCTTCAAAAATCCGGAATTAATTGATGAATTTCAAACTAATTCGCCGTAGTTTTCTTCGATGCGCACGAGTCTTTACAGGTGAATTTTCTTGCACATGCAACAAAAGTAGCTTTAGTACCCCCTCAACCCAAGGACCAAAATCCGGTGTTCGGTTTGAACCTTTCCTTAAAATTCCTCATAATTCACTGAAACTATTTTTTTTTGCAAAAATCGACTGAGGTATGTTTACATGCATTTGCCCTAAATTTTTTCGGAGTCTTGTATGTTAGGGGTCGTTTTTTGCAGTTATAAAGTGAATTTATAATATAAAGTTTCATGCCGCGAAGTGGCCGAATTTTTGACATTTTTCAGTATGAAAACGTCTAAAATACCTCAAAATGAATAAATTTTGTTACTATATTGAAGAAAACATGTGCAGTGCTAAAAAGAAAAAAAAACGTTGTATAATTATTATTTTAATGCATCAAAAACATTCATATACCGACTTTGCGAAATTCGACCCGACCGACAATTTTTTCGGAATTTTAGACCCGGTAACACTTTTTCCGTGCTCATGTATGGGAATTCAACCCACTCCAAAACCACTACCCCAACGCCCATGTATGATTATAATATTACTGATTATTAAGAGCTTGTCACAAGAAATTGATTCCTATTCCTGATCATAATAATTTGCCGGAAGAATATCAATTGACTCTCAGTGGTCGTGAGGCGCGGGCTCAGGATCCGGCAAATGTTGCGTTGCATGATCAACTTTTATTGTTTAACCAAAATGGTTTGATGGTATTTGCGTCGGATTTGGATTTGCGAGTATTGCATCAGTCCCAGTTTTGGATTTCCGATGGTACATTTGAAATGCGACCAAGAATGTGTGCCCAAGTGTATAGGATTCATGCATTTATTGGCACTGAGTGTGAGTCCGTTTTCGAAGATCATATTATTAATATTATGGTAGATATGGAAAATTTATTATACTCTTATCACATGAGCGTGAAGAAAATTGCTCGGGTTTAAAACCGTGACGTCGGTTAAAAAGATATAACAGAGATATAATTACTGTTTGATGCTTATAGGGCCTTCAAAATCATCAATTTTTCAACAATAATTCTCTGATTGCATTCGGTTCCTAAAACGCTGACCCTATCAAAAACTGTTGGTTTGCGATTTTTAATTTTTTTCAGATGAGAAAATAATAAACAACTACAGAATAGCTATAGGGAAGGAAAATACTATAATGCTCAGTAAAATAACGCGTTAGATAGATTAAGGCCTCATTCACATTTTCAAATTTAAGCTCTGCCATGTTGCTGCAGTTTGTTACCAAATAAAAGCAGGCAAACCTACGAGATTCTTTTCAGAGTGATCAGAAACCAAATCATTCAACGTTTTGGTAATCAAGGCGTGGTTCATACATGGTTATTAGATTTCGAATCGTCAGCGCATATTGCCATTTGTGCCGTCTTCCCTAACGTTTTGACTAAAGGCTGTGCATTTCACTTCAGCCAATCATTGATCAGAAATATTCAACGTTTAGGCCTCATAGCATTGTACGAGGCCGAAGAATCTCCTCTCAAAAAATGGTTGAGCTTGGTAAAGGCATTGTTGTTTCTGCCGGTTGAATTGGTCGTTGAAACTTGGACAAATTGGCTGTCAAATCCTCCTGACAACCTTGTTTTGGACCATGCAAATCTGGCTCGCTTCAATAGTTTTTGCCAATATTTTCAGGTAAAACCATTTTTAGTTAAAATACAAGTGTGATTAGAAAGGCTAAAAAATTCGTTGTGTGCAGATAATAATTCTTCACATCAAATCCTATATTAATGTTTCGATTCGAGAATTTGAGACTTGGGATCCAATCCAATAGAATGTGAACCAATTCCAAGTGATTGGTTTTATAATGTGAATTAGTCCCACAACATTAAAACTTTTTATGCTCAGCGAACTTGGCTTAACGGAACTTGGCGTGTTGAAATCCGGAACCACTCGAATAATCAATGGACCAATGGCAGGCTTGGACCACGTACTACCAATCACGCTGAGGGATGGCACAATAGAATCAACCAGGACTTTGGCCATCCGCATCCAGCCCTCAATTCTTTTCTCAATTGGTTGCAAGAATCTTCGCATGTAACCAACATTCGAATGCAACAGTTGTTAAATGGTAATAGTTTCTGCTTCTATCTGTCAAATTTCGTAGGTTCATCAAAAAGTTTTGCTTCTTCTTTTCGCATAGCTCCTAATGCGCAGCACGTAATAAATTCGATAAACATTTAAATATTATTAAGGCAACGAACAGCCAAGACGCTGCAACCCAAGGTACCAAGTTGTCGATCGGCGTTTGTTAGATGCTAAAAATCAGTTTGAACGGCAACACGCTTTAGTGATTGGAGGCTTCAACCAGGATGTTTTGCAAGATATTCAAATTTTCATGCGTCAACTTGTATATTTACTTGGTTGAATGGTATTGCATTCTGAATAAAAACATTTGTTCACGCTTTTTGATCGAAAATATGAATTTCTCTTCAGATCATAAACAAACTTAGTTCGATTCTAAATCACTCAAGAATGTTGTCACTTGTCAGATGCTATGATTTTTCTATCACCGTTTTATTTAACGTAAATATGTTGTTGAGGAAACATGAGTTCTTTCTTTAGCCATCCTGGACAGTGAAGACTGAAGATCAAACGTCATAGTCAAATAATGTATAATGTTCTAATGTGTTGTTCGACAACCCGGTACGCTTTTTTACTACCTGTTAAACTCATTCGACAACTCGGAATTTTATAACATTATTCGACAACCCGGTCCTTTTGCCAACCCGGTCTCTTCGACAACCCGGTCCTTTCGCCAACCCGGCATACAATCTGGTTTTTGCTTAGAATTTTGCATAGACCATTACAATAAGTGCATCTCCAACAGGAAGAAAATGAAAAAATAAAAGAAAAAAAACAAATTATAAAAAAAGAAAGAGAAAAATCGGAAAAAAGAAAACATGAAGAGAATAAAGGTAAAGAAAGAAAAAAGTGAAGTTGAAAAAAAAACAGAATTGTGAAAAAAGGCAAAATTGAAAAAAGAACAAAAAATTGGAGAAAGGCATAAAAATTTGTAAAAAACATTTAATTTTTTCATCACTTGATTATTTTTATTTCTATTTTTCCAATCCAATTGATGACATCGTCGATTTCATCATGGGGATATGCCATAGACGAATTTCTCAAATGTTGGCAAAAATCAGGCAAAACCGAAAGTGGCTGCACAAAGGTTCGATTTTAAGAAATCGAACTTATAAATATGATGAGAACATTTCACCAAAAAGTATTATGATTACTGTAGAAATCAGCCATTAAGTAGGATAATTACTGTTGAAATTTGCAGAAAAGTATATTCATTACTGTAGAAGTTACTAGAAAAATTCAGATCACTCACTGTAGAGGTTTACAAAACTTGAAACAATTATTATGAGACATTCACTGGAAGTAGAATGATTACTGTAGAAATTCAGAAAAAGTGGTGAAAATATACAAAAAAATGAGAATGATTAGTGTAGGAAATCGCAAAAAAGCAGAAGGGTGTGGAGATTCTGGTAACTACAGTAGAAATCTACATAAAAGAATGATTACTGAAAAAATTCACGAAAAAATGCCTAAAGATCACTCTAGGGATTCACAAAAACGTGACATGGTTCCTGTCGAAATGATCCGAAAATTTTTCCAAAAAAAATTTTAGCACACGTGCAAGCACTCCTGTTATAAATGGATTGCACATTTAATTTATTTCTATATTCCCTATTGTAACAGGAGAAAACACCAGTGTAGAGATGACAGACACATGGAAGAACAAATGACAACTGAAATATGATTATAAGATAATAGCTCAGGGAAATGGTGTATGAAATCAGATGGAAAAGAAATGTATAGAGACAAAAATGGAAAAACAAATCCAAACAACATAATAGGAAAGTAAAAGCAATGGGACATGGAATTGGGTGATTCAAAATGATAATAGGAAAGAAGAAACTGTAACAGGAAGAAGAATGAAACAGAAGCAGTAAAAAATGATACAGGAAATAAAGGAAGAAGATAAACAAAATGGTTATTTACTGTCCACAGTGTCTCTCTTACCTAAGATTTTCATACTTTTGTCACACATAGCTAAGCCCCCCAGACAGCACAATTGGCCACCTGCTACACAATTTGTTTTTAGACCTACAGCAGGGGGCGATGCTTTACTGGCCAGGTTCACATGGACGATTATTTCACTTTCCTGTAATCTGTTGAATTGCTAACTGCCAAAATTTTCTGCACAAAAATATTTTTGGGTGCAGTTTTTTGGGGCTATTCCCTGTGGTTTTCTCTGAACTTTATGTCAGCATCATTATCTAGAAAAGATAGAAAGTGAAAAATGTACTGAAATTATCAAAAAGCATAAAAACTTTGAAGAGCTGTCAATTGAGTCAGCATAATCTATAAGTATTACTTTATTTTTTGACAATTTTTCTCATCTGTCCAGGATAGAGACTTACCAAAGACAACTGCTGAAATTGGCCCAAATTTCATGTCCCTTGGCCAAATGGGAATTCTCATGAATAATGTGACAGGGAATACAGTCTTGCTGGCTGCCATAGTTATCCAGATTTTTTGTCCATTGAACTAAAAGCTAGTTAGATATTTTCCACATTATGGTATAATAAAAATTGAAACACCTGAGAAAATAAAGATAATGAACTGAATAAAAAAGCAGGATAAAAAATAAAAATGTTAATTATATATAGAAAATCATAACAAAAACTAGCAACAAATTTGTAAGTGATAGTGCATGTGAATAATATTATCCAACTGGTCTCACATAGAAAGATAAAATTTTGCTAAGCCATGCAATGGACCCATATTTGGGTAAAATCTTTGATCTATTGAAAAGGCATACTCACTAGTACTTTTATATCTTTAAATCAAAACTCATTTGTGTGGTCATTTATATGGTTGCATTAATTATTTTTACTCATGAGTGACATTTTTTGCTATCTGATAGCAAATCTGACCATGGTAGGGGATGTATACTAAATAGCAGATGTGCTACCCATTCGGCAACATGGTGTGGACAATCATGTGGTGCAGTCAATCACATAGCACAGTTGGCAACTCCACATACAATGTAAATAATGAAGGTGAGATTTGATATCTGCTGGCATACAAAGAAGCAAATCAGAGGCCATATTCTATTTGAACAGTTTCACATGTCATTACAGTCACAAAATTTTCTTTAAATACCTGCCCCAAACTAAAACTTTTTGAAAAATTGATTGAATATATTATTTCAATAATTATATAACTGGTAAAATGGTTTGCTTACATAGTTGTTGCTGCATTGTTCTTAAAAAAAATGTCCATGTCAAAGGGTAATAATATTTTGTCTGACAAATCTTTTAACCTATGTCAGCTTATCATTTCTTTGTTGAAATTTTTAACTCTCCAAATTACCTGCAATTATTATCAGGAATAAAAAAGTTCCAAATCATTTCAACATCAGTGATTGATTTTTACTTAATGCTTTCAAGGAATACTGGCAAAATCAACATATTATTCAATTACTTTACTAATTCAATATGCTCAACTTCTGGTACTACTGGTTCTACCATTAGTTCAGGTAAAAAAGCTGTAGCCATTGGCATATGAACTTGCCTTCTGACTTCATCATCTTCTTTGTAAATAGCATATAGTCCTAAGGATAGAACATTCTCAAAAACTGCTTGAGGAAAATGAAAATAACATCATTGAATTCGGGCATTAGGAAATTCTTGAACCACTGCATTAATTAAATCTATTTCAAAATCAATCATAATTAGTCATAGAGGTTTCTAAATTTATTCTGAATTGCTGCACATCATCATAAAGTCTGCTCAAAAAAGATCATATTCAATGTATTCAATGTTCATGTGTATTCTGACCTCACATACACACATCAAGATATGAGAATATTATTTGCACAAAAATGCAACTTTACTGAGAGATCTATACAAAATGAGCCAAAAGAGGTGACTGGTACTGACTTTGATAGATCTCAAATGGGTGGAGCTTTTTTATGCAATTTCCTATAAAACACCTGGCATAAAAAGTGCAAAGATTGAAAATGCTATTTGTCTGTTTTCTGCAGGTAAATTTTGAAAAATTGAGAAAAACAACATGTTTTCCAAATGGGAAGTACAATAGATCCAATCATGAGAGCCATATAACAGCTGTGAACTACAAAAGCGGTATTTTAGTGTGCCCTACTTTTTGTTCCAGTAATAATTGTAATCCTTTTTAGATCTGGTCAATGATGGAGTTGAATTTGTTTTGATTTTGCTTTTTTCTACTTTCAGGACAAAACCTCTTGATTTTGGTGAAATTTGCCCCATATTGAAACAAGAAGTAAATAGTTTTAGATGGCATGTAACTTACAAATATGGGTGACTTTTATTGTATTACTGTCTGTAAAAAGCTTTACAAAACTTTACTCACAGTAGGACAACTTTTACTTTGATATCACAATTTTTACTTTTTGAAAAATGACAAAGATTAAAACTGTCATCACTCTAACGACAGCTATTTGTCACTGTTGTCTGTAGCACAAAACTTTCAAAGGACAAAAACCTTCAATAAATACATTTATACAACAGGGTTTGGTTCAAAAAGATTGTCCAAAACAGAATTCCCTGACCTTATTGAGGTTCCAAAAATTTGTTATATATAAAACTATAGAATCACCTTTGTATGTTTGTGCCAAAAAAAGAATCCATGACACAAACAGTTCTCTTTTGTTTGGATGATTTGGAGGCCAAAATTTCATTTACATAATATTTACATCAAACTAAAATCTCTAACTCTGATTTTTTTTCTTAATTTAAAATAATTTAAAGTCTTTATGTCGAAAGTTAAATTTTTAAGGTTTAATTCGAATTGGTAAATAATTTTTTTACAAAATCACATAATTTTAACATGGCTCTGCAATTCAGATTCATTATCCTACTAAAGTAAGCTGATGCTTATTATTGTAGGATAATAATTATTGCGACTGTGGAGTGTGGCGAATCACAGAATAGAAAAAAAATTAAAAATTGATATGTTACAAAACAAGAAAGGATCACAAAACTACAGTACAAAACAAAAAGAATAGCAAAAAACAGATAAAAACTATAGAAAAATGTTATGCATAGTGAAAACATGTTCTACATGAAAGGTAACAATTTTTTTTGAGTAATAAAAATTTTTTAAAGTGGCCCTTCCTGTATTTTATGCTTCAATGTGACATTGAAATTAATGTCCCTACCAAAATCTGGACATCCGCACTTTACAGCACTGAATGTCACTGTAGCTGCCCCGCAATGCTCCAATGCAGCATTCAGTTGGAAACCAAAACAAATTTTTGCCACACCTATGAAAAAATAGTTTAGAAGAAAAATAAATAGGGAAATTGTATGTTTCATATACTTTCGGTCAACATCATCAGATGACTCACACAAAAAATGCTAAGACATTTTTGAAAAAAGCAAAAATCAAATAGAATTCCAAAGGATAAAAAAAGATGAGAAAAAAATAATTTTTAGATAAAAAAAGATTTTAGATAAAAAAAACTTTGTTATTTTCAGTTGTGTTGAAGCATTGCAAAACATGACCTATTAAGCAAATAATGTTGATGAAAAGATAATTATTCAATTAATATTAATGAAGACATAAATATTCACTGGTGATTGGGTGTCATGCAACTGCATTTCTGTTCTGGAGTAAAAATTGGACTATTTCAATGTTCGCAATGGCATCTGTGGAAGGCTGTCAAATTGGTTTCACCTGCACACAATTTGTCCATATTGAGTGAACTGTAAAATTTCTCCAGGTCTTATCATTGATTTGTTTGCGGGTGTGAGTGGCGTGCTGGGGTTGAGTTTGAAATCCTCTGGTCTATATTTTGCACAGTCATATTTGACATTGTAATAATGGAACAGGCTATAGAAAGCCAAAACTGCTAAATCTATGGGCATTTCTCTCTAGGACCTCCAGCTTTCGAGGACCCTGTTGAAACTCTTGCTGGCATTGGTTGTTATGCCTAAAATGTATGTACATTGCTGAAATGTTTAAGAAAATAGGGACTGAATATATTATAAGATGGACAATAATTAATCTGAATTATGAGTTTACTAAATCTAGAAATGTACGTCTATAATATACTTGAAAAACTGGAATATAATCTGAGAGGTTCCAACACCCATTTTCCACTTGTGGGAACAGTTGGTGCAATTGATGCAAAATCATAGTTTTTGTATTTTTGGGGCCAACTTTGACATTCTTGTTCAGCTTTTCTAGCAGCTTCTTTTCCAGAATCTCTTTTTGAAATCACATACAAAATTTTTACTAATGCAACTCAGAAATTGTTATCTTTCGGGAATAATTCACCAATTTTTCAAGTGATGTTCTCAACTAAATGATGCCAACAATAAACAAGGACAGTATTGGACTTTGAATGGCAGAAATCAAATTTGCAGTTGGTAATTATTAGTTCCTTGATTTCCCCATTGGTCAGACAAATGGATAGCTGTTGAGAAATGTGATTTATAAAACTGCAGTGTTTTTGTTTGAACTTCTTTTCGTGTATCAGTACATGTGGGGGAAAAACCAGGTCACTAACAAGGCTTCTCTGAGGATAAATTGCTGAGATGCATGGAAGTCCCCCAATTCAAAGGTTGTGTCATACAGAAAGACAAATAGTTTGGTGGGGTACCCCATTATCAATTTGTCAATAATTTCAGACCTATCTGGGAACATGCAAAATACGAGAAAATCTTGAGGCCTTTGATCTATGGTCATTATAAATTTTTGTTCATTCTGGTTTATAAAGGTACTTAAACAGTAAATAGTGTACTTCCTTGGTGTAAATTTGTTTTGCAAGGTGTACTCCAAATTAGCAAATGATAAATAAACTCATCAGGAACATTTTATCCATAAAACTTATTAACCTGTTTTCTATCTCTAGCATTGACAACAGCTTCCAAGCCTGGTGGAGCAGAATTTTCTTTTCTTATTTCCTCCTAGGGTTGAGAAAGCATCAGGTTCTGATCTTGCTTGAGTTAGATACCAACCAACTTCCTGAATATCAGCAGGTTTCTAATAAAAACCTTATTGCTGTTTGTGTTGGTATGCTTCAGTTGGACACAATCTTTTTCATTGTCAATATAGTGAACGACTTCAATAAATAGGTGGCTTTTAGAAGTTGAATTTAATTCCCTATATCCCATACATTTAAAATTTTTCATGGATTTAGCACTTCTATTGCATGAGAGGATGTTATGTGTCACGAAGTACTTTGGATTTGCCTTTGGCAGTTTCCATACTCCATCATTTTTCCAAATGTGGCAATCGGAAAGAAATGATTCAATGAGTAAATAAAATAATTGAAGCATTATGGACAGACTTATAAGGTCACAAGTTTATTACTGTCTCCTTTGCAGGAGAATAAAAATAAGTAAACATACCTTTTGGAAATGATGATGGTTTGTCAGTTAGGCACATGGGGTTAGCTGAGGCTAAAATATAGTTTTTTTCAATTTAGAAACATAATTTTATCCATGTAACTTTGCAATCAGCAACAAATAAGATGTTTCTTTTCATGACTACAATTCTTTGGATATGTTTTGGTGAAAATAAATTGCTTCAACAACACTCTAATTTGTAATCTCCATGCTTGGAAAGTTTCAGCTATTTGTTACTTAACTTTTGGGTTTGAATGTGGAAAATTATTGAACAACCAGGACACTTGGAATGTTGGAAACTTGGATACTTGGAATGGTGAAAACTCCGATACTTGGAATGGTAAAGTTAGGGAATCACTGATTCTTTTAATTGCTGGCAACAATCTGCTGAAGGCAATTCAAAGGTTGTCAGCCATATCAGATCCCTCAAAAAAACCAATTAACTTGATGTTATGCTTCTTAGCAATTTGAGGCTTGAACTTTGGTTGCAAAACAAATTGATTACCTCATGGATGCCATTTGGAAAGACGAAAGACTATGCAGCACTGTTCCTCTGATTCTGAGTATTTGGAACCTTGTAAACTAGTCTGCTCATTGATGAAATACATCATATTTTTGTGTTAAAGATTGCGAATTGATGATAAAATCTTGTTCTAGATGCTGTTTGGTAGAAAAATTACTCAGTTACATACTACCCAATAGTTTTGTAAACTTAAACTAACTTTTTTAAGTAGTCAGGAATGATGAGATGTATTGTCCTGAACAAGCACAGAATTTTCGATTTTGGGAAGTAAAGACTTCTGATGTTGTTCATAGTGATCAGCATTCATATCATGGTGACAGATGGTTTTTTTCCAGAAATGAAAATGTCAGCACCATTTTCTAAGAAACCATCTTCACTGCCCTTCTGGGAAATTATGAGATGTTGACCCTTGCCTTTCAAAAAATAGGAGTTGAAATATTTTTGATTAATAGAGCTGCAATGTCATTACATTACCAATATTTATTCATCATATTTTATCAGGAAAGCACAAGGTCTTTATGACAAGGAAGAAAATGTATTTTCTTTGATTCAGCATCATGAAATTATGGAACTAGATATCAAAGATGAATGACAAGAATTGTTGAAAGGGTGTGTTCAATCATACAAAGAAATAGGGTTATGAACTGCTGCCATTCCTCACCAGACTGATCTTTGTTACCCAGGGTTAGCGAGGAACTGGGATGGAGAATGTTGCGTAGATCTTTTTCAATGTTGATATCAATCCAACCTTTTTTCCTGACATATCCCGCCTTGATCCAGGTCTTATCTTGATAATTAATTTTCTGATTTCGGCTACGAAATTTTGTTATTTCCCAAATGTAATTGTCATATTTTTGCGTATATCCTGGTTTTTCCTAGACGTGAAGATTGCTTATGCAATTTTGATACTGAAATTCAATTTCCCCAAAAATATGCCACGACATTGAGGAGCAGACTCATAAGTCAGTCAATTTTTTTACTTCTTCATTAATCTGTTTTAAATTTACAGGTTGATTTTCACCGTAAAATCAGTGCATTATTCTTCGAATCATTTCAGAATCTGGAAGGCTTATATCAATTTTTGATGACGTTTTTCCAACAATCATTTGCCTTATGAAAAAAATATGATTGTAATTCCAAAAAATATATCAAAATGTGGTGAACCTCCATGGTAAACGTTAGTTAACCTAGCCATTAGTTGTTAAGCAGAACATTTTTCCAAAAGAGTCAAGTCATGAGTGAATACAAACATTTTGTATGCTGTTTATTTACATTACTTGTAACTAGTAAGACAGTCTCATTAAAGATGGCTATGCACACACTTTAGGGTCCATGACCCCATAGCCAAGCATGGCAACTTCTTTTGAGGCTGGCATAGCAGATGGAGGTGCTCTCCTGCTTTCCTCAGAATGTCTAGCAAACCTGTGGACCTGGAGAAGGCAAGGGAAAAAGTCATGCCTTGAAAAATCCAGGAACTCAATTCAGAAAACTTAAAAAAACCTGGAAAACATGGCAAAATCTCAAGGAAATGATTATGCCTGGAAAATCTAGAAAAGTCAGGGAATTTTTCCTATGAGGATTCTTATGATATAATAGTTTTAGGGAAAAAATTGGCAGTCAATACCCAAAAAAAGTTTTTCCCATGTTTGACAATATAAAGTACATTTTAGATATTCAAAATCTGAATTTTCCCAAGCTTTATTTAACTATAGTTTTGAACATAGAGCAGAGTTTGAATTTAAATTCGAAAGCATCTTTAAAGTAATTTTTAGAAGTTTGAACTTTTGACTAATAGATTTTCAAACTTAGAAAAGTGTGAGAATATTTTTTAAATGTATAAAATGATAAAAATCTATTTTTGATCGTAAAATTTGAACTTGAATGTCTTGACTGAGTTTTGATTTTCTGGTCTTTTAGAATGTCAGTACCTACAAAATTTCCCAAATTTTTTTACAAACTAATTCAATAAGGGGCATCAAAACCTGCATGTTATAGTACCATGTACTTTTATGCAATGAATGACATGAATTCAATTGCTATCGGCAAGAATTTTTGTGCTAAAATACATAATTTTGATTTTATAGCCTTCAATAGCTTTTTTCTCCAATCAAAGATGTTTAGGCTCATACAGAAAGAACCTGCTAACCAATATTTAATTTTCTTTCAAGAATAATTAGGATTCCAACTTTTCTGCTAATATTATTCTTACTTTCCTCACTATGTAATGACTGAAATGAAAGACTGAAAAATGATGTTTTCTCAACTTTATCATTAGGGAACTGAAATGAAAAAATGAGGTAGTAATAAATCATGAAAGAGTAAAAACGTAAAATGAAATTTTTTTGTAAAATGTCAATTGGTAAGATAAAAAAAATTTGTTGTCAGAAAAAATTGTTAAGCTTACTCTAATCTACAGTTTGCATTTACAGCCTTTGATGCGCACTTATCATTTTATGTATGAATTACTGATGGCTTTAGCTCTGAAAAAACGAGAATTATTTCAAAGAAGTAGTATGAAAAGTCAAAGAATTTTATTTAAAAAACTGTTGCTCCCCCACTTCTGGACGTCTTCTTTTCTTGTCAATGTTTTGAAATATTTTTAGAAATATAGACAAAATCACAAAAAATTGGCAATTCATAAGGGCTGTTCAGTTTTCTGCTAAGGTTTGTGGATTACTTTATGGCATTTATTTAAATAGTACTGATTCATGACAATCTGCATCTCAGATCTGTTCTGGCTGCAATAGACATAATAGGGCTTCATAGAGGCTGTTTAGGCAGATATGTTCACTTGGATTTTGCTGCAAAATTCTTGTTAATGTAGGATGCGTTACACCAGTGGCCTCTATACAACAATATTTCACTCATTTGTGGTCAATCAAAGTGCCCTCAACTTCCTTTTCACATTGAAAATAATGATTAACGTTCTGGATTATCATCTTACTTCATTCATTTAAATGTTTATTATCATGTTTGTCTTGTATTTTAGATAAATCGGAAAGAAGATCAATTTTGAATAGTTCGATATAACATTCATCATTGTTCCTGCTGCATGTTGGTGAATCTTCAGATAATCGTCTTTTCTATCTCGAATTGTTTGCCCTTTCTGGAATCTAAATAAAACAAATTTTCAACTTCAGGCTATGGGGATGATGCTCAGCGAATTATGATCCCTCTCAACGTCGTTCTGGCCAAAACACTTTTTCAATGAATGTAATTTTGTCATTGTTAAAACTGAGTCAAAGCATAACCTTGAGGGACACCAGTATGCATTTTCTCCAAAATATCACTGGTGTCCTGACAATCATGGTACACTGTTTTTAAGTTTGAGAATGTCATCAAATTTGTGCTTCACTACTAATGAGCAATTTTCATTTGCTATGAAAAATCATGAGAATCCTTATACGGGCCTTTAGAGTAGGATGTGTTACTAATAAATTATTGGACATTGAAATTTTCAGTCCAATGTGACATTATGCTACAGCAGAAAATTGTGAAAATGAGGAATGGTATTTGCTGTCCACATTTCAAGAAGGACAGACATCACATAATTTCCTGATTAGCTCATGTGGTCTCACTCCCAATGTGCACACAACTGCACACTTTTAACACATCACAGTCAGGTATTACGTCCAGAATCATATGTGGAGGGTTTACAGTATCATGGAGTCATAGACCACTAAAAGTCAAGAGTCTGTCAACCCCTGGAACTTTGATACCAGTACCTGTGTAGGGGTATACTGTAGTTAGAGTACGAGTATCAACATGGACGTACTGTAATGGAACCCACCCTTAGGGGGACAGTATACTACCCAAAAAAAGGAGAAAGACAGAATAAAACAAATGAGGTAATTTACAGCAGGGGAAAAATATAGCGGACACAAGAGATCACCCAGAGGAGGAATACAGAATACTCAATATATAACTAGACTCTCAAGCTCAATGCTGAGGGAAACTCGACTCTCTGGGGCAAATAACTCAACTCTGGGGGATTTATTACTCATAAGGAGCCGTTTACGCACATGAGATAATTATTTAAGCATATAAATCAATTTTAGATCACTCATAAGGGTGATTTCCATCTAACAGTAAGTACACTCAATCTTTAAGTGAATATTCAGGCCTAAATTGGCAATTCCTGACTCAATAGGCAGTATACCGAAGTAAGGGGGGTTCTGATTATTGAATCACTAGTACCCAATTTAAGGGGGCTTCTCCGACTTAAAAATGGGATTGTGATCTGACTTGAGGGCAGTTCCGACCCAAGGGTGAATTTTGCACTTGAGGGCCAGCTGCCAGACTTAAGGTGAATTTTCCAGCCTCGCCACGCCACATCAATGGGGAAATATGGCCCATGTCATGTCAGGTGGAAAACGTTGTTTCCCAGTCACATAGAGGGTGAACCATATCAGTCTGATCCTATCACAGTGAGTGACAGGCTGCGACTCCTGATGGGGAGGCTTTCTCCACTTGTTAGGAACCTAACCCAGCTAGTACTGGCTATAGAAAGACCTATAGAAAACTCTGGTGTTGTCCTGGGGTGCTGCTGTAAGGTAATGGACAACACTGCCAGGTTAAGAGTGACTATCCGGGGGTCCTGCTCAGTGAGAGTGGGGACAAGGTCACCTGTAAAATGACCTGCTTTGTGGGACCCCATTATGAACCTTTTTAGCCAGAACCGGAGAGGAAAGAGCCCTACCTACCTGGTGAAACCCAAGGAAACCGACTTAAGAAGGGTTCCCCAAAATATCCCACAATGACAATAATCCCCTGAGAAGACTCACCTAGTCCTGTTTCTCAAAAAGGATTCCATGAAAGGCTGGCAGGTCCCTGTTGGTTTCGGTTTTCCATCAAAAAACTGGGAGGCAATCCATCTGATTCTTTAATGGAGGGTAGGGGGGTCCGGAGGCGACTCTCTCTTGTATTCCATAAACAGGGGTATGAATGGTAATCTGGCAACCTGCGGGCCATGGGTAGTTTATGTAGATTGAGGCAGCAAATGCAGCAAGCAATTAAAATATTCAAATTTTTTTTAAATTAGGGAAGAGTAGCAGATGCTGGCAAAATTCAGATGCAGGGGTAAACCCATAAAATTAGTGAAAAATTAAAGAAACATGTCCTTTTAACCAGCAGTTCTACTGCCATGCTTGTAAGGACATGTTTGGCTACAGCACCAGTTCGGGCAGAGTTTTCAGCGGTCAAGCAAACTTTTGCAGTCAGAAGGGATGCAGAAGATGCCTATGAGCACGTATACATTTTTTTGCTCGCCTGCATTCAGCACTGAGGCCAACTGTAGTGCCTATGCTAAGCATATGAGCGTCTTTAGCTAAATTCTTAGCTAGTCGTTTTTGCATAACCAAAACGATGCTAACTTGATAAGATGTGCATGGAATGCAACAAAATAGCCATGTGCCCGTGAAGCACCATTTTGTGGAAGTTTATAGCTGAACAGCATACTGTAGCCAGTGTGCATAGAAGAACTGAAAATACAATAAAATGAAACATAAAATGCATGTGCATAAACATAAACAAATGAACAGAAAACAAATGAGTTGTAAACAAGATGTGAGGGAAAATAAAATATCAACATGATGTGAATCAAGTGACATTGGGGAAATTGAGCCATAGGTGACATTCTCAAGCACTGGTAAAACAGGGGTATGGCAGTAGAACTGCTGGTCAAGTAAAAAAACACTTTATTCAGGAGCACAACAATGAAAAAACCATTTTATAGTGACACAGTTATGCAAAACATCAATGCAAAAGAAAACTAAAAAATTAGCATAGCAAATCCTACCATAGTCTGTAAATTTTGATTTGTGACAATTTCTTAAACATTTAGCCTTTGTTAAAAATTTCACGATTTCCATGCATGAATGGAAATTTCTTCCTATTTGGTGACTTTAGTTGAACAAATTGCTTTTCAACTATTTCCAAATGGACAAGCTAGCTAGAAATATAAGAAAACTACAAGAAGTTGTAGGAAAGTACAGTAAACTAAAAGCTTAAAGTAAATCTCACCCAGCCCGATGTTCAACAAAGCTGTAAACCCCTTATGGTGCACAGCTGCCAGGTGAATCATTTTGGCATGGCAAGCAAAAAATTATTTCAAATAAAAAATTATACTTGTTTTGATCACTTGATGTTTCATAAATGATGCTGTTTTCTTTTTGGTGAAATGACGCACATTGATTTTCTTGAATCATATCGTCAATATTACAAATGTTTGTAAAAACAATTTCCTAATGAGCATTTTTGCTAGAAAAAAATAACAAACCAAAAATCACTCAAATTACCATTTTCTTCATCTTGATTTTCTTCCAAATTTGACTCACCAGAGTGCCACAGGGTCTCCACATCATCAATGTCGCACCTCAGTGTGATATTTAATCAGGTTTGATTGGGCTAATATTCAAAATATCCACTACATGTTTATTCCTCACAATAGGTCCTGAATATTGTACCCCAGAAAGCGACCTGCAAAGGGGAAAAATAGCACAGGTTCTACAAGTTTTATGTCATTTATCGTACAGTAGTCTACATTTCAGTTGTCACTGATCGATGGTTGCTGTTCCAGTAGCCGGAAAGCCTATTCAGTCCATCATTTTGGGTACATTTTAGACTTTGACAAAATTGTTTAAAATTCTCCCAATTAAGTTTCATAATTGGAGTAGTTGTCTATTTTTTTGCAGCAACATCAGATGAAGTTCATCCAGGTTGTGTATTAAAAGCATAATGCTGTTTCATTTGATTGGATAAAACTTTCAAGAAGCTCCTTTTTTCAAGAAAGTTGAATTAAAAATTTTGTTGAATCAGTTAACCAAATTAATCTGATCAAAAGTCCGTACACGGAGGCAGTAAATATTTTTTTTGGATAACAGAGTTTTTAACATTTTTGAGCCACAAAAAAAGCATCTATGTACTTCGAAAAAATTAGTGCACGCCATGCACAAAAAAAATCGGAGTTGCATCGATTCAGCACTTTTTTTTCCACGAACTTTTTTCTACAAAAGTGGAAGAAGGTCAAATATTTTTTCCACATAATGAGAACTTTTTTTGTCTCAAAATACTAGTTCTTTTGCTTGCATTCTGATCATATATCTCAGAAATAAGATTTAAATTTTGTGTTCATAAATCTTAATTTCTGGCAATTTATTATTCAGAAAATTTTAAAACTATCAGTGTGTATGTTACCTTTCATAAATTTGGTTGAAAAGCTATGAGTCACAAGCGTAGAAATTTTCTAAAAGAACTTCCATGGAGCTTTTGAATTGAATTAATGTTAAGAGAGGAACAAATACTTCAAAAACTCCAGAAAGTTGGTCTGTTGATCTTTCTCAAGTAAGCAATGAAGGAAAAAATGTGTATCTTCATTGAATATTAAGATATAATATTTAAGATTGCTAATTAAACATGAAAATACATTTAAAGTGATGGAAACCATTAAATATTAAATGTTAAGTAAGGGTAGACATGCTAACAGCTGCGCCTGAGCTTGGTAATAAATAATGATTATAAAAGTCATAACCGGCATGAAGCATCGGAAAATTTTGAGATTCGGACCCCCTAAAATGCACCAAAATGCATCTTTTCAATATGGAAGCCCCAAAGTTTTCTTCCACATTTGGGGAAAGACCTAGTCAGCAGATATGAATAGGCGTCACTAAGGTGTGACCTTGTGACAACACCGGAAATGAGAAAAAATTAAAAGTTTTAAAAAAACAATATGTTGAGATGTAATAAATTTTTTTGTATTTTGTATTTTATTTGTGCTTTTGTATTTTTTTTTTGAAAGGAAATTTGTACGAAATCACGATTTTTTGGCCAAAGATTATGCAGCTATGAATTAATATTGTTGTTCACTACCTCCATATCTACGGTACTGAAAGCTGCCATGGCAAGGATAGGGACCACCCTGGTTTCCTGTCTATAACTAAGGATTTATATGCAAAGTTTATAAATAAGGATATCATTCAAAAGTTTATGAACAAGAATTCTGATCAATACTCCTACCAAATGTCTACTAAAAATATTTGTACTACTTGCCAAAAAAACTTTTCATGACCAAATGATTGGCTGAGCATTATAATGCTGTTCATGGGTGTCTTAGATATCTTTGACCAGCATGCAATTTGCTATTTGCATTGCTTCATAAGCTGGTCAACCAATTTGAAAATAAGCATTCAAATGTAACCACTTGTCCCTATTGTATAACTGACTTTGACACTCCAAAAGATATTATTTCCAGGAACCACTTGGATCATTGTCTTGAAGTCAACCATGAAGATGGACCAAAACTAGAAATTTTTGATAAACCAGATGAGAACAAGGTTTATATTGGAGAGGATATTATCCCTGCAGATTTGACAGAGTACCCTGAACATTTTCATTATTCAGTAAAGACTTATTGGAGACTGATTAGAACATCAAAAAATGTGACTGATTTGCTTGATCATTTGTATAATTTTAGATAGCCTTCAACAAATGGAAGGCACTTAGCTATGTGTTCTAAAATTTTTCATTCTAGCAAACAAATGTTGGTATGCCTGTCAAAATAATTTCACTCTATTTAATCACCCTGAACTTGTAAAAATGGAGATGATGTAAAAAGTCTGGCTGAAAAACTTCAGTCCATTGATTTAGAGCACAAATTTTCAAGGCCTGATACAAAATGGGCTCTAGCTGCTGTAACTAAGATTGAGTTTCATGTCACTCCACAAAAAAATTTCGTTGTGGAATGCAAAAACTTCTTACTGCCTGAACCTCTGTATCATTCTAAAAACGTAATGGGTATGATATATGACAAAAACCATCATAAATTTCAAGACAATTTGTGCTTCTTCAGATCTTTATCCTAGTGCTTGACTGGAAATTAAAAAAAAAAAACAAAATATTTTGGCTTGTTTTGATACTTACTGTGAAATCAGAAGGCTTTTACTCAATTTTTCCTGGACTTCTGAAACTACCTTCAATCTCTGAATGAACAGCTTAAGAGACCTCCTATTTTCAAAAAACTATAGCTTGTATTAATTGGTGATTATAACTTATTGTTCATTGATCTCATCAATTTTTTATCTAAAAGATTGACTGACAACCTCAGTATAGTATCTGCTAGACTGTTATTTTAAATGAGTTGTGATGCTAGGTGACGTAACAGTTATACTGTCACTAATGTTGAAGTATGCCTCCAGTATTGTTCCAGCAGTTTGGCTAATGCAATTCTGGTGACAGAATAAAATTTAATACGCACAAGTAAAATGATTAGTCCTTCAACAAATCCACTTGTATTAGCCATATCAGTTGTGCTTATAATCAATTCCAGGAGATTGGTAGTCTTGAAAAAATCAATGATTGACTAAAAAAAAACTCATCACTGTTTTCTAAATAAAAAATTTTATGTGATTGATCAATGTTCCATGCATTCATGAGTTGTATAATTTCAAATATTATCATCAATGTTTGTATGTTCCGCATGTTTGAGCTTATTATAACAATTTGAAGAGGTTGCCTAATTTACAAAGAATGATGTACAAAAAAAAAATTCGAAATTTTTTCGTCTTTAGCGTTTTCAAATTTATCCTGTTCATCTGTATGAAAATTATCATGTCAGCAAAAGGTCTGTACAAAATTATTGTAAAAATATGATAAAATATTCATTAAACTGGATTTCGGAATGTCTGGGTTTTTCTCACACAGTGTAAAACTCTGCCAGTTTTTTTTCAAATTGAACCCTGCAAACAGCCCAATTTCTAGATTTTCATGATGTTGAAATTAGAGCAATACTGCTTTTCTCGCCACTGACCTGCATCCTATTTGATGAAATGGGTCAAAATTTTTGTTGTCAACGTTTTGTTTTGTGCTGCAAAATTCTGAAACAGTTTATTCTTGCCTCTTTGGCCTTATTAGAATATGATCAAATGTCTTGCACTCATTCTTTTACTAGAAATGAAGAGCAAATTTTCTGTGTTCCACTAATTGGAGCAAATATGCTGAAAAAGTAAAGCAAAAAATGCTGAATTGCTTGGGAATTTGGGCCAATCTTAATATCCTACTGGAAAATCTTTCTGGTTTTTGAATATCAGTATCCATGAGTGATGGAATGTAATGTTGTGGTATGCTTTTTTTTGAAGCTCAGGCTTAGCATCTGCTTAGGCTTGGGTGACACTGGTGGTCTGCCAGGCCCAGGTGGAAAAATTTCTGCCAACTGTTGTTTAGTCAAACTAATTATGGAATGCATTAAATTTATTGCCCAAAAAAGGGCTCTACTGAGCTGAAAAATATTTGGATTGTGTTCTGTCCATACTTTTCATCTACAGTTGCATAGAGGCATATGCTATTTGAAAAGTTATTAAGGCAGACTTCTCTGTAGGCGTGTTTGTGAAGCTCCGCCTATAGTCAGACTCTGCATGATATTTATTGCCTTGCCACATAGTTGTCTTAATTTTGTGTGTGTTCTTCCCCTGTTTTAATTGTCCCTTCAGTTCCTCTGTCATAATTTGTTTATATCAAGGCCAGATAATTCACAGTTCTGGTTCAATTTTTTAAATTTCCCTCCATTCATACCTTATACAACTCTAACTTTTAAAAGCAACATAGGCACATGCTGGTCTTCACATTTTCTACCCTTTTTGTGCATTTTAATTTCTGACCATTAATTCATGAATCAGGTCAGGATTGCATCTAAATTCAAAATTGCAGACTATTAGCCAGAACCAAAAAAAATTGTTAATTTAGAATTATTTTTTTCGAAATTGCCTAGAATTCATTTATTCAAAAACTTATTTTTCACATCTCGAGCTTTATAAGGAGCTGAATTCAGCATCTACAAGTTGATTGATGAAAAATTGTGTGGATTCAAAAAAATGATTTTTTTGGAGGTTTTAAATTCTGTCAAATCATCAACTGATTGAGGAGCCGAATTTTGCATCTACAGGTTGAATTAAGACCAACTCTGATCCAAAAAAAATTTTACAAAAAATGTGTAAAATTGATGATTTTCAGACCAAAATGATGAAAAGTTGTACGTTCAAAAAATTGATTTTTTCGGAATTTTTGATTTTTTTCACACCCCAGACTGTTTGAGAAACTGATGTTCACATCGATAAGTTAAGTTCAGATCACTTCCTATACAAAAAAATTTCCAGTTTTGAAAAATGTGATAAAGTTGAGATTATGGATGAAAATAATTGTAAAGTTTACAATTTCGTGTAATTAGGTTTTGTTGAGAATTTAATTTATTCACAGATGCCTGACTATTGGAGGAACTGAATTTGGCATTTATAGAAGTTGAGATGATTCCTATTCCTATATAGAAAAGTTTTGCATTTGAAAGCTGTAAAAATCAGCAATTTTTGTTCAAAATAATGGAAAATCTTTAAATTGATTTTCTTCAGAAGTTTTGCCATTTGTATTTTCCTTAAGTTGAGATAGATTCTACTATGATAAAAATTTTTCTGCTTCTGAAAACTCAACAGCAGTGACATGCCCATGATTACAATATTGAGATCTGGAGATCAATTTTTGTCATGCTCCAAGAAATGTAAGATTTTTTGAACTCTCTCAGTTCTTTTTAATTTTTAAGGCATCAATATTACCCATTCCACGTCCAAATCATCTGCCTAACAAACAAAATCTATGCTCAAGACTTTGGAGAAAGATGAAGAGGTCAAAAAATGTCATCTCAATTGAAGATAACATCAGAAGAATGCACCAATTTAAAAGCTCAGTAAAATTTTATCAGAAAACTTGATTTCTCAATTAAAGCTCGAAAATTCTTTGAAAGATTTGATAATTTCCGTCTAAAAGTGAAGATTCTCAAACTCGAAGCAGCAAATTTGCAGAAAAACGTTCAGGATCATGATTATGTAATGAAAAAACCAGACTATAATGGAGATATTCTTGTTAAATTTAGGAATGATAAGAAACTAGCAATAATCAGAACTGGTTCCAAATTAAATACGATTTTCCATCCAACATTGGAATGAGGCAAAGCTTATTTGATATTGACACATCAAAGTGATAGAGATTTTAGAGTAAATAATTTGGCTGATTTTTAACTCACTTGGGCTGGGGTGAACTTGTTCCAGATAATGGAATGTGTTTAGGTAAGAGAACTATTTATTGATAACAGCTGATTTTGCCTATCCTCATGGATATATAAAGCCATTTGCAAATCAGCAGTGGGTAGGTTAGGTCTGCAAGAATTTTCCCCAGATATGCATAATCTTAATTATTCAGAATTGTTATGTACTTCTGTGGTAAATTTTTTGTCCTGAACAGTATTGACTTATTTAGTTCAGCTTTTTTATCGCCCCTCGCTTGGTGATCCTGCAACTACATCTCTAACTCTTACTTCCAAGATAGATTCAGGGAATACAAGACCTGTAGCAAAGCGATATTATAGAGCTGCAATCAATAGTCAGCCTGGAGTGAGTTTTTATTCATTCCTACATTTTTCAGCTGGTGGAATCCATTAACCCCTTGCACAGTGATTCGACCATTAATTTGGCCGAACAAATTAAGAAGTGATGGCAAAATACAGTGAGCAAAGGAAAGAAAGAAATAAGTCGAAAAAAGACAGAAATGAAATTAAAAAAGTAGATCTTTCAAATTTAAAGGTTTTCAAATTGAAATTTTTGTTTCATTTCTTAGTAAAACTGGCAGCAGCCCCAGCACAGGCAACTTTAATGATGAAACAAAAATTTTATTGACATACGGCAACACCAATGCAATTTTTTTGGGTCAAAACTGAGATTGGATATGGCGGCCTATTCAGATTTTGAAAGTAACTGTCGTAATCCATGAATTTTTGCTTCACAATTGTTTTAACTAAACAGAATTTGCATTTGCCTGACATAATCTAATGCAATCTAGATCTCATGCATTGAAATTACTACTGTAAAAGTATGCACTTATATAGTTGCTAAGTGGAGAGGTATTATTACTATGTATTATGTGTTGAGTAGTAATCAAAACTTGAGATGACTCCAACCTGTTAAAAAAATTGAAGCTAAGTACAATTATTTCTGCTCTGCCATAGAGTATTGGTAGCAACTGTTACTGCTTGGGTAGCTGTTGCTGTAGACTAATCGTTGCTACTTGAGTAGCTGTTGCTGCTGTTGCTGCTTGAGTAGCTATTGCTGCTGTAGACTAGAGGTTGCTGCTTGGGCAGCTGTTGCTGTTTAGGTAGCTGTTGCTTCAAAGGTAGCTGCAGCTAATTTACCATCGATTAGTGGTTGCTAATGAGGTAGCTACAGCAAGTCATTGCTACTGAGGTAGCTGTTGCTGTTGAGGTAGTTGCTGCTGAGGTACCTGTTGTTGCTTGGTTGGTTGCTGCTGCTGAGGTGGCAGTACAAGTCATTGCTTCTGAGATAGCCATTCTATCAGTTGAGGTAGCTGTGGCAAATCATTGCTCCTGAGGAAGTTTGGGTGGGTCATTGCTGCTGGGATAGCTGTCCTTCTGTTGAGGTACCTGCAAGAAAATTTTGCTGCTGAGGTAGCTGGCACAAGAGCTACTCTTACCATTGCAAGGGCCACAACTTTGACAATAAAGGAAATGTCAAGATGCATTTGGCATGAACAGCTGCTAAAAAATCAGAAAAGCATATGCGTAGGGCTGAAAATTTAATTTTTCTTGAAAAATATGTTTTAAACTCAATTTTCTTACTTATTAATAACTCAGTGCTTAGTTTTCCATCAAAAATTGAACAAAAATTCAAATATTTTCGGAAAATGCAGCTCAGATTTAGTACTATTAGATGAAAATCTTAACATTTTCAGCAAAAATCAACCCAGTTTTCCATCATTTCCAAAAATTTCGTTCAAATTTTTAAATTTTTGACTAAATTTTCTACATTATTCATCACAAATCACTCAAAATTCAAATTTTTTCATAAATTTAGTTCAAAATCTACATTTTTCGACAAAAATCTCATTATTGTTCATCAAGGCCCACTTAAAATTCAAATTTTTGGAGACTTTGGTACAAAATTTAACAATTTCCCAAAATATTGTTAAAATTCAATTATCCCAGCAAACTTTTATTTCAATTCGAATTTCATTGTTAAAAATCACACAGCTCTTCAGTTTTTCCTCGGAAATGATGCAAATATTTAAATATTGTGCAAAAATGCAGTTCAAATTCAGCATTATCGATGAAAATCTCCATATTTTTAATCAAAAAGCACCAAATCTTTAGATTGAATTTTCTTATCCAAATCACATCAACGACAAAAAATTGACTTTCAGTACACTATGAAAAGTGAAGTTCTCCATGTTAGGAAACTAAAAAAAGAAAACTTACCTGGAGCAAATCTTTGGCTCTAAGCATTGAACAAATATAATAAATACAAATCTACCTCTTTACCACACAGACAGGGATCCAAGTACTACGAAATTTCTATGATTCAGATGGCTTTCCCAGAGGAATCTGGTTTTCCAGCACACTGTAGAGTTGGAGAATGAAAGGCTAAAGGCCCTGTCATACTTGGCCACGCCGTACTGTGCGGGTGCCGGTTGTCCTATTCATACTAACAGGCGGTACCGCGCGGTGGCTTGTCATACGTCGCCGCGTGGCGCCATAGGGCACCGCTTTTTTACTTTTGGATTTTGTTTCTCAAAAAATGTGTATTGATTTAGTGTAAACCTGACGGGGCGCCGCAAGAATTACAAAAACCTATTCATACTTCAAAGGGGGTACCGCGTGGCGCCGCCTGGTGAAGTATGACAGGGCCTTAAGAAAAACAGTGTTTACTTTGCAAGAATGCCTGACATTGGCTTGTTTAATTTTTTACCAGCGCGTAAAAATACTTCCTGAAATACAACATATTATAAAGATTGGTATTCACTTATAGCCAGCATTACTTAAGTTCCATCTTAGCAAAAATGGAATGAAGAATCAATGATATATTACTGGAGCATTTCTTATTAATATCACAGATCAAGAAAATTAAACAATGAATGTTGAGTTGTTGTTCCAAAAAGAAATTCGACACTGGATGGAGAACATTTATTTACACTGAAACAAACAGGGTAAAGATCATCAAAATGACCAAGAATTTCTGCAAAATATGTGGTTTCGATTTTTCTTATTGATCAATGAGATAGAAAAAGCTGTTAAAGAAATCAAAAACTGCCTGAAAGAAGCAGAGGATTTGATGGATAAATGAATGTGGTTGTTTTGTGGATTGTTCAGGAATGAAGAAAAAATTGAATAAATCAAAATTTTCACAACATATAGTTATCGATGGAGGACTTTGGGGAAGATTATTGACAACCCTTTCCTAGCCAAAATTCAAGTTTGCGACATTTGGCATAATTAGCAAACAAAGGTCAGTAGAATTCAGAAGCTTACGTCTAAACAACTCATTGAGCCTCTCCTCAGTTTTGATTTCCTGCATCATGTTAAAAGCTTTTCAGAATCTTGATAGATGGTAATCCTGTGAGGAAAGAAACATTGCTACATTTGTTTCCCAAATCAGTGTGAGTTTCTGCCATTCAGTATAACACCATATGATTCTTATTGGTACTGGTTCAATCATTTGTTTGGGGAACAAGATTACTTTTTTCACAAACTTCCTGATTTGGTAAGAGCTGAGACAATACAATTGAAAGTGTGCTTCCAAGCCAAGTTAAAAGTAGCCATTTTATTAAGCATATATAACAAATAAATCAGCAAATTAACACATCGATATTTATACTTTCCATCCATAAGGTACAGTTGTAGAATCTTTTACAATAACATGTTTATCATATACAACTCAAAATTTCTTTGTACAGGTCAAGTCACAACAGTATGGTCCTGTTTTCTATCAATTCTTTCAGTGATAACATTATTTTCTTCTGTATTATTAGATATAGTGAATGATTATACCATTTGTTTTACACTCTCATAGTTTATTTGTTTCGCTACTTTGTGGTTCAATGTAATACCATGAACTTTCGTTAGGAATTGCAGTTTCTCGCCCTTTGTACAATATACACAGTAGGAATAGTTCTTTGGACCATGGCTAATAAATTCCGTAATATGAGATCCCTGGCCATAGTCCTTCAACTCATTCATCATTTTCCCCAAAGACCATACAATTGGTACTTTATATCCACCTGTATCACTAATGTTTGACAAATAAATGACACTATCTGCATCAAAATATAAAACACATCACTCCAACTTTTTGATGTAAGAGTAAAGTGTAAAGTGGGCTTGAGTTGTATAAGCAGCTGTCACAGGGTTGACCTATGGCCATGTTAGGACAAAGTCTAATTTCTTTGTGTAGCAGACAGCAATCAGAGTTTTGCTAATGATTGTTACACACTGAATAATTGCTGATAGGTTGAATATAACGTCAAAAAGATGTTTCTGATTTGTAAGATAAACTGTCTTTGTCAAATTATTTCATTGGCCAACCTGAAAATGAGATGACAGATTATAAGAACCATTTTTACAGTTTTATATATTCTTACTTTGCCCCAAAACAAATTTAGCATCAGCTTTGCTAAAGCCCGTTTGCCTGGATTTTTTTCAATTTCTGTTCTGTCCAGCATTATTCCTTCAGGCTCCTCTATATGACTCAAATATGCCTGCCTAGAGGCATCATTGTTGCAAGGTGCCAGCCAGCCTTCAGCTTCCTACAAATCACAATAATATATATAAAATATGACTTAAGGTTTGTTTTACCATCTTTATTTTCATGAAAGTGTTCACATAGCTGGAGAATAAACCCCCACCTGGATTAGAAATTTGATCATATCTATCCACAGCTTTGTAATGCCAAACTTCAAAGACTTCCAAAACCTGAAATTGTTTCATGGTTAAACAGAGCTCACATCAGTTTATTGAAGATTACCTTGCAGCCTTTATCTAGAGCTTTGTAAAGTTCCATTGTTGACCATGTTCCCAATCAGGCTCGATCCTCTTCATCTGAATGTGTACACTTGGGCAGCTGTAAGTCAGTGCATTGTCAACATAATGGAAATGTTAATTCTCCATTTGAATGATAGGGTAAAACAGGGTGATAGAAATCTTGCAGTGGTAAAAGGAGGCATTTGATCAAGCCTTCATAGGGTTTCTCATTTATATCTTTGAAGTTTTCTGTAATTAGCAACGAATGTCCAACTGGATATACATTATACTTGTTTATGTATGGATACAAACTACAGACATCAACATTATTTATCTTTTCTGTTTCCTCAATCTTGGGGTACAGCTTTATGGCATTTGTATGACCGCAGTAGAAAGCTACAAGAGCAAAACTTAAAAAAGAAACACATGACACACAAAGATCTTACCATTTCTCAGATTTAAGGGTTCTACTGGTGCTGATTTCTTGAAAAATTCAGCCACCTCAAGATTTTTTGTGAGCAAGATGTCAAGGTCCCATATCCAAAACTCAATGAGCTGATATCCCAGTTGTTTCAGATGTTTTCGAGCTGCCATTGTTCTCATGTAGGCATCCCAGGCAGTTGAAACTTGATCAGCTGTGAGATGGTTCCTCTGCTTCATGCATTTAGGACAGCTGTACCAGTAGCATCCATAAAACTTGTAAATTGTACCTCCATGGATTCTATTTACCTTGTAAGAACTGACCCGGACTTCCTTACCATTCAAAGCATGCTGGATACACAGGCTGTTTTCCATATTCAACCACTGAAGCCCTGTAATGGCCTTTACAGATTGTTTGTCTTTGCCGCAGTATCCATTATGTGGTACTAAACCTATGGTATCTTTCTTTAAAGAGAGCTTATGATACTCTTTTTCATGCTTGAGCAATGGTGAGGGATTTTTCGAATAGATCCACAGTTGTTTCACACATAAATATGTTTCAAAACTTGAGGCAGGCTTTGATGAGCACATGTACCTCATTTTCCCAATATTTGATATGCTCTTCTCCGAAATTGTCAAGATAGAGATAATGTCAAATTATGCACAATCATAATTTTGTATCAACTAACTTTTTCTGTTTGCTGGTAATACCAATGCATAAATTTATCCTGGCTTTCTTCTTTCATTGTGTCTGGTGAATTAGAATGTTTCTGTTGAAGAGGTGTAGGAAGTAACTTTTACAGAGCTCTTCAATTCCAAATGCTCTTGATAAAGCGCTGAGTGGCATACGCAGAAAATTGAAAGAATCGATAACTTTGATGCTGTTGACTGTCAGGGAAATGATGTTCAACTCTGAAAAAGCAATGTATTTAGTCATTTATGTAATCAATATCTAATTTCACCTTCTGTAACAACTTTTTGAGAAATGCTTTCTTTATACAAATATCCTAAAAGGAATTCTGAATCAAAGCCTTGGCATTATGAGCTATTGCAGTTGTATTTTTCATAGATGAGTTGAATAGAAATCTACAATATTTTTCTAAGTAATCCTCTCCCATGAATATTCACTTTCTCAGTCTGCAGCAGTGGCACACAGTATCAGAAGGCTGATTTTGACGTGTATCCCATATTACATGTGCTATACATAAACTGGGTACATGCTTTAGCTCTCCACCAAGCTGAGTCATCCTCAATACACACTCTTGAGTGTTCTCAAAATCAAAGAGAACGAAATGTGGTATGATTTCCAGCTTTTCCTGTTTCCATTTTGATTTAGGACATGCAGATGGATCATCCAACAGGCTGTCTCTATTGCAGGAGTCTAAGTTTACCAACTGCTCATCCTCATCAGTGTGGGAACTCTCTTCAACAACTATCCTTTGCATGCAGCATTGGTGACCTATAAGCAAGAGATTAATGTAAACCTTATCTGATAATAAATTGACAATTCTTACCTTTAATCAAGACTTCTTGCCTACAAAACCAGCATTTATTGTAACCACACCTTTGTTTTGATAATCCACTTTAATGCACATGTCCCTTGCATGGTGAATTGGTGAATGCATTGGTGAATCTTATCGCAAATGGAAACAATCTTTGTAAGCTTTGTTTTAGATCGAGTAGATTTGGCATCATACTCTCGTAGATGGTTGTTGTAGCACAATAAGCAATTAAAGTAGCCATTGCATTTTCACGAATTATAATTTTAACCTGCTTGCAGGGTGGACGATGGTAGCAAGAAGTGCACTTGTTGATGCATCAATGATTATCTTATGTGCTGTATGCTATGTTGCAAAGTTCGCAACACTATGACCATGAAAAAAATCCTGGCATAGAAGTAATGACAGTGTAGTGCTCCTCATGATAATACAAGTGGATAACTTTTCCAGCATTATTATTCGCTATATGATTCAAAAGTTGCATTATGACAAAGAAGCAAAATGCAAAGTCACTTTCCGAGATGATGGTACATTAGTGCTCCTTGCTAAGCAGCTTGATTTTGTAGTCTGGCAACACATCTTGAATCTTCTCCAGCTTCTCAATGCTGCATGTGCCATGGTGGTTGGCTAAACCAGCTTCATTCATCAACTCTATAGCTTTTCATTTTTGCAGAGTATAGTCATTAAAATCTCCTTTATGAATACTGCCATACTGACATGTTGGATCATGTTTGTTGAGTCTTGCTATGGCTTTGACAATAGCTGTTGAGAGGCATAGGTTATCTCGATTGTTTATATGTACAAAGCATCCACTTTTTCTGGGATATAAAAACTCATCATGAGTAAAAAACTTGCATTTGTTATGCAAACCAGCACCTTGTATTTTTTTACTGTCACCGATTTGATAGCTGCTGCGGGATCCTCCAAAGTTATATGCTGATTTGATTGAATGACATTCTCGAATAAATCGACCATGATGCTTTCATTGAAATTGATGTGAGGCCGAAAATTTATGAGAATAGGATTGTCAAGGTCAGGTTGGTAAGAAGCTACTCCAACTAAATCGTCCTCATGTACATCAGCAGTCATTTGATCAATCACATGATCGAAAATTGTGGGAAGCCGTTGGCATAAATTGTTGCATTGATCTAGGTTCCTCAAAAAGAACTGTCGCATCTGCCCACTTCTTCACAATAAAGGTAGTCTTTGTTGTGCACTTTCGCCGAGGTAGTAAAAGTGTTCTGGTGAAAATATGACATTACCCCCTGCTGATTCAATCTGATGTGATATACTTGTCCACCTTAGTAATTTCCCAGTCTAATAAATTGTTGCTATTGTCAAGTAACACTGACTTGCCTTCATCAGCACTGGGTAGAGTTGCCTGTCCATCCTCATTTTTGGCATTTTTTAATGGACCCCAGGTATTGTCAGTGGGATCTAGAATCCAATCCACAAATGAATCATCCACATTTAAATCCAATATATAGGAATCACTGATATCAGAACTGTTAGAGTGCCCCATTTTCAAAAAAAGACACACTAAGAAAAATGATTCTCCACCAGTGTTCAAGAGTTTTTATAGTCCTTTGTGCCTGTGTGTTTATTGTCTACTTGAGCAAATTTACTTAAATGAGTTTTTTTTTTATTATTCTATTTACACACTGTCTGGTCTATCTACACAAGAAAAGTTAGGATTTTGCAGAACCAGTTTCTTCAGCTCATAGAAAAGTTTCTTCCTTGAAAAACAACATTTGTTTACTTTTTTATTTCATCAACTTGTCTACTTGCATTGATACTACCATTGGCACTGTAACAAGCTAGTTTTCATGCACACTGGGAAAGTTTCAAAGGAAGTACTTTGTCTCAGTTTGTCTATGTGAGCTTTATACACAAGAACCAGTCTGATATGCACAAAGAAACAAGACAGGCAAGCTGAAAACTAAATATCAAGTTTTTAGAAAATGTGTGGGTGGCACCCTGAAAAGCCCCTGTGTACTACTTAGGGGTTTCATCCTGATTCACCTGGTTTGTTTTTGTTCATTTCAGTTTGTGATTTAGAGAACCTATTTTTTGGCTTTCTATGGTCATTTTTTATTGTTTAGTTTTTCAGGAATCTGGAAAGTCAAAATGTTCCCAGTTTCTAAGATGCTTTCATTGATTGATTGAAAGCAACGACTGTTATAAGACTGTTTTTAACTATGCTCTAAGTGTCTGTTTTGCCATTAAGTCAGTATGTAAATTTGAAATTTTATTCTTTTTTCACTTTTTTTAATCTTAAATTATCACCTACCTGTCATATAGAAAAACAGTGTCAAAACAGAAAAAGCGTTTTCACCCACCAGCCAAACTGGGGGAAAAACCAGGAATTCTGTTTTGGAAAGCGCCATGAACCCTGAATATCTGACGTGAAACTCGATTGCCTATTGTGAAAATAAAATGTGTTGAATTGAACAAAATTTTATTCCACAGAATGACTTGTTAATTTTAATGACTGAAATTGACTTCTAATAAATTATATTTCATGAACAATAGTTTTTTACACTTCATTTTGACTGGGACCTGCCCATTGAGAAATATAATACATGATGTCCGTTATCTGTAAAAAATATTTTATTTTTAGGTTTTGTCACACCTGTTTATTTTTTTCTGTATGAGAAAAAGATTTTAGGCTTTGTGCAGAGATTTTTCTGGCGTCTTTGTACATTCTACAAAATTTGTTCTGGAAAATTTTGAAGACTACGAATTTTTGACAGTGCTAGGTACCCTGCTGTCCTTTAATTTTTGGTTAAGGTTTGAAAAAACAGTTTTAACCTTACAACAGATTCAATGCTTTATTTGAACATTCACGTAATTTTATGCTAAAACTTCGAAATTTTCCAGTTACATTTTTTACTGTTTTTCTTTACCATGCTTTCACTTAGAAAGTTTTCAATTGAATGTAGTTTTTCGGTGGCATACTTACAGGATTACTAAACTCTTAATGCAACATTTTTAATGGTTGCCATATGTGGACAAATACTTGATTTCAAACAAAAAATACTTGATTTGTTGATGTTGAGAATTGTCAAAAATTGATGTTTTTCCAAGAGATACGTGTTTTAAGAAGCTAACAAACTTTTTTCAAAACTGTCCCCTTGAAAAATTTTGAGAGTTGTCGAACAAAGAAAAAATTTTTGTGCATCAAAATTTTTTTTAAGAGTTCTTGTGAATAATCCCTTATATTCCTCATTGCAAAAAAGAGTTTTATCGAAATGCCATGGACTATGGCCTCTTTTGTGGAATAAATATGATTATGTTACAATGAGGCTGATCAAAACGTATTCACATTTCTGATTTTAATTCAAAATGCCTTCTAGCATGTGCCTTCTCTACACCTATACAGGACCTGTTCTTCTCAAAGGATGATCAATTTTTGGTTATTTTAGAGTTCCACTGAGTGAATTCAAAACGTTGTTAGAATTACTGACACCCAAACTTTGAAAATCCCTAACGCATGCATTCTTAATTTGTCCTAAAGAGGGATTGGCTATTAGGTTAAGGTAAGTGCTTTTAATACGAGCTTAGATATATTTTGATTCTATCATATTTCGATGAAAATGCTTTTTTCTTTGTATATCCTCCAGAGTTTTTCATGCTGTGCATGAATCATACATGCAACATTTGGATTTCTTTGGTGAGGAGGACTGATTGCTAAACATTGCTAACACTGATAAAAATTCCAAAACTTGGATATCCCTAATTACGGTCTGAAAATAAGCAAATTTTCACAATCTTGATGTGTAAAAATTTTTGTGTCCAAAATTTTTCGGGAAGGGTACACTAACAGAAGGTAAAACAGGAATAATTGCAACTAAAAGTTAACATTATCTACAATTCTTTGCTCCCAGGTTATCTATTTTTGTTATAGGATTTTAGCATCTGGGGAATCATTTTCTATTGCCTTCCAATACCATCTTGGAACAAAAACAGTTCAAAATATTTTCCCTGATATTAACACTAAGATATGGAGCACATTGCAACTGATTTACCTGTGTTGGATGGTACATCAACTGCTGCATTGCAGATGTCAGATCCAATGAATGGTGCAACAATTGCAGTGATAAACAGCAATAAACCATGATTTCTTATTCCTGCCAAAAATGAAATAGTATAAAACAATTTACACATGTTTGAAGAAGCTATTATGTATGTTTTTGTGTACCACTATATTTTTAATCCTCAATTTTGTGCACCTTATATGTTGGAATTCTGCCAACGTGCCATTGTTCAAGCAGGTTCATCAGAAAATCATAACTCGAAAATATATAATCATGTAAACTCCTTGATTAAAATTCTAGACTTGTGATTAATTATACCTGTTTTATTATCTCATGTGTTATAATGTATGTCTTTAAACATTTTATTGATGTGAGCTCTTAAATGTTTGGTTGTTATTGTTTTTTTGATTTTAAGAATAAAAACAAGTTATGTTGAACCTGCATAACTCTTTCAAAATCATCACAATAGCGGAATTTGAGTAGATCCTGCGATTCTGATCTGGACAAATGGCTACTTAATTCTAATATGTTCAAGACATGCAATGATTGTGAAGGATTAAGGAAACAAAAGTTGAGTTCTTTCAGTGTAAAAATGTTGAGGCAACCATTTTCACTCGACAAAGTTGCATTAATAGTACAATTTTTTCTTACAGTGTATGCTGTACAGGCAAAGTCAAAGCCACAAGCAGATGAAATTTTCAAGCTTAATCTGGTCCTGAAAATACACAACTCACTAATATTCAAATTCATGGGGCAAGGTCTGTACAAAGTTGAAAAGTGAAACCCCTGTAGTGCAAATAAATTATTCAATGCACATGAAAACATATGAACTGAGTTAGGAAAAAAGTGTTCTAACAGAGAAACATTCTACCCAGCCATAGGAACAATAAAACCTATGTGAAATGTATCAGTCTCAAATTGAAACAAAATATACAAAAAAGACTCACAACACCATTTGATTCATAAACCGGTGCCATTCTACAGCAGTTGAAAGAGCACCAGCTATTTGTGAAACTACATATGGAGAAAGTGCTTGTGCACATTTAGCATGTAGAATTTGCTGCTAAGTTTCTCTTGTCATCCTTTGAGGTATAAGCAAACTTGGTCACAATGGGTGAAAAACAGTGCTGCCTGCACATTTTCTGCAGCATTGAAAAACTGTGGCCAGCAAGTCACGTGCAACTGGAAAAAAATTATGTGGGTGATGACTGCCAACTGTATTGCAGTTTAGTGCAGTTTATGAACCCACAAGGAGATCTTGAGTGGAGCACTTTTGACAGTTCTGGTTGCTGCAATCGATACAGTATATGCAATTCTGCACTGAATAACACTAGATAGCTGAATGTTATCAACTAGATGGCCAATGTCCGCAGTTTTTTTCCTTGAAGGAGCTCTTTTGATGTGAAAATTCTGAAATGACAAAAAAATTTTTGGGCAAGGTTCTCATTGTGAAAAAAATTTTCAGGAATTCATCAGCAAAGCTCTAAATCACGATGATCCGGATCCACCTCCTCAACTGTTCAACTACAAAGAACAAGAAGAACTAAGGCGAACGCTAATGAATGATGATCAAATGGCCTGTTTCAATGCCCTATGCGAAGTCCTCAACAACCTCGACAATCCCAACTACAAAGGACAACATCTGTTCATCTTGCACGGAAGTGGCGGAACTGGTAAGACATTTGTCTACAATTTGCTCATCCACTGGGCGAATAGCAAAGGCATCCGAGTTAGGGCCTGCGCATCCACTGGTATTGCTACTCGCCTCAAAATGGCTAGCCAAACAGCCCACAGCACCTTCGGCATAATGAATGACGTGGGACCCGTTCAGTCATCAACGATGGTCTTCCAAAGTGTCAACACCCAAAAGCTATGCTCAATGTCACTATTCATCATTGACCAGGTAAGCATGTTGCATAGACGCACTTTCTAGTACATCAATTGGGTTATGCAATCTATCTGATTTCGGGATGCCAAACCTCAACCCTTTGGCGGTAATGTCTTCCTCATTGAAGGTGACTTCAAGCGACTTCTGCCCGTTGTTCCCTCAGGCTCCATCCAGGACCAAATTCAGGCATCGGTGGAATCCTCTCCCATCTACAAGCTTTTTCAAAGATTCAATTTGAAGCAGAATATGCGAGTCAATCGAGATGAAGCTTCATTTTCTGAATTTTTAGAAGAAGTTGGAAATGGTGAAAATTTCATCACGGAAACAAACCTCATGCCCATCCTGTCCGAAATGTGCATCTACTCCTGCGAGGACCTGATCGACTTTTGCTTCCAATAGGCCGAGCTGGAAAACCTGCTCAAATATTTGGACAGCTTCCGTGACTCTGCCATACTAGCGCCGATGAATTTGACCATAGATTTACTCAATCTACAAATTTTAAAAATGCCAGGTGAAGAAGGAACTTATCTTTCTATAGATTCTTTACATTTAGGCAGTGACAAGGAATCCTTAGAAGCCCACAATCTCAGTGGTTTACAACTCAACGTCAGTGACAATGTGCTGGAAAGCATTCATCTACGGATACCAATAGGCTTGCTGGCTCACAATCTTCAACTCAAGGTAGGTGCCATTGTAATGCTAATCAAAAACATCTCCGTCAGTGAAAGTCTCTGTAACGGCACCCGTCTCCAAATCATCTCGATGGGCGACAACATTTTGCGCTGCCGCACCCTGAAACTGAATGACCTGAGTCCCAGCATTATACTCATCCCTCGAATCAAATTCTTCATGGTACTTCTCCTAATTCTGGGAAAACTCCCTTCTCAAGAACTCAATTTCCCATTCGTCTGTCCTTTGCCATGACCATCAACAAATCTCTAGGTCAAACCCTCTCTAGAATGGGCCTCTGTCTCGATCATCAGGAAGTGTTTTCACATGGTCAACTCTATGTGGCTCCTTCTCGTGTTCACTGTCGCCAAGAAGTCAGGATCCTTTCCCATCTTGATGGCAATATTCTCATGAACATTGTCCTTAAGGAATTTCTGCTGCCTGCTCTACCTCTGAATAATAAATTTTGATTTTTTTTTCTAATTATTTTTTTTCAGTCAAGACTTCAAAGTAAGTGAATCAAAATACTTTTATTTTGTTACATCAAGAATATAAAATAAAAAAATTAACATCAAATTTACAGGTTAGTTCTTTTACATATATTTTTTACATGTTGTAAATGTATTTTATAATTTTTTCTAATCTAAAAAATTCCTTTTTAGCTTTATAAAAACAAATATGCTCCAAAAAACTCTACCAGGTTAGTTCTTTCCCTTTTGCTTACTGTTTAATCATAAAACTTTCCTTTCAGCATCATAGATTAAAATATGCTTGAAATTCACGTAGAGCATATTTAAAAAAAACACAATATTCTTGCCGGTAAGTCTTTCATTTGCTCTTTATGCCTTTTCAAATCACTCAATGGTAAGATTAAATATTCTGCTTTACCTTATAGCTCAATAGAGACATTCTCTCTAATTTTCTCTTTTAGCCATAAAAATAATTCGAGTAAGTTTTGTTGGTCTAATTTTTTTGTTCAATTTCAAGGAATAAAATTAAATGCTTGTAATTCATATAAAACATTCAATATAAAAAAAAATTAAAAAAAACAGATTATGAAGGTAGGTGCTTTGTTTTTTTAAATGTGCAACCTCTTTATTCCTTCTTTTCAGCTTCAGTAAGGTTAATGTTCTCGATATGTTTATATACATATTAATTTAATTTGTAGCTTTATCATCAAATTAGAAAATGGTGAGTTTTTTGCATTTTTAATGCATCTGTCTTATTTAGAAACTCTAATGTAGAGTAGGTAATTTTTCATTCTTTCGAAATAAAAAAATACAAAACTTGTGCACAGCGGTTGACTTGGAATTCATGTAGAGCAACCAAGGTGTGTGTGTACAATTATTAAAAATAAAAACCAATCTTCTGCCTGAATTTTTGAGATGATCATTAATTTGTCATATATAGTTGTGTACATTAGTGCATGTATTATATTTTTCGTTCATTTCAACTTGAGCTTAAACTTCATTGTTTCAGGAAAAAAAATCTCCCAAATGTACAGGTTGACTTGAAATTCATGCAGAGCAACTTTGATGTACATGGGGAAACTTACAACACATATATCTGCTTAGGCGTCTTTAACTTCTTTGCATCTGCTACTTTGTCAATTTTCTCAACTTGAGCTCTAAACCTCTTTCTCTCAGGATGGGGACACTCAGAGTAGTCTGCCTTAGGGTCAACTTCTTTTTGATTGGTGTTTATTGTGTCATGTGCACTGGAACCTGCATCTTATTTCATTGCCCATATTTTTAATGATTAGTCTGTAGAGTTCAGCACATTTCTTCATTCATTTGTGAGCAGCTAATATCTCTTATAGATTCAAAACTCATTTGTGCACAACTTTATTGGCTTAACACATTGTTGTACATAAATTGCCCTATAAAGAAAAAATTATCGTGTGTTGAGCATAGGACTACATCTCCACTGCATACGTAGCCTTTGTGAATTGTGTGTGCGTAATTTTAAATGGTGGACTGCAAGTATTCTGAAACTTGGTGGCAGCATCTTGCATAAGTACACTTAAGTATGGGTTAGTTGTGCTTTCACACCAAGGAGCCAACTTTCCTCCTGGGAGGATCCATCTGCGCGGCCCAGATTGGGGACCAGGGATGTGTAAAACAGTTGGCTGATGCATCTCTTATAGCCTCTCACCAACTAGGCAACTTGGGTTTGGCGTACCACGCATTGTTTTTAAACAAATGGAGCAATGCCGCCCTCCACATTTTATGAGCTACACTCAAATCCACAACCTAAATACAATGTACAGCTGAATATGCACAGTTAAACTGACTTTCCACTCAAACTATGAAAATTCCCTCTTTTTCCTTATATTTTTTTTCTAAGGACATGTCCTTAGAAAAAAAAGCAGTTGTTGCAGCCACAGCACCCATGTATTGAACAAAGGAAGCAGGAGGTGTGGGGAGCGCAGCCACCCCGCATTTAAAAAAATTCAATCACACTTCATCTTTCATGCACACTTGAACCAACTTTACACTCAAACTATCAAAATTCCTACTTTCTCCTTATATATTTTTTTCAAGGACAGTAGTCCTTTAAAAAAAATTCTATAGTCAAGGTATGATAAACATTAGAGTTGGGAAAAACAAGCTCTGGTGCAGCGTAAAATGCAGGCCGAAGGACTGCTTTCCCTTCAATCCATGAGAATGTGAGTAAAGTGGAAAAGGAGGAGAAAAAGGGAAAAATTTATAAAGTAGAGAATATTATAAAAGAATAACAAGATAAAAAATGAAAGTTCGAAAGTTTAATCAGAATAGTGAAATGGAGGACAAAATAATCTTTGGGTGGGAAACTAATTGGCTTGAAAGACTTCTTGACTTTCCTACCAAGAGTTAAAGCTATTGCTAATTTCAGGCCACTTACCTATGAAGTTGATGAATTGGCCTCCCATAGCCACACATGAATAGACTTTCTCTAGACAGAGACCAAACTGAGTTCATTCCAACAGAACTCACTTCCCAGCAGAATAAATAACAATATATAACAGTAAAACTGAAAACAAACGTTAGCCAATCAGTGATCAGATGGATATGGGGCATACTAAACTAGACTTTAAGGAAAATTTACATTGTAGCAGAATATCCAAGGATTCTCTCAAATTTTAAATTGAAAGGAAATCATATTGCACTTTGAAAGGAAGATAAGCCTCCACAGGATACTGGATAATAGGAAAGATTATCAAGTTTAAGACACTATTTCTGAGAGGTTCTACTGTCCCTATGATAAGTTGAAAATTAATCATACCTCAAAATCAGATATATTGGGTAGTTTCGTGCACCAAGTTTTATGGTACCATTTGTTTTGCTTGTAAGCAAAAATTCACATCACTACAGTATACCAAAGTTTGAAAATTGATGATTTTTTTTGCATTTTTCAGTGATCTTGCTAGGCAAGTGATATTTTGAGATCGGTTCCATCTTATTTAATAAATAAATATTCCTTTTGTAGAGGAGCGAATAAGCCTTCTTTTGATGTATTATTTACAGTAAATAATTGCATATTACACTTTTTAATGAAGTTTAAAGTGTCAAAAATGAGCCGTCCAAATTGAAAAAAATTTGTTTATGTGTACTCCAGAGCACCTTCCCATCAGAAGTTGCAGAATTTTATTTTCTTGTATTGTTGCCCATCCCATATTTTCTTATTGTTATTTTATTATTATTATTTCTTATTTTCTTATTGCCCATATTTTCTTGTATTATTGCCCATCCAGTTTTGTCATAAATGGTGTGATCACTTTCATTCTATTTAAAAGACACATCAATATTCTATTATTACTTTTTGAAGAGCTTTTCTCTTCTCTTTAGTTTTTGATGTTCTACTCCAAATAAATGCTGTTAAGCCTGGTTCATACTTCTACTTGGCGAGCAAAATTACCCTGAGCATGCTCACCCAGCATGCTCGCTGAGCATCTCCAAGCACAGCTCGGAGTTGGTTCATACTTCGCAAGCCAATTTATCCCACATTTTGAAATGTATTTTTCCAAAACCTTGTTTTTTTTTGGCACGTCAATAATTGCTTGATCAAAAGAAATCGAAGACGATGATCATTGCGTCCTATGAACATACATGCACAGCACAGAAATTCTGCTAGGGGTCAGCCAGGACAGTGGGTGATATACAAAAATTTTTTTCGTTTATGATAACAAAAAGGAAGGTCTATGAAAGTCTTGTAACATCCAAGCAGCATATTTTTAAACGTATATTAGTCACATATGTTAAATTACTTGCTTAGACAGCATCATTTCAGGTTTTCATGTTACTTTTCTTTAATCAAGTATGATTTGTTCAGAAAAATTTCCAAACTACAGCATCATTTTGATTTTTATCTCGACTTTCTCTTCTCTCTTGCTCATTTTCCTTCATCATCTTATCAATAATTGGTGGAAATTTCAAATCTGCTGGGGGTCAGCAAGAATCTGCTGGGGGTCAATAAAAATTTACTGGGGGTCAAAATCCCCCAACACCCCCATGTGCATCCATGCCTATGAACAGGGCGAGGTTGCAGTTTGGTCAACATGCCACACTTTTTTCGGACTTGACAAATAATGATACAAAGCGATTTTTTCAAATTTACTGCATGTCGGAACCCCGATTTGATGATTTACTTCGACGATTACATTCTGAAATTTGTTTTTTTTTGATGTCCTTGTTATCGAGTGATTGAAGGTTCCACAGAAATTCTTTCTCACAAACAAGTCCAATAAGTTTAAATTTTTCATCTTCTGATAATTTTTTTCGAATAGACATGACTAAAAAATTTCCACAAGAAAATCTACATGTAGAATGCACGCAGCTTATTTTAAACTATATACAATGCAAACCGAGTCACAGTTTTACATAGTTTTGCCTTGCCTATAGGCAGTTTTTCATTGTCTATACTTATAACGTATGTTGCTTGACGAGCATGCTCGAAGGAGTAGAACATTTTTCTACTACCCCAAGCAGGCTCAATGAGCAAATTTTTTATGCTCGGGGTTCTGCTCGCCCATCAAATATTTACGCGCCGAGCATGCTCGAGGAGCAGCTTGCTCGATGCTGTGCTCACAAAACATCTCCGAGCACAGCATTGAGCATGCTAGCCAAGCAAAAAACAGAAGTATGAACCGAGCTTTAGTGTTTCACTATAATTTTTAATGGCTAGCATTATTGTATATAGAGGGTATATGCCAAGCGCTCTTCTCCACCTTCTGTGTGATTTTCACATCTTTAGGTGTGATACATTCTTTAGTTTTGAGTGCTGCATTCTAGTTGACCCAGCGAATTTTGTGGTTGAAAGTAAAGTTTTCTCTGAAGATATTAGCAACTGAAATCTTAATATTTCAGGGTGTACTGAATGTTCGACCTAAGATCACAATCTTGTGACGACAATTGGAATCGCAGGTGAAATTTCTTGTACTTACATCATAGTACTTGACTGTGACGCACAGTGCCCAGTGAACATTAGCAAAGTTTACTGAAGGAAACGATTGTGATACAGAGTGTCCACTGAAAATTGCCAAAAGGATACTGAGGGAAATAAACTCATATAAATTTTAACTTGGTAAAATTTTTTAATAATGGGTATTGCGTCTTTGTACACATTAAGACACTATTTCTGAGAGGTTCTACTGTCCCTATGATAAGTTGAAAATTAATCATACCTCAAAATCAGATATATTGGGTAGTTTTGTGTGCCAAGTTTCGTGGTACCATTTGTTTTGCTTGTAAACAAAAATTCACATCTTTACAGTATACCAAAGTTTGAAAATTGATGATTTTTTTTCCATTTTTCAGTGATCTTGCTAGGCAAGTGATATTTTGAGATTGGTTCCATCTTATTTGATAAATAAATATCGCTTTTGAAGAGGAGAGAATAAGCCTTCTTTTGATGTATTATTTACAGTAAATAATTGCATATTACACTTTTTAATGAAGTTTAAAGTGTCAAAAATGAGCCGTCCAAATTGAAAAAAAATTTGTTTATGTGTACTCCAGAGCACCTTCCCATCGGAAGTTGCAGAATTTTATTTTCTTGTATTGTTGCCCATCCAGTTTTACTGCTTTGGTTGAATTTTCGTCAAATTTTCTGCACCATTTTGGGAGCTGCACTGCTCTGAAGACGGCATACTTATTAATTTCTTTAAATTTAAATTTAAATTAAATTTCGTAGAAATCTTTATATTCGCCAAGTGGCCCTCATCTACCCTTCGTGACATATTTATTACCTATACTGTAGAATTATCAATTAACTAACAGACTATAGTTTGATGTATTAATTGTTTCACAAGCAAATTTTTTGCACTCTGCAAGAAAGTTTGAACAGTCAAAAATTAGAAGCAAAAGTGAAGAAAAATCCTGCTTAGAGGCACTCCCAAGCACATGCACCTACCATGCTGCAGAATTTCATCTTTTTATTTTTTTATTGATTCATTCCTACAGTAGCTGTGGAAGCAGCATCGTGATTTGAGAGGCTACAGAGATCCACAGAATGCAAAACCCTGAAAATTGCTCAAAAATCCATAATTTTTTCTTGCATTTAGCATTTTTTAACAATATTGGTTCTGTATCTCGATACTAGAACCAGAAAATAAGGAGCATAGGGAGAAAATTTGCTGAAAGTGATGTCAAAAGTTATATTCTGCTGGACCAGTTTTTTACTTTTTTGTTTATAAACGATAAACAACCTGTCCTAAGCAAAAAATTGGACCAATCAAAAATATTTTGTGTCAAAATTTTTTAGCTAGATTGGTCAAGAGTTGTACCAGCTTTTACTCTTTTTCCCTAAGGATCTCACCTTCATAGGAATCATATTTTGTTTAACAGTGATGGATCGATAGATATCGATGGTTGCACTACGAGGATGGAAAAGATTTTGGAAATGTTCAAATATTTCCATGATTAATTATAAGCATGGCCGATGCATAAGCATTTGACACACACAGGCTTCATAAAAATGTTCCAGATTTATATGTCATTACTATAGATAATGTGATCCGTGCCACTTATTGACAGAGAAAACTGTGAGCCATTATTCCAGGATTATCAATTAATTCCCCTAAGACCAACAGTTTTAAGGAAAACCTGTTAATATTTCTTGCCAATGTGGGATTACTTATCGAAACAGTCACTATCCAGCAAATCACTTTCAAACTCTAAATGAGAATCATAGAATGAAGGGTCTTCCAATGCAGCTTCATCTTCAAACACTTCATCCACATTTTCTTCAACATAATAAGTATCAATGTCATTATGTCAGCAGGCTGCCTCTTAGGACCAGAAACATTGTATCTGCTGGGGTGTCAGGAAATCATCCTTGCTGAAAATATTACCATGTTGCATCTGTTGGGCAATAATGTTGGAATTAAACTTCTGTCCTCTAGCAATGCCCTCTTGAAATTTCGACAGGAGAAAGCATCTTTGATTTGGTTTTAATGGATAACAAGGGCAATTCATCCTCAATGCCCATCTTTATCTGTTGGTTCAGATATTTCATATTCATAGAATCCTTGCAATGCTTCTGGCATTTCAGGTGTTAATATAAGTGATTCCAGATCGTTGCTGTAGCTTTGTATTGCAGCATTCTTGAGGCTAACAGGCTGAGGTGCCAACTGATGTCCGCCAGCTAGAAGATGGCCTAGCAGTTTTCCATGCCTTGCAAATGACATAATACAACCTTCTTCTGGAAAACTGAACATAGTGTCTTGGCTCAAATCTGCATGAGCTGGTTCCCTAGTATCTTCATTCTCTGGGATTTCAGCGTTGCATTTTTGTGGTGAATCTTTTGATGGTATCTTCAGTTTGATCTAAAAATTGCTTCCTAGCATGACTGATGTAGCTAGCTCATTTTCATGATACACAAGCAGTGTTTCCAGTGATGGGACAATGGTTCTCTTGTTGTCTTAATTAACTAATACGATCTTTCCAGTGCCAATTTTATAAGCACACCAAGTACATATAGCATTCAACTCAAACGAAAAGTTTGAAAATGAATTTACACCAGGCAACTTCTGAAGCACAGCATTTGATGTTGTTAATTTGCTATAGATCAATGAAGTGCCTTTGGTACCCTGATGAGAAAATGCACACCTCACAAATTCTTCTGCATTTGTGCATTTGTTATTTTCATCAACCTACAAGCATACCTGATGTTTTACCAATGCTGCTATTTGATCACAAGCATCCTTGCCATGCTGAGGTTCACTGAAATCCCATAGCTGTATTTTAATACCAGTCAGTTTGGAAATAACTGGCAAGGCAAGCAGGGTTGACGCACTATGATAACAGGCTGCATTGTCTGATTGATAGAAGGCTGTGTTGATGAATGACTTTTCAGATCAAATTCGCTTTAGTTGGTCCATAACTAATCCAAGAACTGCATTGCTGTCCAGCTTCATAGGGTCAAAGACATGTACGTAAATGTGGTACTGAAGCTGTTCATTTACTGACATAAGAACATAACTTATATTCCAGGGTATTCCTCGTTTTCCTAACCAAGAAACCTGATCTTCTCGACTACTTGCTGGTAACCACTTCATGGCCCAATCGACTTGGAGGTATACTTCATTATTTTTTAGATTCCCAATGATTTATGTTCGAGCTAGATCCTGATGCACAGATCACAATGGATGTTTTTGCCATTCTAGCACATTCTTTGCATCTTCTTGAGTTAAGTATTCATTTTCTACTCTGTCCAAATAATTACTGAAAGCCATATCATTTAGCATCAGTTGCATATCTTCAATGACAGCATTAATTTGTTGACAGTTGTCACATTACAGATCATGGTTGCGATGGTCACATAAACTCTGTAAGTTCTTATCCATTGAATCACTCAGGGCAAACAAAGAACAATGTTTGGGGATACTTGAACTTTGTTTTATGTGTAAACCACAGTCACGTTTGAGGTAAAACTTTGCATCTTTTAATTTGACTACAATGCTTGAGATCCATTCTTTGCCAAGTGATGTGATCATCTTGATGAGCCTGTCAATTGATTAAGTTCCCTAAAAAGTGATATAATCTAAGCCATACACAGACTTCCTTGTAAGAGCAGTGCAAAAGCTGAGGATTCACAGTAAAGAGCTTCAGCTCATTATTAAATGATCTCCATTCCTCTCCTCAAGGAATTTCTTGTATATCATTACAATTCTTTTATTGATCATGCTTCGCATCATTTTCAGAATATCAACCTTTTCACCAGATAAAAGTGTAGCAGTTTAAGTTCCAAATGGTAATTCCGGCATGATATGGGGTGAGGTAATGAAGGAAATGAAGCTGTTCATATCGGATTCACTGTATTTCAAGCTTTGTTAGTGTACCACTTCCATACTTCCTTGCCAAAAACTGGATGTTGCATAGTAGTGTATACCAGGTAAACCAGGTATACACCAGGTAAATACATTTGGATTTTATCAGAAGAAACGTAAGGTGTCACCATTGCTAGGCAATGCATTCTGATAGATGGTGACTGGCCATTGAGGAAGCATTCTGCAATTGTTTCCATTATTCTTGATAGCTTATAATTCTCTCCTTGTAGCCAAGTAGAAGTATATTCTTTACAGATATACTTTTGCAATTCCCCGGCTGCATCAGAGGCTATGGATGTAAATATTAGCTTCATAAATGGAGCTGCTGCTGCAGAGTATCTGAGTTTTGTAGCCTCAGAAAGATGATGAAAATTATTGAAGTGAATGTTTGATATTTTAGCCTCTTCAGCAATTGCAGCAACATGCTCCTTTACAATCCCCACAGCAAATCCTTGTGAAAATGAAGGTGTTTCATCCGCATCACTGGTGAAATAAAAACTTTCATCACTTTTTGAGCATACAGATGTCTTCTTCAAACTGGGTGATTCAGCCAATGTTTTCATCAAACATGTACGAAGGCAACATCCTTCATCTCTCTAAAAAAGAAAAAATATCACACAACTTAGGGTCTACTGAGAGAAGGAATTCTGCATGACAATGGTGTGAATCTTGGTTGAAACAATACTCAAGTTTTTATTCACAAATTTCATTTCAATTTTATTCTGGAGCTCATTTAACTGTATCAATTCAAAACTGCTACTTCAGGTGGTGTGGTAAAACTAGTAAAGCTTAGTAAAGTTAGATCACAATAAAGATCAATTTTTCATAGACAACTTATGCCATAACTGAGAAATGTTGACCCCTGATATTCTTGAACATTCACAATTATGCAAAATATGGTGAAGAGGGGTCACATAATGCTGCAAAATATATAGTTGACAAATTAAACTTTCAAAAATGTGCTCAGCTATAAGTTCTCTGGCAACATTCTGATGGATTCGGCATAGTGCTAGAAAAATGATACAATGCTACTTTTCATATTTCACAACTGTGTCAAAATGATCTTACATGTTCCAACTACTACCAATTTGTTCTTCATTTCAAAAATTGGCTTCAGATTGATAATGTGACAAGTAAGCTCGATCATTAGCCTTGGTTGCCGCAGAGTGGGACCTTATGCCTGGTAGTGGTGGAAAACCACAAGCTGTAAATGTGGTCCCTCTTCGATGTCATCCCATGCTTTTGAAAATTTCATTCTGTCCAAGTTCTTTCAAATGTTTGCCGCAAACAAAAATTTGTCTCAAATTCACTTCACTCAAATCAAATACAGCATTTCCTCTTGCTAGTATCAATTTGGCTACTGTTTCAACTCAGGGTGCATAGGGACATGAATCTGGTAGGATGGTGATTGATAATTCCAACAGTGGATGGAGTAAAGCTTCATCATCGATAGTACCACATGGTCCCTGATTATGAATACTATCTTCCATGAAAATTTCTTGAGCTGGTACAATGTTTGAAGTAGCTTCTGCCGCTTGGTTCTCCCTGCTTTTAATTGCAAGTGTTCATGCCACATTTGATGATGGTATTCTTGAAGTGGTTTCAAATGATCCCATGTCCTCTCTTATGCAAAGCTTCTTCTGCATTGGCTGTTGAAAAGTTGGATCATTCACATTTTGTCCTGTTTCTGAAAAATTGAAAAAATAGACTATACTTGATTTTCTGTTTATTCATAATCTAAATGAAATAAAATGAATTCATCTATGCTTTGCTTGTACTCTTAAAGACCATTTTCTAGATATTTGTAATTATCAGGGTATGTGCTTTTTTCCAAAACTGTAGTAGAAATATGTATTTGTCTTGGATACATCAAACATAATTTTTACCATACATATTTGGACTTACTCACCTAATATAGCATGATTCTGGATGTTCTGAATAGTTTGATCCCACTCTGTGTCTATCACTTTCAAGGGCAAATGCAGGAACTTTTTTTGATCAAAAGTTGTTGAACAACTCGAGGCTCTGTTTTGATTGTCTATGTGCAACCTTGTTGATGATAAGTTGAAATGACTCTCAATGTAGAACATTGTTCCTGAACAGTCATTCGGGCAGCCAGGTGTGGGTATTCCAAGCTGCAATGGATTGATGTTGAGGCATAAGTTAGCTGAGATATTGCATCGGCTCAATGAATAATCCATAAGCCCATTAATGTCCAATTCTCGAAAAATTTGGGAACTTGGAATCAATGAATTACATGTTTTCATGAAAAGTTTATCGAATGAATCATGCCACGATCAACGTGCTCGACAACCAAAAACAACCACATCTACAACAATTGATAAAAGTACATCTGGAGAAAATTTGTCTAACAGAGGAGTGGGACATCAAGGTCGAATTTCAAAAAACTGTTTGATCAATGCTGCATCTGATGTTTGAACCAGTGCAATGGCTAAGGGAAAGCTATTTCCACTTTAAATCATGTCAATTCAACGATCATTGTATATGTTGTACTTTGTGTATACATATTGAGATTCGAGCAGCATGTCTGTTGATATAGTGTTATCACCAATTAGAAAGTATGAACTAGAAAAATGATAGCTGGATAAATTTGTCAATAAAATAATGTGTGGCCTTGAATCTGATCATTCAGCTGGCTTGATTATTAATAAACAGTAATTATCTAAGGATTTATGTGCTTTCAGGGAACTGTCATAATACAATTCGATAAATTCACCTAGTGCGACCATCGATATGTATTGATCCATCACTGTTAAACAAAATATGATTCCTATGGAAGGTGAGATCCTTAGGGAAAAAGAGTAAAAGCTGGTACAAGTTTTGACCAATCCAGCTAGAAAATTCTGAGACAAAATATTTTTGATTGGTCCAATTTTTTGCTTAGGACAGGTTGTTTACAGTTTATAAACAAAAAAGTAAAAAACTGGTCCAGCAGAATATACCTTTTGACATCACTTTCAGCAAATTTTCTCCCTATGCTCCTTATTTTCTGGTTCTAGTATCGAGATACAGAACCAATATTGTTAAAAAATGCTAAATGCAAAAAAAAATTATGGATTTTTAAGCAATTTTCAGGGTTTTGCATTCTGTGGATCTCTGTAGCCTCTCAAATCACGATGCTGCTTCCACAGCTACTGTAAGAATGAATAAAAAAAAAAAAAGATAAAATTCTGCAGCATGGTATGTGAATGTGCTTGGGAGTGCCTCTAAGCAGGATTTTTCTTCACTTTTGCTTCTAATTTTTGACTGTTCAAACTTTCTTGTAGAGTGCAAAAATTTTGCTTGAGAAACAATTAATACATCAAACTATAGTCTGTTAGTTAATTGATAATTCTACAGTATAGGTAATAAATATGTCACAAAGGGTAGACGAGGGCCACTTGGCGAATATAAAGATTTCTACGAAATTTAATTTATATTTAAATTTAAAGAAATTAATAAGTATGCCGTCTTCAGAGCAGTGCAGCTCCCAAAACGGTGCAGAAAATTTGACGAAAGTTTAATGAAAGCAGTAAAACTGAATGGGCAACAATACAAGAAAATAAAATTCTGCAACTTCCGATGGGAAGGTGCTCTGGAGTACACATAAACAAATTTTTTTCAATTTGGACGGCTCATTTTTGACACTTTAAACTTCATGAAAAAGTGTAATATGCAATTATTTTATTGTAAATAATACATCAAAAGAAGGCTTATTCTCTCCTCTTCAAAAGGGATATTTATTTATCAAATAAGATGGAACCAATCTCAAAATATCACTTGCCTAGCAAGATCACTGAAAAATGCAAAAAAAATCATCAATTTTCAAACTTTGGTATACTGTAAAGATGTGAATTTTTGTTTACAAGCAAAACAAATGGTACCACGAAACTTGGCGCACAAAACTACCCAATATATCTGATTTTGAGGTATGATTAATTTTCAACTTATCATAGGGACAGTAGAACCTCTCAGAAATAGTGTCTCAATGTGTACAAAGACGCAATACCCATTATTAAAAAATTTTACCAAGTTAAAATTCATATGAGTTTATTTCCCTCAGTATAATTTTGGCAATTTTCAGTGGACACTCTGTATCACAATCGTTTCCTTCAGTAAACTTTGCTAATGTTCACTGGGCACTGTGTGCCACAGTCAAGTACTACGATGTAAATACTAGAAATTTCACCTGCGATTCCAATTGTCGTCACAAGATTGTGATCTTGGGTCGAACATTCAGTACACCCTGAAATATTAAGATTTCAGTTGCTAATATCTTCAGAGAAAACTTTACTTTCAACCACAAAATTCGCTGGGTCAACTAGAATGCAGCAATCAAAACTAAAGAATGTATCACACCTAAAGATGTGAAAATCACACAAAAGGTGGAGAAGAGCGCTTGGCATATACCCTCTATATACAATAATGCTAGCCATTAAAAATTATAGTGAAACACTAAAGCTCGGTTCATACTTCTGTTTTTTGCTTGGCTAGCATGCTCAATGCTGTGCTCGGAGATGTTTTGTGAGCACAGCATCGAGCAAGCTGCTCCTCGAGCATGCTCAGCGCGTAAATATTTGCTGGGCGAGCAGAACCCCGAGCATAAAAAATTTGCTCATTGAGCCTGCTTGGGGTAGTAGAAAAATGTTCTACTCCTCCGAGCATGCTCGTCAAGCAACATACGTTATAAGTATAGACAATGAAAAACTGCCTATAGGCAAGGCAAAACTATGTAGAACTGTGACTCGGTTTGCATTGTATATAGTTCAAAATAAGCTGCGTGCATTCTGCATGTAGATTTTCTTGTGGAAATTTTTTAGTTATGTCTATTCGAAAAAAATTATCAGAAGATGAAAAATTTAAACTTATTGGACTTGTTCGTGAAAAAGAATTTCTGTGGAACCTTCAATCACTCGATAACAAGGACATCAAAAAAAATGAATTTTAGAATGTAATCGTCGGAGTAAATCATCAAATCGGGGTTCCGACATGCAGTAAATTTGAAAAAATCGCTTTGCATCATTATTTTTCAAGTCCGAAAAAAGTGTGGCATGTTGACCAAACTGCAACCTCGCCCTGTTCATAGGCATGGATGCACATGGGGGGTGTTGGGGGATTTTGACCCCCAGTAAATTTTCATTGACCCCCAGCGGATTCTTGCTGACCCTCAGCAGATTTGAAATTTCCAGCAATTATTGAGAAGATGACGAAGGAAAATGAGCAAGAGAGAAGAGAAAGTCGAGATAAAAATCAAAATGATGCTGTAGTTTGGAAATTTTTCTGAACAAATCATACTTGATTAAAAAAAAGTAACATGAAAACCTGAAATGGTGCTGTCTAAGCAAGTAATTTAACATATGTGACTAATATACATTTAAAAATATGCTGCTTGGATGTTAGAAGACTTTCATAGACCTTCCTTTTTATCATGAACGAAAAAAATTTTTGTATACCACCCACTGTCCTGGCTGACCCCTAGCAGAATTTCTGTGCTGTGCATGTATGTTCATATGACGCAATGATCATCGTCTTCGATTTCTTTTGATCAAGCAATTATTGACGTGCAAAAAAAACAAAAAAAAACAAGGTTTTGGAAAAATACATTTCAAAATGTGTGAGAAATTGACTTGCGAAGTATGAACCAACTCCAAGCATGCTCCGAGCTGTGCTTGGAGATGCTCGGCGAGCATGCTGGGTGAGCATGCTCAGGGTAATTTTGCTCGCCAAGTAGAAGTATGAACCAGGCATAACAGCATATATTTTGAGTAGAATTTTTTTTTGAGTTGACATCCAGATTATACTACAAAATATCAAACGTTCCACTGAAAAATGGGGAAGAGTGTGACTCTTCCCCCTATGCCCTGAAAATAAAAAATTGAAAGGTATCATTTCCGAGATGTTGGTGATTGACATCAAACAATTCATGCTACACAAGTGAATGACCGACTACCCCTAGCAGCAAACCTGATAACCAGGTCATAACCTATTCAATCATTGACACATACTACCCTACCATAATGTTCCTAATGTACAGTCACTAGGGATTCCTCGACAGCATACAGATAACATCCAGATTTTTCTGTACGATTTTTTACTGCCTGATTTCATTCATACCATGGTGGGAAATCTCTATAATAATACGAGTATAGAATTCTAGGGTGACAAAAAAGGTGTGTTCCACGTTGTTGATCTGATGCTATCTGAAAATATTCTTCATGCCATCATGAGAGACAAAATGTTGGCATTAAATAAGATCATCTTTTATGATTACCCCATGCCAAGCATACGTTTTTGCCTATACAAACATGCAAACGAAGCCCACTAAAGTGTTGGGGCAAAAACTGCATCCCTCGAAACTATCAACATTGAAAGAAAGCATAATATGTCTTTGGGAACAGATGACAACAAAATGGATTTAGATGATACTCGAAAGTGTCCATATTTAAAAAATAGATTTTCCTGACAGATGTAACGTTTTTTATCTTCTATTTATCACTCTCGCCAGTTGATGAAAAAATTTTTGATGGAAAAGGAGTAGCTGGAGACATGATTGCTTCAGTAAAAATTCATGTAATTTTTTTTTCTTCTATGTCTGCACACAGCGTTTTTGCTATTGCCATTTGGGCTTGACAGCAGTGCCTGTCAGAAAATCTATAAATTTTCACCCTTTTTAATTCCTTGAGATCATTTTTATGATATACTGTAGTGAAAAATTGTTGGGAATTAGTAAAGGGGCCTGCCAGTGTTTTTTTCTGTGCCAGAACATGGTTATTGGCACAAATAAATTTGGAATGGTACGAAAATTTTTGAGCCCTTGTGCCAATCAGCACAAAAAAATTGGCTGGTCAAACATAAAATTTCCCTGATTTTTAGATGTTTTAGGGGTTGAAAATGAAAAAAATATTCGGTGCTCCAGGCCAAGTTAATATAAGAGTTTTAATTACTTGTATATTTGACCAGAGCGTGATCGAGCTCTCTTCAAACAATGTAATAGTATCATTGCAGCAAAGTTTAGCTGTCAATGACTGAGGAATCAGAAGACACTGAATATTCTCTATTCATTCAGTCGAGGGCTTCTTTTGTGCACAGTGACCAAATTTCAGGCTGTGCAACCAAGTAATCAAGTTTTTTCTGTCAAGTTGAAGCCTGACTGCCCTTTTGATTAGATCCCAGGGTTGCTTGTCCGGGGATGCATTTTTACGTGTAATAAATATTGAAATAGTGAAAATTTTCTGGTGCTTAGTGATAGATTTTAATTATTCAATAATTTTTCTATATTATTCTAGTGTGCAGTTAGAAAGTGTCATTTTAACTAATGCTTATAGCTTTCAATTATTAACATATTATAGATAAATGTTTGATCTTATGTTTTTTTGGCCAATATTGCAAAAATGAAAATTTTTATTGGTTTGCCAAATTTTTTTGCAATCTTTAAAAACATTTTGACATTTGTGCGATTAGAGTCATTAGAATTGTGTTCTGCGCGACTGAAAATTCATTAAATGCACTGAAAATTAAACAGTCTGTCTTGGAAATGAAAGTTGTAAGGATTTACTTTCCAGTGTTCTGCAAACAAACTTCTTTGGATCAATTTTGTTGATTTCTATAATGAACACAGAATTGGTCCCATACATTTCGAACACAGAATTGGCGCCATACTTACTGAACTGGAAAGCATAAAAACATATGATCACTTAGTCCTTGATCTATTTCTCTGTAGATATTGAACAAATCTGACACGAATCTTTTTGAGTAGATTTTACTTTTTCTTGAAGCAGTTTTTTGAGCATTGGAGACATGAGTGAGAATGTTTAATTTCAGATAATTTAGTTGCAAGATATCAAAAAAAATAGATTCTGGATTCCAATTTTCAAAATTTTACAGCAGAGCGATTCAAACCCAGGCCAATTGGTTGAGATGGGGAGATCCTGCCACTAGACCAAGCCCTCCTTGAAATGAATGAATCAAATAACGTATAAAAAAAATTTTTTCAGAAAAAATTGCCAAAAAAATTAAAACGTAGTCCTCCTGCCATTGCCATCCAGTTGTCCTGCTGTTGCCATTGCCATCCCATCATTTTGGTATGTCATCCTGTGGTGTCCACGTTGTCGTTCCACCATTGCGGTTGCCTTCGCCATCTTAGTCTGGTTGTGGGGTCATCCTCACATTGTGGTCCCGCCATTGCTGTCATCGCATTGTCATCCCGCCATCCCCTTCGCGTCCTTGTCCAGCTGTTGCGTTCATCCTATCATCCTCCTCTCATCACCCCATCATTGTCCTTGTTGTCATATCGTCGTCGTCATCCTCGTCATCATTTCTATAAATAAATTTAACTGTTCGTTCATTGTTGTTGTAAAATGAATAAAAAACTGAATAACATTTTCTATGATCCTAAAACAGGATATTCAGGAATTGAGAGACTCCTCAAAAGGTCAAAAAGCAATAGATTCATCATTTTCACATCTTAAAATGCTGTTAAATGAACCTTCACAACCTTGAGGAATCAAACTAATAAAATCTAATTTGTTCCTAATTTTAGGCCAGAGCCCGAAAATTTTTCAAATTAAAATGCTGGAGAATGGATATTCAATTGTCATTGTCTTTAAATGCAAATGTTTGAAAAATTCCACACCCGGAGAAAAAATTGAGAGAATTTATGAAAAACGACTAAATTAGGTAAAACACTGATTGTATACAATTTTAAAATAAATAATGAAATCTATTGAGGGAGTAAATATGCTAACAGCCATGTCTAATAAAAAACGATTATCATACCCATGACTGGCCTGAAGCACTGGGAAATTTTGAGGAGTTTACCAAAATGCATTTTTTTCTCATTCACTAATTTTTTCACAATCAAAAGTAAAATATCCTGAAACAAAAAATGTGGAAATATTTTACATGAATATTTTGAAATTTTGAACTCACCTGGTCAAAATTAAAATAATTTGTTTACTCTAATTGTTGATGTCTTGTCCTCCTCATCTTTCTGCAGTTAATTCTTAAATTTATAAAAAATAAAATATATGGATATTTATGCAAATTTTTACATTTTCGAGCTTATAAAGTGACAATTATATATCTGTGATTTCTCTGTTATTTTTGAGTGATTTCATTTCCAATACTTGTTATGTTTGCAATACTTATCTTCCGCTCTATTCTTAATTCTTGCATGTCCCATGAATTTTGTGAGATGTGCAACTGCAAATACAATGGTGGTGAGGCAATATGCTCATCAAAATTGGATTCTTCGATAGGCCGAAACGGAGGACTGGTAAATGAGAAAAGTAAATTTTGAAATAAAAATTATGAAAATGGCATTTACAGATTTACAACACCAAAGTCGATCGACTGATTTTAGATAGCCTGGAATGCTTTAGCAGAGCAGTTGATATTGTGCATAACGATGCCCAACAATTTTTTCCGGCATTGAAAGAATTGATAACACCCTGTTGTCATTGTTCAATTTACATGGCCCCATATGTCATCAGCTGTCTACGCTCAGCTGTTGATGAAATGGATCAAGCAACCTATCAGGAAGGAGGAATTAAAAAAACCCTCTACTTCTCACACAATTTTAGTATTTTTGACTATAGATTAAAGACTCATACAAATCAATTAAAATTATCAAATCATTTTTGGAATTTCAGGTGTAATTTTGGGCTTATCAACGAGTTCATTTATTTATCATCGTGGCCTTACAGTTAAATTTATTTTGTGACTCTCTTGGGTGAGGAGGCTAAATCAGGAAAACGAAAATGTAATCCAGCTGCAGGACATACCTCCCCAATCGTCTTTGCTGACCTAGCTGACAGCTTTTTTTTGCTGCATCAAAATGTTTCTAATATTTAAACTTCACAATTTTGTTGCTTTTTCAATTTTTCACATAGAATAGAAAATATATTATTCAATAGTTATCTCAATCGCTTTTTGCCAAACAGAAATGAAGAGAGGAAAAAAACAGAAAAAGAAGGTAGATGATAGAATACAAGACAAAATACATCACAATGCCTAAAATATAGAACTGTTCCTGGGGAAGAATCCTATTCACTGAATCCCTGAACATCTGTGTTTTTTACCAGGAGGAAAAATCGATTAGGCCAATACAGTAAACACAGGTGTTCTCAAATAAATTAAGCACAACTCACCACTGCAGCTTCTCCCAGTAAAATCCCCATTGTCCTAAATTCGAGGTAAACCTGCCTGCCTGCCTCTGCCAACCAACACCTATGATTTCGCCACCACAAAAATTAAGTCATTCAGTAGTTGTTCATATTATTTTAAAAATTGATAAGGTGAAAAAAAGGAAAGTTGGAGCACAAAGAATACAAAAAAACTTTTAACAAAAATAACAGTGTACCTGGCGAACTATCCAATTCTTTAAAAATACAGTATTGACAGAAATCTGATTTACAAGTAAAATCATTCACACTTTTCATGAAAAAGTTCTTTTGATCTAGACCAAAACTTTTAGTCTTAAAGGATTGGGTACACGGTGTGGATCCTGTGGTCTCCTGTAGGGGACTAGTTGAGCACAATTCTCATTCTACATGTTACTATTTTTATTGGAATTGTAGTGGCAATGTTATTCACCCATGCAGTGCAAGCTTACGGGAGATGTGGCACTAATCACGAGGTACACCTGGCTACCCTCTAGCTTTTCAGTACAAGGATGCTTCCCTTTTAGGACATTTTCCACCAATGCCCATACATCAGCAGGGTTATAAAAACATGAGCAAGGTATGTGAAAAAGACTTTTCTTAGCAGCCCTCATGGCTTCTTTTGGGCAAAAATGTTTTTTGAAATGGTTTTCAGATAATTGGTTGGTGCTGGCATTACCTGATGGAACCAATGAACTAAAACCATTCCAAACGATAAAACATTTAGCCATTTTTCTAGACTAACTGACCAAAAAATTAAAAATTAAAAAGCAACAGATTTTTTGGTTTGATTATACCAGTGTCTATAGTGCTAATTCTTTGGTTTGCAGGAAAGAGGTGGACCCAGCCTCTATAAATCATAAAAACAACAGGTTCGAGTATGTTCTGCTCATGAGAAAAAAGCAACACATGATGAGAAATTTAAGCATTTTTGTGGTTACATAATATTGCTGCATGCTTTGCAAAGTTTTTTGCACATGTGAAAGAGAAACAGTCACAAAAGTGATTTATTTTTATGGGAAAAAACATCTTTCAAAAGTTTTTTGGACCTCCAGTATGAAAATTTGCAATATCATTGCCACTTGTACATGCAATTATAAATTGGAACTAAATACACTAGCAGAAAAATGTAAAGAACAGGTCAGCTATAGGCCAAGACGATTTCCAGGTCTTAGCATCAAGTTGGACAATCCAAAAGCAAGATCTTATTCACATTGGGGAAACTAGTATGCACTGTGCTAAAACAGAAAAAGATGTCTAAGAAGCTTTATCAAAATGTCAGTTTATAATTATAAATCTATGGACAGAAGCCAAGTTTGGTAAGACTAACATCTACAATTATGTCAGATCAATCAAGCTCGAACACACTGTGGATTTGAGAGCAGTCTACCAAATGTATCGATCAGTTTTTATTGATGAGCCAGAATTATTTCCAGCACTTACATGCAGAATGAACAATGCAACAATTCTGCTGTTTACGAGTGGAAAATTTCTAATTACTGGATGTAAAAGTGAACGGAGATTGGGGTCATTGGGCACATGGATCAGAACATTTATAAATAGCAATTTAAGACCAAAAGGCAAATAAGGATGATTATGGCAGGCCAACAAACTTATCAAGTTTTGGTGGAGAAGTTGCTAGAAAAGGCAACCAAACGATTTATTGGTGTTAATGAAGTCAAGAACATTGGATCATGCTTCTGGAGCTAGATGAGCGAACAGTACAAAGAAGCCACATGAGCAGAATACAAGTGAAAAGCTTTTTGGAGTTTTGCTTCATACTCAAAAATTGCATAACCAATGGAAATACGGAGGAGCTGTATGGATTGTAGCAACACTTTGATACCAACTCCACAAATATGTGCGATCATTAGGTCGGATTCTTGTATACAAAATTATACTGATGTGTTGTTTTATGTTAGAAAGGATAAAATATGAGTTCTGACAATTTAGAATTAACCCTGTATTGTTATGTCCTAATCGTTCTTTTAATTGACTTTACCTTTTATTTTGGGAATACGAAAACGCATGGAATGTATATATAGTTTTTCTTTATTGTAAATATGAAAAGTGAACAAATAAATGGACTTAACGATAATCTAACTATGCGTAATCTATTAAGAAATTAAGACTGAAGAAAAATATCATCTCTAAAAATGTTTCCTCTTTTCTTTTCAGTTTCTTATCTCATTTGACCTGAGTCAAATGTTTACTCTGGTGGGTTGGTCTCGTGGTATCTCCTTATCTGTCGCAAGCACGAAGCTAGCTAATGGACTCTCGAAGGTTTCACTCTGCTTATTTTCGCTAGCATGAAACTAGCTAGAAAATTTACTCTACATTTTATTTGCGGTTTTGGTCATCATCCTAGACCTTGCTTATCAAGTCTCACAAATTGTTTATCATGCGTTTCTCATGAATATTATTTTAAACAGGGTTTCTCAAACTCAACAAAATAAATATAAAAGAACTACAATAAAAGTACAGTAAGATTACAAGAAATACAAAATGTAACAAAATGCAGTTTTATTATTCATCCCCTGACAATCCGCCAGTCTACAAGTCAAACGTCTGCGTTTGACGTCGATTTTTGCGAAGGTTGTGATCGTGTTCAATTTGACGAGTCCGTAGGTTTTCTTCTTTATGATCGTTCGTTTCGTTATCATTCTGTTGCGAGTTGTTAAGTTCCATTGATGATTCGGGATTTTCTTCAAATGGGGGTTTGCATGGTTTGGTTCGATTTACATGTATGGTTTCATGGCCCAAGGGCTTGTTTTTGTTTTCAATTACGATATTTGGATAATTAAGGGTAATGATTTTGTATGGGCCATCAAAAATTGGTCTCAGCTTTTTGATTTGTCCACGTTTAATAACTTCTGATTCTTTCCATATTAGTTCTCCAACTTTGTACTGTATGTTACGTTTGTTTTTGTCATATGTTTCCTTATAGGTTTCTTGTGATTTTTGGATTCTATTTTGTATGTGAGTTAATGCTTCTGTGAAATGTTTCTTTACAGTACATTGATATTCATCTATGTCAATATAATGCAGGGGCGGATAAAAGTTTATGGCTGCATCAATAGGCAGTCTGGGGTTTCTACCAAAAAGTAATTCAAATGGAGAATATCCCGTTGTGGAATTAGTGTTTATGTTTGTAGCAAAAATGGCATATGGCAAATGTTGATCCCAGTCGCCGTGGTTCTCACCAATGTACATTCTGATGCGAGTGATTAGAGTTTGGTTTACTCTCTCGACTTCCCCCTTGGCTATTGGGTGATACGCCGATGTGTGAATTTTCTTTGTATCAAAAATTTTTGTGATCTCAACCATCAATTTTGAAGTAAAGTTTGATCCTTGATCCGATTGTAAAATAATGGGTGCTCCATGTCGGCACACTATTTGGGTCACAAAAAGTTTCGCAGTAATCTCCGCTGTGATGTCTTGTGTTGGGAACGCTTCTACATACTTTGTATAGTAATCTATGAATACGATTATGTAACGGTTTCCGGATTCAGTTACGGGCAATGGACCAACGCAGTCGACCCCAATACGGTCAAAAGGACCTGATACTGGTATGGGTTTTAAACTTGCTTTGATCTTTTTCAGCAAAGGTTTATTCTTTTGACATGTTTCACAAGATTCACAATATTGCTGAACATCTTTTGGTAGACTTTTCCAATAGTAATGTCTTTTGATCGATTGAATTGTTTTCTTTGTGCCAAAATGACCAGCTAAAGGATCATTGTGATACGATTCGATAATCAGTTTCTTCAGAATTTCAGGGACTACAACTTTATTTTGACCATCCACTTGCTTACATAATATTTTGTCCTTAAGGATATAAGTTTGATAAGTTTCTGATGGATTTGCTTCTAGATAGTTTATGATCGGAAAAAGATTAGGATCTTCTTTCTGTAATGTTTTAAGGTCGCTTTGTGTGTGATTTATTAAATTTACTTGACCTTTCTCTTCGGGATCAGTTTCTATGTCAAAAAATGGTGTGGCGTTAGGATTAGGAAGCCTGGAAAGTGCATCAGCGTTAGCGTTAGCTGAACCTTTTCTTGGTTGAATATTCAGTTTAAAGTCGGCTAGAGCAAGTCCCCACCTGGCTATACGACCAGAAGGATTTGCCTTTTCAAGCACTGATTTGACTGCTGTGTGATCAGTTTGAACAATCACTTCATGTTGAAAAAGATATGGCCTGAAAAGTTTAGTGAATTCAACAACAGCAAGGGTTTCTTGCTCTGTGATTGGGTAGTTTCTCTCCGCATCTTTTAATTTTCGACTAGCGAATGCTATAGCGTGTTCTTTCCCGTCATTTTGAATTTGGCTCAAAACGCCACTGATGCCTTCATTTGATGCATCAGTTTGTAAAATGAATGGTTTAGTAAAATCAGGATGACTTAAAATCGGAGGTTTGACTAGTTTATGCTTTAGTGTGTCAAATGCTTTATTTTGTTCTTCTCCCCAGTAGAATTTTGATCCTTTTTTGAGTAGACAGTTTAACGGATGACAAATTTGTGCACAATTTTTGATGAATTTTCGATAATATGAAATAAGCCCTAAGAAAGATTTTAATTGTTTGATCGTTTTAGGTGGTTGTATGTTTGCGACTGCTTCTAATTTTCTTGTGTCCGGTGTAATCCCTTCAGCTGAAATTTTATATCCAAGGTATTCAATTTCTGGATAGCTGAATTTGCATTTGTTTAATCGAAGTTTCATTCCTCCTGTTTCCAAACGGGTCAAAACTTCTTTGAGCCTTTCTAACATATGAGAATGGGTTTCTCCAAAAACGAGAATATCATCCAAATAAACGAGACATGAAGACCATTGCAAGCCAGATAATAAAATGTCCATGAGTCTCTGAAAGCTGGCTGGTGCATTACAAAGGCCAAAAGGTAGATTATTGAATTCGTACAATCCGATTGGCGTCATGAATGCAGTTTTCTCACGGTCTTCTTCAGCAATGGGTATGCTCCAATAGGCGTTAGCCTGATCAAGCGTTGTAAAGAATTTCATACCATTTAAGATATCTAAGCTGTCGTCGATTCTCGGAAGTGGATATACATCCTTTTTAGTGATTTGATTGAGTGCTCTAAAATCACAGCAAAACCTATAACTTCCATCCTTCTTTGGAACAATCACTGAATTTGTGGAATACAGTGATATGCTTTTCCGAATGATGTTTCTAGATTGTAAAGCTTTCACTTCATTTATGATTATTTGTTTCTCTTTCGGAGAAGTCCGAAAGGGGTATTTTCTAATTGGTTTAGAGTCTCCTGTATCGATATGATGTTCTAATAATAAAGTGCTACCTGTGTCTTTTCCACTATCTGCATAAAGATTTGGGAATTTTTGAAGAAGATCAACCAGTTGATCTCTATCCATTTCCGTCAATATTTTTGATATGTTTACATTATTTAAAATCCATGCTCGATTTATAGTTTTGTTACCAGTTTCCGGTCTTTTATTTGATGCTACGGTTTGCTGATCAGGTTTATAGCATTTCACTTCACCAATACACATGCCTGGATAAAGCTTAATTGAATATTTATTGGGATTTAGGATTTGAATTGGAATATGTCCATTGAGAATTCGGTTTACTGAAGCTGCGGCATAAACATGATGTTGTTTTAGCAGTTTCGGTTCAAAAATGATGTCGTCTGTGCATGATTGATATTGTTTTGATATTGGCACCGATAATAAATGAATTGATTTTGGTTCAAGTTTTACAATATCATCTAAAATTATCGCACCACGATTTTGGGGTGGGTTGAATAACATACCCTCACATGGTATTTTCGCCTCTCTGAACCGAATATAAGAGTTTTCCCAATTGAATTCAACAGCTCTAAATCGGTTGAGAAAATTTGTGCCTAGAATAAGTTCAGCTGTACAATTTTTTTGAACCTGAACCTGAATAGTTTCGCTAATATCATGTGTCAATACAGTTATAAAAGCTGTGCCTAATATTTTAATAGGTTTACGGTTTGCAGCTATAGGCGTAGCTTTCGAGGGAAAAAGATGCAAATTTTTGATTCGTTTAGCAACATCAGCATCAAGCAACGAATAAACTGCTCCCGAGTCAATTAATGTATTCGCCCACAGCATCCCATCAATTTTGAAATTGGCATGTGGGGTACGTTTAGGTGGTTCAAACAAAACGTTAATTGACTCATTTTGGCTTTCTAAGTCAACATTGTTTCTTTGTTTATTGAATTTTACGATCCATTTGTGTTTACTCTTTTTTAATTTTTGTTGTTTCTTTTTATTTTTTGATTGTATTTGTGCAAGTTGTAAAAGTGCATCGGAAAAAGTTGGTTGACTCTCTTCAATTGATGGAATGATTTGTTTATTCCGTTTTCGTTTATAGTATATGAGAAAAAGATATGCTACGTAAGCAATAACAATTATGATTCCGATTATGATTAGGGTATTCAATAGGAGTTGAATATGCGCTTTTAAAAAACCATTGAATGCATGTGATATCACTTCAGCTTCTTTATCAACCACATGTTCAAAAGCATTTCCGAGACCTTTAGCAGTATTGCTGATACCATCCGTGGTTCCAGACAAAATTTCAAATATTCTTTTGGGTTGTAAAGATAAGCTAGACGTATAATTGACAACATTGTTGAGTACATTCTCAAGTTTCTGCGTTTTAAAAATATAGTGTCTCAGAAAAACGTAATTTATAGGAGCTTGTGCAATTTGATCGTGAAATACTGCTGGTGTATTGAACTGAAAAAGTTTATGATCTCCTTTCCATATCAGTTGTAAAGACATTGAGCTTACATGAACTGGTCCAGAATTAGTGATCCATGTTTTATTTTGCTTGAATATACCGATCGTGTGATGATTACAATCAACCACAGGGCTTGATTGTATGAGATCCTGCCCTCCTGGAGTAACAAAAAATACAGTTTTCTCCACTTGAACGGGTAAATATTTGTAGCAAGTCTCTCCTATACGATAGTCATAGTAGAGCTTATTGACCTTAATTTGTTTACACGGCCAAACGGTTAATGCATCTCCAGTGAATTCGGCAGTTATATCGTTTCTCTGCAAGAATGCTCGAATACCCAATGTAGGATCAAAAAGAAGTAATTGCCAAATTAGGTCAAGGTATCTCTGTGCATAATAGCAAAGTTCAAGCCAAACATGCTTAAAATTTTCAATTTCGTTTTGCGTTATCCGATATTCTAAATAATTCAGTTTAGAGTTCACTGGATCAGGATTGCGTTGCTTGATTTCTGAATGAGTACGGTTTACACTTTTATAGTTCTCCTTGATCTGTAAGATGACACCCTGTTCTGTGGATAAAAGATGAGAATGATCTGGACATTCACGATAACTTGATGTGAGGACGAATGTGCATTGTATCTCATCAATAACAACATGATTTCCGCTTATTTTTGCCTGGTAAACATTTTTGTACACGAATGGACAAAAATTCGAAAAGTTTCTTGAGTCCCAAACAATAATGCTCTCTTCATTAGCACAATGGCCCGAGGTAGCAAGGCAACCTCCTAAATCACCTAGGTCGCTGCTAATAAGTTTACCATCCCAAGTGGCTACTTGACCCTGTTCAATGACAAAGTTTTCTACTGTTGTGCATATATCACTACAACACCACTTATAGTTTACATGTAAAGTATTGTTTGTGGTCCACAAACCATCATGTTTCTTAATTAAACGTGTATCTTTGTAGACTTTGGTTCTCATAGCCTGATTGCATTGCTTAATAGACACATGACTTACTGTAACTTTATCTGCCACGATTCCTTTTGAACCAAAGAAACCCATGTTTGTGCAGATGATAGGATTTCTCAGACTACATTTGAATGCACTTGCATATGCTGGCTCATTTCTTGGAACAAAAATTGAAATGTTCATGAGATAGGGCTTTATTAATTGTTTGGGCGGTTCACAAATTATATTTTTGGGTAAATAAACGGCATGTCCGCTTCTCGAACCACCACAAATATGATATGAGTTGATAAATACAGGATAATATATAAGAAAAATCAAAAAACAAAGCACAAAAGATTGTATATTAAAATCATAATTTTTCGGATAAGCTTCTCTTTGGCTTTGATTGGATTCAAACTGGTGATTAGGTTGATTTTTCTGAAAAGAGTTTTGTTTGTGAATAAAGTTTGAAAAACTGAATAGTTGAAGTTTACCGCAAATCAGGTTGCTCAAAGTTTGCTTGACATTCCTCGCATGTTTCTCCAACGCATCTTTAACCGATTTGTCTTCAATAGACTCGATATCCATTTCCATGCTGTTGAGCATTACGGTCAAATTATCGACGGCAATTTGATTCGGTGATAAAATGGTTTGGGGTTTCTCATCGATTTTCGTTTGTTGATCAGATTCTCTTGACAAATTTCCAGACGACTTTTTGTTTCTCGTTTGAACGGATTTGCTGTACGCTCCATGCTTTGGACAATAGCAGCATGTGCATAGCAATTCTGAACAAAGACTTTCTGATGAATGATCATTCTGAATAGTTTGCAGAAAATTAGAATTATTGAAGTATGATCCGTGAACCTGATTAGCTGAAGAAAGATTGGGATCATCTTGATCCAATGAATCAAAAACATAAAAATCTTGATTTTCATCTTGCTGGACAGCATTATTAAACCGTCTATTTTGATTATTAGCATATTTGTTAAGCTGATTACTGTTTCTTTGAGAATTATAATTGTGATTTTGAGCATAAGAATTACGATTTTGAGTATTAAAGTTTCGATTTTGATAGTTGAAGTTTTGATTCTGAGACTGATTACCTCTCGATTGATAATTATTGTAATTTTGAATGTTACCTGATCTTGGAGGCATGCGGCATTGTGAAGTAGGATGTCCGGTTCTCCCACAGTTTCGACAAGGCGAACGACATTGATTGGTGCCATGATTCGATCGACCGCATATTTCGCAATTCGGTCTCTGGCTGCCGTTATTGGTTCTCTGATTGTTGTTGTTGTTTCTATAATAACATTGTTCCGTCGAATGCATATTCGTTTTGCAGTTTGCACAATATCGACGTTTCGATTTCGAAATTTGTTTCTGAATATTGGATAATTTTTCTTAAAGATCTCGAATTTTATTGGTCTCTAAATGAAGAACAGCATTGGATATAGTTGCATTATGGTTATCAATGTTATCACGTGCAAGCTGTGACTCTGCGTAAGCTGCAGCTTTGGTAGCTTCACTTAAGTCTGTAAATTCACGAAACCTAATTGCTTCTCTGACTGTAGGTTGTAAACCACGCAAGAAAATGGGTTTAATTATTGCATGTCTAGCGTCACTGTTTAAATCAGGAAAAGCTGAAGCAGCAATTTTCTTAAGATCATCAACGTATTCAAGTGCAGTTTCTTTGAATCTTTGTTTTCTATCGTAAATATGCTGCTGGTAGAGATCACTGTCTCTTCCAATGGGGTATAAATGAAGCATCTCATTCTTGTAGCCATCATACGTTTGAGGCAGTGCATTACTGGATTTAAGTTCTCTGAAAGATGCTAAAGCTGCACCTGAAAAATTAGCTTCCAAGTATGCTAGCCTAAAATTGTCCTGGGCGGGAGTAATTCCTTGAAGAGTCATAAAATGCTCGAATTGCACAAACCATTCTTCGAGATTTTGACCCAAGGCACCCGAAAACATGGGTGGTGGCCTCAAAGCAATAAGTGGGTTGATTCTCAAGGTTGCTCTTCGAATTTCCTCTGATGCTTCCTCTAAGTTAATATTGTCAAATCTGCCTGAAAGATCATCAAGTCTGTCCTTTACAGGTGTCATTAGTTGCTGTGTTTCTTGAAGTGTATCAGTTATGGAAGTTAGTTTTTGTTGCATTGGATAAACAATTGTGTGAAGCGTACGTTTAAGCACTTGTTCTAATGCGTCAGAATCAATCGACATTTTATTTTTAAGCTTACTTGATGATGCACGTGTTTGACGAGGGGTAGAAAATGATTTTTGAGCGTTTTCAACTATATCGTTATATTGATCAAAAACTGACTTAAATGATTCCTCTGATTCTTGTGCTAAAAAAGTATCCTCAGTGTCCGAGCCTGACGATTGATCCAGTGAAAAAAAACACGAAAAACAAAGAAAAAAAAACAAACAAGAAAAATAACAAAAATACCTCCGAACGTGTGATTGGAGTTCTATGCTGTTGGAATGCCCTGTGACCTTTACTGCTTAAGGTATACACGCGCTTTTCCTTCTGTGCTTTAGAACAAAATACTAAGCAGTAAAAATAAATGATTTCTTGAAAAAAAAAACGAAGAAATCGGACAAAGTTTGTCTGTGCTAGTTCAAATAATCGGTGTGTTCAAGGGGAAAACTTACCTTACTTCTGCCTTGACTGTCCTTCGCCGAACTGCTGTGATCAAACGAGAGAAAAAAAAACGCAAACGCAACGTGTGGAGCAAAGCGTAAATGCAAAATTTGTGCCAAGCCTCGCCAAGTTTGTTATGTCCTAATCGTTCTTTTAATTGACTTTACCTTTTATTTTGGGAATACGAAAACGCATGGAATGTATATATAGTTTTTCTTTATTGTAAATATGAAAAGTGAACAAATAAATGGACTTAACGATAATCTAACTACGCGTAATCTATTAAGAAATTAAGACTGAAGAAAAATATCATCTCTAAAAATGTTTCCTCTTTTCTTTTCAGTTTCTTATCTCATTTGACCTGAGTCAAATGTTTACTCTGGTGGGTTGGTCTCGTGGTATCTCCTTATCTGTCGCAAGCACGAAGCTAGCTAATGGACTCTCGAAGGTTTCACTCTGCTTATTTTCGCTAGCATGAAACTAGCTAGAAAATTTACTCTATATTTTATTTGCGGTTTTGGTCATCATCCTAGACCTTGCTTATCAAGTCTCACAAATTGTTTATCATGCGTTTCTCATGAATATTATTTCAAACAGGGTTTCTCAAACTCAACAAAATAAATATAAAAGAACTACAATAAAAGTACAGTAAGATTACAAGAAATACAAAATGTAACAAAATGCAGTTTTATTATTCATCCCCTGACAGTATTCAGGGGATTCCAAGAACATTATGGATAAATCTGTCAGTGTTATTACTGTATCAGTGAAGGAACCATTGTTTCTAGATGGTGACTGGGAAGTTGCTCTCAAGCAATTAATTTTCCAGCCAGTGGGCATTAATTTACATAAATCACTCAAAGATGTGACAATTTTCTACACTAATAAAAATGCACAGGAGATGATCAAATCATTTAGTTTTCATCTACCAGAATATTTATCATCAGGTTTAAACATGCGTAGAGCAATCAATAAAGCTATGCCCAAAAAGTCGGTGGCTCCAGTTAAGCCTGGTGAGCCATTAGAAATTGATTTTGACAGAGTAGATCCACAAAAACCTTATTTTAGAGCTGTTACTTGTAATATGAAAACTGTAAGATTTAGCTCAAAAAATATTCAATTTTGGGTAGAATCTAATTTCTCAGCTGATATTCTTGAACATGTTGTTCGGAAAAAGTATCCTCCAAATTTTGAATATGCAGCAGCTGTTGCACCTTAACGAAAACCAGTTTTTAATCAGGACGTTCCAGAAATTTTCAAAGTCATCTCAAATTTTTCTGCCCCACAAATAAGTGGTTCAACTACAAATCCATGTTTAACTATTGACACTATAACTGAAGCGAAAGAAATACAGCCACTATCTGTTTTTACTGTGAGTCTTCTCAGTTTGGAAAATCAACCTTACGAATACCAAGCCAGCACTGGTTCCTCACCAGGTACAAGGTAAGGTACAGGCAGCACAGACAAAAAACCCAACTTTTTTAGGTAAAGAAAAAGAAAACACTTCTATTAGCCATTGCAAAAAAAGCAATGCCCAGCTCAGGCCACGTGGAGGCTGAGGTGTATGCAGAGTTACCAAGAATTTGAACTGCTCAGCCAGAGACAGAGAGAGAGAGAAATTTTTGCCAAGAAACTCAACAGCTCCTTTTGAAAAACAAAAAGTAAAAGAGAAAGGGTGCTCACCCATTTCAAGTGATTCTTCTCCCAGGGGAGACTTACAGCCAAACACAAAAATTCACCAATTATATACACTATATATACAATGCATGCACAGGCCAGCTACCTTCCCCAGGAAGTACCTAAGCATGCCAACTATATACAATATTTACATACCTATACCTGGCCAGCACTGGGTCCTCACCAGGTACTAGGTATAAACAAAACAAAGCAAACTATATACATCATATCCCAAGCCGGCTACCCTCCTCAGGCAGTACTCCAGATATGCAAATGTACAATACATACATACCAATACCAAGCCAGCACTGGTTCCTCACCAGGTACAAGGTATAGGCAGCACAAACAGAAAAAGCTACTTTTTTGGGTTATGAAAAATATAAATAAATAAATAAATTAATCTCAAGCAATTAGTAAACAGGAAAAATCGCTGAAAAATTAATAAACAAAGGGGTATGTGTAAAATTGTCCAAAATATCCCTTCTTGTATAAACTACTCTATAGTCTTTTCCATAATGCAGGTAAAAAAATTTCTTTCCTTGTCTCTGTGTATTTTTTTTACATAAATTGGTTTTATATCATTTCATGTAATAATACAAGTTTGATAACCATTCATTTCAAAGATTCAAATTTTACTGTTTTTTTGTTATTGTAAGTTAACCTAAAACCTCTTACCTTATTTACTTCTACAATTATGTTACCTAGTTCATTACAAATTCTATAAGCATAATTTTTTGGGCCTCCAGACACAAACTCTCCTATATATGCACTATGGCCATACCCCTTGAGCTCCTTTGTCATTTCTCCTGAATAACAATCTATGGGTGGACTACATGTGTGAGATTTATCATGTTTATTTGTTAAGTATAAAACAGAGTCTGTGTCCATATACAAAACACGTTCTTGCAATTTTTCAATGTAAGTGTATAATTTTAGGGGAGCCTGGGAAGCTAGGATATCCTATCTGCATTACTGCATTTGTGTTGGTGAGTGCTTCTAAAAATTCATCATTTTATGTGTAACTAAGGCAGGCCATAGAGTCCCCATAGAACCTTATATCAGGCACAGTTATTTTATCTTTAAAAACCAGAGTGAAACATTTTTCTGGTGCTGTTAAATATTCTGTGTGACTTAAAGTATTCCTTTGCCCAAATTTACCCCAAAAACTATTCAACATTAATTTAGCTAAAGTTCTCATTCCACTATATTTCGCTATTTGATTTCTTACCAACCTGATACCCTCATGTTGTTGGTAATTTTCGATATATGTATCTTTTTCTTGTTCCATCATGTTGCTCCATGGCCACCCATCTGCCTGTTGCTCAAGCCATAAATAATGTGTTTATATATTTGATGTCCCTTCATAATGCCAGACTTCTTGTATTTCCAAAACCTTTAAAAAAAAGCTCAAAAACGTGAATTTTTTGCTCATTTTATAGCCCAACTCTATGGCTTTGTATAACTCCAATGTCACCCATGCTCCAGTGAGTGAACGCTTCTCATTTGTAAGTGTGCAATCGTCCTCAGAATTGTCTTTGCACAATCTGCAGAGTGGGAAAAGCAGCTTCCCTACTGATCGATATGGAAGCACTGGATGAAAGAGCCTTCGTGGCTGCACAACTGTGCATTTTATGATTCCAGTGTATGGTTGATTGTCTAATTTGGCTAAATTTTCTGCGATAATTTGTGGATGCTTGATGGGGAACAAACCCATGTTGCACACCCAAGGGTACAAACTACAAATGTCCACATAGTTGATGCATTCACCACTTTGACATTTATGGTAAAGTTTAATTGCATTTGTTTGCCCACCATAAAATACTGAAAAAGAAAATAATCCCTGTATGTTATATATCTCCTGCTCCTAAAGGTGCATGAATTTGAATGGAATCGAAAAAGTTTTCCATCAAGTTGTCTTTTAATTGACATACCCATTTTTCCACTACTGTGAATTTTTGACTTTCCAAATAAATACATTGTTCAATAGTAGGTTGATATGTTTTCTCTGCAGTATTTCGATAGTCTAAAGCTGGTTCTTTCCCATTTTCCATACAGTTGGGACAACCGTGCCACCTTAATTGGATTTTGTAAGCACCCATAAATTAATTTCTGGGAAATGTTACCAGCATCCATAAAATTTGTGGACTGTTTGGCCACACAATCCGTCCACTTTATATGGCCCAATTTTGCCCTCGCCTGCATTTAATTTGTGGCGAATCTGAATGTTATCTTTGCAGGCAATCCATTTAAGTGCAATTTTTGACTGATTTTCCTGACATCAATAACTTCCATGTGGAATAATGCCAATAGTGTTTTCTTTCAGGAAATTACGCCTGTATACCTAATTACATGCTGACACAATCATCAAACTGGTCAAAAAGGGGTCAACATTGGTTTCATGAAGAAATATTTCACCAAACGTCAAGGAACCATTCAGCAGGATATCGACATCAGATTAACAGTAAGAAATTATTTCTTTCTGTAAATCAAACAGTTTCCCACAAGCTAATTGTTTTGAGTGCCTAAAAATGCAGATTAGATGTAGGAAACATAAAAAATTTAAATGTACCACTTTAGAAAATCTTTCCTGATGTCTTCTTTCATTGCATTGGGGTTGTAAAATTCGATGTCTGGTAAAGGTCTAACATATACTCAATTTTCTTTCATGTTGAACAGATGGGGAGAGAACTTTTTTTTTTCTATCAAATCAAAAGTCTTTGGGAAAGCTGCCAAAGGCATGGGCAAAAAATTCAAAGTGTCAATTATTCTTACATTTTCTGCTTCTAACATCATCAGTTCTAACCCCTTTGATATTATATTGGGTGGCAAATTTCACTGAGAATGTAGATATTCAAGTATAAATTGTGAGTCAAAACCCTTAGTATTGTGAGCCAAAACTGTGAAGCCTCGATGCTCATCGGAAAAAAGATGTCCAAATTCATTAAGGCAATTTTCTCCAATGAAAATATGACGATTCCCCTTACTGCATGACTCTCACATTCCTATACCTTTGGGTATACACTTGTCACATACCCTATATGCCACACAACAGTTTGGTACATGTTTTCTTACTGGTCCCCACTGATTAGTGGTCATTCCCACTTCCTGGCAAGTTTCCAAGTCGAAAAAAATAAACTTAGGTTGATGTGGTTTCTTCTCATCTTGTAATGTCCCAAAATAATAAGTTAATTTTAAAACAGGATTTCACAGCATGAAAGGAAGCTTACTTCGATATAACAATCATAACTTTCTCTATCAACCATGGCATGACATGTATGACAGAAAAATTGTTCAGTTTCATCAATTGGCCACAGTTTTTGCATCATTTCAACTTTTCACCAAGTGACTAAACACATTTGGACTTGTTCCCCAGGTTATTTGTCCTATTTTGTGGTTGGTCAGACACATTTTACGGGAGAACAATCTGATAAATCAGATTCATTAAAAGGTATCAGGTATGCACTAATTCCTCATGCTCACCTATTGCATTCAGCACACTTATGCCAATCTTCTTTCATGCAATGCTCTTTTGAATTGCAACCACTGCATTTCCCTCAACTGCATTTATGATCAAATTGATGCCAAAACCCATTGTTGTATATTTCATAAAAACTTTTTTTTCCCATGAAAGCATATGGCATGCGTGTGATGAGGTCAAAATGATATAAGTGTAGGACTTTTGACACCTGAGGCCCCTTATAAATCAATTGTCCAAAATTTTCTTTTGAAAACACCTTCATCTGATAGTTTGGTGTCAAATGAGCCTGAATCTTTTCAAGCTCATCCAAACCACAATTTCCAGAGTGATTTCCGAGGCCTGCATCATTCATCAGCTTTTTGGCCAGTCTACATTGAATTTGACAACCCTGGCATTTGGAATTCCATCTTTATGAGCTGTTCATTTTTGCTCTAGCAACTACCACAGTATGGGCCAGGCAGAGCTGATCATTTTTTATCTGAAAAGGCAAAAATGAAAAATGTAAAAACTATTTCTCAAACATATTCCACATGTTATACTTGTACAAAACAGCCTCCGTGGCCACTATGTCTCTCAAACCACTGATCCCAATTTATGATTCTGGAACATGCATTTTTCCATGCAGTGTTGGTTCCAGCACCTTGAGGTGAATCTATAATAACGGATTTTAATTGCATTTGTTCACTAATCTCAAATTCCTGCTCAGACTGCTGTACTGCTTCTATTTTGTTCAGAATCTGCACTCCATTCATATGCTTTGGTGACACAAAAGGTAGCGAAATTCTATGAGATAGTTTAGAATGACTGATGTCTGCACCAACTCTATACCTTGAACCATTGTCTGTTGACAACATATTTCTCAAAATATCATCAAGATTCGCTCTAGAATAGAGGCGGCATTTGTCGAATTTTGTAAATTTTTGAAGTGAACTTCATAGGTATTTGCTTGACATTAAAACTTCTTTACATTTGATTGCGATGACTCAGAAATTTCATGATACTCCTCGATATTTCCTACTCCAAATTGGTTTTCGTCTGTACTTTCGAAGACACTAGTATAAAACTCTATTACCAAAAGTTCCCAAATTGCCACTGGAAACTCTGACAATATTGTCATAAATAAACCAAACCAGTTCTGCATCTTTTTTCCAGAAACCACTGTCAAGGAATAATTGCAACATCTGTCAATTGATAACAGGGTCTACAAGTTGTTCGTTGGTTCCATCTTCTAAGGCCCTTGCCAGAAATTTTGCCACAAAGTTGTTATTCAGCCCACATTTTATCAATTTGTCCAGAAGAATGCTAATCAAATACTGATTGCTGACCCATATTTTGGATTCAATCACATGTCGTAGGTAGACAATTTCGAAATGCCCCATTCCAAGTAAGTATTAAGAACTTCACAGGAAGAATCGATTCCACCAGACTAAAGAAAAAAGCTAATTCTCCCTATTTTAGAGGGTCCTAATTGTTGTTTGTTTGAGCTTGTTTGATCTGATATAATTGTGGATGTTAATCTTATCAAACCTGGCTTCCGGCCATAAATTTATAATTATCAACTGACATTTTGAGAAAGCTTGTTGGACATCTTTTTCTGCTTTGGCACCAGTGTGTACTAGTTTCCCTGATGTGAATAAGATCAATGTTGCTTTTGGATTGTCCAACATGATGCTAAGACCTGGAAATCGTCCTGGTCTATATTTGACCTGTTCATTACATTTTTCTGCTGGTGTATTTAGTTCCAATTTATAATTGCATGCACAAGTGGTGATGATATTGCAAATTTCCATTCTGGAGGTCTGAAAAGTTTTTGAAAGATAATTTCTCCCATAAAAATAAATCATTTTTGTGACTGTTTCTCTTTCATATGTGCAAAACGCTTTGCAAGGCATGCGGCAATAGTATGTAACCACAAAGATGCTTAAATTTCTCATCATGTGTTGCATTTTTCTCATAAGTAAAACATACTCGAACCTGTTTTCCTGCAAACTAAAGAATGTGCAATATAGACACTGGTAGAATCAAACCAAAAAATCTCTTGCCTTTCAATTTTTTGGTCAGTTAGTCTGGAAAAATGGCTAAATGTTTTATCATTTGGAATGGTTTTAGTTTATTATTTCCATCAGGTAATGCTAGCACCACCCCATTATCTGAAAAACATTTTTGCCCAAAAGAAGCCATGAGGGCTGCTAAGAAGAGTCCTTTTCACATACCTTGCTCATGTTTTTATAACCCTGCTGATGTATGGGCATTGGTGTAAAATGTTCTGAAAGGGACACATCCTTGTACTGGAAAGCTAGAGGGTAGCCAGGTGTCCCTCGAGATTACTGCCGCATCTCCCCTAGGAGGAAGTGTGCAAGCTCGCACTGCACGGATGAATAACATTATCACTACAATTCCAATAAAAATACTGACATGTAGAATGAGAATCGTGCTCAACAAGTCCCCTGCAGGAGACCACACGATTCACACCCTGTACCCAATTCTATAAGACTAAATGTTTTGGTCTTGATCAAAAGAACTTTTTTATGAAAAGTGTGAATGATAATACTTGCAAATCAGGTTTCTGTCAATACTGTATTTTCAAGGAATTGGATAGTTCACCAGGTAAACTGTTTTAAAATTTTTTTAAAAGTTTTTTGTATTCTTTGTGTTTCAACTTTCTTTTTTTTCACCTCATCAATTTTCAAAATAATATTTACAAATGTCAAACGACTTAATTTCTGTGGTCCCAAAATACTAGGTGGCTGTTGGTGAAGGTGGGCGCTTGGGTTTACCTCAAATTTAGGACAATGGCGATTTTATTGGGACAAGCAGCAGTGGTGAGTTGTGCTTAATATATTTGACAACACCTGTGTTTACTGTATTGGCTTAATCGATTTTTCTTCCTGGTAAAAAACGCAGATGTTTAGGGATTTGGTAAATAGGATTGTTCCCCAGGAACAGTTCTATATTTTAAGTAAATGTAAAATGTCAATTCGTAAAATAAAAAAACTTTGTTTTCAGAAAAAATTGTTAAGCTCACTCTAATCTACATTTTGGGTTTACAGCCTTTGGTGCACACTTATCATTTTATGTATGGATTACTGACAGCTTAAGCTCTAAGCTCATTTTAGAAAACTGTTGCTCACCCTATCTTCTTTTCTTGTCAATGTTTTGGAATATTTTTAAAAATATAGACAATATCGCAAAAAATTGGCAATTCATAAGGGCTGTTCAGTTTTCTGCTAATATTTCTGGATTACTTCATCGCATTTATTTAAATAGTACTGACTAATGACAATCTGCATCTCAGATCTGTTCTGGCTGCGATAGACATAAAAGGGCTCAATAGAGGCTGTTTGGGTAGATATGTGCACTTGGATTTGGCTTCTAAGTTCTTGTTAATGTAAGATGTGTTACACCAGTGGCCTTTATACAACAATCATCCACTCATTTGTGGTTGATCAAAGTTCCCTCAACTTTCTTTTCACATTGAAAATAATGATAAACATTCTGGATTATCATCTTACTTCGTTCATTTAAATCTTTATTATCATGTTTGTCTTGTATTTTAGATAAATTGGAAAGATCAATTTTGAATAGTTCGATATCATGTTCATCATTGTGTCAGCTGCAAGTTTGTGAATCTTCAGTTAATCGTCTTTTTCATCTCGAATTGTTTGCAGTTTCTGGGATCTAAATAGAACAAATTTTCAATTTCTGGCTTTGGAGACTTGATGCTCAACAAATTATGATATGGAGACTTGATGCTCAACAAATTATTTTGAAACCATCAATGTGTAAGTTACCTTTCATAAATTTGGTTGAAAAGCTATAAGTCACAAGTGTCCAAATTTTCCAAAAGTACTTTCATGAAGCTTTTGAATTGAATTAATGTTAAGAAAGGAAGATTATACTTCAAAAAATTGATATGTTGATCTGTCTCAAGTAATCTATGAAGGAAAAAATGTGATTTTTCATTAAATACTAATATATAATATCACTGTTTTTTTAGCATGACTTCTTTAGCCAAATGGCTGAAATGACTAAAATTTTTTTAGCCAAAGCCTAAAATTTTTATTTTGCTCAAACGTGATACACTGGTTGTTTTTTAAAAATTAAACAGGTTATGTAAGGTGTTTTTAAGAGTTATGTTATCACTTCAGGAACAAAACAATTATTTTTGTTCGAAATTTCGAAATGCTGATATAAATATCTGATAACAAGCTAACTTTTTATAGACTTGTTAGTTAGCTATTACTGTAATAATTTCTTCTAGATGCCTACTAAAATTAGATTCTGTAAATGATTAGGTAAATTCAGTTTATTTAGTTGTAATTTTTTGCAGATTTTTCGTAATTGTTTTGACTTTGATTAATATCCTTTCTGCATATTCATTTTTTTCATTTTTTAGCATGCCTAAGTTAATTAAAAATTTTTTCAAACTTGTCGATTCAGCTGATTTACCAGAATTGTCTCTAAACAAACAACGTAATTCCGATCCTGATGATATAATGATCAATGATGATGTCGACGCTTCAAAAGATGATTGCGCCAAAAGATCGTACAAAAGTCATTGGACTTCAGAATTCAATTGGTTAGTAAAACTTAGTGATACTACAGCGAAGTGTTCAGTATGTGAATGCAACAAGTCCAATTCAAAGAATGATTGGGCGACAGAAAAGTACTTGATTGATTGGAAAAAAGATATTTTCCAAAAGCATGCCAGCAGTGTCAAACATAAACAAGATTTGTTGATTCTGCCATTGCAAAGGGGGTTTCAAAAAGCTGTGATGAGGGCAAACAAAAAGGCTTCAGAACAAACCGTTGGTCTTATGATAAATGTGTTGGCATCTCTACAGAAGGAAATGAGTATAAATGAAGTGCACTTTATTCCTTTGTTGTGTGCTATTCACATTGACCATGCCTTGAGTAGCTGCAAAACGGATGGAAATATGTCTGGAGGAGGAGAAAAAAGTTTAGAGCTATCGAGCAAGCATTGATTTTTGTATTCGACCTACAAAACCATTTTGGCTTTGAACCAGTCCGTAAAAAACGAACAATTCAAACTTTTTAAACGATCCTCGGCTGTTTGTGTTCACGTTGATGAGTCAGCCGATGTCAGTAGTTCTAGGTTACTATTGATTTACCTGAATGTGTGCAATGTTGAGTGTCTGATGGATGGAGAAAAATTTGGAACAGTGGTTGAAATAGAAAAGTGTGATGGGTCCTCAATTGCCGAAGCGATCAACAAATGGCTTACAATGGTTGCCATTGATAAAAAATTTTTCATGTTCACCTCTGATGGAGCAGCTGTTATGACAGGCAAATATAGTGGAGTTGCTCAAAAACTGTGCGAAAATTACAATTATGCTCGCCTCATCAACTATCACTGCATTTGTCATTGTGAAAGTCTGGTGATGAAAGATTCGTATAAAGTATATTATAATTATGTCATTCGAATGCCTATTATAATCTATAACATTAATTCGTTAAGTATCATTCCATTTATATATTTACATCTTTTTCAATGTGTTTTTCAGGAAAACCCACATCTTGTTAAATTGAAAAGTGTGCTTCGCGACGTAATTACTTTTTTGGTGACACACAATAACATGGTAGGGTTGAAAAAAGTTGCATTGATTTTGGAGGAAGTGGCATATGTACTGAGGCCGATATATGAAATTCAGTAAACCAATACTTAGTAAATTTTTGCAGTATAAAATGAAAATAAAATATTTCAGTTGGTTGTCGAGAATTAAAGTGGTGAGTGATTTTGTGAAATCAATGCCTGTGATTTTGACATTTCTGAAAGAAAAGTTGGATGATGATGAAATGGCAAAAGTGAACATAGAAAAATTATGTATGTAATAAACAAGCATTTTTAAAATTAATTTCTCAATTATTATCACTATTCACCCGCCTCCCAAATGTTCACAATCAAGTGATTTTGCATCACTTAGATGATATTAAGGCCGATTCAGATTCTGTCTTTGAAACTTCAAAAGAAAAATCTACGCCCTTTTGACGCCTTGGTATGTAAGATTTTGTAGGTACAGGCATGTGCATGATACATGAATCCTTTCATATTATACACAGTACAGTTCCATTCATTCAGTTGCACATTCAATCCATGATGGTGAAACTGGAAAAAATTTTTTTGGACGATAACGTACAACTGTGTGGCGGAAGTTTTAATTCATTGAAATCTGAAGTTGAAGATGGTTCAATTCTATTATCCGGTGGTGGATTGGTCCACACTGTTTTGTCATCGTGCCAAACGACTATGAGAGGTATAAATTCAGCTTTATTTAACTTAGTAGCTGAGAAGTCGAGAAATCAATCAATTCATCTTACCTTTAATTTTCAGATTTCACCAAAAGTGTTGTTTAAAATACCAAAAAACGCATGTGGTGCAATGATGACATCATTTCCAAATTTTCGAGATTTCAATTGGGCGAAAATTCAAAAAAACTAGGAAAAGCTGATTTTGCTTCATATGGAGAGGACGAAATAACTTCATCAGTAGATTTTTACAGCGAAACAAACGAATTGGATGCAACAAAATTCAAGCACGGTGGAAGAGTTACAAAGTATGTATAGAAATTGTTTCTTGATTTCCTCTATTTTTCTGAAAACCTTGAATACTAATTCCATGATTAATTAGTATATATATTTAGTTTTGAAATATTTACTTCACTTTCCAGTACTCGTACTTGAGAGCAAACGTTGGTGCCGGCGATTTTGATTGGAAAGCTCCATTGGGATTATGTGTTCAATTGGCCGAAGCTTTTCCTAACTTGAGACTCTTTGCCACCATTTGTGAGCATTTAGATTATGTATATAATTACACAGACATGACAAATTATTATTCACCTGTTGCTATTATATTCAAGTGTTGTGTTTTAATGCACAAAATGCCACAGTCGAAAGAGGTTTTTCCACCGTTAATCGCCTGAAAACTAAAAGCAGAAATCGATTGCACTGTCAGATGCTAGATAAGCTGCTACATCTACGTTTATTGGCGGCAAGTTACAATAAATTTGACTTCAGCAAATCATTGGAATGTTATCTGAAAGGAACGATTTATAGCATCGGGAAGGCAGCCAAAAAAACCAAGCGTTGTGGCGACGGTATGCTACTCACTTATCTTGTGGAATTGTTCAACTAATAATAACTTTGAGCAAATTTCAGATGTCGATGATTGTGAAGAGGATGAAGATGACAATGAAAAAGATTTGGACGAAATGTGTGCATTGCTGGATTAATCGACAGCTTACGAATAAATTTGGATAAATGTTTTCTTGTCATTGTCACAATTTTCGCGAACAAAGAGTACTCGAATTTTTTTAGCCATTAGTCCAAAACCTCCAAAAATTTTTTAGCCAAACCAAAATTTTTTTAGCCAAAATGGGCCATTTGGCTAAAAAAAACGCTGTATAATATTCAAGATTGCTAGTTAAACATGAAAATACATTTAAGGTGATGAAAACCATTAAATATCAAATGGTTAGTAAGGGTAGACATGCTAAAAGCTGCGCCTGAGCTTGGTAATAAATGATAACGATTATTAAAGTCATAACCAGCATGAAGCACCGGAAAATTTTGAGATTCGGACCCCCTGAAATGCACCAAAATGCATCTTTTCAAAATGAAAGCCCCAAAGTTTTCTTCCACATTTGGGGAAAGACCTAATCAGCAGATATGAAAAAAATGTATTTCACTTGTTGTTGTTGTCATAGTTGCAACAAATCTTTGCTGCTGAGATGGCTGCAGCTAGTCCTGCTGTTGCAGTTGCAAGTGCAGTAGCTTTGGTAGCTAAGACAATATCAAGATGCTTTTGATGAATGTACAGCTGCTTAAAAAATGTTGGTGGTGTAAATATCCACCTCGTGTTTTAGAAATTCGGCCCAGAGAACTTTTGGCATTCATATGGTGTTAATCCTGATGTAACTTTAGAAAGTCTGCAGGTACTTAAAATTGACTTCTGATGACTCATTGAAATTTGGCTGTTGATTGATATTCAGAAAAGCATTTATGCAAAGAGCAGAAAATTCTATTTTTTGGAAAATCTGTTTTCAATTCAAATTTTTTTCTAAAAATTCACTCACCCCACTAGTTTTTCATCAATAATTAACCACATATTCGAAAATTTTCTAAAGATCCAGTAAAAATTCAGCACATTTCCACAAAAATATCGAAATTTTTCATCCAAAATAAATTAAAAATTCAATTATTCCCAGAAATTTAGTTCAAATTTAATATTTCTGACAAGAATCTCAGCATTATTCATCAAGAATCACGTAAAATTCAAATTTTTCTTGAAACTTTGTTTCAAATTATAATTTCCTTTTTGAAGATTGCACAGCCCATTCGTTCATTTTCATAAAGTATCAAAAATAAATATTATGCAGAACTTCAGTTCCAATTCAGCTTTCTCGATAAAAATATTAATATTTTGAATCAACAATTACTGAAAATTAAATTATTTCCAAGAATATAGGTCAGGTCCAATATTTTTGGCCAAATATCTGAAAATTATTAGTCAAAGATCACTCCAAGTTCGAACTTTTCAAAAAATTCAGTTCAAACTCTCCATTTTTCGACAAAAATTTTGATATTTTTCTTAACAAATCACTCAAAATTCAATAATTCCCAGGAATTCTGTTCTGAACTCTTTCGGTCAGAAATTGACTTGAAATTAAAATTTTCTTGGGGAATATGTTTCAAATTCAAATTTATGCATCAAAACATACTCAGGCAGTCAGTTTTCAACAAAAAATTAACTAATAATTCAATTGTTAATTTTTTGATCTACAGCTGCAATGCTAGTTTCAGAAATAGAGTGGATGTTCTTGTGTAGATGTTTTTTTCCTCTGTCCATTCACAGACTGCTGGGTGTGTATCCCTGATGAGCTAACTTATTTAGTTTTGAACTTGTGTTCTTTCGATAGCTTTGTGGGCTTTCTTTTTATTTAGGCAAATCTTTTTGAATGTGTCATGTGCCGACAAATTTCGTCGAATGTCACGTGATTCACATCACAATTTTTCGGTATGTTTTTCGTTACGTTTTGTGTTACAGTAATCTGCATCAATTTTGCGTTTCGTTTTTATAATTTTTACATGCAATTTATGTGTGTACTTTTATGTTTCGTTTCTGTTTCTGTTTGTGCACTTTTATGTCCGTTTGGATTTATTATTTTCCATCGCATACGTAGACTACGGTATGTACCCGCTAGTCAAGAATTTTTGTTAGAGATAAGCTCTCGGAGCTCATCGCTGTAATTGGAGCACAACATGCACCTCTTATCAGTAAAAACTAGCAATGTTTCACAAGGTGAAACGACTAGTTTGAAATTCTCACTAGTTGACGTTCCTATGTTAAGCATGGAGAGTGAAAACTCGCCCCAATGCTTAACGTTGTGAACTGAAAAATGTCTATGTGACCATAGGCATCTTCTGCAACAATTTCCGCTGCAGAAGTTAGCTTGGGGGAGTGTTAACTCCGCCCAAGGCATACTGTAGTTCATGGAGCCCTTTAAAAGGGCATGTTTTGTCATTTTTGGTGTCTTGTCTTCGACTCTAATCGTCTTGTTGCGTTTTAGCCTGTGTTTTGCATCTGCTGCTCATCGATTATTATATTTTACATATTTCTACTGCACTCGCCGCTCATCGAATAAATTTGCATATTCTCGCCTCCGGTCTTCTTTACGTGGCCTGCTACAGTAACCCAACCATTGGAGCACACCCCCATCGCTGTTGATCAAAGAACCCCGTCACCCTCCTCAAGTAAATGCTTGATACTGCCGCCTGCCGAACCGCAGCCGCATTACCGCCTACGCCGAATCACTCCGGATTCCCGTACCCGCTCACCACCGTCCGTAGGACCCACGCTTTGACCCTAGAACCCATCGCCCAGCGCTGAGTAGGTTGAGAAGAGGATTTAGTGAGTCTTCTCAGGGGTTATTATTGTTGAGGGTATATGTGTGGGAGTCTTCCCAAAGCTAGTTTACCTTGGAAGTACCCTCAGTTGAGAAAGCCCTCAGACCCTTAAGGTCAGCGCCATTAAGGGGATTTAGGTCAACAATTGGGTCGCCTACAGTATGCCATTCTTCGAATGGTATCGTCCCTCATTCCCAGTGAATGGGGACTAGGGATTGGCACCCCTGACCCGGCCACGTTGTCCATTATTCTACAGCTGAACCCTAGGACAAGGGGGAGGTACACCATAGGTTTACCTGTGGTAGTACCAGCTTGGTCAGGTTCCCGAAACGAAGAACCATAATGGAGCCACCCGATACAGTCACAGCATGTCACTTGCAGTGTCATGGCCATATTTCCTATGGAATATGGTATGGGTTTTTCCCATCAATGTGACTGATAACCCACTTCATTTAGTGTGACATGGCTCCAATTTCTTTTAATGTGACATGGCGAGGCTGGAAAATCGACCTTTAAGCCTGACTTTACAGTCCTTAGGAATGAACCTTTTACCCTTTTGAGTGAGATACCTCTTCCAATTAGGTAAAATTTCGGCTTGAGTGGGGAAACCTCTCTCAGATCATGAGGATCAGTTTGTTACATATACTATAAGCATAATTTTTTGGGCCTCCAGCCACAAACTCTCCTATATAGGCACTATCGCCATACCCCTTGAGCTGGTTTGTCATTTCTCCTAAATAACGATCTATGGGTGGACTACATGTGTGAGACTCATCATGTACATTTGTTAAGTATAAAACAGAGTCTGTGTCCATATACAAAACACGTTCTTGCAATTTTTCAATGTAAGTGTATAATTTTAGGCCAGCTTGGGAAGCTAGGAAGGATAGAATGCCATTACTGCATTTGTGTTGGTGAGTGCTTCTAAAAATTTATCTTATTATGTGTACCTTAGGCAGGCCATAGATTCGCCAGAGAACCTCATATCAGGCACAGTTATTTTATCATCAAAAACCAGAGTGAAACATTTTTCTGGTTCTGTTAAATATTCTGTGTGACTTAAAGTATTCCTTTGCCAAAATTTACCCCAAAAACTATTCAACATTAATGTAGCTAAAATTCTCATTCCACTATTTTTCTCAATTTGATTTTTTACCAACCTGATACCCTCATGTTGTTCGTAATTTTGGTTCTTTGTATCTTTTTCTTGTTCCATCATGTTGCTAAAAAAAAAAGCATAAAAAACGTGAATTTTTCGCTCACTCCATAGCCCAACTCTATGGCCTTGTATACTTCCAAATAAACAAACAATTGAAATTATTTATAGAAAAGATGACAAGGACAACAAGGAGGACAGGACAACCACCCGACAATGACGATGATGGGATGTGGACACATTGACAGCAATGGGGGGACGAGGACACACGATGAGGGCAACAACGGGACGAGGACGCGACAATGGTGACGGCAATGCAGGGAGGATGATGCGAAGGATGATGACGACAAGATGAGCAAGAAGACGACAGCGATGGCAACAGTGGGAGGATGATGCGAGGACAGGATGATGGGACGGGGATAGCAACGTTTCTATTTTTTTTGCTGTCAATTTTTTCCGAATAAATCATTTATATAGGTTGTTTGATTCATTAATTTCAAGGAGGGCTTGATATAGTAGCAGGATCTCCCCATCTCAACCAATAAGCCTGGGTTCAAATCCCTCTGCCGTAAACTCTCGAAAATTGGAGTCTGTAACGAACAGTTCCTGACTTATACTTTGACTTGCTCTTGACAAAGCACTACAATTAATGATGATAATACAATAGAGGCGAACAATAAACTGACGATCGATTTCCTCGTCGATAAATACACAAATATGTTTCTTCACAAAACAAGCCTCACTTATACAAAAACGCCTTCATAATAATCTACCTAAAATCTAGATGAAAATCTCTATTTTTCCGGGTTTTCCTGTCCTTTATACTGGTTCTTTGATCCATGCCCTCACATCATGGGAGGTCCACCATCAGCCTGCTTAACCAATTACTGCTTTGCTTACCTGTTTCTGCTTACTGTATGCTTCTTTAGCCACCCTTTTTGCTTTAATTTACTCTTAATTTCCACGCTTACATGTTTTCAATCTACAGTATGCTCATGTTTTTAGTTTTTCATGTGTTTTTCAGTTTTCTATGCATTCCTCCTAAATCTTGTGTCTGGGTCGGGGTTTCTGTATTTTCTACATCGGCAGATGTGTTTATGCATCTGGGGGGAATTATTGTACCTACAGAACGTATATTTGCATGTGCATTATGAGGGCCAGGTGCCAATGTGCAAATAATTATGTACATCTTTAATTAGGTCAATGGGGTTCGGGATGATCAAAACAGAGTGCTTCACATAAATTTATGGGAATGTTTGGGTGTGAATTCCAGACACCCTTGAGACGATAGATTAATCATATGAATTTATAATTAATAATGTATATCACATAGTGTACATTTTACATTTACATTTATGCATTGGCATGTATGTTACATTTCCCTCCTTCTGAAGTTGAACGTCCTGGTTCAAGGGGGTCGATGGAGAGGGCTTTGGGGTCTAAAACTTGGAGGAATAGGGGGAATAGGGATTTTGTGTGAACGATTGACCTGCCAGTTTTACATGAAGGGAAAGAGCTTTGACTGATAACATTATCTTTCTCAAGTCGCTCAGCTTTTCCTTTGATGCTTTGTTTTGCTTTTGGTGGTTTCCAAAAAAGGGGTCTGTGCCTGTGTTTACAATAATAACATGTGTCAATGCTGTGGGAGACAAGTGGCCTGCGACTCACATGCATTTTCGATTCAGTGTGAATCTTTGCATAGATTCATGTCTTTCTACCCATCTAAAAATCAAGATGTTGTAAGTTTGAACTTGATAATTTCATAAACCTTCCTTACCCAGTAGTGCAAATCGTAGCCAATTTATTAGTTTTTCCATCCGCTAAAATATGCTTTTGCAACATTTCTTCTCATTTGGGAGATTTTTTAAAGTAAAGTACTATCATTTTAACTTTTTCGACAATGTAGTTAACAACTGTGGACCAGGCTGCTGAATTGAGCACAAAATTTATAGCATGTAAAGAACAATGTACATAAAATGCTTTTGGACACAATTGTCGGATTCCTGTTTGAACTCCATTAATATGCCCTAAATTTTTATAATTTATAATTACATCATCAATTATCTAAGTACAAAGCATACCAGACATGATGGATGCACCATCGAAGCACTGTGCATGCATAAAGCATAAATTTAGGCCAATTTTTGTCAAATAGGCAATAACAGCTTTTGATATTGTTTCTGCATCAGTTTTTTTCCATCTGAAGAAATCCAACAAATGATTCAATAACTTTTGACTAAAAAAGAAGATGTTTAGCACATTTATGAAAAATATAGAATTGACTTTTATGTATACATTGTAGTAATAACGAACTGATAAGGTTAGAACAGCTTTATCAGCTTGATCAGTCGCCTCATCTGCTAAAATCGAGAAGTATTTTGATTCATTGATCTCTGACACAATTTTTATCTGGAAATTCAAAAAGCAATTAGTTAGAGTTTGAACAAAATTTTACAACAGTTCAATAAGTTGATTCGTGGCAAGTGATAAAATTTCGTTTTGAATTTCTGGTGATAAGTACGATGCATTTTTCTATGAATTGTCCAGCAGCATTTTCAAATCAGGATTTTTAACAGCTTGAAACTTTAAAAATTCTCGAAAATTTCCAGAATTTTGATCTGGATCAGTTTCCCGTAAAAACCATAAATTCAGCTTTTTGGTTACTTACAAGTCATGATTTTTCTTTCTTTGGATGTCATTTAGTTTGCTGATTTGCCCAGCCACATTTTGTTGACCTGATGCAGCACGAAGAATACTTTTGTCTTGCTGTTTGCTAAATTTATGATATTCACAAGTTTCATGATGTTGCAAAATCTCATTAGCTTTCTGAAAAGTTTGTCAATCATGATAGCAATGATAGTAAAAGCACATTTTAAATTACCTTATAGTAGCAAAATGACTCTGTTACCAATCTTCCCAATTTCTTGTTGTGTCCTTCTTTTTGTTGAAACAAGACACACCACTTGCAAAAAGCCCCAGAAAGTTTTTCACTATATGCGAGCCATGGTAATTTATCCAGCCAATCATATTGGAACCTCCATTTACGATTATTTTGAGTGACACAGGGTGCTAATCAGTAAGTAAGTAAGCTTCCAAGTGCTTATCAGTAAGTTAGGAATTTGTCGGATATCATTTTGATTAACAAAATTGCCAATATCATCTAAAGACAAAAAAGATTGTGAGTTTTGAGAAATTTACAAACAAGCACGTGAAGTTACATTGATTAGTAGATATTTTTGATTCTTAGTTCAGTTGATCATTATTGCTATTACTGCTTGAAGGCACAATATCATTTCCAATGTTTGAAGGTAACACAGTAATAGATCCGCTAGATTGCAACGTTCGCTGCACCTTGTGCCTGAAATCAATTTTGAACTGACTTTTTGAAATGTAAACATCATAGCGTAATCTTACTACCCAAACAAATCAACAATATTTAACTGACGCTTAAACATAAGAATTGAATATAATCTACAAAAATGATGCAATAAAAACAATATACATATAACAAGTTCACCTTTTTGTCAAACATATCAGAATATTTTTGAACTAGTTTCACAGAGTCAGGTTTTTGCTCAAAATTCACACATTTATTATTTATGAATTTTGGCCATATACTCACAAGTTTTTTGAGTGTGGGTTTTGTTATCTGAGTGCCAAGGTATATTTCCTAAAATTTTTGAAGAGAAATTCAAAAAATCAGCTTAAAAAATGGTCAATTATTTACAAAGAATGGAGAAAAGCAAAGAGTCAGACTATGATAAGAAAAAATTAATGATGTCAGATAATGATGATAACAATATATCATATCTATAAGTAGCAAAGAAGCAATGATAAACTGAAGCAAAAAATGTCAAGTTGTCTCAAATTTGCACTGCTGAGATCTGTGTGATCAGCCGAAATGAATAATTATTGACTGCATTTCTTTTATCCTTCTTTTAAACATAAAGCACAGGAAAAATGCTGTTATTTTTATGCACTAAAATGCTCGAAAATGAATCTTTTCAAGACATCTTAAATGATTTGGGGCTCAATTTTTTATTTTAGAGTGATTTTTTAGACTTGAGCTTGACCTTGTAATTTTAATCAGCATGAAGTCAAGGATGCTTGAGCTTGATAAATTCAAGTAAAACAGAAGAAATTAGGGTGAAACACAAAAATTTCCCATAAATTTTGATATCAGAATGCTGGAAATGAATAACTTAATCATTTATTTTCTGACAAGTTTTTTTGCCATTTGGTGGAAGAGCCCAAAATTTTTAATGCATCCCAAATTTCTTTTTCCTAAAAACGCTGATTTGATGAAACAACAGTGTCTCTGTTATCAGCTAAAATGAAGGATATAATTATATAAAAATATAATTCTAGCATTTAACGAAACAGCCCAAAATACTTTTCCATTCCGAATTTTTCCACGAAAAACATCAATGTGGTGGAAAAAAACTATTTACAATCATTGAAATCGACAAAGTAAAACCAGTATTTTTTTGTGCAAAAATATGGTTTTTGGCACAAAAAATTTGGAATGACAAAAAATTTTGAGCATTTGTGCCAATTGGCACAAAATTTTTGGCTAGTCAAACAATAAATTTCCTTGATTTTTAGATGTTTCAGGGGCTGGAAATGCAAAAATTTTTCAGTGCTTTGCGCGGACTCAACCAATATAACATTTTCTATTCATATACTTGACCCGAACGCAAACGATTTCCCTTCGAACAGTGTACTTTTTGCTTTTGGCCTAAAACTTTTCCAGAGTTTTCAATATGTTTCTGGTAGAAAAAAATTTTTTGTGCCAAGGGCACAACTTTTTTTGGCCTCTTGTTCCAATTGGCACAAATGTCCATGCACAAAAAAATGCTGAGTAAAACTGTTATCGATCAACAATAAATTATATCCTACAGTAAAAAAGACGACCAACCAGAATTATCTTATGAAATGCAAACCTTGCACACAACTTCATGTTATTTTGATGGGGTCCATTGACCCCTGGGCCCACCTTGGCTACGCCTCTGGGCTTGGTCTGGTGGCAGGATCTCCCCATCTCAACCAATCGCCCTTGGTTCGAATACCTCTGCCATGATTTCTTGAAGATTGGAGACCAGTTCCTGACTTATACTTTGACTTGCTCTTGACAAAGCACTACAATTAATGATGATAATACGATAAAGGTGAACAATAAACTGACGATCGATTTCCTCGTCGATAAATACACAAATATGTTTCTTCACAAAACAAGCCTTGCTTTTACAAAAATGCTTTCATAATAATCTACCTTAAATCTCGATAAAAATCTCTCTTTTTCAGGGTTTTGCTGTCTTTTATACCAATTCTTTGATCCACACCCTCGCATTGTGGGAGGCCCGCTTCCCTCAGCTGGCCTAACCAATCACTGCTTTGTTTACCTGTTTCTGCTTACTGTATGCTTCTTTAGCCATGCCTTTTGCTTTAATCTACTCTTAATTTCCATGCTTACATGTTTTTAATCTACTGTATGCTTTGCCGCACCTATATGTTTTTAGTTTTTCATGTGTTTTTCAGTTTTCCATGCATTCCTCCTAAATCTTGTGTCTGGGTTCGGGTTTCTGTATTTTCTACATGGGCGGATGTGTTTATGTGTCTGGGGGGAATTATTCAACTACAGAATGTATATTTGCATGTGCATTATGAGGGCCAGGTGCCAATGTGCAAATAATTATGTACATCTTTAATTAGGTCAATGGGGTTCGGGATGATCAAAACAGAGTGCTTCACATAAATTTATGGGAATGTTTGGGTGTGAATTCCAGACACCCTTGAGACGATAGATTAATAATATGAATTTATAATTAATAATGTATAACACATAGTGTACATTTTACATTTACATTTATGCATTGGCATGTATGTTACATTTCCCTCCTTCCGAAGTTGAACATCCTGGTTCAAGGGGGTCGATGGAGAGGGCTTTGGGGTCTAAAACTTGGAGGAATAGGGGGAATGGGGATTTTGTGTGAACGATTGACCTGCCAGTTTTACATGAAGGGAAAGAGCTTTGACTGATAACATTAGCTTTCTCAAGTTGCTCAGCTTTTCCTTTGATGCTTTGTTTTGCTTTTGGTGGTTTCCAAAAAAGGGGTCTGTGTTTACAATAACTTGTGTCAATGCTGTGGGAGAAAAGTGGCCTGCAACTCACATGCGTTTTGGATTCAGTGTGAAGGGGCTGATATTTGGATAAGAAATCGATTAACTCAGCTTTTATCATTTCATTCTCGTCACTCTAGGTCGAATCTATTTTGCCTTTCACCCATGTGAATGTAGGAAGCCTTTTCTGTTTGTTTTGGGTGGAAAAATGAGATTGGGCAGAAGAATTTTTCTCTGGAAAGGTAAAAGAAACAGGGCGGATGCATGTATTAGGATGAGGGATTGGGGGCTTGCTGATGTCTTTTGAGACAGAACTGCTGATACCACTATTTTTACTTTGGAAAATTCCAGCTGCAAAATGAATTTTACGATTTTTTCATGGTTTGGGGGTAGGAAGAGAAGTTTTTCGCCTGGGGAATGTGTTGGGGTCTGTGGGGGGGGGGGGCCCTGCAACTGTGAAAATATTGGGCGTTCCTTTTTGTATGCTGCTTCAGATTTGGACGTCTCACTGGTTCCAGAATGTTTATGTTTTTGTGCAATTTTATTGTTTTCTGGCAGGGGGGATGTGATTTCAACATATCACTGCATTTTTGGTGATGCAATTTTCAAAGTGCTGCCTGTATCAGGAAGGGGTATGTCAAGGACGTACTGGGGGTCAACCTGCTTATGACTGGTGGGCATAACCGTATTTAAAGCATATTGAGGTCGACGCTGGACAGTGGGCAATGTGAAGTACAGGGCTGGGTCATCTATGTTTGTTTGTGGTGGGGGTAGTCTCTCTTCAATGCAATTTTGGACGTTAGGGGTCATTTGGTTGGGGCAATATCTACTCGTGTGACTTTTCTGCTTACAAAGAAAACATTCTACATTTGAGTAGCTTTTGTATATGCAATGGCTGGATCAGTGACCTGTCTGATAACAGTGAATGCATCTGCTTTTACAGTTTCGAGTCATGTGATTACTCCTAAAGCAAATTTCACATGATTTCTGAGTGCCTAGCATTACAATTTCTGGCGAAATGCCCGACTTGATTGCATTGAAAACATGTGATCTGTCTCAGATGAGTATTATCATGCTGGGGTTGAGTTTGAGCATTTCGCATTATTTGCAATCGCAACTCCATGACTTGTTGCTCTAACTTGTGCAGGATTCCCTGCTGTTCAGTGTAATTGCCTAATGAAAAAATGGGTTCCCATTCGGGGGGTATGAGGGGTTTGGGGCTAGATTTCAATCCATTCCTGAAAATTTGTTGTTCGACATAAGCTGCCTCGTCAGGCAAAATTATCTCTATGACCCTTTACTGTGAATTACTTATGCAATCACCTACGCCATCATCCTCATCAATAGTTGGCCGAATGGCTACTTTGAAGCGTGTCAAAGGCATAACAATTGTTGAACTGAACGAAAAAATATGCTGAGGTGATACTGATAAATATCTACTATTGGTGGTGCCCAATGGTGACTAAAATCACAGGGGCATGGTGAAGCAAAATTTGGACAAATTTTTTTCTGTATCCTACCACCTCCTTCCCCACCACCATCCACAGATTCAGAGTGCTGCATGCATGTGATGCCAATCCAGTAAATTCAAACAAGTATGACACCAGGAAATGCAAATGTACATTTTAGAGTTGCAGCCAGTTGGGCCTGGTAGTGGTACACACTGTTCTATTCCTCAGGGCCTTTTCCGCAAATGGGGAAAGGGGTCAAAATTTTTTCCCCATTTTCATAATATATGTTCAACAGTTTCTATCAATTGAGTTAGCTCTCACATTTTCTAATCATTAACAGTCAGTATTTTGCCGAAAATGTGATTTTTCATCAATTTTGTCTATTTTTCTCTTGATGCTTGGAATTTTTCGAACATTTGAATTTATTGAAGAAGGAAATTCCAGACATCATTCTACTCTGTGATTTCAGAACCTCCATTCACGAATATCTATTGGAGAGATTTATTTTTCAGCACCTTAGAATATATTAAAAACTCAGAAATTTTTCAGGTGCTTTGCACAGGAAAGAGGAACAAATTACACTTCATCAGCTTGATTTTAATTTATTTCTCAACATTGCGAAGGTTCCTTTTCCATCGATTTAGAAGGTGAAAATCCAAAAAGTTTTAGGGGCTCCACGCCAGATCCAGGACTAAAAAAATTAGATAATTCTAATTGGAATCACAAAAATGCTAATATCCAATAAATCCATGAGAACTCTATTGTAAAAATGGTTTATCTGCTCTGGTAGAATACAATATGCTCTTCGTCAGCTCATTTAGACTAACATAACCAGCATTTTATCAATTTTTCCCGCGATTTTGCAGGTTTCTGACTCCAAATACACAGGAATGCTTGGGGATACTCCTAAAATGCTCAAAAAAGAATCCGCAGCCACATTATGAACGTTTTTAAAAATGTAGGAAAGCTTCGCGGAATGAGGAAAAAAATTTTGTGTCTGGTTCTCGTGTGGAAAAAATCTTTGAGGAAAAAAATGGTGGATCAAAATGATTATCAGAATTCTTTGGAAAACTCAAAAACACTTAAATGAAGCGTTGATGAGCATTTTCAAGCGAAAAAACATGGATTTTAAGACTGAAACAAATTTTTTCCACATGTGGCAACAGGCGATAGCAAAACATGCAAGCACCTTCTCCTCGAAGATTTTTTCCACATGAGTATCAGACCCAAAATTTTTTTTCTCATTTTCCAAAAATTTTTCACATTTTTAAAAACGTTTATAATGTTGCTACAGATGTTTTTTTACGCATTTTAGAAGCATACCCAACCATTTTGTTGCATTTGGGGTCAGAAACCTGCAAAAATGAGGAAAAAAATTGAGGAAATTCTGATTGTTGGTCAAAATGAGCTAATGAAGAAAATATTGGTGTACACAGGACCGGGTGAAGCATGTGAATGATAGAGTTTATCCATTATTAACATTTCTGTGTTTCTGATTAAAATCATTTAATTTACACACATTCAAAACGGAAATCTCTAAGATTGATTTTTCTGATTATCTCGGGCGAGCGCATTAGCCTGTTACAAAATATGTAACCTGCGCTTCCTATTACCGTCATTAACTTGTTTACTGTAGCACATATTTTCGCTACGATATTGTGTTTGTCATTTTGAAGTAGCTGTTGATTGAGTTTTGGGAACTTTTCTTTGTTTTCTTATTTCATTTTAATCGGTTGTTCTTGCATTTTAACCTTTTTTTTCTTTTCTTGTGTTTTATTTTGCCTGACTGGTAACAAATCTTCTTCATTCATTTATTCATTCATTCATTTAGTTTTTGGTCCGTGCAGAGCGCCGGAAATTTTTTTGGATTTTCACCTTCTAAAACGCTGGAAAATGAACCTTCACAATGCTAAATAAATTAAAATCAAAGTGATGAAATGTAATTTGTACCTGATTTCGGCGTGAAGCGCCCGAAAAAACTTTCAGGTGTTCATATTTAAAAATGCTGGAAAATAAATCTCTCCAACAGATATTCATGAATAAAGGTTCTATAAGTGCAGTCTAGAATGATGTCTTCAATTTCCATCTTCAATAAACGGAAATAACTTCAGATTGCAAACGTTTAGAAAATTCCAAGCATCGAGGGAAAAATTTGGAGAATTGATGAAAAATCTCTATTTTCGGTGACATAGTCGACTGCTGACGATAAGAAAATGAAACGAGCTAACTTGATTGATACAAAGGGTTGAGCATTAATTAGTACATCAAAGTAGATATGCTAACGGCCGCGCCTGATAGAAAATAATTATTACTTATTATATCCATGCGCAGGGTTTTTTTTGAACAGGCCAGGTTGCAATGTGAAACTTGGGGAGAAATTATTCTTGCAAAGATAAATTTTTGGTTGCTCACTCTAAAATCGACAAATTTGTTTAAATTTATCGGAGAAACCATCGCAAACTAGTTTTCCAGTATTTAATTTGATCTGCGTCAGTTCTAGCCATGTGAAACTCAATTTTCTGAGTTTTGGAGAGAAAATGAAAAGATCAATATGACTAGACTAGAGTAATGTGTTCGGCGCACAGCACCGAAAATTTTTTCTGGATTTCAATATTCTGGAACGCTGGAAAATGAATCTTTTCACCTTTTATTTCCCAGACAGAAGGTTTGATTTCTCAGTGAATTTAATAAATTTTCAGCCGGACAAACTAAAATTTAAAAACTAGGCAAGCCACTAAGAATTTAGATCTTTCAACTGGCAAGAATTTCTAGCATTGTCTTCAACTCAAAAGGTTTTGATCACATGAAAGTCGAAAGAAAAATGCATCTCCGCATAGAAAACCCTAAGACCTAATCGAAAATGCAGTGAGGCGGTCTCAAGTTGCACTGTGCAACTTGGCAGAAAAATTTGATTGCATAACCCAGAATTTAGTTGCTGTGTGCAAAAACAACCCTGCCCACGTGCCAGAAAATTTTGAGATTTTGACCCTTTCAAGTCCACTAAAACACAGCTTTTCGGTCATGATTCTCCAAGAACTTTTTCTACAATGAGAACCATACTCAAAATTTTTTTCCTCATTACGAAATTTTTTTCTCAAAAAACTGGTTTCGAGAAAAAAAAACGGTGCATACAAGAAGGATCGAAATTCTGCTACAGTACATTTTCCTTCACGAAAACAGAAATTTTGGGTTCACGAGATGTCATGCTAATCATAAGCTTCTTCAGATGTTATGTTCTGATGCTACGCAACCAAACATAAAACACTTATTTTGTAAATTCTAAGTCAAACGTGAATTTATTAGGAGAGGTGAGGGCTATAGGCTACAGTATAACGCATTTTACAATTGTAACGTACATGAAGCAATCTGTCGCATTTTACAGTCATGAGGTACATGAAACAATCTACAAAAATGCTCAAACCAATGACGTGAAAAAGGAAACGCGGTAATAAACAAAACAAAATTCTTCGATAAGAAATATAAGGCCGCTTCTTGTTGGAATCTCTGTGAAATGTCGAAGAACCAATTTTAATGGGAAACCAGAGAAAATCTAAATTGCAAAACTTTATTCTCGATGTGAGGGTGTACTGCTAGAAGAAACATAAATTAGCGGGCTCAAATCTAAAAGAGAAAGGCGAATATTTATACACAACCTTGGAGAAGAGAAATTGATCAAAATATTATAGACAAGCTGTCCATTTGAACGCCTTTTTTAATGTACATGTTTCTACAAAATTCAGTCTTCCACCACCCATGTACCTGGATTACGTGATCTGGAACACCTGGAGCTGCTGTAGCACTTCCTGATTGCAAACTGTGAGTGCCAAACTTGCTTGCATCAATGTGCAGCATTTCCAAAGTATCCAGGAGCTGTAACCTGAATCTACCATATGAAAGTGGCTGTGATGATTTCAACTGCTCATGACTGTAACTTTTGGAAATGGCTCGAAACAGTAGTTGTTTGGAATTAGGCAATATTTTTGCCCTGTGGAAATAATTGAGGAGTGCTGTAAAAGGGCAAGAAAGATGAGGTACTTTAGGAATTGTTATAGTAGATCCTGTCCGGTAGACATCCGCCTTGCTTTTACTGTAAATGAGGATGATCGAAATAATACATCGCTAGCTCGCCAATTCAAGATTTCTCTAATTCGAAGAAAACCGTTGATGTCTTGAGTCCAAGAAGTTGTGAAGCAGTCTACAGCCTTTGTGCCAGGATTCCAAAAACGAGAGTTGAATCTATGAAGCTTTCTGTTGTAAAAAGTTGCAAATCTGTCAACTGTATGAGGACCCCATGAGCATCAATCCATTCAAAAACTGGGTTTGTTATTGACCAATCATCGTAGCCAACTATTATGCTAAGAGCATCTGCAAATTCATTCATACTCCTTGGTATCCAGTGTAACATTAACTCCAGGTTATATCTTTCACAGAGTTCGAAAATTTTTATAGACAGAATAACAGAATATTAATATGCTGTTTCATACTTCCTTTTTTCAAGATGAAAGGTATAGCCTGGTTATCCATAAACTACAGAACTCGACAGTTCTTTAGTTTTCTCGCAAAGCAAACAATCCCATATTCAATGGTTTTCGGTTCTTGCCAAATGGCGCCCATTTCCTTTGCTTCTCCTTGCCACTGTGTATGAGCGATCATTTTACTCACATAATTTGTTTCGTGGAAGTTTTTCTTCATTGCTTTATTCAAGATTTGAACTAGTTCGAAAAAATTTTGGTCATAATTTGAATGGTCAAAAAATTGGTTTTGAGGGGGGTAAAGATGAGAAAAAGAGTCTTTTTTCTGTTTAACATATAAAAATTTTGCTCCATATGGGTCGCTGGGAAACGAACTGTTACTGTCAGTTAGCATATCCTTCCCAGTGCATTCTATAGACGCAGACAAAAGCCCTGCAATAGACAGACCACTGACACAAAGGCCATTCACATTCTTGCAGAGGCCATTTTCTTTTCTGCCACAACAACCACTTTCAACAGGCGGAAGTAGAGGCCATGCAAAAAATGGACCATTGGCACAAAAGCCATTCAAATTGCCATCCTTACTCCAGTGGTGTCGTATTTCTTTTGTTTTCATTGAGTTGGGTTTCTCTATCTCCTCCAGAACTTAAGAGGCGTGATGGTTTTTGCAGAGTATGGATTTTGGATGAACAAAAGAGGCAGCAGATGTTTTGCTGGCATCAGAAAAAATAATGAAGATGGGAATATGATCTTTTGTTTCTCAAGTTTTTGGCTTTAGTTGAGTGAAAATCGCGACCCAAAATAACAAGTCTGTTTTCCAAAATTTTGATATGGGGAAAACATGGTCCCATAGAGGAATATGCCCCTGACTGTGAGAAACGATATGCTGAAAAAAGCTTTTTGTTCGAAGCAGAGATAACTTGCCTAGAACAAGAGACGTTGAGATAAACAAGCCAGCACAAAAGGCTAGGGATCTAATTTTGCAACTACTTTGCTTAGAAAGATTTTCTAAATTCTTTAAGATATAATGTCTTTTCTCCTCCAGTAGAGAGATTTGGAAAAGCTTAAGATTAATGTGGAAACCAAGCCAAGTAAGGGACTGAGTGACCTTCCATATAGATTTTTCCGAGTTAAAAGAAAAACTAGTGTTGAACAAGGTCTGTTTAACAAAGAAAGCATGTTTTTGTGCTACTGCTCTATCATTGGAAAAACCAATGCCATCGTCTAGGTAAAGAACGAGCTTGATTCCCTCAGACCTGAGGAATGTAACTATGGGCTTAAGCAGCTTCGTGAAAAGATAAGGAGCTGTACTGAGGCCAAAAAGCAGAACATTAAAAATGAAAGAATGTGATTTAGGGCCGAAATTCTAAGAAAAACCCAGAAAAGTACGGGATTCTTAGGAAATTTTTATGTGGTAATAGCCTCTTTTCAAGTTGAATGAAAACATGAAACCGTCTCTAGACCACAGTTGAGATGCAATTCTGTAGTCATCTAATTTGAAACTTACAGGAGTTAGGTGAGTATTTACATAATGAAGGTCTAGAATAAGGCGTTTCTTACCATTCCACTGAGTGGAAACACTGAGAGGGCTGATTACTGCAGGTTTATGACTAACGAAGGAGATGCAGTCATTTTTCAAAAGCTCTAAAATTGAATGGAGACGAAATTGGAATTTTGGAGTGAACTTTGATTGTTCTTGATATATCTGGAGGAAGGGTAGATGAGGAAGGAAATTTGTAACCTTCAGACAAGATATTGGTATGATCCTGACTAGCTTGAATAGATCCCCAGAAAGGGACGGATTTCTTGAGATTTTGAACATTGAAATATTCAAATTTCCTCGGCAAGGTTAGAAGATCTGAATCATCGGAATTTCCTGTTAGAATCCCACACAATGGAAAGATGCATAATTTGTCTACAGTAAACTTACAATCGCGATCCTGCAATGCATGTTAAATTTCTTTGCCTCGAACTGAATGCTCCAGGTTCGTTTTGGTTGGGGCAATTTGATCTCTAGTGACCAAATGATCCCCACTAGAAACAAGGCTTTGCCGTCGACCTCAAGGCTTGCTGACAGTTCGGGAGGAAGAAATATGTGGCCCCATTTGAGAAGTTTCGGTGCCAGCCAATCGGGACCATTTTTTGACTGGCTGTAGAGGAAAAGTGAAATGACAATTTCTTCGATTTAAGGGCCCGGCTTTCTGCTGATCGAATCTGACGTTCGTCTTTGTCATCCTCAGCTAACTCTTTGTGTTCATATTACAAGGTGGTCTTCGAACCACCTTTGCTGCAATCTATGATTCTAATCAATTGTTGATGGTGTAAAATCGTATCATCTATATCTTCCAGAATCTTGCGTGCCTTGGTCCCTGATGAGGACGAATCGCGATTCAAATAATATTTTAGGTCTTTCAAATCGTTCATAAGTTCCTCATTAAATTCAAACTGTTGAAGATTTCCTTGGCGTATCCACAAAATTTCCGATGCTTTTTGAGCAAAACTAGAATTTTTTGGTTTTTTGCTGATTCTTCAGACGTCAGTAGAAGAGGATTGTTTCTTCGACAAATGTTTTTTGATGCTATTGTTGATCAAAATTTTTTAACAATTACTGGCGCTATAATCATGGGACTCTGTAGAAGAAGAATGATGACGTCGATGGGGGGTGGCTGCTGGCTCATTTTGACCCATATTGTTGTCCTGTAAAGCGACGTGGTTTTGAGGAGGGTTCTCAGTCATAATTGAGATGAGCAAACCTGAGCTGGGTAGCACTTGTGAGATATGAGGAGAAATGCAGAGCCAAGGAGCAAAAACGACTATGCTGTAGCGAAGAGCACCCAAAGTGAAGTAGTAGTGAGAAACAGCTAACACTGTTTCATAAAGAACAAATGCTCAGGCAGCATCGTTTTCCTACAGTATACCCAAAATAAGTATAATTTATTATCGAATCATAAATCTCTAAGCCATTGGAAAATTGCTTAGTTTTCCATTCCATGTAGGATGCAATGTCACATCATCATCACTCCCATTTTCATCTATGCTAACAAATCTTTTGGGGAGATCTTGAAAAACAGGTTATTCTTTTTAAAAAAGTTTGCTGATACAAGGATTGTTAACTGTATTTTTTCAAAAAAGGATAAATAAGATTTGTTGCCCTGCCACCGACCAGTGTTTTTTTGTTTTCGGCAGGGTTTTTTTTTGTGCATGAACATTTGCGCCCATTGGCACAAAGGGCCTAAAAAATTTGTGCCAATAGCACAGAAAGCTTTTTCCAGCCGAAATACATACTGAAAACCTTTAAAAAGTTTTATGCATACCTGTAAGACTTCCAACCAGTTGGGGGGGGGGGGGGGGTAAGAAAAAAGTCGAAATTTTTCCCAAAAAAAGCCAAAAAACATACACTTTTTTGCAAATTTTTTAAATTTTTTCCAAACTGAGGGGGGGGGGGTTGGGTGAATTTGGGTACATGGTTGGCCAAGTTGGTGAGGGGGAGTCCCCCCCCCCCAAGTGCAGTTATGGCTTTATGCCAGAAATTTAATAAGAACATGACTAAAGATACTGACTGTTTTTTTCCACATTGGCACTATAATGTAGAAAAAAATCTAGAATGTGGAAAAAACTTTTGAGGTCTTTCCACAAATGTGGAAGAAAAATTTTGGGTTTTCGTATTGAAAAGATGCATTTTCGTGCATTTTAGGAGGTACAAATCTCAAAATTTTCCCATTATAACTTTAATAATCATTATTTATTACCAAGCTCGGGTGCGGCTTTTATCATGTCTACCTTCACTTACCATTTAATTTTTAATAAGTAATACATAATAATTATTATTAAAGTTATAACCAGCGTGAAGCACCAGAAAATTCTCAGATTATGGACTTCTAAAATGCACCAGAATGCATATTTTCTGTAATTTATCCCCAAACTTTCCTGCCCTAAATGGGGAAAGAGCCATTGCACATGTTATAATTACTACCTCATTTTCATTTGCCCAAAAATTTTCATTTGCCTCTGGCAAAAAAAGCTGCTTGTCGTACATACACATATGGGGGGAGGGGTAGGATGGAGGTAAACCCCCATACCTGTGACCCTGACCACTCCCCAGCCAAAAAAAATCGTCCATGAACTTTTTCCAAGACAGGTTTTTTGATGATTTTTGTGTATATTTTGTATGAAAAACAGGCTTTCAGAACTTTTTTTCATTTTTTGCTCACCCACCCCACCTGTTCCACTGGAAAAAATTTTGTGGACCTTTCCCCCTGAGAAATTCTTACCATGCATCTCTGCTGCTTGTTTGTATCTTTCCTATACTTTAGATCTGTCCACCAGTAGCTCAGGCGGATTTCAGCTTTTAGGACTCAATTATTAGTTGTCAAAGATCAAAGGAATTGACCCTCTGACAGATGCTTGGTGCAAAATGTTAAGTGGAAGGTTGCTATAGTCAATCTGAAACATGCTGGAACTGCAGATGCTGAAAACAGTTTGGTTTTCGTGTTTTCAAAACATCATGAAGATGTCCAGAAGGATGGAAAATGACCACACGCAATCACTAATTTTTCCTGGGTTTGAAATTATAAAAAAACATGAACTGAAAGCCTTTATCATAATGATTCTAGCTGAAAATACGAAAGCCAAGTCAAATGGGAACTGATTGACACCCTGAATACATTCAAGACCTGTTTGGCATCAGAAGTCAATCCATGGGCAAAATCGATCAGCTGTTTTGCCTCTCGAGAGCCTAAAAATTTTTCTTGACCACAAAGGACGTTTTGGGGTTTGAAATGTTCAAAGCAGGCTCCACTATACATTTTGAAATAAAAAGAGGCTGCAAAGTATTTTTCTTAACGTCACAAAGTGCTGCTGAGAATGATAGTTTTCTCAGATGCAGTGGAATTGATTGCAACTAGTTCAGAGCAAGATTACTGTGACTTCTAACAGCAAATACATGTTTACAGAGCAAATCAAAATTACAATAAGTTTTACACATGCTGACGTTTAAATTTGACTTGTCAAAAAATGCATTGGTAGGCCAGGGAATCTGACTGAAACAGTAGATCTCTCTGTACAGCAATTTTGGTTTGATTTTTGTATTTACAGAATAATTTGTACTGAGAAACCAACTGATTTCCGCCAAAATCTTGAAGTTATTTCTGAGAAAAACAACATTTTTGTCATGTTCCAGAAAAGAAACTTTGATTTTGCATTTGGCTCAAATGTTTCTTTTATTCATGTGGAATGCATAGATGGAGCAAAATTTTATCAATACTTTGACACAGGTTGGCATATCTGGGTACATCCACACAGCACTTTTGATGAGCATATTCTCGGCTTCTACATTGATCAAAACACACTATTGATCAAAACACATTTTTATGTGACTGTCAGTTTCTTGCGTTGAGAACACCCATGATACAATGCATGTTTTGCCCTTATCATCAACAATAACAAAAAGATAGCATGTGTTATAGGGATGGGTTCCATCAGGTTCCAGAAGATGAAGATAACTGCTATACCATTGAGACAAAACAGATTTGCCGAAAAATATAATTTCTATGACACCAGATATTTCATTAGTTATTACCTTGACATATGCACCAGGATCTAGATTTTTCTGTTCCTCTTAATATTCCATGACACTTAGATCATGGTATCTTCCCAGATTTCCATCTTTAATACTACATCTAATTGCATCAGACAAATCATGACCATCAGTGCTTTTTCCACATCCTTGGACATTAACAATAGAAGCAATGTCCTCTAAAACGGCTTAGCCAACTAACAACGTTGCAGTGCAACAAAATGTCCTGCTCGTGCCCTTGCAGCAATGTTAAGTCTACTGTGAACATTTTACCTTTCAAGTTGGTGAAGGAAACTAATCTAGCAAACTGGTTGCCTTTTTCATTATCGATTCCCCACCTCAATAGTTTTTTCGAGTCTTCTCAGTTCACTTTTTTCACTTCCAGGCCAACAACGTTCATGCCTTGGAAAGTGATACATTGGAGATGTTTTACCATCCTTTCCACACTTCCCATGGGAACAATTATTGGGTCGATTGCATTGGTCGGGCAGAACTTAAAAGTGGCAAAGAACCACCTCTCCAACTCCACTATCCCCATCGCCTGACAGATATTATAGTCTAAAAATCCAGGAGAAATTCAGGTTTTTTACTCTAACATGCTCTAATACTCTTTAGTATGCATTTTCAGGACCCTTTCTTACTCTGTACCTAATTTTACCTGCTAATAGCATTTAATTTTCGGGATTAAATTTTTTCCAAATTAACCTTTGTGCAAAACACCACAAAAATTTGAAACTTATGAAATTTTAGAGCAGGAACTTGATATTTAGTCTTTCTGGCCGTTGGGTGTCCCTTTATAAACAACCAAAAATAATAGGCAAAAATATGTGAAATTAGGTGTTTTTCACTCTAAACCTAACACACTTTTGCTACTCGACATGCTCAATCGATCACAACCTTGATCTATGCAGCTAATTTCTGCTAATCTCCTTCTTCGTTGCTTTGTGGGAACCAGAGAGAGTAAGAATGACAAAACATCCCCTAATCAGATCACCTAATTCCACCGAAGTCTTTTTTGGATCACCTAGGTTCAAACTTACCACCCAGTTCTACCTAATTTTTTGTGTCTTTTCTCAACTCGCAGTTGGTAGCTCGTCTGAGAAAGGGCACAGAAATAGCCTTGCAAAACACCCCTGAGGTGTAACCTCCACTCATCACTATACAATACTATTTACAAATTGAATAAAAAATTTATCTTACCATCCACCAAAAAATAATGGTTGTCTTGCCAAGGGTGCGGCATCCTGAACTGGATCTCATCCGTCCCATTGTACATACATGTACATTCCTTTCCCCTACCCATTCCCAAAGTTTTTGGGTCTGTATGCTTTCACCAAATACTTTTTGAAATTTAAAACCAAATTTGTAGCTGTGAAAAGTAAACAGATGTATAAAATACTTACAATCTATTCTCTTGCAGCTACAAATTAGCTTACAGGGGGATCCTTCTTCAGAAATATACTCTAGAAAAAAATTTGAAACTTGAGAGCAGGCATAGGACAATACTTTCGAAATGATTTGAATGATTTTAAGTTGTTAACCAAGAATGTGTAGCATGAAAAACTTTATGGAAAACAGGTCATTCACTTTAAAAGCTTCCCCCCCCTAACTAATTTGTTGGATCAAAAATATTATGCATACAAAAAATTCATAAATAATCAATGGATGAGAAAAAAATGGAAAAAAATGTGTTTGCCGTACTTTTTTTCAATCCAAAAGCATATTTGTATGCAAAATTGTGCATTTAGTTTGTTGATTTTTGTATGGAAAAAAGGCTCACTACTTTTCACTAACTTTTTGCCAGGCTCACTACTTTTCAGGAAACCTCTGTGAGAAATAACAAGCATAACATTCCCATAGTTATAAATTTAACCTGTTAAATGGCATAACGTGATTTTCTGAGGTAAGATCAAAACATGGATAAAATGAAGTTTCACCATGAAGAAACACAGAGAAAACATTTGAGTTTGTGGGTAGGAACGTACTTTGTTGTGCACCATGAATTTTGTAAATTTGCCAATGGAAATAAAGTCAACAATTTTTTGGTTTTTGTGGTGCGGAAATATGCTTAAAGTGTGAAATTATTTGCAAAGATTGGCTTAAGCATCTTCTGAATGGGCCCATTTGGCCAGGCATAACTGCCAGGTTGAATATTGCTGTTGACAACAATATTTGAGATGAGGACCAATTTCAGTGAGATTTTGACAAAATATTTCATTGATTTTTTATTTGCTTTTTCCTCTATGTACTTAGAATACTTTCCAAACGTTCTGATTACAACAGAAGTGTAATCCCCGAGCCAGGGGTTTGTCCATGGACAACTGAACTCTTCAGGGACATCACTTTGTATTTTCTGATCTGCCTTTCAAACATTGCCTTGGATACATTAGAACGGATTATTCGACAATTGCAGGCAACATCATTGGCAATCTATGGCCATCAGTGCCCCTGCATCATCATTTACAGAATTTTACAATTTGCTCTACAATCAGAGTGTTTGAGAGTGGATCTGGATTTTCACAACTTCAATCTTTTGTATGGGCTACCATGTTTGCGGGTCCTTGATGTGCCATTTATTATTTTTCCAACCAGATATCCATGTTTTTTTAAAACATTAATTTTTCACAAATCGACAATTTTTAATGTGGGTACCATAATTCTCATGCTACATTCATAATGTGGTCACAAAAAAATTAAAATGGCAGTTCATAAAAAATGTGATCTAATCTGTTTACAGATCGCATCTTCTATACTGTATTGGGGCGTCATGTTCAAAATTTAAGATGCAGTTCCATCGAATTTTATGGAAATATGTTCGATGTACTTATCCTAATGTGGGGTCAGGCCTTAACCCCATGTGAAACATTGCTGACACTCTATATAACCCGAGAGTGCACCCATGGGCAGATCCAGTTGACCCCAACAATACATGTTTACGATCGTTTTAATGCCACATGCATTTTGTACTTCAACAATTTGTGAGTGCTTATGCAAGATAACTGCCGCTTAAACAAAAAACATACAAATTGAGGTAAATAAAGAAACAAAAAATTGATAATGATTCACAGCCATGTTTTACTTTTAGATAAGCTCATACAGAAGAAAAAGCTGCAAAAAAGTCCAACAACTTCCTAGATTTTTTTGCAGTATATGACATGAGGGGCTTTAATACTTTTAATCTATTTTTCCCCCCCTTTAGAGTTGGTAGACATTTATTCCAACTTGGTAGAAGAACAAATAAATTAGCATGTGATTTCAATCTGTAATATAATAACCCCACAAGAAAAGTTAAGAAATGTTAAGGTATGTTAATGTTAGGAAAGAAAAAAAATAATCCACAATTTCGTAAGTCACTTGTGTGCAAAGATCTTATCAAACTTTTACAGAGCCAGGAATAATTTGAAAACATTGTAGTAGTGTACTGCATTGTGGCCACATTGAACTTAGCCAGCTAACTAAAATGATGATCTTTAACACAGGCTGATCCAAATCTGCTCCTAAGGGGGAGGACAGTTAACTACTCAGATTCCATAAAATGACAGAATGCGAATCGAAAACCAGTAATTTTTCGAGACAATTCTTACCATTAGCATATTTACTGTTTTCTCTTAATTCTGATTTGTTCAACTTCCATAAAATGACAGAATGCGAATCGAAAACCAGTAATTTTTCGAGACAATTCTTACCATTAGCATATTTACTGTTTTCTTTTAATTCTGATCTGTTCAACTTCAGAGCAATGTTTTCAGAGCAAGTTTTCCTAATCAGATGTCCATCAAATCCCACAGATTAAATGAATTCAACCAAGAATGAACAACATTAGGACATACACATGCTGAATATGGAACAAGTTAGATGAGCTGAATAAAAACTGGGAATATCCCATTGGTAAATGTGGAAAAGCTCCTCTTTATGCCTTTGACTCATTGAATGTTGATCTCGAAGTGTATATTCTGGTAGCTTCATTATTATGCCTGACCTAATTTTCAGATTGACAACCAAAATGGACCTTCCTACTAATCATGACATTACCAAATTGGACTAATATTGCTGGTGCCTCAAAGGGATGATGATCAAAGATTTCCCAGACTGCACAACAAGTGTGAAACTTCACATGTTAACGAATCATGTGCCAGAATTTGCCATATGTCATCGATTTTGTGGCATGTTCTCTACGCTAAAACATTGAGAGCTTGTATGTAGAAATGAACCGCATATACCATTTTCTGTTGTGAGACATGTAAACATAAATATGCCTCTTATTTTTCTGCATCGTCATCTTCTGGCAACAGGCAGAGACACTCAATGTTTTATGTCTACAAAGTTGAATTTGAAAAAAACAAGTGAAGAAAAAGGGTGAAGCAGAACTGCCCACTGACCAATGATGTGATGAGACCCAGTTCAGCAATGGCGATTTTGAACTACAGTTTTGAATGAGTTCTGCATCTAACCTCATTGTTTGGTATGCTGTTTTTGCTAAGAAATTTCAAAAAATCAAAAACTCTAAAAAAATATTGCCTTTGTGTAGATTTCTTGCTGTTTGACATGCCATACTTGTAACGAGGTTATTCACATTTATTTTGCTCATTAAATCTCATTTTATTTTGCTTATAATTTTTGATGATTTCATCCATGTCTTTTTTGATGCAAAAATATCATTTCACATTTCAGTCATCTTTGTGCAATGTGTTGTTATTGCTATTTAATAAGGCTTTAAATCTGGTGTGACTTGAGTCCCACATTTACTGCCTGCATCCCTGAGGCACAGCTGAATTTGCAGATAATAGTTCTTTATGTTGTCAAGGAGTGTAAAAATTTGTATAATTTTTTGTGTAAGTTCTCGTGAAAATATACATTCTATTTATTCCTTATTTTCTTGTCACATGTACCATATTAAGAATCCATTGGTGTTCTCTATTGTTTTCGAGAGTCTGGGTTCCTAGTTGGAAACCAGACTATTTTTAGGTACTTTGTTTTTGTCACACATTTTCGCACTCATAATTTACTCAGCAGGAAACGGAAAGGTTGGCACATTCTAAAACAAAATACACTGTTCCTCAAAATACAAAAACGGGTTCATATGTTTTGAACCCTCCAACAATTTGGAAACTAATTACGCACAGCAGGGATCCCGAAACCACGCCCCAAGAACATGGATGTGGACTCCGAAATTGAAGAAGAGCCAGTCTTTAGTTTTTTGGTACTTTAGGTGACTACGCTCGCTGCTTTGGTTGGGTTTTCTTTACGTGACTTTGCTCACTCGTTTTTTACAGTCCGTTGGACTTTGAAACGATTTACATTTTGGTTGGAGGCTATTGCATTGCCTATACTTTATGCGACTCAGGCTTTGTCACCAGCCGTTTCCCTGCTTCTGAATTGTCATCCAGTACATGGAGAACGACCGTTTATTTTCAAGTAATTTGTGTCAATCATTTACGCCCAATGGCTATGCCCTATCTTCCTGCCTCTTTGTCACCAGTTTGTAGTTTTTGCCTTATCCACCTTATTTACTGTAAGTAATCTAATAAAAACCAAAAACCCCAGTTTTAGTCGGTTGCTAGCTAAATCTTCAGTAATTCATGAAAACTGAAGAAAGGTCGTAACATGAATCTTGGTGACCTAATAACAGGGGGTAAATTTAGAAAAACAACAAACTTTTTCGAATCTTGGCAGGGACATATTTGATTGTCCCCCTCTTTCTCAAAAAAAAAACATATTTTTGTCATTTTTTGATTTCCTGATAATCAGCATGGAAAAATCAATTCGATTTCTTCCCTTGCAAAAACCAAACAACTTTCCGATTCACATAAACCTTTTCTTTTTCTGGTATCATAACTGGGTATTCTTGCACACCAAATCTGGAAAATAAACGTGCTAAAACCCTAAGTGAAACATTTTTGCATATTGAACAAGAAGCTAAAAATCAAATTACTGGAAAAATGCCTTTTCAATATCCAGACCCACTTGGTCATGTTGTTCAGGATGTGTTAGCTGCGGTCTTGGATCAGAGGCTTCAAAATATTGAAGCCCAAATGAACAGAAAAGCAGCTCTTACAGAATCAACCATGAATGAAATTCGAGTAAATGACTTGTGTGGTGACATGCTTTCTGTCAAAATTCACGATTTTCCGTTCTTTTCTGGGCTGCCTCATGAAAACTTTACTCAGTGGGCCAAAAAACTCGAAAAACAGATGATTTCGAAAGGGATAAAAAACGAAGATGCTCAATTGGAAAGAAATTTTTTGGAGTTTCACCTTAAAGGTGATGTCCCCTGGAAATTTGAAAATATTTCAAGCTCTGAAGAGCCACCCACTGACTATGAACAATATGAAGTTGCTTTGGAAAGGGCATTCCCCAATCAATGGGACGCCCTGTTTCACAGACAAAGTTTAAAAGATCATAAGCAAAAAAGAAGAGAAACAGTAACTGCGTATTTCATTGAACTTGAAAGGGTGGGAAGGCTTGCCTACCCTACTCTTGAAACAAATGCAAGAAACACGGTTCTTGAAATAATTTTTTTAGTTGGGCTTCAGGCAGACGTCCCAAAAGCCCTAAAATTTAAGCGTTCCACTAAACTGAATCACTTAATTGAAGAAGCAACTTTTGTGGAACATGAAATTTTGCGGGATGAGGCCAACGTGGTCTTTTCCCCTTCAGCTTCGGCAAAAACGTTGGGTTGCAAGAGTCTGTTCTTGCTTCGCAACCCTCAGGAAGTAATACTGGCAAACAAATCAATGAAATAAATGAAAAATTGAATAAATTATGCATACAGATGCAGCAAAACCCACAACAAAAACAACATGCAAATAGAAAATCCATCATGTGTCATACGTGTGGCAAGGCTGGTCATTTTGCCCATGAGTGCAGGTCAAGACTGCAATGCGAAATTCGTGGGCGAAAACACCCCCCCCCCTTAAAAAATCACTGCAAATCAAAATGCTTTTACTGTAATAAAATGGGACAGAAGAGCAGATTTTGTGGGCAGTTGAGAGATGCCAAATGCAACACATGTAAAGGAAAAGGGCACATGAGCAACAGTTGTCCCCGAAAATCAAGAAACGCCCAAAATAACATTCAAGGGTGTCCGAATGGGTACCCTCTTGATGGTGATGACCCTGATTTAGTTGCAGAAGTCAATAATTCATCGCAACATTGCTTTTTTGCAGGGTCTTTATTATCAATAATGTTTGATGACGGGTGTGAATCGCTTGACTATGATGATTCATCAACCCCAACACCCAATGTAGGCCTGGGCTGCCCGGCAAGTCAATCACCCAACAGCCGCCCACCCACTACACCAGGCTCATCGTGTTTTGACGAGGAAACCGAAATAATACCAGTGGGCGAAAAAGAAAACTGCCCCCCATGATTAGAAATGCCACAAGTTGACCGCATCAGGCCAGACGAAAAACCAAACATGTTCCCACCACCGGAGTAATATCGAGTTCCAGAAATTAGAAGACAATTTAAGGTTCCATTATTGGAACCTGGCTCTTTGGAGCCAAACATGGCCACATTGCGAGAGGAAGCTCCCCAAATGCCTATTTGGAGACAGTTAGGTAAAATTGATCGCAACAAAAGAAACTCACATGCACATACAATAAAACAAAAACTTTTTCAGGGTGTAGCGGGAATGACCATAACTGCCCTTGTAGCCAATGCAAAAGCAAACACATGCAGGCCTGCAAGAACCGACGAAAGGCCGCCAAGGCCAGGAAGGCACAATAAAATAAAGAAATTCGTGCAAGGATTTTTTTAAATTCATGCATACTATTGCTTGTATTTTTGTGCACCATGGTGGGCAGACAAATAAAAACCTTTCAACTTTGTGGAACTTCAACCAGTGGGCATGCCATAGAAATCCCAAAAACTGTTGCATGTGTTAGGCCACCTTCGAGTGAAAATCCAACCCTTATCACGGGACTGGTCTTTACACCTTTGGCCAAACCCAAACATACCACAGGAATCAAGTGTACCCTTTGAATGCGAAAAATCTGCACACAGGTTGGGTTTTTCGGCTCAAAAAGTATAAGTTTTGACCAAATTGCCATAAAAATTTTGACCCCTTTTGAATGCAAAATGGCAATGGAAACGAAAACCTTCCAGGGTCAGTCTGTAAATGAAACTCTCTCAAGCATTTGGTCAACAAACAATAAACTTGACCTACAGTATAAGTGGTGCTGTTTCGATAACTGTCAGACGGTAGAAAATTTGATTGAGACAAGTCGCCTCTTGGGATGGCAACAGTCTTATCAGCACCCTTGGAGACTTAATCGGTTGTAAAGCAAACGCTGGCCATTGCATAATGGCTGATGGTGTAGTAGTGTGGGATGAAACCCCTTTAGAAAAAAATTGTCTATTGCAACTCAAAAACTCGTACAGAATCAAAATAAGTTGGTCCCACATGGTCATTGACGATATTGACTTTACACTGAACAGGGCATTGTGGTTCAGTTTGACCCATCAAATCTTACCGAACCTGAATCCAGTAAACAAATAAGCACTCTTTCTACATATGATAATGTGGAGTTTGACCCCATAAATTTAAAACTCAATTTTCTTGACGAAAAAATATGTGATTTTGAACTGCAATGCTGCCAAGCCCAGCGCTATCTGGACTTGATCTGGCAGTTGTTGCACCTGGACACAACCCTTGGAGCCAGAGCTTCTCTCCAACAAACTGACATCACAGCAGAATTTACAGGAGAGGTTATAACCCTATGGCCCTGTCATCAGATAAATGCATCTGTGGTGTATAAAAATCACAAAATTAATAGGCCTTGCTTCAAAAATCTTCCAGTGGTGGGCAATAACAAACTCATGTTTGTGACCCGGGTGGCATTGACCTCATGGAAGAAAGTCAGAAGGTCGACTGCAACCATATGCATGTGCCCCTATTCGAAATTAATAACACTTAATCCAGTAAAACTGGCAAAACCCATGTTAGCAAGCTCCCACTTGAAATGATTTGGAATGGCAACTTCACAGCATTCCATTTCAATGCACCACCACTTTTTCACAATGAGCTGGTGGTGGTGTCAACCAGTTTGACACCTTTTCGAAACAGTACATGTACAAAACACATAATCTGGAACAAGTCATGGACAGACTAATCAATTAAACGTCAGAAAAGTCCCTTTACTCCAGCTCCATGTATGAAGTTCTTTCAGGGAGCAGCCAAGCTCTTGGTCACACACTTTCAGGGGCCAATCAAGCCCTAGAACATGTAATTGTCGGCACTCAACAAAGTATGACACAGGGTTTAAACAATTTTCTCAAAGGACCCCTTCAAATGTTGATTAATTTGGTGGTCATAGTTGCAACTATAGTTGGAATCCTCTATGTGTGCTTCTGGTTAAAGGGATGCTTAAACTTTACGAAATAAACAAGCAACATCAGGTATGAGCTACCAACAATACCTCAAAATCGATCACAAACGCAACCCCTACTACCCAGTTTGGGTCAAGCACTCTTAGAACTGGCAAATATGCGAAGTTCCCATACTAGCTATAGATATATTGCAGTACCAGATCACCGAGCTCCTTCAGCCCCAAAGTTGGAATATATAAACAGCGTGAAATTACATGATCAAAGAACCCCTCACATAAACGTCATTGTAAATAAGCAGGTTCTAGCTAATGCTATGGTTGATTGTGGAGCTGCTCACACCATAATCGACAAGAAAATCACAGATAAGGTTGAAGATATTGAAATTAACCCAACAACCATTGTGCCCATAGCAGCCAATAATTTAGGTGTGGAACTTGATGGTTCGGCTTTCATAACTGTTCAAGCAGGCACAGAAAGTCAAACCCTGTTATCCTACATACAAAAAAATTGCGCTGCTGACCTACTTTTGGGTTCAAACTTTTTGTTTCGGTTTAGAGAATGGTCAATAAACAACGAAAAAAGTTTTGTGTGACTTGGAAACAGGGCCATCTTATGCACTGGCGTACAGTATCATTCCTTACGTAGACGTGGTGGTATTCATTTGGAACAAAATGTCATTTTGCCGCCCTCTTTGGTTACTTAATTGTCTGTTCCCGTTTCCTACATGTATAACGGCGTGCCTGTGATTCAGTTTGAACCCAGCAACACCCTAGTTCAAAAAGCAGGAGTTGGTTTTGCAGCTTCAGTTTAGCCGAATATTGAGGGCAGAATTCGAATTTCGGTTATGAATCCCCTAACGGACGAAATAAAGCTTTTTCAAAATATTAGTGTGGGCAGCATAAAAAATTTCGTTTCGAAAACAGAAAAAATTCACAGCATACAACATGAAAAAGCAAAAACCGAAAACATAAATGAAAAGCCAGATTTCAAGAAATGGTTGGTTGATAATATCAATTTGACCAATACAGACCTCAATGAAAAAGAAAAAAAAATGATTGTAGAAATTTTAGCCCAATATCCCAACCTGTATGCTACGAAAAAATTTGGCGTGGGTCGTACTTCCTTAGTTGAACACACAATTGATACACAGGGCAATACAATAGTGAAACGACCCCTTTTTCGTACTGCCCCCAAAGAAAAAGAAATAATTCAAGAAGAAATCAACAAATTTAAGCAAAGTGGGATCATCAGCGAAAGCCAATCCCCTTGGTGTACTAATACGATTTTGGTGTGAAAAAAAGATGATGGTTACAGTCTTTGCATCGATTTCCATGGGTTGAACAATGTGACTAAAAAGGACACATACCCCTTACCTCGCATCGACGACATTTTTGATGCCTTATGGGGTATGTGTTACTTCACAACCCTAGATCAGGCCAACACATATTACACCATCCCCATTGCAGTAGGCGATTGGGAAAAGACCGCATTCAATTGTCCTTTGGGCCAATAGCATTTCAATTATTTGCCCTTCGGCCTATGCAACGCACCCGCTAGTTTCCAAAGCCTGATGGACGTTCTTCTGTTGGGTTTACAATGGCAGACATGCCTTGTTTACCTAGACGACATTCCTATTTTTGCAAAAACTCACAAAGAAATGCTTACACGCCTAAATGACATTTTGGGCCGCCTGGACAAAGCTGGCCTTAAACTAAGGCTTGGAAAATGAAAATTCTCACAGAGTCATCTGTCCAATATTTGGGACACCTCATAAATGAAACCGAAATATTGCCTGATCCGCAAAAAGTTAAAGCAATTCTAGGAATTCCGGCTCCAAAAACGGTCAAAGAAGTGAAGTCATTCCTAGAGCTACCATCTTATTATCGGAGCTTCATTCTGAACTGTTCACAAGTTGCTAGCCCTTTGACAAAACTTCTCAAAAAAGATGCTATTTTCGAATGGGGCCCAGATCAACAAAACGCATTCAAAACTTTGAAAGCACAACTCACATCGGCACCCGTCTTGCATCCTCCAAATTTTTCAAAACCATTCATACTCCAAATGGATGCTTCCCTTTTAGGCGTGGGAGCCGTCCTTAGTCAATATGGGGATGATTCCTTGGAACATCCCATTGCTTTCGCTAGCAGAGGATTGAAACCTGCTGAAGAAAACTATCCAATAACTGAACTAGAAACTCTTGCAGTCCTCGAATTTGTAAATTATTCTCGACCCTTTCTTTTTCAGCAGGAGGTATTCATACTGACCACACTGCGGTTAATGCCGTTCTCATGAAAGAGAACCCCAATTCACGAATAGTTCGGTGGGGACTTGCATTGGCAAGTTTCAAATTGAATATCCAGCCCAAAAGGGGCTCGGCCAATAGAAATTCAGATGCAGTTTCCAGGTTCCCATTAATAGATGCGGAACCGGCCTTTGATATAGAAAACTTGGAAACTAAACCAGAATTAAATACGCTAAACATCGAACCTGAAAACAGAATCCTTGCCCTTGGATATGGGCCTGTGGATGAAATTGACGAAAATCAGGAAATAATCAAAAACTTAGTGGAACTTCAACTTTCTGACCCTGACACAGGACAAATCATCAACGAAATTAATTAGGGTCCATATGCGAAAATGAATGACCTTTACATCATCAAAAATAATCTTTAATACGGGAAATTCGAAAACAAATATAAAATCTACGTTCCAAAATCATTCCCCACAGAAATTCGAAATTCGCATCATGATAGCAAATTTGCAGGCCATTTCTCCTCCCAGAACACTTATGAAAATGTGTGACAATGATACTTTCGGCTTCAAATGCATAAATTTGTGGAAGAATATTGCCAAACTTGTCACAAGTGCCAATTCAACAAGCCCACTAGACATGCGATCAAAGCCGATTTGGTTCCAGTTCAGGCTTCACAACCATTTGAATGAGTGAGATTGGACTGCATGGGTCTTCTCCCCATTTCCAGCAATGGAAACCGTTTTGTTGTAGTTTTTATCGACTACTTTACTAAATATGTGGAAGCCTTTGCTACCCCTAGCATAATGTCACAAACAATCGCTTCTCTGTTTGTTGAAAAAATTGTTTGTCATCATGGAGCCCCAAGAATCATTTATTGTGACAGGGCTTTGGATTTCACATCACAACTTTTTACAAATATCACAAGTTATGCAACACAGAAAAAGTACACACTACTCCCTGTCATCCGATGGGTAATGGGGAAGTAGAAAGGTGCAATCAAACCCTTGTTACCGGTATTCGTATGTAGGTGAATGAAAATCATCCAGATTGGGATGATTATCTTCCCTTCACGGTATTTTCTACAAATGTTCATATAAACAAAAGTACGGGTTATTCACCTTTTCAACTCGATGTATGGGCCACAACCCTTGCTGCCATCTGATGCAGCCTTCAGTTTCCAAAAGTCATGCTATATGGTTGATCTCAGCGGATATGCTAACCAAATAAAAAATCACTTGTCAAAAGTATTTGAAAACGTACAGGCCACGTTGGTTTGACAGAATCAGTACTCAGAACAATACAACAAAAAATCACACAATGTAAAATATAAAACCAGAGATTTAGCCCTTCCGAAAGCTAGACTCATTTGTCAAAATCAGAGTCCTAAGCTTGTTTTGCAGCAGCACCGACCATACAAAATCGTCAAAGTTGCATATCCAAATGTCGAAATCGAGCAGCCGGATACACGGAAAGTCAACAAATTGCAGCTTAAAGACACTGTGCGGTTCCATCCCCCCATCTCTGCTGTCCATTGTCCCCCATCATCTACCCGGCCCAGCAAAGTAAAATGTGTCAGGCATCATCAACACTCAGTCAGCTCGATTTGGTGTCATTGCTATAGTCATCACAGCATCAAAACCACAAGAGAAAGTTGCAACCGAGGGCGTTCACCTTTGTTAGGAGGGGAATGTTAAGGAGTGTAAAAATTTGTATAATTTTTCGTGTAAGTTCTCATAAAAATATAAATTCTATTTATTCCTTATTTTCTCGTCACTTGTACCATATTAGAAATCCATTAGTGTTCTCTATTGTTTTTGAGAGTCTGGGTTCCTAGTTGGAAACCAGACTATTTTTCAAGTACTTTGTTTTTGTCACACATTTTTGCACTCGTAATTTACTCAGCAGGAAATGGAAAGGTTGGCACATTATAAAACAAAAAACACTTTTCCTCAAAATACAAAAATGGGTTCATATGTTTTGAACCATTGGACAATTTGGAAACTATTTACACACAGGGGGGCTCCCAGAACCACGCCCCAAGAACATGGATGTCGACTTGGAAATTGAAGAAGAGGCAGTCATTAGTTTTTTCGTACTTGCCTTATTTGATGTGTAAAATGAAAAATTTTAGGGAAAACGGGTCATTAGTTTTAAAAGCTTTCCCCCCTGTTTCGTTAAAACACCATCCTATACATCAAAAATATTAAAACAGATGTTAACCATTGCAAAACACATATAGAATAAATATTTATTGGGTACAAAAAATAAATACATGCAAATCAGCAGATTTTGCCGCTAGGAAACTACATCAGGTGCCACTCCATTCTCCGCTAATTGCCAAGGTACAGTAAAACCATACAATCGATTTTTTGTGTAGTTCTGCCATCTTGTAGTCTCGTAGCAAAAAATTTTCAACCTACTTGCTGAAACCTTTTGTTGTAGCAAAAGATTATTTTAATGTGCTATTGTGATCACCTTATCTTCCAATCTCAAAACATCAGTGATAATGAAGGGCCCTTGCCAAGTTAAGCACAGTTTCTTGTACTTATCAACTTTAAGAAGAACCCAAACATTTTCTTTAAAAACTGAAGTTTTAAGTTTTTTGTCTAAATATCTTTTGCTAGCTTCCACTGCTTTCTGGATATTTTCGGCAATAATACTATAAAGTCTGGCTAAGTGGTCAGTTAGAATGAATTTGTATGCCTCATAATTCATGGGCGTTTCTTTATTGAGAGATTTCATTAAATTCATCCCAAACTTTGCTTCATTGCTCTGTAACAACGCAAATGGTGAAGCCTTCGTCACAGCATATGGGGTTGCATTATAAGCAAAGACCACTGATTTGAGATATCTCGGACAGCTATTAGGTTCTCCAACAGCTACTTTTCTCAACTGTTTTATTTAAGTTGGGTTGAACCTCTCTACCATACTATCACCTTGAGGATGGTAAGCAGTAGTGAAGATCTTCTTACGCTCCAATAAATCACAGACTGATTTCATTAAATCAACAAGATCCATTATCACTAAGGAGTTTTGTCAATGTTCCATGTCTAAATATTATGGCTTCTAAGAATGCATTCACAACTGAATTTGCTGATTGATCAGGGATCATTTTCAACCCACTTTCTGAAATAGTCCTGAAAAACAATAACATAAGGCATTCTTTCTCCCATTGGCGAAATTCCTACTATATCCACAGATACAATGTCAAATGGACCTTGTAGCGCAATGGGTATCAACGGAGGAGTGGATTGCTTTCCCGCAGTTGCCATTTGGCAAACAATGCAGTATTTTATCCGTTCCCTGATATCTTTTTCCATGCTAGGCCACCAATAATGCCTTTTCATGACACTTAGAGTTCTTTTGAAACCCTGATGTGTCATTATTACAGAACCATGATACTCATGTAGCACAGAGTCCCTGAGGTTTGCCGGTACAACCAATTGGTCTTTGCTTTCTGCCTCAGTTTCCCTGTACAACACATCATTTTCTCTGTAGAACCCACTGTGGTACTTTATGGCGCTGTTTGCACCTAATCTATCCCAGATTGGCTTTAAGCTTTCATCTGCTTTTTCCAGTTTGCTCATCAAGTCATCGGGGATCACGCCAATAGATATCTCTTTATCACCTGATGTTCCCAGTTTACCATACTCTCCTTCCTTTCCAGGGTACAACCACAGCACATTGTCTTGTTCCTTAGGTATCGCGGATTTATCAATTTCCTGATTTTTTTTCTGCACCTTTTCCAAAACATGAGCTTTGCTTGGGGTTACCACTGCCTCCACCCCTCTAGAATGCTCTCTTTCATCCTCAGGACTAATTCGAGCATCCTCTCCTCTCTCTTCATCCTTGTGGGATTTATTCTCCTGGGAGATGTTGTTCCTCTCAGCCACCAAGGAAATTTGTTGTTCTTGTTCTTCTTGCATTCATTTGACATCGGAGGAAACAACCTCCGATTTGAACATACTCTCCCACTTTGGTGGTGATTTCACCACATCCTCTGGCTTATCCTTTCTAGATAGAAAGTCAGCCATAGCATTCTGTCTACCTGGCACATATTCTAACTTGTGGTTGTATTGATTAATGATTGCATAATTTCAATTTGTCATTTGTTGTGGTATTGACTTTCATTGATGACAGTGGTCTGCGATCATTCTAAATCAATACTTTCTGCCCCAATGAATAGTGCCAATAGATTTGGAGGCCATAGATAATCATGAGGCACTCAATTTGGGTAGCACACCACTTTTTCCCGTCCTCCTTTAGCACTCCACTATTATATACTATGACCCAATGATCATCTCCAGACTCCTGATATAAAACAGCCCTAATGCTGTTCCACTGGCATTGGTTTGCAAAATGAATTGGGCTGAGCCATCCATTACTGGGTACCTAAGAAATGGAACTGATACCAGTGGTTCTTTCAAAGCATTAAATGCTTTGTGATGATCCTCTGTGACAAGCCGTTTATTCCTTTCCTTGACCTTCAGCTTATACACAGACTCTGCGTGCTTTGCCAAATTTGGTATGAATTTTTTACACCATTAGAGCACTGCAAGAAACCATCGAATATGCTTGATGGAGTCTGGAAATTCAAACTCTTCTATAGCTTGCACTTTTTTTGGATTGGGCGGAATTCCATTAGAATCCAAAATATGACCAAGAAAATGAACCTTCTTTAGTAGGAATTCACATTTTTCCAGTTGAAGTGAAAGCTGGGCTCATTTCAGTGAATCAAGGACCAATTTGAAATTTTCTATGTGTTCCTCGAACATCTTCGAGAACACTATGATATCATCTATGTATACAAGACATATCTTCCACACATGAGGATGTAGGATTCTCTCCATCATTCTCAGGAACTCGGCTGGTGCGCTTTTCAGTCCAAACCTTGAACTGAAACAACCCTTCTTGGCACAAGAAAGCAGTCTTTTCTTTACTACCCTCTTCCATTGGCACTTGCCAATAACTGGACTTGAGGTCAAACGTAGTATAAAATTTTGCTCTCCCAAGGCAGTCCAGATAATCATCCCTTCTGGGTATTGGATATCCATCATCCTTCATCACCTTGTTGAATCCTCTAAAATCCACAACTGGCCTGAGCAACCCATCTTTCTTCCCTACTAGGAATAATGGCGTCACACAAGGCCACCTGGATAGCTCTATGACTCCCTTATCCAGCATTTCCTGGACATCTGATATATGGTTGTCGTTCAATGGCAGCTCTGTAGTAATGTTTCGCCACAGGACTAGCATCACCTGAGTCAATTTTACAAATTAGATGAGGAGTAGTTGTCAGAGGATCATTAGGTAGGCAAAATACGTCCTGGTTATTCATGAGTTGCCATAACACCATCTCTTTCTATTCTTCTGACAAAGTAGCTGTAGAGGTCATTTTACACAATGCTTTGAGAAAAACAACTCCATCGAGTTTTGATTCCTTGGCATCTAAAATACCCTGTATTTTCTGCACAATTTCCAACTTGTAAAATTGATACACTTGACTCTCCCCTAAATACAGAGTTACAGTAGACAAGAACTTGATTAGGTTCTATCAGGCAACGGGAACCTGTTTTATTGGAGACCATCAATATAAAGCCTTCACTTGAACCATCGACTATAGTATCATCTACTCTGAATCTCCATTCTGAATAATCTCCTTCTATGATGATTCCGTTTATCATATTTGCCGAGGATTTGTTCCACAATTTAGCTTTCACTAGTTGGTCTGTTCCATGTGAGATGTAAATTCTATTACATGACACCACAGGGACTAGATCTTCCAGCTGCTGGATTGCTGAACCTTGATCTTCTTAAATAGGTTTTTCTTCCATTGATTCTGCTATTATCTGATTATGCGTCCCAACTATTGGAATCACTTCCTTATCAGATGTTAACAAATCAATACTTTTTTACACCCATCATCCTCATCGAATGTTTCCCTAAATCTATTACTGTAGTGACATCCAGATGTGCCAGGAAGTCTGTCCAGATGTGCTAGGAATGCCCAGTATCAAATCTTCTGCGGATCCTGGTATTATGATAGCCTTAACTGGAAAGCATCCATGATCACATTTGATTTGAAATTGAGCGTAACTATATGCACTCACTACTTTACCATTGGCAATGGTGACTTTCAGGATCTTAGGAAGCGCCATATACTCTAGTCCAGGTGATTTTTTCAAGAAATCACCCAATATAACCAAACACTGAGCTCCACTGTCAATAAGTGCCTTTGCAGTAGTGTAACACACAGTTACCCTAATGTGAAATGGCTGCATTCTAGGGTATCTAGCTGACATATCCAGTTCCTCTGCAGTCCCCTTTCTACCATACTCCGCACTGCATTCTATTTCGGGCACATTTTCCACTTTTTCCATGGCAGTTATGTGGGCCACACAACTTCATCTCCATCATTGGTTCTTGCTGTATGCTATTAACACCACTGTTGAGGGTTGGTCTGTCTGCCCCGAGGCTGGCGAATGACTAACTACCTTCTGCGGAGTCAACAGAGTATTTGAACTCTGATTTACAACTACTGGATGTGATTTGGTCCTGGTAATATCAGCTGGGTGGCAGCCTGTAACAACCTCATCTGCTCCTGGAGCCTCTTCAACTTTACATATTCCTGGAATTTGGCAAATTCTTGTGAACTTTCTGCCTCATCCTCTGGAAATGAAACTTGATAAGCTACCCTTTCTTCTTTGTTACCAAAACCTCCTGTTTCCTCCATAATTTCCTCTGAAATTACCCCTGAAATTTTCTCTACCTTGGAAATTTCCAAAACTTCCTGAATGATTACCTCTTCCAAAACCTCTTCCACTATTTCCACCTTTTCCACAATTCTGTAGGCCCTCATAAAAATTCAAAGTCCTACAACCAATCGTGTTGTCGGTGTTATTTTAATGGTAAGTACACCATGTTTGCTGCTGAACCTCTTGTTGACTTTTCCTTTTCACTTTATCAGCTTTCTGAGTTAGAGCAGTTATGGCTTCCTCTTGGGCTTTTGCAGAGTTCCTAATATCTTCATAACATTGTGCCATTTTAATAAATTCCTTAGATAGAGCCACCATGAGAGAGTCCTTTTTTTGCTCCTCAACAGGCTGTTGCTCAGGCATTATGCCCTGCAGCAGAGGTAATTCAAGTACTTCCTCGTCTGCTATATCTATCAATTGATTTTGCCGAGATTGCATCGGAGTTTGCCTTTCTGTGTTTGGTCTTCTAAAGTCCTTATTGCATTTTCGGGCGCTTTCATTAGGCCTTCAGATTACATTCAGATCGGCTTGCTGCTCCTCAGCAATTTCCGTTTGTGCTGTATTTATCATCATGGGCTGTTCTCGTGGCCCAAAAGTTCTAATTGCATTTCTGTACTTTAGCTCTATCTCATAGACTACTTGCAAAAGATCATACAAATTTTTGAATTTCGCCATGTCTTTCTGCAGTTCTAATTGATAAGTTAAAGAAGTTCTGTAGAAAAAGGTTCCAATGATCACTTTATTTTTAAACTCTTTAGTTTCACTCTGGTAAACAAGATTCACATGTGCTCTAACCCTTTTCAAAACATTGGTTGTGGCTTCATCTGGTTCCTGTTTAATATCTAACAAGTCGTTTTTGAACACATCCAGGTTACAATCTGGAGCACAATAATTCAAATTTTGTCTCTGGCTTTCCTATATGTTGTTGACTCTTCAGCCAATTCTTTCGGCAAATCCCTTGACAATCAGGTTAATCCTTCCAGTTTCACCTCATTGGGAGTATTCTTTTCAAACTCACTTTCTAGCTCCACTAGGAAAGCAAGAACCTGTCTACTTGGCATATCTGACTGCAGTAATTTTAGTTTGATAGCCCTTTCAATGTCGTAAACAGTTGGGCCTACTTGAGCCAGATTGACCCATAAAGCCTGATCAATGAGAATTATTGTAGGCATAACCTGCTGCCTGACATTTGGGTTTTCATCCCTAATACAACTGCTTTGTTGTGACACAGTTGGATTTATCAGACGTGGGTTTTTTACGCCTTCGTCAAAACCACAACTACTCACTCTCTGCTCCACTCTTGAGGTAGTGAGCAAATGAGGTATATACTGCTCTTTAGGACCTAAACTTTCCATCTACAGTCATTTTTGAAGAGTGATACTGTCATTTTGCCACACCAACTCTTCCTGGATTTGTTCAAACTCTGATGCACCACCTTGTTCCATACAGCCAGCATTGCTTTGCGACAGTTCATTTGCCTTACTGGCTTTCTGTGAACCATTATTAGCAATGTTGGCAAATATACTATCATAAACCTCCAACCTGTTCATGATTTGGTCCAATTTTCACTCCAAAGAGCTCTTGCGAGGATTTTCCCAGTGCTCTTCCCGCACATTATCCCAATTCAATCAGTGATATGTATTGAATAATTAAGTGGGTTTGTTCAGGCACTGATGTTGATCCATAATGGGAATGTTCATCTTCGGCATAGGACACGCCAGTCCACTAATAGGCAGTTGAAATAAATCACCTCTCCTTGGGAGGTTTGTTGACCATGGTATTTTAAATACGGTATCTTGATTCATCCCCAATATCACGTCCTCATCCTCCCTTTCAACAGCTGTCAAGGCTGTAGGTATATCACACTCATTTTTCACTGATAAAGGCCTGTGATCTGAGCCATTATCTTCTTCAGCCAAACTTGCAGCTGATGCCAAGACAATGAGCTTTTCTGAATCATGGACCTTTTTTCCCGGTGGTGTTCTGGGCAACCCCAAACTCTTGAGGCCACCTAGGATGTCTTTGCTCATTTTATAGCCTCCCAATTCTCTATAAAAACCGATTGGTTTTTTGACTCCTCTGGTTTGCCTCTGATTTTCCATTACTTGGAGTGTCAGAAGCCACCACTTGTTGAAATGAGACTTGGGTTGAATTAGAGAAATATAATAAACAGATTAGAATCAAAATAGACCTAACCAGTCGCTCACTAATTCACCTAATCAGGCCAGAACCTTAGGTAGAATAAGTCTGCTTTCGGTCAGTCTCAAGTTTCAACAAAGATCACTTGCTTCCGTTCCAAGGAACTGCAGAAGATCGATCACACTCTGATCTCAAGTAACTTCGAATCAGGGACAAACTGAGAAATCAGGCTGAGAATTGAGTTGCAAATGTAGACTTGCACACAGAGTGGTTCTCCTGAGATCCAGGGTCCAACCCACATTCCCTCCACTGCAAACTCCAAATCAAATGTCTGAACAGGAGACATTGTATTTGGGGGATTAACTCCACAAAATATAAAACAATAATAATATAATAATTTGCTGGTCTGGCAGCCAATTTTACTTTATAAAAATAAACATAATGATCGAAAACATAAACAAAAGGGCCCATTTATGCACGGTGTCAATGCAAATCAGCATGGAAACAAATGGGGTCAACTTTAGTTATTTCTTCCCAACCTGGAGATAGATTTTGTGGGTCCAGGACAATGTCATCTTTAGAAGATGAAGATGCAGAATGTGATGACAATGATGCCCAAATCAATGGTGACAATTAATGGGTGAAAAAACGACTAATTAGCTCATCTTTGAGTCTTGGAGCAGCATAAGAGCCGAAATTGCTTCCTCAAGTGATCCAGACCGGTATAACAGCCCCCCAAATATTTTTCTAGAAAATCAAATCCAATTTTTTTTAGAGTTGTCTGTGTGCAGCAAACTTTTGTAGTAGGCTTTTCTGATTGGTTGGTGTGTATGGACAAGGGGTCTCCATTATCAGGAAACCTATCCTGCGACTACACCTTTAAATGAAAAACAATAATTGTGCCTGAGTGCGGCCAATAATTTTTGAGATTTTGGTCTTTAAAAATGAACTGCACCTTTTGGGTGTTGACAGCTTAATTATTGTTCCACATTTGTGAAAGAGCCAAAATTTTTCTTTACATAGCGTTTTTTTACACATGGCACGTTTTTTACACACAAATTCTGATTTCTTTTTTGAAGATTGCACAGCCCATTCCTTCTTTATCATAAATTATCAAAAATTAAATATTATGCAGAACTTCAGTTCCAATTCAGCATTCTCCATAAAAATCTTAATATTTTGAATCAACAATTACTGAAAATTAAATTATTTCCAAGAATTTAGATCAGGTTCAATATTTTTCACCAAATATCTGAACATTATTAGTCAAAGATCACTCCAAGTTCGAACTTTCTAAAAAATTCAGTTCAAATTCTACTTTTTTCGACAAAAATCTTGATATTTTTCTTTACAAACCACACAAAATTCAATAATTCCTAGGAATTCTGTTCTGTACTCTTTCAGTCGGAAATTGACTTGGAATTAGAATTTTCTTGGAGAATATGTTTCAAATTTATTCGTCAAAACATACTCAGGCGGTCAGTTTTCAACAAAAAATTAACTAATAATTCAGTTGTTGATTTTTTGATCTACGGCTGCAATGCTAGTTTCAGGAATAGAGTGGATGTTTTTGTGTACATGTTTTTTCCTCTGTCTGTTCACAGACTGCTGGATGTGTATCCCTGGTGAGCTAACTTATTTAGCTTTAAGCTTATGTTCTTTTGATAGCTTTGTGGGCTTCCTTTTTATTAAGGAAAATCTTTTTGAATGTATGAGTTACTGTAATAGCTTGTAACTTGTATTTCTTGTTTTTTTATTCATCTATTTCTCTCTTCGATTTAGACCTAGTACAACTTTGATAGAATCTCTGGACCATTCTTGACTGTGATTGGAAAACACATAATATTATCAGAATAGAAATTCTGTTGTAGGCACTTTTCTATTTTTGATCTAATCCAGCACTATCAAATCTGTGTTATTCATCTGTAGAAAAGTATCATCTCAATGAAGATATATGAAAGAAAAGCAATTGTAAGAATATGATAAAGTGGCCATTAGACTGAATGTTTCAAGAAATTTCGGGTCTTTCTAACCCAAAGAAAAATTGCTGCTTTTTTCCTGGTCACTACAAATATACTGATATCTAAAAGTTCAAGGTGTTTCCAATCACTGGAGCCTTATTTTTTTCCTGTGGATTTTTTTGATTGGATGAGTCTGAATTTTTTCCATCAAATTTTTGTTTCTTGCTGAAAAATAAGATAAGACAAGGATGCAAGGTAGGAAACATTATTTGTAGCGGATATGCAGCAGAAAATGCTGAATTACGGTGAAATTCTACTACCAGCAACTTGTCGTTCTGCCAAAGCAAAGAATTATCAAATGCATTGAAATCATGACCCCTTAAAGGGCCTGAAAAATTCCAAGACCTCCAAGGGCCTGAAATATTTCACAACTTAATACTCTGGGATGCTGGAAAATATTTCCATTGTGTTTTAGGTATGCTTTTATCTTTTTTCATCTACAGTTGCATAAAACCTATCTGACAAAGCTGTTTCAAAAAACATCAAGGTAAGCTCCTGGGAAACTCTGCCTACAAACAGACTCTGCATGATGTTTAAGTGTGAATTATACTCCTTAGGCCTTCCTGGGCTTACCCTAGCTAGGCTATTCAGGGCTTGCCTGAATAGCCTAGCTAGGGTAAGCATGCCATGAGGGAGCACAGTGCGGCTCAGGGAGCATAACATATTATGCTGGATAAGAAGTGGCAGATTTTAAGGCAATAGTCACAATGTGCATATTGGTCTACTGTAGAAATTAAATTTTTTCTTCAAACTTCACGAGTTGTTGGACAAATTTTCAGTTGTTTTGGTGCCCAGATGAGTTCTGTGAGCACTAAACAGGCAGCTTACAAGCTGAATTATCTCACTTAATGTTTTTTCAACTAATTATCCAGGAAATTTTCCTCCATTTGCAAAACATAACCGTTAGGACTTCAGTTCTTGCTAACACAGGAAGAAGACATAGAAATAAACATCAGAACAATGCATGTAAATGAAACTTTCTCAGCAGGGTGAATCCAGGCTGAATTTACCCAACTGGTTCAGCAATTATGTCAGAATGACCAATAAGTATTTTTTTGACAATTTTCATATTACAGCGACCCAGTTTGATCTACTTATCTCCAAGGTTTGGCCCTTTCTCACAGAGAAAAACACACAAAACCAGTGACAGTTCAATTTTGACAGATCTGAGTCAGAAATTCAAACTTCTGTCACAGGAAAATATTAGCATCAAAGTCGTCATTTCAAATTTGTTTCTTCAACAAATTTAGCATTGAATCAGTCAAAAAATGGTGCCAATGGGCATAAGTGCTCAAAACTTGTTGTGCAATTCCATGTTCTTATTGATAAAAAACCCAAAACACCGCTTACGTTTTTTGACAGGATAATCAAACATCATTGAAAATGATTCTTCCTCCAAGGCTAATGCTGGTGTGTTTCACTCATTAATAAGCTAATCATATTCTAGGTTCTGATTTTGGCTATCAGTGCTCTCAGTGGTGGAGTGATCAATAGAGCTTGAGCACTGTGTTTCCCTGGATGTATTGACCCTGAAATATAGCCTACTACAAACCTGAAGAGAAATTACTCAAGATAGTTGAAAATACCATTGTCTGGCCCTGTTAGCAGCTAATGTTCTAGCTGACTAACTTCGTTTTTTCGTCCAATTTGTGGGTTTTGGCAATTCATTGTTGGCCGATTGAGTTGGTGAACCTATGGGATAACATAACCTTAGCCAACAGAAGCCAACAGAGAATGTAGAAAATGGATGCTGTGACTCAAGGAGAAGTTAAAAAAAAAGGTGATTTTTAAATGCTGGAACTTAAATCTCAAGCAGAACTTACTTTTTCTGACCAAAAAGAAAGGACAATTATAAAATCAGAATTTTAACACTTGGAAATCGAAAAAACTAAAGCAATCAGTTTGGAATTATTTTTCTACAGTAAACACAATATTTGCTCCCACATCACTGCTAAATAGTCGACTTTGTCTACAGCCAATTGAAAGAAACACCTTTTCCCTACATAATTTCATTAAGGACTTTCATGAGATGAAGAGCATCAAGAGAGCTTCAGAAAACTATAATATTATCAATGTCTAACCTGCCTTTGATGAGAAAATTCTAATGAAATACAGTTATTTGTTTTCCATTGGATTAGGTCAAACACCTGAATGGCTGGGTAAAGTACACCATGGCAATGTGTTGAGGTGCCCAGCATCTTTTGGTAGTGTTTTGAACACTGAACCTGTATCAGAAAGATTTATGTAGCCTGTCATTTTATGCTGGACAGATACCACCTTAGGGCCTATGAGCAAACAATATCACAGGAGAAAAACAGCATTTGAAAAATGAAAGATACAATTGGTTCTGATGACACTTTTCAAATGTATATTTGACTGATAATCTATAATGATACAATATTGACTGAAACAGCTGTTGATATAATTTTTCACCATCTCACAAATTTTAGGACAGTTATTGGATTGGGTACAAAAATGATGATATGTTTCAAATGAAATACCATACTTGTGAAGCTTCAGAAGGTGAAGTAGTGGAAGCTGCTGATTTGACTATACATATACATACAGTTGGCCAATGAAGAGAAATAAATAACTATTAATCAAGAAGTCTTTTATTATGGTGATCAAATTATCGTATTACATTTCATATTTCCTCACATATTTAATCATGTTAATCTAGTTTTTTTAGATGGAAAAAGCAAAGACCACCCTTGTAAAATTTATATTTGGAAGCAGGATTATGATTAATGTTCTATGGTCTATAAATATACCTAATACTTCAGCTACAAAATCACAAATTGGAAAGGTTGTCAAGCCAAGCAAAATGCTAGAATAATATACATGGTTTAATAATTCTACATATATATTCAAGGCAGTGAACAGCATTAATGCTTCCTGTCTACATTTTTGGGATATGCTTGACAGCAACACTAGTGTTGAACATTTTGCAGACATGATCTGCTTATGTATATATGATATCTACCAAATTAAATGGGAAAACGAAGGAGATAGTAAGATTAATGAAATGGTTGGATCTTTGTTTTTTAATAAGAGAACAAGCAGTTGAAGTTGAAATATGAATGAATAAAAATTAATATCATCTTTTGTTGATGATGACAGAAATAAGAATTAAATATTTACTTTAGAAAATATAAATGTGTCACATATAAAATTTATACTCATTAGTTATTTCAGTAAAGGAGGCCACATTGGAATGGGAAATGTAATATATGTGGAGAAAAAAATCATAAACAATTAGCATGTTGGTGTCTAAAGCAATCATTCCGACTGTGGAAATGGATATGCCATTTTTGCAAAAAGAGCACTTTTTACTTTTTTTTGCACTTTTTATCATTTAATTTGTCTCTTCTTTTTTTTGTTCTTTTTTGCACTTTTTATCATTTAATTTGTCTCTTCTTATTATGCTTTTGCTTGCTTATTTCCTTTTTGATATGCTAATTTGCCTGATAGCATATTTCTCAGATTCAAAATCAAATGACCCAATAGGAAGTCCATACTGGTGCCATGATAGGCACTCAAAATTCTTTATTTTGGCAGCATCCCAGCAGTTTTCCATTCTTTGCCTTTTAGTCACTGGATAACAAAATGATTCACATGATTTATTGTTTGATGAATGTTGCCAAGATTGTGCAAATTTGAATGAGCTCACAATTTATCAATGCAAAAAGTGAAATCTGGAAGAACTTGACCTTGAGTGGTGGACTTAAGGGCTGCTGCATCACATCTTGGAAATATGAAAAAGCGACCATCATTCAAATTATTGTTATGTTTGTGGACCTTTCCAAATACTCATGGGTCCTCATTCTATTACCATTATTATGACAGGGTGATCACCAGGCAATAGACACCCTCTTTGACATGCAGCTGGTTTTTGTCTGGCTGCAAAATAGCTTTCATCCATTCCCATGTTTTGATCTGGACCATCCATGGGTACTGCATTATCCAATTTATTGACCAATAATTACAGAACATATTGGCCCCAGTCAGCTGAAGCATGATCTGTTACCTCTCTAATAAAATCGTCTGGCATTGTTCTATGCCAACCTCTTTGGCCGAGAGCCAACTTACCAAAATAACATAATTTGTGGATGATTTCATGTTTGGACAGTTCAGAACAACAATCCCTGTGAACTGTGTTCTGTTACCCTGACAACAAAATCTGTTGCTTCTTCATTTCAGGGACAAAACTGATTTGCATCTTGTACATCTGGCATAATGTGAGCATCCTTAAAACATCAGATAAACTCTTGTTTAGTTCATTAATTGTCCTGCTTGGTGCTCAGAGTCAATGGAACCTGGCTCCATTTTCATTAGATTAGTGAACAGGAAAATGTATGGATATCAATTTTCTCACTGAAAATGTTTCTGATGTTACTATATCTAAAAGATATATATATATATATATATATCCGATGATTACAGACAGGATGATGCAGGTTAAATATGGACTATAAAAAATAAACATCAATACATTAGAAAAGCAGAACACGAAATGAAAAGATAAGTAAAAGTAAATAAAATGAAGGAACAGAACAAATATTTAAACAAATAAAAAATTATGAGTAATATTTTTTTGTCCTATAAAATCTTACTAAGATTTTGTATTTGATCATAATATATGCTAAAACTTAGTCAATTCTGATTAATTGCTTATAGGATTTTATAAGATTTTCCTGCTTCTTGTTAGTTTTTTCTCCAGATTATATCATATTGTGCAAGATCTGCAAGAAAAATTGCTGAGTTCAGAATTGTACATTGAAAAAACCAAGTTGATTGACTTAAACTTTCTTGCATTAGAACTGCTACCAGAACTTTATTATATTATTTTGATGCAACAATTGTTGCGATAGGTCTGTAGAACATTTGTTTGCAACAGTTGCATTAAGCTTATTTATCATTTGCTTGCAAAAGATTAGTTGAGCCTCTCTAGCATTTTCCATCGAAAGTTGTGATTAGGCTACTGATTATTTTCATTCAGCAGTAGTTATAATATCGTCCCCACCAGAGAAGAAGGTGCTACATACCAAAAACGAATTTCTGAGAAAACTCGAATTAAAGAATTTTTCTGTCTCATAAATCTAGTTTTTTTAATAAATCGTTGAAATTTCTCGCATACATGAAAAAGGGCTTATATGAAATGGTGTCGAAGTGAGCTAACATATTGACTCATAGTTTACACTTTATTAAGCTTTTCGTATATAGCACTTTTTCCCTATATGCTAATGTGAATAGAATATGTTATATAGCACCTTTTATTCAAAAATTCGAACTAATGAAAAAGTTTAATTAAAGTTCAACAAACATTATTTTGCGACATTTCTTTCGATAATCACAACAACTCTTCGTCCGTATCACCTTCTTCATCACTTTGCACTGGTTCTTCATTGGTCACCGGTAGATTTCTGTGAAAATGATGAACGAGCTAATTAATTAGCTATATAATTAATAACACATTCAAATTACTTGATAAACAATTGATATTCTTCCGGTATCAAACGCATGTCGCACAAGTTTTCTAAGTCTTTCTTTTTTGCTTGCGAAATCGGCAATTTCGCGGCGTACAATTTTGGCCATGATGAACTGCCGCTCTGCCGGCCTCGTCGCTTCCTCATTTCTGTCTTCATTGTCTAAATTTTTGTGTAAACGTTGTACTACAGTCATATCAAATAGAAGAAAGCACTAACATGATTTTCCTGTTCATGGTCGTATTTGAATTCAATTGCTCCAGAGGGAAAATATTTGAGTTGCTTAATCTTTAACCAATTGACTTTTGCATTATTTTCGTCGAAAACAACATTCGGAAAATTTTTACCGTGCATCTTAATAGCAGATTATAATTAAAAAATTATTAAAAAATTATATTTTTTAAAAGATTATAAATTATAATTGATTATAATTAATAGAATGATTTCATTTCACTTTTTTATATGATTCTAGGGGATAAAATTTTACTTTTTTCAAATCGAAAAAAGAATTAAATTCTAGACGACAAACGACGTAGGGATTTTTACGACGCGCAGCAACGATTGTATTCTGCCAGTCCTTTACACTGTACAACGATAAATTTTTGGCCGCATTTTCGATTGCCGAGTGCATCGAGTCGACACTCATTTGGGAGTGTCCTGGCTCCAAAAAATTTTGTTCCACATATTCGATCTCAAATTCTTTAGCAACTTGCATCAACATTGCACTCACGAATCTTAGTAAGAAGAAAAAATATAGAACGTAAAAAAACTGGACTAATTTGTAAATTCCTCTTACTTATTGCGGTTCTGACCGCCACATGAATCTGACCAGATTTTAATCTTTTTCTTGCCTTTTCGAACTTGTTGTTCAATAAAACATTTTATAGCTGTTCCAACTTCGCTGCTGCCACGCCTTCCGTCAACTTCTGACCACAAAAAACACAAACCGTCCCGCTCATTTTCCACGTAAAACGTCAAATTGTATACGCATAATTTGCTGCAAATAAAAAACTAAATTGCACGTTAAAGCAATACAATTAAAACTCATAGGTACCGTTTATAGTAAAACGCGCTTTCGGCTGATTGTGGTATTTGGAGCACACTTTGCAGATCCATTGTCGCCACAACCATTGAATGGTCGTCCTTAGCAGCATTCAAATCAAGCTTCATGGCATTACGACAATGCTCTTTTCGTTCCATATGCTCAATGTGCTTCTGGGTCAAATTTTCTTTTTGAGGATCATTGTCTTTTAAATTCAAATAGACTGAACATTGGACGCATTGGTCTTTGCGAGGTTTGTAGAATGACAAATTGTATTGGGTACCGAATATTTCTTGATACTTCTGTAGCGACACTATGATATCCGGATTCTTTTCCTTGAACAACTCGTACATTCGTGCAATGCTCAATTTGGCGTCCAAATATTGACGTTTGGTCTTTTTTCTACAATAGTGGGATTCAACGCGAGCAAAAGATTCGATGTGAGCTTTGACTGCCTCCAAGACGTCGTTGCTCAACTTGTTAGCTGGTGACGACTTTCCGCGTAAATCATCTTCTTGATAAACATTGGTCAAATGATTCTTTTTCGTATGCGCCGCGACGATCGGTTTGTACGATATTGCCAAAGTCTTACAAAAAAATTCACGACACACTGATTCCAGTTGTCCATTTTTGGGCAACCAATATTGGTACGACTTGAGTTTCTTCATACTTTCTTTAATTTGACATCTCTGAACACTGATTTGCTTCGTATGCGACAGCAAAAAGTTCTTTTTTGCCTTGAAGTTGTCGCCCAACTTCCAATACTCGGTAAAAACTTCTTTACGTTGTTCTTCCGTAAATTCGGCACATTTGAACATGGTTTTGCCACTATGAACGTGATTGACCAAACTTTGGCAAATTTTTGCTGACCTTTCTTTCCCTTTACGGTTGATGAATGCTTCTCCTGAGGAACACGCTCGTTTTCTTTCTTTGTCTTTGCGGCAACTTTTTTGACGCCAACGAGAACGATTTGTTTCTTGTTCTTCAATTTGACTATCGATCGGGATTTCGGGATCAACTTGCTGAAACGCGTGATCAGTTTCAGATGGAGAATCGCTCAGCAAATAATCTTCGTCGCTTTCTCCTGCCGCCACAACACATCGCTTTCTTTCAGGCTCTGAAAAACTACAGCGCGGTTGGCCAACTTTCCTCTTGATCAGGATGAGTGAACACAGCGGTGTATCTCCTGAATCTATTGTATCCTTTGTATTATTCATTTCATCTGACATATTGCCCAATTCGAGAACGTCGAGAGCCTGTTCCGCTGTTAAAGCTTTTGCCATGAATACAAAGTGACGAGTATAACAAAATTAAAATCTTAAAATGAAAAATACACTTTTATTACTATTCACATGATTGATAAACTAGTTATTGTGACTGAGAACGATGCAACACTATTATTGAAGGATTGATAGGTGCCAATTTTGCAAATCAAAACAACAGCCACAATTAAACGTTTATTTTGAAAAAAGGTACAATACGGAATGAAAAAACAATCACCAATTAATTGGAAAAACGTGCTACATACTAAATGTTTGCACACAACATAGGCAAAAAGGTGCTATATACCATATAGCACCTTCTTCCATAGATACTCTAAAGAATATATCAAATAGCACCTTTTTCCATGTTCAAAAAATTCGATGCTGTATATGTAACCCATCTATCTTCTCCAATATTGTAGTAGGTATATAGCACCTTTTGTACATGGATATGAGATGTATTGGTATGCATGAATCTGCTATTAAGTCGGTTTTGAAAAAAATTGTATATAGCACCTTCTTCCCTGGTGGGGACGATATATTTTTCAAAAAATATATTTTCTTTTCAGCAAATGTTAGGTTAATTTTTCGCCTGTTTTTCCACCAATATTTCACACCTGTATGAGATAGGACCAGTTAGGGGATGGTGGTTATCCCCAAATTTGTCGGATGGGATACCAAGATTTTCAAAATTTTGTGAATCCCAGAAAACAGTTGAAAAACGCAAAAAATTTCTAAACTTTTTTCAGATAAGGCAAAAAACCCACTGCTTACCAAAGTTTTCCTTGATTTGAGGGTGGGATTCCCTGCATTCGATTATGCAGTTCAAACAAATTGGGGTTCCCCCCCCCAAGCTATTTCAAGTATGCAATATTCTGAGAAAATTGTAGAAATCATCCTGAATTTTGAGAAGCTTAAAATCCCCACACCTTATGAGCAACACATTGAAGTAATTATAAGGCTTTTTAAATTACATAAAATCGTCAATGTAACTGCAGTGTCTTCAGGAAATCTGAATTTTCACATATTCCCCTGAGGAGTAAAAAATGATGTGATGAAATTTTCAGATTTTGGAGTTTTGGTTGGAAAAAAAAACTTGGCTAGTATACATTTGCACCAAATTCAATATGCATGAAGTGCTTGCACAGGATTTGGTTTTGTCGAACACTGTTCAGGAACCATTGATTGTTCAAGAAAATTTGTTCAGTGATGAGGCAAGGAAGAAACAAATTCCGGAAATCAAAGTATTGAAAGATAAGAGTAAGGAACCAACTAAGATTTTGATCTGCCCGATTTCATGGTACAATGATTGTTTCAGTAGTATAGTTCCTACATAAGAGTTCTTTTGATTAATCACAGCACAGCCTATGCTTTAATTGATACTGGAGCTGTCTTATCTACAGTTGATTTGGAAATCATCCAAAAAGTTCCTCAAGCACAAATTCTGAGGACTAATATTGAATTAATGGCAGGAAATGGCCGAAAGATTGACTTGATAGGGTCAGCCTATATAAACATAAAAGTTGGAGATGTTGACATAAAACTTTTGGTATATATTCAAAAAAAAACTCTAGCTCAAATTATTCTGGGTTCAAATTTCCTGTCTAATTTCGAAAATGTTCTATTTAATTGGTTGAACTCTACGATCACATTTAAATCTATTCCTGTTGAAGCTAGTGGCATGCTATATGCTCCTGTGACTTCAAATACTTATAGAGCTATTCCTGATTATGCTTCTCCTGAATCTGAAGCAAAAATAGCTGAAACTTCTGTCCTCGAGACCTATGGAGTTACTTGTGGATATGAAGAGAAAAATGCAGATCTTTATTGCCAAGTAAAAGATGATTTAGAATTGTTCTCCCTGAGTGGATTTGAAAACTTAGGCAATCCAGCAGAGGAAGGTGACTTGACACCAAAAACTAGTACAGAACATCAGAGTTACCCATTCAGAACTCCCGATGGCTTTGAAGATTACCCTTATACCTGGCCTATGATAAAATTGTGTACAATGTATGGGCTGATCAAACATCAGCTGGAGACCATGAAAGATTCAGCAGAAAAAGCTTGTTTACAAGAGGAAGCCCAAGGTTATATCGACCAAATTGAAGAAGAAACGCGTTATGCTTTGAACAGTAAAAAAACTACAAACTTCTCTCTTATTTCCTTTTTATCTTTTTGAATTTGTTATTATTTGAGTCACAGAAAGACAAAGCAGTCTTATTTTGCAATGGAAATGCAGAGAAAAGCAAAAGAAGTGCACAAATATCATTGTCACATGATTCCGTTTATCTTAATTTATGTAAAATACTTCACTTATATAATGTTTCTTTTAATCTTACTGAACTATTTAATCATTCCAATAAAATGTCACCCCCCTCCCCCCGTCCCACATCTGCGGAACATCTAGAAGTGGACATGCAATTAGTATTCCAAAAACTATGAAATGCATTGCTCCTGAAAAGCTTGCATCAGTAGCTCATTTGAATGTATCTGTTTACATTCCTCGACAAGAACCTCAACTTTCTCAAGCATACAAATGTCTGAAATGTTCAAGAACATTATGCTCTAATAGTGGATTCTTTGGATCAAAAAGCATATTTCAAGACACAGTAAAGAGTGAACAAATTAGTGCAACTGAGTGCAAAAATGTATTTGAAAGTAAATTCTATTCCCATCAATCCTTGAAAAGTATAGGAAATAAACTTTGGTCAACTAATAACAGTCTCACACCTTCTTTTGAATGGTGCTGTAAAGACATATGCAAAACTGTAACAAACCTGATTATTGAACAAGGTCAAGTGGCTAGTTGGGATTGAGAAAATATGCTTACTGACCTTGGTGATGCTGGTGGCTGTAAAGCTATGGCAGGCCAATGCAACACACCTGATGGCACTACTATTTGGGATGAAAGGAATGTAACTGATATATGCCCTTATGTTTTTAAAGGAAATTATTCTGCTTCACTCTGTTCAACTTTTGTCATAATCGAAGATTTGCAAGGTGCTTTCCAATTGGGTTCTGCATACAGAAGATGTTCGAGCATTCAAAATTTGTTGCAAACTCCACAAGGTATTCTCTTAAAGATACACCAGGTTCCAAAAGACAGAATAAGAATTTCTCTTTTTAGATCACAAACAGCTGATCCTGTTAATGCCAAATTGAATTTTTTGGAGATTAAAATCTTCAAAAATGAAACGGATAATTTTCGACATGTTTGGCTTGAGATGTGTCGATATGTTCAAAGATATGTTGATCTTATTTGGCAAATGTTACGTTTTGATAGTTCTATGGATGCCCATGCCTTCTTGCAAAGAGATGACATTATTGCAGAATTTACTGGAGAAGCACTCACAGTATGGCCATGCATGAAAATTAATGTCACAGAAATTTTCTAGAATTACAAAGTAGACAATGTCTGTTATAAATATTTACCCATGAGATACATGGGAAATCTGATGTTTGTTTCTCCTGGAAGTAATGATCTTACTGATTATAGTCCTGAAGTAGATTGTCAGCATCACACTGTAGGAATTTTTAAGAAAAATAATACTTGGATAACTAAATCTTGTATCACCTATGTGAATGAAATCCCTATAGAATTAAATTGGAAAGGACATACTAATATTTATCAATTTGACACTCCTGCTCTTTTTCATGATAAGCTGTCAAAAGCATCAAATGAAATTATCTTCTTGAAACAGTACATATATAAGACACAGCAAATAGAGACAATGCTGGGAAAGATGATCTTTTATGCGACTTCTATGTCACTTGATCCACAAACTTTGTATCAGGCACTATCTGATACAAGTCCTGATATTAAAAATGGATTAACATCTGCTTGTAAATTTTTCAAACATGTTGTCTATGATTCTCAAAGAAATTTTGTAGATAGTTTTACCAACTTATTACGTGGGCCTGTACAGCTTATCTGCAATATTTTTATTGTTTGTCTTATCCTTCTTAACATTGGATATATTGCTTACATATGCTTGCTGGGATATAAAGCTAAGCTCATTAGAAAATCATCTAGCCCTGCAAGTGCAGATGAATTACCCCTAGGAGCAAATCTTCTCAAGCTTGCTCACATTAGGAGTAAAAAACGAAAAATTCCATTTCTTTCAAAATATGAAAAAGGGAAAGATGAAGTTGATTTTCATGAAGTGATTCAAACACAAGTTGCAATAAATTATATTGCCAGTCAAAAACAGACACCTCACACTGGAGCTGTGTACTCTCTTATTGTCTCCAGTCTTGTCTCTCAACTTGAAGACATTTTAATTATAAAAACTCCAACCAAGCCGATTACAGCAAATGGATTGGAAATACAAATCCGAGGTGCTATATATATCACAACAAAAGTTGCAGATGTAAAAGAAACCATACTGGTTCATGTACTAGATAATTGTACTGCTGACCTAATACTAGGCACTAATTTCTTTGGCTGATTTAATCAAATTACTCTCTCATGCGAGAAATCATTTGTAAAATTCAGAAATGAAACAATTCCTTGCATTGGTATGGTACATGTACCAATAGCATTACGTGGTGGAGTCTACTTGAGTGAAAATGTTGTTATTCCACCTCAATCCACAGTTTGTTTAACAGATTGCATCTCTACCTTGTATGAACACATTCCTGATGTACAATTTGAACCTTTATTATGCTTCAAAAGAAATCAACCTTATTTTGCATCATGGGTATCTAATGTGAAAAACAAAACTATTCCAGTTCGAGCAATGAACACCATAATGAACCTCTAACTTTGTACCAGAGTTCCAAACTGGGAAATGTTAAATGCTTCAAATCAGCTCAAGAAGCTCAACATGAACATAGGTTGGTAACAAAGCAATGGTTGAGAGAAAATGTGATTGTACTGCAATCTCTACCTGAAGAAGAAAAGCAAAATCTGTTTGCTTTATTGGAAGCATATCCTGATCTGTATGCTCTGGACAAAAAATATACTAGCAGAACAACTGTGGTACACCACAAGATTATAACAGGTGAAAGCTCACCAATCAGAAATTACCCCTTCAGAACTGCTCCGAAAGAGAAAGAAATAATTGTGGCTGAAGTTAAAGCATTGGAAGAAAAAGGAATAATCTCAAAAAGTACATCACCTTGGTCAAAAAATGTTGTTCTTGTACAGAAAAAAAAATGGAGGCCATAGATTGTGTATAGATTTTCAAAAACTCAATTCAGTAACAAAGAAAGACCCATTACCAAGAAATGATGACATCTTAGACACCTTAAATAATATGAAATATTTCACCACTTTGGATCAAGCTAATGCATATTGGACTATACCAATCTCCCCTGAAGATAAAGAAAAAACAGCTTTCACTACTCCTGTTGGTCTTTTTGAATTCAACTACCTTCCATTTGGGCTATGCAATGCTCCTGCAACATTCCAGAGACTTATGGATCTACTATTATCAGGCTTACAATGGAACATTTGTTTGGTATACCTGGATGATATATTAGTTTTTGGAAAGGATCACAAGGAATTGCTTGATCCTCTGAAGCTCATCCTTGACAGATTGCATGAGGGTGGTTTAAAATTGAGAATAGATAAATGAAAATTCTCACAAAAAGAAGTCAAGTATCTTGATCATATCATAAGTCAAGATGGTATTAAACCTGATACTAAAAAGATTGAAGCAGTGGAAAGTATGATGCCACCTAAAAATGTGAAAGAAGTAAAATCATTCTTAGGCCTCATATCCTATTACAGAAAATTGATTCCTAAATGTGCGCAAATATCGAACCCATTGACCAAACTATTGAAAAAAGGACAAGACTTTAAATGGGAAGAAAGAGAAAATAAAGCCTTTGAAGAATTGAAGAAGATGTTGATGCAAGAACCAATACTTATGCATCCCGACTTTACAAAACAGTTTATACTTCAAACTGGTGCATCAAAAGAAGGTATTGGTGCAGTATTGAGTCAAATTGGGGAGGATGATCTGGAACATCCTATTGCTTTTGCATTTCGAGCTCTTAAACGAGCTGAGAAAAATTATCCAATAACTGAATTAGAAACTCTAGCTGTTGTCGAATTTGTAAAATATTTTCCGTGCTATCTCTATCAGCAACAAGTTATAGTAGAAACAGACCACACTGCAGTCAAAGCAGTGTTAGAAAAAGAAAATGCATCTGCTCGAATAAACAGATGGGGTTATGCTTTAGCTGGCACAAAACTTGATATTTGACCAAGAAAAGGATCCAAAAATGCCAATGCTGATGCACTTTCTAGAAATCCTAACCCTATTGCTAATAATCTTATGATAATGAGGAAAATTATCGACCCTCTGTGAAAGATAATGGTGTCTGTCTGAACACTGACCACCAGGAAATTGATCTTAAATCTTTGCAACAAAATGATCCTGAACTTAAAGAGGTCATAAATAACATAAGAAAAGGTTGCTTACCTTCAGAACATGTAAAATCTTTTTGTCTTGAAAATGAAATATTATTTCTTAATAAGAATGGGATAAAAAAAATAATAATCCCACAATCAATGAAGAAATTAATTATTGAATCTAATCATGATGATGAATTAGCTGGACACTTTGGTGCAAAGAAAACCATAAAACTGATTTCAAAACATTATCACTGGAATACTTTGCACAAAGATGTCCAACTCTATTGTAAAATGTGTGAAAAATGTCAAATAAATAAACCAGTACGACACAAAATTAAAGCAAATCTGAAGCCAATATTAACAAGTGGACCTTTTGATAGAATTGCTGTAGATTGCATAGGACCACTACCTATGACAGAAAATGGAAACAGATTCATAGTTGTCTTCATTGATCACTTCACAAAATATGTAGAAGCCTTTGCTGTACCTAATATAACAGCAGAAACTATTGCTATTATTATCTAAATTTTTATCGCTTCACTTAAATTTTGCACATATGGAACCAAACTGAAAATATCATCAATCATGCAAACCTAATCTCGAAAGATAACTTATAAACCTAATGAACCTTGAAATTTTGGTTCAGTGGAAAATAAAAATACTGTACAAAGTGAGTATCGAAAGGTTCAGACCATATGGAATCCTCTAATTGTTCAAAAATATATGTTGTATAAAATAAATAGGAGTTATGGCCGATCTTAAACACAGGCCTCCTAAAACAAGATGAACTACCAGAAATGGAAGCAGATAAGTCAAAAGAAGTTTTTGGATAAAAGTACAGTAACCTTTGCTCCTGCTAGAGCACATGGTGAGAAATAAACAAAAAAAAACATTAATCAAAAGATAAGATAGCTGAAGTTAATTAGACCAATCTAGCATGAAAAGCTGTATATAAGAGCCTGTAACTCTTATCCTCTGTTCAATCCATTCTAGTTCAGTTCATGGTCCAGTGTGCGGTTCAGTTTGTGTTCAGTATCGTCAGTTCGATTTCACATCATTTAAACAGTTTATTTCCTCAATTTACTTATATTATTCATTTTTTCCTCTATATTATTAGTATATTATAAATATGTACCACCAACAACACCGGAAGAATAGGTTCACACCCTATTTATTTCCAAGTATTTACTAGTGTATATTAAATTTGATAAGTTTCCAATAAATCTTAAAATTACAAATCTACTTGTTAAACTACCCAAGGACATAAGTATTCAGGGGCCAAATACCTGCATATCAAATTGTGTTATCCTTACAGTACTCCTACCTAGTTTTCTTATAAAGAGCTTAGACCCTCACATGTTTACCTAATGAACCTGCTAAATCATTAAGGTTTCCATCAACCAGTCAAAGACCAATGCACCGCATGTGCCATCTACAAAAATAAAAAATCTAGTGGGCATTGTAACAAAGCGGTTGAACAAGATCATACTGAGCATATAAGTCAGAAGGAAGCATCTCGTCAAAGGATGAAGGATTTGATCGTGATGGCCAAGACGAACAGCGATATAGTTGTTGCGACCAGGGATTTGCAGTCTGTGCTTCAAGTTCCACATGCCGAAGAAAGCCAGTTTTATTACAAACGAAAACTGTGCCTTTATAATTCGACTTTCTTCATTGAAAATTTAGCTGGAGCATACTGTTACATTTGGACAGAGCTAGATTCCAAAAGAGGCGCCAATGAAATTGGTGCTTGTGCAAAACAGTTCATCAAAATGCAAGTTAAAAAGAGAAAGAAGAAAATTTTCATTTGGTCTGACAATTGTGGCAGACAAAATAGGAACAAATTCTTGATGTCAATGTATCATAAATTGGTTCAAGAAACGCCCAATTTGGAATATTACAACATTGTTACCTTGAAACAGAACACATGCAGGTTTGGAAGACTAGCTAATAATTTTTTATGTTATCCATCATCATGAATTAATTTGTGGCTTTTCAGATGTCTGTAGATTCCATGCATTGACTAATCGAGAGAGCTTCAAAACTCGCTACAATTTATCCTCCAAATGAGTGGTGTAATGCTATTGCTTTGGCTAGATCAAAAAAGCCGTACAATGTTGTTCCTTTGTCACAGCTTCAGTCGTGACAAAGCTTTAATGTCAATTTCCATTTTATTGGGTGAGAAAATATCTCAATTCAGCAGAATATTTGAGGTATAACTTTCTATTCATTGCATAATAACAACAGATAATTATCATCAAAATTTCAGGATGCTACATCAACTGCTGCATTGTAGATGTCAGATCCAATGAATGGTGCAACAATCCCAGTGATGAACAGCAATAAACCATGATTTTTTATTCTTGCTGAAAATGAAATAGTACACGACAATTTACACATGTTCGAAAAGGCCATTATGTATGTTTTTGTGTACCACTATATTTTGAATCTTCAATTTTGTGACCTTATATGTTCGAATTCAGCCAATTTGATATTGTTCAAGCAGGTTCTTCATACAATCATAACTCGAAAATATCTAGGCATGTAAACTCCTTGATTGAAATTCAAGAATTATTATCTCATGTTTTATAATGTATGTCTTCAAACATTTTATTGATGTGACCTCTTAAATGTTCCGTTGTTATCAATTTTTTGATTTTTGAGAATAAAAATAATTCATGTTGAACCTACACAACTTTTGCAAAATCATCACAAGAGCAGAATTTGAGTAGATCCTAGGCAACTTCTGCACAAATGGCTACTTAACTTTGCTATGTTCAAGACATGCAATATTTGCATAGGGTTCTTTCAATTGCACAGAGTTCTTTCAATGAAAAATGTTGAGGCAACAATTTTCACTCAACAAAGTTGTCTTAATCCTGCAATTCTTTCTACAGTGTATGATGTACAGGCAAAGTCAATACCACAAGCAGATGAAGTTTTCAAGCTCAATGTCGTCCTGAAGACACAAAACTCATGAATATTCAAATTCTTCAAATTCCTGTGGCAAGGTCTGTACAAAGTTGAAAATGTGAAACCCCTGTGGTGCAAATAAATTATGCAATGCACATGAAAATATATGAACTGAGTTAAGAAAAAAGTGCTCCAACAGAGAAACATTCTACCCAGCCATAGGAACAGTAAAACATATGTGAAATGTATCAGTCTCAAATTGAAACAAAATATGCAAAAAACACTCACAAGACCGTTTGATTCATAAACTGGTGCCATTCTACAGCAGCAGAAGGAGCACCAGGTATTTGTGAAACTACATATGGAAAAAGTGCTTGTGCATATTTAGCATGTAGAATTTGCTGCTAAGTTTCTGTTTTCATCTGTTGTCATCCTTTGAGTTACAGGCAAACTTGGCCACAGTGGGCAAAAAACAGTGCCACCTGCACATTTTTTGCAGCTTTGAAAAACTCTGGCCAGCAATTCACCTGCAACCAGAAAAAAATTATGTGGGTGATGACCCCCAAACACATTGCAGTTTAGTGCAGTTTATGAATTCGGAAGGATATCTCGAGTGGAGCACTTTTGAGGGTTCTGGTAGCTGCAATCGATACAGTATATGTGATTCTGCTTTGAATAACACTAGATACCTGAATGTTATCAACTAGACAGCCGAATTTTTCAAAAGTAGCTCTGTCCACAGTGTTTTCCCTTGAAGCGGCTCTTTTGAGGTGAAAATTCTGAAATGATGAAAAAAGATTTTTAAACAAGGTTCTCATTGTCGAAAAAATTTTCGGGAATTTAAAACTGAAACGGTGTATTTTGGTGAACCTTGGGAGGTCAAAATTTAAAAACTCTTCAGCACTTCTGCCACTTCTTTTCCCCCAAATTGTGCTTTTTGGGGGGAATCTGTAGATGGGAAAAAAATTTTGAGCTCTCTTCATTTGATGGAGAAAATTTTGGGGATTGGATAGAGAAAAGATGCATTCTGGAGCATTTTAGAAAGTCATAATCTCAAAATCTAATTGAAAAAAAAAATAATCATCAATTTTTTAACTGTACAGTAAATAATTCATTTTCAGTAGGTATTATGTTAACTTACATGAACAACCTTGCATCTCTTAAATAATTTCTGGTTTGGAATAGTGGTGAAATGTGCTTACCATTGCAGTTTTCTGGTTCTGCATTTTGCAGCAAAATGCCATGAAGTGACATTTATCTTTTTAGTGATATTTAATTGTTTTCATGTGACATTTTTTGGACATATGTTATCCTGTCATTTAAAGTTTAATTTTGAAAAACTATATATATCGGAGAAAACCTATGAAGAATAACCTGATAATGAGTTTCAGGTTTAGGCATACAATCAGCTGTTATTATATTATTTTTTTACCAAGATTATCCAGCGAATATTCAGCGATTCAACTTTTGGTGATTCTGCCAAGAACAGCCATAATGCCAAGACAATGAAGCCAAGGAACAGATTACTCATACAAAAGGTAATTTGTATTGATTTGATCATGACAGACTCTTAAGGTCAACATAGACATTTGTTTCATATTCAAGTCCTATAAGGCAAACTATTCTTGTTATTCAAAAACGTCTACAGAACTGTCTTATTGAATTTCAGAACACAAATCTTAAGTTTACAGTAGAAACAGACAGAAATAAGCAATCAGATAGCTTGGTACATTTGGAAGGTTTGTCCCTGATCATTGACAACTTTATCAAGCACATCAAATCTTCTGTGGATATTTTGAAGAAACAAAATAAAGAGTGGTTTTCTTTGCAAAAACAGTTGTCTCAAGATCAACTAGTCCAATAAAATTCTATATATGAACAATGGACACAAACAAATGATAATTTTTTGGAGAATATAGGTGTCACAAATTGTGCAATTTTTTTGTTTGATTATTATTTGTGAACCTTGAAAATAATTTTGTTCTTATTTTGGTAACCCTTTTCATTATACATTATTCATAATTATGTATCATTTTTCTGTTCTTATTTAACCCACGTTTTTGTATGTTGCGTGTGTTTTTTCTTAGATACATTAGCTTATTAGGGCAACAGTTTTTTTGTCTGCAAGATAACACAGGGCCTCATCTAGAACACACATTTTTCCATATTGAGCTACACACCGCATAGAGCCAACAGAGCTCAGATAAAGTTCGATAGAACAGCTATCCAAGCTTACATTTTTTTAAAGATTTCACAATTTTCTTTCTGTGTGCGAAACAACAAGTTTTTGGCCACAGAAAATTGGTGATTCTGCCAAGGAAGTTACTCACAGATCAGAGTTTTATATTGAATAAGTTCAGAGTTATATTTGGTGTTTGCACATTTTTTCTCAATTTTACAGCATTCACAGATTTTGCTTCTAGTCATTTATTTTTACATCATTATTTGTAGGATTATTTTGCTATTTGTAGGATTTTACATGATCTGAACAAGGTACATTTCACTTTTACAGTGCGTATATAGTGGGTACTTTTATAGTTTTATAGATCCTACGTCTCAAGGGTTTGTTTCAGGCTCTGGTTCCATCAGACAGAACATTTTAGTCAATCAAAAATGACTTCAGAACTGTTTGACAGAATTTAAAAACACAAATATTTCCTTTGTGATTAAAAATGACAGAACAAAGCAAATAGAGAATCTGCCTCGCTTAGAAAGTTTAATTCTCATAATTGATAATTTCAATGAACGTATCAAACCCACAGTGGACTTACTTTCTGAACAAAATAAGGAGTGGTATAATTTGCAGAAACAATGCCAAAAAATCAGCTTGTACATGAAGTTTCTCTCTATGAATTTTGGATGAAAAACAGTGAAAATTTCATGGGAAATGTAGCACATGGTTTAGATGTGATCACAAACTTGGAATCAAAGCTCTTTGAATTAAGAGATCTAATCAACAGAACATAATCTCCAAATGCTCCTGCAGTGATGAATGGAGCCACGACTTTACATGTACCTCTAGAGAGTACATTTGATCTTTGTCAAACAACAGTTATCTACCTAAATTACAATGTTCTCTGTATCACAGTGATCCCTTAAAGTGGACTGAGTACAGGGATTCTTTTGAATCTTCTGTGCACTCACAAAGCATTTCAGCAGTTCAAAGGTTCAACTATTTAATTAGCACATTGAGAGGAACAGCCTACAAAGCTATCGAGAGCATATCAGTGAGGAATTCCAATCATCAAATTGCACTCGAAATTCTCAAGAAAAGATTTGGTAATCCAAGTGTAATCAAAAGATACTTATACTAGAAAAATTCCTCCCTTGTCTAATAAAACAACAGATCTTCAGCACTGTCTGGAATCCACTGAGCGAATCTGTCTACAGTTAGGTTCAGTAGAAGATTTAGATCAGCCTACACTTATAATGCTCATTCTTGAAAAATTATCTAGTTCCATTCTTATTGAACTCGGGAAACTTAAGTTATCATTTGTAAAATAGGAAATCAACAAACTTCTTAGAAACCTACATGACATCATTTCTCTGAGAGAAGAAGCATATCAAATATCAGTCATTAGTAGTAACTTCAAAATTGAACGAAGACCACATGTCTGTTTTCAGAATTAACCCACAGTTCTATCAACTAATATCTTCTTGTCCTCGGCTGCACAAAGGAATCAGAATCAATCGAGAACACGGCACAGAATTGAATGTGCTTTTTGTCATAGGAACCACTACAGGGATCAGTGCATAACATTTAATACTGTACAATCATGGAAAACAAAGGTTCAAGAACAAAAACTATGCTTTTGTTGTTTGTGGAATAGACATTTGGCAAATCATTGTCAGGGAACCAGACTCTGTATTTATTGTAAGAGTAATCACAATCGAGCCATGTGTCCACAAACATTTAAACACTCAGTTGATAATGCAAACATTCAACTTGAACCTACATCCTCTTCTGAGAATCATTTTGCAGTAAGCAATTTTAATCCTACAAATATTGAAGAAGCATCCTTAGGCATCAACACTCATTCATTCCACCCTGATGAACGGAATTTTGTAACGACAAGTACAAATTTTACTTCAAACATTTCACTAATGATAACAAAAGTGAAAGTGATTAATTTGAACAAAGATTCTAATTTCAAATGAAGTATATGCATTTTCTGATTCAGGCAGTCAAAAAACATTTATTACTAATGCTCTTTCCACAAGGTTATCACTGAATGACATTGATAAAGAACTTATCACAGTAAACACTTTTGCTTCGAAGAAACCTCAGTATATTCACAGCAGAACTGTAAATTTTGGTTTGCTCTTAAAAGACAATGCTGTCAAGTAAATCTACGCATCATCTGTACCAATGATAACTGAAGCCATGGCTGTCTCTAAATTACAACCTGAAAATATTTGGGAGTTAGAATTGAACAATTACTCTGAGGACGTCCCAGAACATTTCACTTCAAATGTAATTATCAAATCTGATATTCTAATGGGAATGGACTATTTGTGGGAATTCATCAACAAGGACTCAAATTTTGAACGTCCGTTTGGACATTATGCAATCCCAACATCAGTAGGAATGGTTTTTTCAGGAAAGCAGACTTATCAGTCTTTCACAGTTCGTATCAATGACAGTGAACCTTCAGGAAATGATGAACAAATCATAATTGTTGATGAAATTGATGATGAAGCTCGATTTGATATTGAAAGCTTGGAACTGTTTTGGAATTTAGAAACAATAGGCATCAGGGACAGTCCTCATATTACAGATGATGATCTGGGACTTGAGACTTTCAATAAAGCTATCAATTTCACAGATAAGTGATATCATGTGAGTTGGCCATGGAAACATAAGCATCCAGAACTTGAGGACAACTATGGATTATGTTTTTGACGACTCAGCTCAATTCTAAAATGTTGCCAACAGGATCCAGATCTACTGAATAAATACAATCACATCATTCAAGAATAGCTATCTAAAAACATTATTGAGAAAGTTGAATGTGAAAAGAATAATTTGAAACACTATCTACCCCATCACCCAGTTATCACACCTCAGAAATCTACTACGAAGATTCACACTCTTTATGATGCATCAGCAAAGATAACCAAGAATGACAAGTCACTTAATGATCGCCTGTACAGAGGATCAATACTTTTACCAGACCTCTGTGGACTACTGATCTGATTCAGGATGAGTCATATTGCCATTATAGCTGGTATTGAAAAAGCATTCTCGCAAATAGCTCTACATGAAAAAAATAGAAATGTTACTCGATTCTTGTGGCCCAAAGATCCTAATCTTCCCAAACTTGAGAACAATATTCAAATTTATCGCTTTTCTAGGGTTCTCTTTGGGATTATTTCGAGTCCACTTTTACTAAATGCCACATTCAGACATCTAATGAACCAAAAATAAAGTGAAATAACTAAGCAACTTTATTAGAATCTTCATGTCGATAATTTTAATCATTGGAGCCAAAACAGATCAAGAAGCTGTGGATATTTATCATAAAACAAAGGAACTCTTCAGTGAAGCTAGTATGAACTTGAGAGAATGGAATTTAAACTCAAGATCTTTCTTTAACAAAATTGAACTGAAAGATCAAGGTAATGTTATAGAAACAGAGGTTTAAGGAATAACATGGGACACAATAACCAACATACTTGTAGTATACCCAAATTAGCTAAACTGGTATTACCACTTATTTTCCATATTGTAATTACAGCACATTCATAAATATAGTAACATGTATATCAAAAACTTGTATAAATATTTTTGCATAAATCGTTTTGTTGGCCATAAAGGCAAATTGTATTTAGTTTGTTGTTGGTTGTTTAGTGTTAAATAGAAGAGAAAAAAGAGCTTGTGTTCTCGTCACCACTCCATGCAGTCTGAGTGGTCTGCATTGTTCATCATTTCCGTTGGGTATTGATTAGTATTTGTTCTCACCCATTGTTTTTCGCCTTAATCGCCTGTTGCCATACTAACCGACCCCCAAACCCACAAGTTGTCCGACCTGGTACCTCCCGCCTCCTGTCCTCCTCACCCACTCGCCTCACCAAACCTCTTATCTTTCATACTTAAAGTTGAACTAGAATATGATTCATCAACTACTATAGCTCAAATTTCTGAGAGAGAAGTTTTAAGACTAATTGTGAGTACATTTGATCTGCTTGGACTTTTGTCACCTGTACTTTTATCAGGAAAATTATTTTCACAAGATTTATGGAAACATAATTTGTCATGGGATGAAATTCTACCTCCAGAACTCGAACAGAAGTGGATTCAAATCAGAAATGATGGAAGCTCATGTAACATTTTTTCTTTTAAATCGATTGATTACTCATGACATTGAAGTAGATGTACAGTACTATTTAATGGCATTTACAGATGCATCAAGATTGGCTTATGCAACATGCGTTTATCTTAAATCCTTTTCTTCTAATGGAACCATAAACACTCATTTGGTTTTTGCTAAATCAAGACTCGCTCCAACCAAAGAAGTGACAATTCCAGGTCTAGAACTATTAGGGACAGTGATTGGTATCAAAGCTCTAAAGTTCGTTGAGGATCAAATTGGAAAACCTATTTCTTAAAAATTCCTGTTCAGTGATTCACAAATCGTTCTGCATTGGATTAATTCCATTAAACCACAAAGCACTTCCATAGAAAATCGACTGAAACTTATCAGAGAATATTCGGATGTAAAAACTGGGCATGTCAAAGGTAATGAGAATCCTGCTGATTTAGCTAGTAGAACCCTTTCTCCAACTGAACTTGAATTATCTTCTTTATGGTGGCATGGACGTACACCGCTCAAAGAGAATGTTGAAATAATAGCCTCCAAATAAATTTTCTGAAAATGAGAACATCAGTACAGAGATCACTGCATTAGCTTTGCCAGTTGTCAAACCAGATGATCAGGATGAACTGACAATAGACCTAATTCGTTTTACATCATTACAAAAAGTGCTAAATTGTATGATTTATGTCCTACGATTCTTGAAAATAAAAATATGGAATAAGTTCTCAGAACATGATCCACAACGAATTCACTTTCCAAAACTCAGAGCACTCTTTAAGAAAGTGAGGAACAATGAACCAATAACTGCAGATGAAGTCACATTGGAAGAGTTCGCAATTGTGAAGGAAATACAGAAACTGTGTTACTTAGAATTTATCAAAGCTCCCAAAGAGAACAAAAAAAATCCGCCAAGTTTCAAGAATCTTGGGATTAATTTGGACAAGCAGGGTGTTTTATGATATTATGGGCGATTACAGAATGCTCATTTATCTCAGAGGACAGTAAATTTCCGATATTGATTGCTTTCATCAAACTTATCATTCTTGCTTTCACAATTGCTTTTACCATACTTATCATTCTTGATAGACATAAAAAAGTTATGCACTTTGGAGTCAATCGCACATTAACCTGAAGTCAGGCGTCAATATTGGATACCTAAAGGAAGAACAGAGGTACAGCGTATCCTGAAGCTATGCTTCATCTGTAAGAGATACAATTCTGGACCTTATCAATTGCCTAAAACTCTGCAACACCCAAAAGAACGTGTTGTTCAGTCAAAACCTTTTCAACATATTGGACTTGATTATCTTGGACCTGTGTGGATCAAATACCATCCCATCCAAAAATCTAAAATTTGGATATGTTTGTTCACTTGCCTCACAACACGTGCTATTCACTTGGAACATGGTGTAGACCTAGCACTGAAACTTTTTTAAACTGCATGAGGCGATTCATTGCATGAAGAGGCAAACCAGACAAGATCATTTCTAATTATGCTACACAATTCAAACTAGTGAAACAAGTTATCGATAATGTCTGGAGTGAACTGATAAGAGATGAAACTATAGTCACTTACTTTTCTTCACAGAAAATATCATGGATTTTTAACTGTGCACCCTGGCAAGGTGGTTTTTATGAGTGATTAGTCGGACTAATTAAACAAGCTGTTAGAAAAAGTATAGGTCGTCAAATCTTGAATTTCGAACAATTCATTACTCTCCTCCCTGAAGTGGAAGCTGTGATCAATGCACAACCTCTAGTTCATGGACCTGATGACTTTGATTCTCAAAAACTGCTGCGTTTAATTGATTTTGTCATTCCTCAAGCAGAAATAGGAGTACTGCTGTATGAAGAAAATCATGAAGAACCATAAGACATTATCCATCTCAATTCAACTAAAACCTTAATTCAGTACTAGAAAGCTAGCTTGCTAACTTTGGAAATTGTATAAAAATTCCTATGCACACAATTCCAACAATAATAACTTTATTCTTTATCTTCTGTCCTCATGTCACATCAGCTACTATAGCACCGAAATAATATTCTAAGGATTTCAATTTCAAAAATATTGTATACTCACAGAACTTTATACAATCAGGCATTGTTGTTCAGAAACTTCAAAGAAACTTTTTATGCTATTCTGAAGGTTTTTGTCCATCTGGTCATTTACCCTCTAATGGTAGATGTAGATCGAAGTGCAAGTGTCCAAACTGGGCTACTGAATGTTCATATTATATTGGTAAGGAACCAAGAATAACGAATCAGAGAACAGATTCTAACTCTTGCTAAACCTATTGTATGTTCATTTACCAAAGATCAAAACTGTGATTCAAATCCAGTTCACACATCTTTCTATCAAATTGAACTTTATGATCATTCACTTCACTTTGTGAAAGCTTCACAGGTCGTCTACTCAGCACCTGATGTACAAAATTATTCTTGTTTTGGGGAGTGTATTTCCACTGAAACGATTGGAAGCCCAGATTTTCGCAAAAATTATGAGCGTAATGATGAACGTGGAACAAAATTCTGCTTATACCCTCAACCCGAAATTGCAAAATTTGTCAATGAGGATGGTGAAATTCCCATCAAAAGTTGGGGTATTCTGCCAGTTACGATTTTCCATTAAAAATCTCAGATCAGAACACAGGAAGTTCTACATGTGTCAATTGTTCCATGAATTGTATTCAAGGTGGCGTCAAACTTTTTCTTGATGAACATGTGAGTTTAGTTGAAATTTGCTCCTAACCACTTTGTTATAAAATCAGTCATGCAAGAGCAATTCAATTCGTTCAGTTTCCATGAGAAATCATTATTAAACCCCACGATTTTGAGGCTAAAATGTGGTCGGCTGGTTTCCAGAGTAAAACCATCAGTGTTCACTGTACCTCATCTCCATATTGTGAAATGATCAATTGTTACTTATGCTCTGACATGTTATACAATCCACAATGTGCACCTAAATTTGTATTGATTTTGGTCTTGATCATAGTTTATATCATTCTAGGAATATTATACTATTTTATGAGAACTGTTTAACCACTTTGTTTATTAGGAAGGTGTGTTTATAAGATTCTATTCAAAGTAGTAAAGTATTTATACCATATGTTGTGTAAAATAATTAGACAAACAGTAATAAGAACAGAAAACACTACATTATCCCAGAAAAGTTGGTCTTCATCATTTAGTTTCAAACCAGCCTCAGGACATTATAGTTTTTCTATTATTTTAATTGTTTTCCTTCTTGATCAATGCACATCTTGTACTGATGTCGTATCACTGACTGCTCAGAGTATGAATTGTTTTAAAACACACAATGGATCTCAAGAATGTACACTGTCAGAAACCATCCAACTATCACTCGTCCGTCAAGGCCAAGAAACATGTTTAATGATTCACAATGAACCATTGGGGACTATTTCTCTTGAAGTTAAGAAAATTGCAACAGAATGCCAATTCAAGAATGAGTATTTTGCACGATCTTTCACAACGCATATTCAATCTTCAAAAAGATGCTATCCAATGGGATCATGTTATAACCAAAAATGCATTCCTGCTACTTTGAACTCGAAAATCACAGAGCTTGATGACCAAGCTAACAAACATTCTGGGTTTATCTATTGTCCTGAATCGTGGGGATGCGCTGCTTGTGGATGCATCACATGCAGTTCAGCTTGTCAATTTCACAGAACTTATGCAAAACCAGCTACTAACAATATTTTTGAACTTTTCTCATGTCTTATTTGGAACCACAAAATAGATCTTACTATAACTGTGAACATGCAAGATGAATCATATTTTCATTAATTCAGTATGAGGCCAGGTGTACCTCTGGAATGGCAAAATTTGAGATTTGTTATTCCTTCAACTTCGAGTCCGCCAGTTCCAATCTTAGGAAAAGAATTTTTGACTGATGGTCATAGAACTGTTCGAGTTAATGCTTCTGCATCTGGACAGCCAGTCTCAGGAACTATCGGCCAATTACAGTGCTCATCAAAAGGAAAAACCCAATTCTTTGAGTGTTATTTGCCACAAGATGTATGTACTTGTCAAGCACAAGAGACTAGAGCATCATGCAGTTGTAGTGAACACGTTTTAGAAAATCTTTTCCAAAATGAAAACATGCTTCTACTTCCACACATAATGGAAGGAATTTCGATCAGGGGATGTGGCATTCACATAGAAGCTGAGTATAATACACACACAGCACTGCAAATACAAATTACTATGGAAGGATTTCACCTCAGAACATCTGTAAACAAAAACAAGTGTGTCATCAAAGTCCAGAACTTTTCAGGATGTTATAATTGCTTAAGTGGCTCCAAATTAATTTACACATGCACTACCAACTTTGGAAAAGCTTTAGCAAATGTAACATGTGGAAAATCCATTTTTTCTACAGTTTGTATTGAGAAAGACTTATCGTATCAAGTGATTCTCATTTTTGACCATGCACACATAAATGAAACATGTGAAGCATTGTGTCCAGCTGGGGAATCCGAGTTTTACATCTCTGGAACATTGATCTTCATTGCAAAATATAAACTTGACAGATTTTCAAATGTGATATTAATGTTGTACAATGAAACACATGGACAAACACAGGAAGCAGATTTCTTCTACATACTCAGCTCTCTATTTGTACAAAACTCTATTTGTACAAATATTCACAGATATTGGTTGTTTTCTTTGTGGGCTACCCTGCTTGCTCAGAATTTTGCCATTTTTGTTAACTGCTTATATGAACATTCAATTCAAGAAAAGAAAGTATGCATCCAATAAACAGTTTTCATAGCAAACAAATTTCATTTATTTGATCTAGCTCATAATTCATAGGACGCTAACTCTTTGTACTCACTTTAAATTTATATTGTTTCCATAGTTTAGATGTCAGTTCATTTATCAATGTTGTCTGAACAAAGCATAGAATCCAGCCATGGTGATTGTAAAAGGTCGAGCAAACGAGAATTAGGAGAAATCTGCATTCCATAGATAATTGAAGAACAATTTATCAAGCAATTTAGATGGCTACCATGTACCATTCACGTTTACACAATGAACATGGATGTTTCTGTGGAATCTGTGTGCAAACTTTTAACTAGAGACCCAATGTTACCAAATGTATTGGCGAGCAATTGCACAGAGTACAATCCCTCTCGTGACGAACAGGATGTAAAAGAGGAAGGTTAAGAAAGCAACAATACCAAATATTGCAACATGCTTTCACTTTTCTGCACTAGTGGAATCTGTTGTAACTTTGATTTAAAGAATCTCGGTAGAACACCCAAACTTTGATCAATTTATTGAAGAATAAATAATTTGTTTTAATTGGCAACAAATTTTCATCACCTCTGGAGAACATGGTACCAAATTCGGAAGCAGTGGACAAAAATTTTGATATTAATAAAATTTTATCATTATTCATGATGTATGGCATTTTACAACTTATTTTTCGGGCCAAGAACATGGAACTTGAAGAACTTTTATTTAAATTTTTTAATCACAATCAAGATATTATGTCACAGCTTGGATTCCAAATTGAGAATGCCAAATCGTGTTATATTTTCGATATTTTTGCTTTTTTCATGTTGTACCATGAACAAATTAATGATTTCCAGAAAAGTTATATCAAAGAACATAATAACGAATCGCCCTTTCCACTTCTTGTAGACATTATATGGAACCCTAAAATTCCACGTACTATGAACAAAAACACTAGACCGTTTTTTTATAAGTCACCATTGTAAATAATTTAAAAAACGACAGTTCAACCAGTGCAACAGCGACCTGCCAATCAAGCCTCATTTAGCAACATTCATCCTTCCATGTTGGTGGATGTTGAACAACAGTTCAACAATTTAATATCTGATGCTATCAAGGATTTCTTTACCCCATTCTGATATGTCAACGATCATTATTGGAAGGAAGGCTATGAATATTTTTTCCAAGATTGGCGTCAAAAATTACATCAAATGCCTGTGGAAAACAAAAAGAAGATGAAATAGCAAGCTGGTCCCCAGAGTGTCACAAATTGTGTGTGTTTTTTTCTTTGATTATTCTTGTGAATTTTGAAAATGATTTTTTTAAACATTTATCTATGCAACATTTGACATTTTTTGTTATTTTGGTAACCTTTTTCATTATACATTATTCATAATTATGTATCATTTTTCTGTTCTTATGTAATGCACGTTTTTGTATGTTGTGTGTGTTTTTTCTTAGATACATTGGCTTATTGGGGCAACAGTTTTTTTCTGTCTACAAGATAGCACAGTGCATCATTCAGAACGCAGATTTTTCCAGATTGAGCTACACGCCATATAGAGCCAACAGAGCTCAGATAAAGTTTTTTTCCCAAGCTTCCAAATTCCAAGCTTACATTTTTTTAGTTTTCACAATTTTCTTTCTGTGTGCAAAACAACAAGTTTTTGGCCACAATAGGGCCTGGTTTGGATATCATCACTAATCTTGAATCTAAACTTTTCAAACTTAGAGAAACTATTTCTCCAACACGTTGGGATTTTTTTGGTTCATCTGGAAACAATAGTAGTTTTAGCAATCCATTTCTCTTCCCTATCAATAGTAATAACAATGAGTTTCAAGTACCAACAGTTCATTTACCCAAATTGCAAATTTCCTTATACTATGGTGATCCATCAAAATGAACTGAATACTGGGACTCTTTCAAATCATCAGTTCATTCACAGACCATTTCACCTGTACAGAAGTTTAATTATTTAATCAGTACGCTAAGAGGTACCACCTATAAAGCTATTGAAGGTATTTGGGTTACCAACTCAAATTATCAGATTGCTCTTGATATTTTAAAAAAGTGCTTTTGTGACCCCAATGGCATCAAACCTTACCTGTACTCTGATCTTAGGAAGATTTCATATCCCTCAAACAAAACAAACAATCTTCGACATTGTTTAGAGTGTATTGAGAGAATTTGCAGACAACTGGGATCTACAGGTGAAGACCTCAATCAGCCCACGTTGATCATGATAATTCTGGAAAAATGCCCAGTCCCTTTCTAATTGAACTAGGTAAACTAAAATCATCATCTGATCTATGGGAAATGAACAAAGTTCTTAAAAAAGGTGCACAATATTATTTCCTTGCATGATATCATTTCATTAAAGAAGAGGCATATCAAATTTCTGTGACTTGCGGTTCAAAGGACATTGAACAATGACCAAATTATAGAATTCAAAATCAGAATCAAACTCAAATTTCTTCTAATACAGTTGCATTTCTTTCTCCAACTATGAAAACACAATCTAGAACACAGAACAGAGTAACTTGTGCATTTTGTCATGGGAATCATTACAATGGTCAAAGTTTTAATTATAATACTCTTGAGTCTAGAAAAGCAAAGATACAGGAGCTCTTGTAAATAACAAAGCATAATAATTAAAGGACCAAAGGTCAAAGGAATTGACCCTCTGACAGAAGCTTGGTGCAAAATGTTAAGTGGAGGGTTGCTTTAGTCAATCTGAAACATGCTGGAACTACAGATGCTGAAAACAAATTGGTTTTCATCTTTTCAAAACATCATGAAGATGTCCAGAAGGATGGAAAACGACCACATGCAATCACTTATTTTTCCTGGGTTTGAAATTATAAAAAAAGATGAACTGAAAACCTTTATCATTCTGATTCTAGCTGAAAGAAGGAAAGCCAAGTCAAATGGGAACTGATTGACACCCTGAATACATTCAAGACCTGTTCCACATCAGAAGTCAATCCATGGGCAAAATCCATCAGCTGTTTTGTTTCTCGAGAGCCTAAAAATTTTTCTTAACCACAAAAGACGTTTTGGGGTTTGAAATGTTCAAAGCAGGCTCCACTATACTTTTTGAAACTAAAAGAGGCTGGGAAGTATTTTTCTGAAGGTCACAATGTGCTGCTGAGAATGATAGTTTTCTCAGACGCAGTGGAATTGATTGCAAGTAGTTCAGAGCAAGATTACTGTGACTACTAACAGCACATAAATGTTTACAAAGCAAATCAAAATTACAATAAGCTTTACACATGCTGACGTTTAAATTTGACTTGTCAAAAAATGCATTGGTAGGCCAGGAAATCTGACTGAAACAGTAGATCTCTCTGTACAGCAATTTGGGTTTGATTTTTGTATTTACAGAATAACTTGTACTAAGAAACCAACTGATTTCCGCCTAAATCTTGAAGTTATTTCTGAGAAAAACAATATTTTCTTCATGTTCCAGAAAAGAAACTTTGATTTTGCATTTGGCTGAAATGTTTCTATAATTCAAGTGATATGCATAGATGGAACAAAATTTTATCAATACTTTGACACAGGTTGGCATATCTGGATACATCCACACAGCACTTTTGATGAGCATATTCTCGGCTTCTACATTGATCAAAACACACTATTGATCAAAACACATTTTATGTGACCGTCAGTTTTTTTGGGTCGAGAACACCCATGATACAATGCATGTTTTGCACTTATTGTCAACAATAACAAAAAGATAGCACGTGTACCCACAAATGTTATAGGGATAGGTTCCATCATGTTCCAGAAGATGAAGATAACTGCTATACCATTGAGACAAAACAGAGTTGCCAAAAAATATAATTTCGATGACACCAGATATTCCATTAGTTATTACCTTGACATATGCACCAGGATCTAGATTTTTCTGTTCTTCTAAATATTCCATGACACTTAGATCATAGTATCTTACTGGATTTCCATCTTTAATACTACATCTGATCGCATCAGACAAATCATGACCATCAGTGCTTTTTCTGCATCCTTGGACATTAACAATAGAAACAATGTCCTCTAAAATGGCTCAGCCCACTAACAACGTCACAGTGCAACAAAATGTCCCGCTCTTGCCCTTGCGGCAATGTTAAGTCAACTGTGATTATTTTACCATATAAGTTGGCAAAGGAAACTAATCTAGCAAACTGGTTGCCTTTTTCATTATTGAATCCCCCACCTCAATAGTTTTTTTGAGTCTTCTCAGTTCACTTTTTCCACATCCAGGCCAACAATGTTCATGCCTTGGAAAGTGATACATTGGAGATGTTTTACTATCCTTTCCACACTTCCCATGGGAACAATTGTTGGGCTGACTGGATTGGTCGGCCAGAACTCAAAAGTGGCAAAATACCACCTCTCCAACTCCGCAATCCCCATTGTCTGAAGGATGTTATAGTCTAAAAATCCAGGAGAAATATAGGTTTTTTACTCTAACACACTCTAATACTCTTTAGAATGCATTTTCAGGACCCTTTCTTGCTCTGTACCTAATTTTACCTGCTAAAAGCATTTAATTTTCGTGATTAAATTTTTTCGAAATTAACCTTTGTGCAAAACACCACAAAAATTTGAAACTCTTAAAGTTTTAGAGCAGGAACTTGATATTTAGTCTTTCTGGCCGTTGGGTGTCCCTTTATAAACTACCAAAAATGATAGGCAAAAATATGTGAAATTAGGCGTTTTTCACTCTAAACCCAACACACTTTTGCTACTCGACAAGCTCAATCGATCACAACCTTGATCTATGCAGCTAATTTCTGCTAATCCCCTTCTTCATTGCTTTGTGGGAACCAGAGAGAGTAAGAATGACAAAACATCCCCTAATCAGATCACCTAATTCCACTGAAGTCTTTTTTGGATCACCTAGGTTCTAACCACCAGAAAAATAACTAAACCTCCTGGGTTTTACTTGCAGTCACATACCGGAAAAATTAAAAAGATGAGTATTCCGGTAGGAAAAATGTTGAGGACTCCTCCTAGGTCACATGAACCTAGTGTTTCGAATCTCGACTCTGCTGAAGAACACGCAGCGGTAGAAAAGGTTCAAGCACAGGCGCCTGAGACTGAAGGAAGGAGAGAGAGTGGAATTGCCGAAATGGCAAGAGTTGAAGAAGAGTTGAGGAGAAGTGGTTTTGAGATGGCTAGGAGAGCCGAGATTGAAACTACTGTAAGTGGTAGTGTCAGAGGTCAGCAGACCTTTGAGAAGGAGAGACCGACGTCGCCCTCGAAGTTGGTCCATCCGATGGCCGAGACGCTGGAGGAGATTAGACGGAAGTCGAAACCAGCATGGAGGTCGAACATGATGGACATGAATTACGACGAGTATTACGAGGACGCGCCGGCCAATTTATACGACGAAAAATATTCGAGGTGATACGACCCCGAAATGGTGAATTTTATTTGATGAGAGGAGCAGAGGGATCGAGTCGATCCCAAGGACGTACGAATTAACGCGCTGGAGAAGAAGGTCGAGTTATTGATCAAAGTAATCGAAAGCGCGCAGGTCAAGGAAAAGGAATCGGAGGACGATCAACGGAAGAAGATAGGTGAGTCTTCTTACCTTGAGAGTAGAGTTGAGAGAGTTAGTGAACCTAAGAGAGAGGTTCATTCGGAAGTTTATGTTATGTCTCAAGAGGATAGAGACAAATATTTGGCCAGAGATAGAGCTTGGACTGAGGAGCTGCAGAGTTCGAGGAATGCTGAACAAGCACAATCGAATGCCTACGGTTACTCAGAGAATAGGAGGTCTAGGGAAAGGAAGGTGACTATTTGCAACGAATCGTCCCAGGGAGAGGATAGCTTTTCTCGTCCTACTCCTTGGAGAGATACCGCAAATAGAGCTGACCTTAGCCCTGAAAGGAGGAGAAAGAGAAGGTCGAAGAGTAGAAAGAGGTCTCACAGATCAAGAGCTAGGAGTAGACATTACTCAGATAGTGATAATAGCAGTTCATCTACCTCGAACTCTAGCTCAAGTGTAGAAGTAGATGTGAGAGATGTGGTAAAGGCCTTGAAACATAGACCTTTACATGATAGTATAAAGCCGACGGAGGCTTTGAAGTTTTTTACTGATCTGGAAAGTGAATTTCTGGAGAATACGGCTGATAAAGTGAAGAAGGAGTGTTTGAGAAGATTGTCTCAGAATACGGCTAGGAGGATAGCGAGAACATCCTCAAGTTATACAGAAGCGCGGAGAAATATTTTAAAATATCTCGCGCCGACTTATGATTTGACGATGCTCAAAAGGGAGCTATTCAATATGAAACAGGAAGAAGGCGAGTCAGCCTTAGAGTTTTTAAAGAGGTTGAGTAATCATGTGGATCTGGTCTATGCAGATCAGACTGATCAGGTAAGGCAGGAGAATATTATTAATGCCTTCATTTATAAGAGTAGTCCGTTGTATCAGACGGAGTTGCAGGATGTATTGCCATCAATGAGAACTTGGCAAGACCTTGCATACGCTGTAACACAGATTGATAAGAAGTATAAGAATGTGTTTACTACTTTTGGAGCCAAGGATAAACCGATTGTAGTGAATCAAGTTGTAGCTACGGAGGAGATGTGCCCGGAAATTGCTTTTGTCGGGAATGCTCCGTATGGAAGTACTAAAAAGTATAACCAGACGAAGTCAAGACCACAAAATCAGTTGCAAAAGGCAGTGGAAGAGGAGAGAAGTGAGGAGAATGCTGAAGAGATGCTACCTGGTCCGTCCCCTCGTGATGTCAAAAAGTCTAACGAGGAGCAGGCCAAGGAGTCTTTTCTAGCTATTTTCTCAAAAGAGTGGCTACAATTGGTTCAGAAAGTAGATAAATTACAAGTTACTCAGAGTGAAGCCTTAAAAGAGTTGACTACTGTGAAGGCTGCGTCTGCTGAAAAGCAGAAGCAGTTGAAGCAGCAGAGACCCTATTGCATTTATCATAAGAATAATACCCATGCTACGGAGGAGTGTAAGACATTAGCATACCGGCGTCAGCAACAGCAACGCCGTGGATTTAACCATGGCATGTCTAATCAGTATTATGGTGGTGATAGAAATGCTTCATTTAGAGGAAATTTTAGAGGTAGAGGTGGACCTCAGTTTGGATTTAGAGGAAGAGGAAGAGGTGCCTATTATGTAGGATTCCCCGAAGAAGATCAAATGTACGGGTATGACCCAGAGTTTGAGAGATACAGGGAATTCTGCAGACTTAGGGAGCAAGGCATCCAGTTGCAGAGACAGCCTCAGTTGATGTTACCTGCACCAACTAGTCAACCTGCTATTCAGGGTAGTACCGTCCAGGATCAGTCTGGATCATTTGTTTCGAACCAGTCCCAACCTAGTTCGCATAACGTAATGGTGACAAGCCGTACGGATGTGGATGATGAAAGTGATCAGAGTAGAAACAAATCTTCTAGTTTGGTTCTCGGAAGTATTATTCACCTGGATAAGGTGACACCTCTAGAGAAAGTGAAAGAAAGAGATTTGGCTCATGTGAAGTATGGAAGAAAAGCAACGGACATGGAGAGGAGGTTGTTAGAAAATTATCCGAAAACGGTTCCGTTCTATATAAAAGTAGTTATCAAAGAAACGGCTACCAGAGCTTTAATTGATACAGGAGCTCAGTGTACGGTCATGTCTTCTAAGCTCCTGAAAAGGGCATTAGACGTTGATTATACAGTGTACCCTCATATCTTTAAAGTGACTGTAGCTGATGGAAAAATTGTGCATGCCTATGGGTATGTACCAGTTTGTATGAAGACTGAATTCGGAAGTTTTCCAGTCAATGCTATAGTGTTGCCAGATGCAGGTGAGGACCTGATCTTGGGCACAGATTTTTTAGCCCACCCAGATTTAGGTGTGGTGATTGATTTTAAAAGGAATGCCATGACGATTCAAGGCATTGAGAAAAGGATTGACGTAGTTCAAGTCCCTTCTGTAACTACTGTGCAAACGGTAATGGAAGAAGTGACTAAAGTCAGTGTGGCGTCGACTGATTGCATAAATCAAATTGTTTATCCAAAAGTTTGTCTGCTAAAGACAACTGTTCCAATTGTTGCATGTAGTAAAACCTACATACCATATGGAACAGATGTTTTGATGAAGGCAAAACTTTGGGATCAACATGGAGATGCCACGTTGAACGGAATTATTGTCGAATCAAAGGATTCTGAAAGGAAGTTCAGAATGGAGAAAGCGGTTGTAGATGGATCACAAGAGGAGTTTGTAGTACTAATCTCCAATACCACGGGTTCTGGTTGTCGGTTTGAGAGAGATCAAATCATTGGCTATACAGAATCTATGCTTATTGAAGATGATGATACGTACAAGAAGGTGAAAGAAATGAAAAAGATAAAGGAGGAAAAGGAATATCAGACCTGTATGGTAAAGGAAGGAATGTCTGCATTATCAAAAGCTGATTCTGTAGAGTTCTATACTTCACTATGCAAGATGATATCTAAGGCAAAAATATCGGAAGAGAAGAAAACGGAAGCTATAGAGTCTTTGTTAAAGTACAGAGATGTCTTTAGCTTGCCTGGTGATCCGGCTACTACAACCCCAGCTCTGACGTGCAAGATAGATACAGGAGATGCGAGACCTGTAGCAAAGAGATATTACAGAGCTTCTATCAATAGTCGGCCAGGAGTAAGGCGACATATAAAGGAAATGTTGGATCAAGGAGTGATGGAGCCCTCGAAGTCACCGTGGGCTGCACCCTTGTTCCTGGTTGGAAAGAAAGATGGAACTACGAGACCCGTAGTTGATTTTAGAGGTATAAACGAAGTGACCAAGGATGATAAATATCCCATCCCGAGAATGGATGACTATTTAGATTGCCTTGGAAGAGCGAAGTTCTATACGACTCTAGATTTGAAGTCGGGATATTGGCAGGTTCCGATGGAGGAGGAGAGCAAGGAGAAAACGGCTTTTATATGCCAAGAGGGCTTGTTTCAGTTTAAAGTGATGCCGTTTGGATTGAAGAACGCACCAGCTGAATTCCAAAGGATGATGGAGAGAATCCTTGGGGATTTGGTATGGAAAATTTGCCTAGTGTATATAGATGATATTATCATCTTCTCGAATACGTTCGAGGAACACTTAGAGAATTTGAAAATGGTGCTAGAAGCGTTGAGGAAGGCGAAGTTGACTCTTAAGCTGGAGAAATGTGAATTTCTTCCCGAGAAGGTGCACTTTTTAGGGCACATCTTGGATGCGAACGGAATTTCTCCGGATCCTAAGAAGGTCAAGGCGATAACGGAATTTCCATTCCCGTATTCTGTTAAGAAAATGCAAAGATTCCTAGGTATGCTACAATGGTGTAAGAAATTTATACCGGACCTAGCAGCACTAGCTGAACCTTTGTACAAATTAACAGGCAAGAAGGGAACATGGAATGTGACGGAGTTGCATTACACAACTTTTGAGAAGCTCAAAGTAGCATTGACCTCAGTACCTTTCTTAAGACATCCAATTTTAGATGAATCTGCGCGATTCATTCTTCAAACGGATGCCAGTGGAATTGCATTGGGAGCAGTGTTATGTCAAGAGACTGACTCGGAACGTTGTGTGATAGCCTACAATAGTCGGATATTGCGGGCAGAAGAAAGGAAATGGTGCGCCACCGAAAGGGAATGCTTAGCTGTGGTTTACGGCCTTAAAATTTACAAACATTATCTTTTGGGTCAAAAGGTCACGATTCAAACTGACCATAAACCATTATTATCAATGAGGGTCAACACACAGACTAATGACAAACTCAAGAGGTGGTATGCATTCATTTGCCAGTTTAATCACAAGTTGGAGTACATGCCTGGCAGACAGAATGCCATGGCAGATTTCCTCTCCAGAAAGGAGGAACCGGATGAGCAGAAAGAGAAGTTGCCACCAAAATGGGAGCTTATGTTTCAGAAAGAAGATATGAAATCTCTTGCTGAAGACGAAGTCCTTAACCAAAACCACAAAGTTTTAGTGAAACAACTTCGGGAACTCAGAGGAGATGAAGTGGATGAGGCTGTAGGAGTCTTCACTCCGGTGAAGATGGCCACAGCTTCAGTGGCTTCAAAGTATGATGTTGGTGATGAAACTCAACTTAATATTTCTCCAGAATTTGATAATTATCGAACGCCTGAGAAATATGAAATTGAGGCGGTAGTCACTAGACAAATGGCAAAAAACTTGCAGCAGGAGGAAAAAGGACATCCTCCTGGGCAAGCTAAACCTAAAGAAGAGGTGAAGAGAATTTTTGAACCGGAAGAGAAGGAGTTTGAAGAAGCCCCAGAGATTGAAGATGGTAGACCAAAAGGGCTTATCTCAAACACCTTGATGTCAAAGTTGCAAGGAAAGGATAAAGATCTAAAAGTGATCTTCGAGAAACTAGGTGCTAGTAGTAGCACCAAGTCTCAAAGTAACTTTTATATCGATCAAGGGATACTATATAGAGAGACTTTTGGCGAGGCAGAGGATCAAGTTGTTGTCCCCTCTGTTCTCAAAAAAGTTGTCCTGCATCAGTATCATGGAGCAGTGATGATGACGCATCAAGGGTTTAAGAGAACCCTTGCTATTATTAAGAAGCGCTTCTGGTGGCCGAGCATCGAGAAGGATGTTCGGAGCTGGATCAGCTTTTGTCCGATATGTCAAATTGCGACTCCAGGAAAGGCTACAATTCCGCCATTGAATCCTATTATTCCTAGAGGACCATTTGACATAGTCTCTGTAGATATTGTGGGAATTTCTCCCATGAGTGAAAAAAGACTGTATGTGATAGTATTTCAAGATTACTTTACAAAATGGGTGGAAGCAGAAATGATTCCGGATCCATCTGCTGTAACCATTGTGGATAGTTTTCTACGAAATATTGTGTTTAGGCATGGAACCCCGGTGAAATTGCTAAGTGATAATGGTTCATGCTTTACAGCTGATCTGATGATGTCAGTCTGTAAGTTGTTAGAGTGTCAGAAGATTTTCACAACTGCCTACCATCCACAAGGAAATGGAATGGTTGAAAGGTTTAACCAAACCTTGATCAAGCAGTTGAGAAAGGTTGCTATAGAAGATTCAGACAAGTGGGACAATTATTTGCAATCTGTCGTTTTTGCGTACAATGCCACACCTCATACCTCAACAAAATGTTCTCCATTTGCCTTATTGAGAGGTCATGAGGCTAATTTTCGCATTAGTATCGGTGTTGCTAGAAACATAGTTCTGCCAATGAACTATGAGGCTTATAAGCATATACTAACCGAAAGCTTAGTAGAAACTTATGAGACCATTTCTGAGAATATTAGGAAGGCTGCGGAGAGCAGTAAAAAGTTTTTTGACCGTAAAGCAAAAGCTCATGATTATTCCGTCAATGATTGGGTTTTGCTGAAAGTCGATAAACAGAAAAAACTGGGTCTGCGGTGGCAAGGACCGTATGTTGTTACTGATAGTAGTAGATTATCAGAGAATGTGCTTGAAATCGCTCACTGGAGAGAGCCGCTGAAAAAGCAGGTGGTATCCGTGAGCAGGTTAAAGCACTTTCGTTACGAGACCGGCAGATGGCTGCAGTCTAACGAGGTGTCATCTAAGGACACGCAGTTTACTGTAGATTCGAAAATTAGTAATTATAAACTGCGGTAGCGCGTAGCACTGTGTTTTTGTGTGTGTGTGCGAATGAATACCCCCCATATTTCTTCGTCCCAAATTGTGTATTTAAGTACAAATTGTATTTAATTGTAATTATTTATGTATTTATCGCGTTTTTATCGTGTACTTTCAATTTTCCCTTGCGTAAATCTTAAAATTTCTCAAAATTTTTGGTAAAAAACCACTCATCACAAAAACCTAAAATCTTAAAACTTTTTTCGCGGCCCTAAATTTTAAATTTCCCCGAGTCCGATTAATTTCCGAGGAAATAGTTAGTTGTTGCCCCCCAATTCTGTGAATATTGGAAGAATTGGGAAACCGCTGAAGTTTTAGAGTGAAAATAGACAAAAAGTAGCGAAAGCGGAAAATTTGTCGATTTTCTGCTCTAATTGAAAAATTTTAAAAAATTTGCAAAAATTGATAGCGCCGAATTCCAAGAATTCGAAAAAGAAGCGGAAGGAATGTCCAGGCCCCCCAATGGACGCCGGACGAAGCAGTATCTGGTCACGGACCCCACGTGACCTACGGTCAGCCGCAGGTGCGGCAAAACAATCGGTATTTTTTAGTCGATGGTAAGCGACCTAAGTTATTAAACTTAGTTAATTTAAAAATTAATTAGGCAAAGCAGGATGTTATAGCCCACGGGTGTCTAGACGAAGGCCTAGACAATTGTAAAAATTTAGTGGGAACATATTTGTTCTGTCAGCTTGAAAAAGTGTGGCAAAGCTGCCCGTAGCGCGAGATTTGGACTTTTTGCGAAACTACATTATTCCTCTACACACATAGCGAGTTGAATAAATTCGTCTATGTGATGGGGAAGAAGTGGAGTGTAGCAACTAGTCGACTAGGGGTAGATAATTTCAAAAATTTATTTAAATTTCTAAATTCCATCTTAATCTATTTTTCTACGAATTTCCTCATTTTGGGTAAATTAGTAAATAATATTTTTAAAATCTCTTCTTGGAAATTCTTAATTTATTGATTGGATAGGCCGTTTTGGGCGTTGGATTGAGACGGCTAGCAGTCGATTGATGGAAGACGCAGGTGGTCTGTGCGTGTACTCCCGTATAAGGTAGAAGTCCGGGCCGCACTTGTGTTTAACTATCTGCCAACACTAACCCAATATATGTGTGGTACCTTATTTTCCCCTGCTTGCAATTTTCTTTTCCTTTTTCCTATTTGTGCTTACTATCTGTGGTGAAGGTAGAGTTTAACCGATGTTTGTCCGCTTTGGGAAAAAATTTTCATTAAAAAGTTGTAAACATTTCGCCTGAATTTTTTAGACTACAATGTTAAACGCATTGTCAGAGTCCGCGAATTAGAACGACGGTTTGCCACTACGTTCGGGAGATTTCCGTTGGAATTGACGGAACCGAAATTGGTCGAGATAGGTAAGGTGGCTGAGATGATCGAAACCTTGTAGGACAGTAGGTTTCGAGGACAGCCAGTTATCGGTTTTGATACCGAAAAAGTTACTCAAGAGTATGTGAGTAAGGTTTTTGCGACTTCTGGGGTTGATAACCCAAAAGGGAAGGAGTTAGCGAGAGTCATTAGCTTCTCGACGGTGACTGGAGACACCTTTGTTGTAGATACTACGACAATCATGCCGAAGGAATGGATGCTCATTCATGAGCTCTTAGATTCGGACATGCTTCTCGTTGGATACAACTTGGTTACAGATCTGGTTGCCATCTGGAATGTTAATGGCGCAGGCAGAAATCACCAGGATGTTGATCTGACAGCAGAGATCAAGTATAGAATTGCATCTTCGTATGGCCGTTATTATGACGTAGCCAAGGTAGGAGATCAAATGAACAGAAGATTTTTGGCAATGTCCAGGAAGTTGGGACTTTGCCCAGAAACATTTAAGCTGAAAGGGTTGTTCACGGAGCTGTATCTGGCGGACATTGGTTATTTCCAAATCGATTTCCGTCAGAGAGCACAACGTGAACGATTCTGTAGGCACACGTTGACGCAGTTTGAAATCAGGTATTCAGCACTGGACGCCTACTACTCATTGTTGGTTTTCTTAGCGTTTTTCCACTATGAGTTAGCTATGGAAGTCGAGGTCGGATTCCAGTATTTTCCGCATGATTTGATGAAAGCGGATCAAATCCAGATAATGGCGTACAAGTTGTACAGGTTTTTTAATATGATACATGGAGAGAATTTTCCGCAGACTTTTTGCGGAAGTCCAGAGGTAGAGGAGCTGCAGTCATCGGCTATTTACCACGTAATGAGACAGGAAGCGTATGCCCGTATGGCTGCCCAAATGGACACCTCATTTGGAGGCTATGTGGAGTACAGCTTCCCTCATTATGAGGCAAATCCGAAAAGAGGGAGAGAAGTAAGTATCCCTAAAGGTATTCATCCTGATTATACCGTTAAGGAGAAAAGTAAGAATGTAGACGGTAATGATACGGTAAGTGAGGATGAAGAGTTTGAAGAAGCTTTGTCGGAAAAGCAGATTAGAACTCGAATAATGAAGAAGGTGATAGATATGGTTAATCGAGGGAAGAGTTTCAGTAGACTCGATGAACCAGTATCTATGGTTTTATACGAGAATTATGTAAGGTATAGAAAAGAAACGAAGCAGTTATTGGAGATACCATGTCTGGAAGTTGATTACCACGAGTATGAACCGGTCAGAATTTCGAACGGTAAAGACTCGTACGTAAGGCAACACTGGAGTATGGATATCGCTCCTTATTCTGAAATATTGATTGAGGACAATTTTAAGAATTTGGAGTCAGTGTGTAATAAAGTTCCGCTGACGTTTCATTTATTTTGGCCAGCTTGTAGAGAGGAAGCCGAAGAGTACCTTACCTCTCTCCTTGACCATAACTATTTGAGATCCTTTAGCCCTGAGGGAAAGGAACAACTCTTGAAGATGTTGTGGAGGGGAGATAGGTACGGTCAGTATTTATCATTTTTGAATAGTCTTCCAGTAACAGAGGTGCATACGCCAACCAAGGGCGATGCTATTACATGTTGGGGAAATCGTTTCGGATTTTTGCCGATCCGATTTTGGCCCAAGACAAAATCATGGGAGCAAAGACCAGTAGATAAGAGGAAGCATTTGGCGGAGTGTCTGCAGTACAAAGATAATCCGTACTGCTATCAGAGGTTTTACTTCCCTCAAATAGCTGTTCGAGTCCCAGGTTTGCGATACCCGATTGATATGGGCGAGGACGCAACGAAGGAGAACCAGAAAAAGAGCGTTTTAGCGTATCAACCGGAATACGTTCCAGGTTACGAACCGCCATTTTTTGAGCCGATATTGCCGTCCGATGCCCCAGGGTTCACGATTACGCATATTGGCGATAAGGTTGTAGTGACGCCGTCAGGTAAGCAGCCAGCAGTGCCGGTTACAGGCACTGAGGTAAGCAAAACGGTGAGTCAGCAATCTGGAGTTGATATGAGTAGTTTGGATCAGGTGCAGGGGATGCAGGCTGAGCCTGTTGCGGCGAAAGCACAGCAACAAGCGATACCTGCAGACCGCAACAACCCCATAGACTTGAATCAGGTAGGAGATGATTTAGAAGTGGCAAAGGAGGTCACTGTTGAATCATTGATACAGTCTGATCAAGAAGCACAAGTAACCTCTTTAGTAGATCAGACAGAAAGTTTACTTTCTGGAATGGATGTTAGGGCGGAGCAAATGTTGGATGAAAGCAATCTGATAACGATTGCTGCAAGTCCAACAATAGAGGAAATTGAAGCAAGGCTCAGGGAGCAAGCTGAGAAGGAAATCGAAAGACAGAAAGAGATTCTTACTAAGCAGCTTGCGGAGCAGAAAGCGAGATTAGATCAGCAGCAGAAGCAGCTGGAAATAGTATTGGCTGGTTTTACGGCGCAGCCGACGCCTCTGGCAGCGCCTACAGTCATGCAAGCTCCAGCCAAGCCGCCTACTGCTTATCATATCCCGAAATTGCCGGCGCAACCTGCTAGTACGCAGGCCATCCAACCTGCGGTCAGCAAGGTTACGCCGACAGTTCAAGTAGCGCCCAGAGATCCAAGTATAGACGGTGGTATACCAGGTATGTATACTGCCGAAGAGGTTAGAAAGTTCAGAGCAGAAGGTCGTACGGACGACCAAATTAAAAGATTAGGAAGACGAAAGTTAACCCGAAAGGCCAATAGGGCTAAGAAGAGAGAGGAAGAGGATGTTATTGAAATCAGTGATGGTGAAGGAGAACAGACAGGGAGTTCTACGTCTGTGGACTTGAAGTTTGCAGGATCTACAACTTTATTGACGGATTCAACCAAGTCCAAGACTGGAACTACGCCGACGAGCCTGATGCCTGGAACCAAAAGTTCTACGAGTCAGGTGCAGTCGACGGTTGCTTCGGCTAAAGTACCTAGTAAATCGTCTGCATCTCAGGTAAGTGCAACGATGAAAAGTACTTTAGCTAAGCCCGTGTCTAAAGTGGATAAGACTTCTCAGCAGGACCAGAGCAGTGCTTCAGGGAAAAAAGTTGTTTCTAAACCCTCTACGTCGGAACCGACTAAATCGGTCAAGAGAAGTAGAGATAAGGAAGTAACTTTGGAGTACCTAAGTTCTGTTTTGAGAGACTACTGGGATGTCCATAAGAAGTTTCCCTTGGTGAAGGGAAGAATAGATTTTTCGACACCGGAGGTGATCGAATTTTTTGCTCAGGATATGCCAGATGATAATAGGAATCAAATCATCTGGGCATTGGTGAATAATGGAGTAGAGGAGCTTTACGAGAGCTATGGGGATCACTTTGATCATCAAGGTGGTTTCCTGTATGATCATGTAAACGTTCCTGAGCCCATTTGGGAGTATATTTGGCTCAAGTTCATGCCAAATTGGTTTCATCATTTTGATGCGGAAATAGTAATGGCAGCCGTGAGATACTTATGTACCATGGTGTTGCTAAAGTTAGAACAGCAGCAGTTGGGCCCAAGACATATTGGTGCAATTGATGCACGGGCCAAATCATTTGTTACGGAGAGGTATTATTCTATCTACCTGCGGGGAGAAGGTAGTACTGCATTCAGGGAAGCGTATGCCAACCGAATGCAGGAGCACCAACAAACTGCAGTAGATATGGCAGCAAAGAGAAGGTTGTCCGACATGGTTCAGAAATTTTCTGGTAAATTCCAGAAAGCAGAGGATGAGGAGGGGCAACCCTTCAAGATTCCAATGTTAACGGAAAGACAACCAAGAGATGCATCCAGGACTAGGAGCCAGCACTCGCCACAATCGTCTCACTCGCAGGGTCGGCACCAGCCTGGAGTATTCAAATTACCGTATGCGAATCAACAAAGTCAAGGTAGGTCCACTACCTCAGCTTCTGGAGTATCTTCCATAAGTTCCACTCAGGGCTCGTACCAGAGGGGAACTGGAGGGGGATATGGCCGAGGCTGGGGTCAGGGGCAGGGTCAAGGAAGACCCTTCAAGATGGTTATTCCGCAACCGTATAGAGGTCAGGGGATGGGCGGACCCCCTCGTGCGGCCCAACCTCGGGGAGTTTATGGGGGATTCCTCAGGGGTCGTGGAGCTCGGGGTGGTCCCTACCCTCGCCATGGTAGCTTGCAATATGGCGGTTAAGGTGGCGGCGGGCAACAATAACTTCATATAGCCGCATACTTTTTGGACCAAAATTTCGTACAAATTTTATTTCAAAAATACAAAATACAAAAACACAAATAAAATACAAAATACAAAAAAAATATATATATATATTATCTCGTTTTATTGTTGCTTTAAAATTTTAAAATTTTCTCGTTTCCGGTGCTCAAACATTGCCCGGCAAATCTTATTTCAGGCGTGTATAGCCCTCGTATTTTTCTTGTTTATTTTCAGGGCCTGAAAAAGATGAAGACCTGAAAATTTTATTCGCGTTTATAAAATTATTTCGTAATTAGATATTTGAAATATTTTGTAGAAAATATTTTTTACTGAGTAGATTTGTATTGGATGGAGTGATGTGGCGAGCGGCAGACCGGGGAGGAAGCACACCTGGGGCACCTCATCACCGAGGTTGTAAAAACCAAGAAATGGGAGAAGAGGAACGGCGACGCCCCGGATCTAGGCACAGATCAACGTTAAAGTCCAGGCCGAACTACGTTCGTGATCGTTTCCGGTAGCCTGAAAAGGAGTGCCCTGCGGAATGGATTGGTCAAGGTCGCCGTCACCTGAAGGACCTGATAGGGGCTGGATCACATCTTGGAGGGGGTAGCCCCAAAAATTTGTTTTCCGAGGGGAAAACTGTTATGCAGTCGGGGCCTCAGTATGAGACTCAGGCTGCAGAAAGGCTTTCACCTCCCGTTGGTCGGTTTTGAGGGCCGAGGGATGTTGGGGTGGTCTCAGGTGCACGTGTTCAGCTTCCGGCATCGGTGCGCAGGCGGTTGGACGCGGCGAAAAGTGGCGAGAAAGAATGATAAATTTGCATAGGTTTATGCTGCCATTGTTTTGCGTTTTGGTTTCTTTTTATCATTGTTAAAAAGATTACTTTTATGGAACGTCGCCGCCATGGTCTTATTTATAATATTTTTGTATATTATTTATTATTGGCGTCGCCCTTCGTCACCCAATACACTTTGGACCTGTAAGTGTATTGTTTTGTGAGCGTAGTGGAAGGAGTTTTTAAGGATAGGAGTGGAGACTTGGGTAGGATCTCCTGAGGTACGTGCCAAGGTGTTCTGCCTGAGGTTTAGTGAAAGTTCTGGTGTATATCTGGTGAAACGTCTGGGAGAGTTTGGTGTTTGTTGTTGTTGTTAGCCTATGGTTAGAACTGTCGCTTAATTGTGACCCCACAGCAGCCTAACACGAGGACTCTTTCTTTGACCACATTTTGCCAATTACGCAAAAGACTAAAATCAGTTTGGTGAGGACCAATATCAGTCAGATACATTTCGGCAAAAAGACCTTTCAATTTTAGTGTCTCAAGGCAGACTCCTGCTTTCCTGGATTTCGTAATCTCGCTTCCCATGATCTGCTTTGCTGTGACCCTTAGATCATAGTATCTTCCCAGATTTCCATCTTTGATACTACATCTAATCGCATCAGACAAATCGCGACCATTGGTGCTTTTTCCGCATCCTCGGACATTAATAATTGAAACTAAGTCCTCCAAAATGGCCTAACCGACTAACAACGTCGCTGAGCCTAAAAAGTGTAACAAAATGTTCCACTCTTGCTCTTGCAGCAACATTAAGTCAAATACCAATGTTTTACCACTTAGATGGGCGAACGAAACTAATCTAGCAAACTGGTTGCCTTTTTCATTATCAATCCCCCACCTAAAAAGTTTTTTGGCGTCCTTGCGGTTCACTTTCTCTACATCCAAGCCAACAATGTTCATGCCTTGGAAAGTGCTGCTTTCGAGGTGTTTTACCACCCTTTCCACACTTCCCATGGGAACAGTTATTGGCTCGATTGGGTTGGTCGGCCAGTACTCAAAAGTGGCAAAAAACCACCTTTCTAACTCTGCTACTTCATTGCCCGACGGATGTTATGGTCTAAAAATCTGGGAGGGATTTAAGTTTTTTATTCAGACATACTCTGCTACTCCTTTATGTGCATTTACATGACCCTTTCTCAACTCTTTGGGTAATTTTACTCACTAATACTCTTTAACTTTGGGGAAACTCTAGCACCTTTGTGCAAAACACTGTTGAACTTTCGAATTTTTGAAATTTTTGGAGCGGGAACTTGATATTTAGCTTTTTTTGGCCGTTGGGTGTCCCTTTATAGAAACCAGAATTGATAGGCAAAAGTATGTGAAATTAGGTGTTTTTTCACTCTAAACCCAACACACTCTTGCTACTCTACAAGCTCAATCGATCACAACTTTGATCTCCACGACTAATTTCTGCTAATCCCCTCCTTTGCTGCTTTGCGAGAACCAGAGGGAGCGGGAATGATAAAAACCTCCCCTAATCAGATCACCTGAATCGACTGAACTCTTTTTCGGATCACATAAGTTCGGTCCTTGTCACCCCCTTCTACCTAGTTTTTTGTGTTTATTTCTTAACTCCCAGTTGGTAGCTCATCCGAGAAAGGGCACAGAAATAGTCTTGCAAAACACCCCTGACGAGCGTAACCTCCGCTTATCTTACCTAACTATTTACAAGGATAAAAAATGATTGCTTACCGTCACAAAAAATATCGATTATTTTGCCGCAGGTGCAGCTCCCAAAACTGGACTTCATCATCCATTGCGTTGTACTTATGCGTACACTCGTTCTGCGTACCCATTCGAAATATTGGGCCTGCTTTCCTTGCACCAAAATATTTTTAAAAATTTTTTGAACCAAATTTGCAGCTGTGAAAAGTAGACAGATGTATAAAACATTTACAGTCTATTCCCTTGCAGCTGCAAATTACCTTACAAGGAGATTCTTCCATACAAAATATTCTCGAAAAAATTTGAAAAATGAGAGCAGACGCAGACATGACTTTCGAAAGTTTTGAATGATTTGGAGTTAATAACCAAGAAAGCGTAAAATGGAAAAATTTTACGAAAACCGGTCTTTCGCTTTAAAAGCTCTTCTCCTGCTTTGTTGAAATACAATCCTATGCATCAAAAAATATTAAAACGGATTTTAATGATTACAAAACACAATTGGAATAAATATTTATTAAATGTACAAAATAAATACGCGCAAATCCGCAGATTTTGCTCCTACGAAACTACATCAGGCGTTGCTCTACTCTCCGCTAATTGCGAACGTACAGTAAGACCGTATGATCAATTTTTTATGTAGTTCTGCCATCGTGTAGTCTCGTAGCGAAAAATTTTCAGCCTACTTGCTGAAACCTTTTGCCGTAGCAAAAGATTATCATAACGTGCAATTGTTATCACATTATCTTCTAACCTGGAAACATCAGTCATAATGAAGGGTCCTTCCCAAGTTAAGATTAATTTCTTGTGCTTATCAATTTTAAGAAGTACCCAATCATTTTCTTTAAAAACCGAGGTTTTAATTTTCTTGTCAAAATATCTTTTGCTAGCTTCCACTGCTTTCTGAATATTTTCAGCAATAATACTATAAAGCCTGGTCAAGTGGTTGGTTAGGATGAATTTGTATGCCTCATAATTTATGCGCGTTACTTTTTTGAGAGCTTTCATCAAATTCATCCCAAACTTTGCAACATGGCCCTGTAACAACGCAAATCGCAAAGCCTTCATCACAGGGTGTGGGGTCGCATTATAAGCAAAGACCACTGGTTTGAGATATCTTGGACAGCTATCAGGTTCACTTTTAGCTACTTTTCTCAGCTGTTTTATTAAAGTTTGGTTGAACCTCTCTACCATACCATTACCTTGAGGGTGGTAAGCAGTAGTGAAGATCTTCTTACATTCCAATAAATCACAGGCTGATTTCATTAAATCTGAAGTAAAACAAGATCCATTATCACTAAGGAGTTTCATCCAAGTTCCATGTCTGAATATCATGTTTTCTAGGAATGCATTCAACATCATTCTCAGGAACTCGGCTGGTGCACTTTTCAGTCCAAAGGGCATCTTGAACTGAAACAACCCTTCTTGGCACAAGAAAGCAGTCTTTTCTTTACTGCCCTCTTCCATTGGCACTTGCCAATAACTGGACTTGAGGTCAAGAGTAGTATAAAATTTTGCTCTCTGGAGGCAGTCCAGATAATCATCCCTTCTGGGTATTGGATATCAATCATCCTTCATTACCTTGTTCAAGCATCTAAAATCCACAACTGGCCTGAGCATCCCATCTTTCCCCCCTACTATGAATAATGGCCCCACCCAAGGCCATCTGCATGGCTCTATGACTCCCTTATCCAGCATTTCCTGCACATCTGATATATGGTTGTCCTTCAATGGCAGCTCTGTAGTGATGTTTCACCACAGGACTAGCATCACCTGTGTCAATTTTACAAATTAGATGAGGAGTAGTTGTCAGAGGATCATTAGGTAGGCTAAATACATCCTGGTTATTCATGAGTTGCCGTATCACCATCTCTTTCTGTTTTTCTGACAAAGTAGCTGTTGAGGTCATTCTATAAAAAGCTTCGAGAAACACAACTCCATCAAATTTTGATTCCTTGGCATCTAAAATACCTTCTAGGCTATTTTCTCCACAATTTTCAACCAGAACCTGTATTATTGGAGATCATCAATATCAAGTCTTCACTCCAACCATCAACTATAGTATCATCTACACTAAATCTCGTTTCTGAATCATCTCCTTCTGCGATGATTCAATTCATCATATTTGCAGAGGATTTGTTCCACAATTTAGCTTTCAATAGTTGGTCTGTTCCATGTGGGATTTAAATTCTATTACATGACACCACAGGGACTAGATCATCCAGCTGCTGGATTGCCAAATGTTGATCTTCTTCAATAGGTTTTTCTTCCATTGATTCTGCTATCATCTGATTATGCATCTCAACTATTGGAATCACTTCCTTATCAGATGTCAACAAATCAATACTTTTTTACACCCATCATCCTGATTGAATGTTTTCCGAAATCTATTACTGTGTTGACTTCTAGATGTGCTAGGAAGTCTGTCCAGATGTGCCAGGAAGTCCCAGTATCAAATTTCCTGCGGATCCTGGTATTATGATAGCCTTAACTGGAAGGCATCTATAATCGCATTCGATTTGAAATTGAATGTAACCATGTGCACTCACTACTTTACCATTGGCAACAGTGACTTTCAGGATCTTAGGGTAGGCCATATACTCCAGTCCAAGTGATTTTTTCAAGAAATCACCCAACATAACTGAACACTGAGCTCCCCTGTCAATAAGTGCCTTTGCAGTAGTGGAACACACAGTTACCCTAGTGTGAAATGGCTGCATTCTAGGGTATCTAGCTGACATATTCAGTTCCTCTGTAGTCCCCTTTCTACCATACTCGGCATTGCATTCTATTTCCAGCACATTTTCTGCTTTTTCCATGGCATAGTTATGTAGGCCACACAACTTCATCTCCATCATTGGTTCTTGCTGTAAGCTATTAACACCACTAGTTGAGGGTTGGTCTGTCTGCCCGGAGGCTTGCGACTGACTAACTACCTTCTGTGGAGTCAACAGAGTATTTGAACTCTAATTCACAACTACTGGATGTGATTCGGTCCTGGTAATGTCAGCTAGGTGGTAGCCTGTAACAACCTGATCTGCTCCCAGACCTTCTTCAACTTTATGTATTCCTGGAATTCGGCATATTCTTGCGAATTTTCTGCCTCATCCTCAGGAAATGAAACTTGATAAGCTCCCCTTTCGCCTTCATTACCAAAACCAACTCTGTTTCCTCCATAATTTCCTCTGAAATTAGCCCTGAAATTTCCTCTACCTTGGAAATTTCCAAAACTTCCTCAAGGATGACCTCTTCCAAAATCTCTTCCACTATTTCCACCCCTTCCACGATTCTGTAGGCCCTTATAAAAATTCAAAATCCTACAACTAATCATGTTGTGGGTGTTATTTTCATGCTAAGTACACCATGTTTGCTGCTGAACCTCTTGTTGACTTTTCCTTTTCATTTTATCAACTTTCTAAGTTAAAGCAGTTATGGCTTCCTCTTGGGCTTTTGCAGAGTTCCTAATTTCTTCATAACATTGTGCCATTTTAATAAATTCCTTATATAAAGCCACCATGAGAGAGTCCTTTTTTTGCTCCTCAACAGGCTTTTGCCATTGCATTATGCCCTGCCGCAGAGGTAATTCAAGTACTTTCTCATCCACTATATCTATCAATTGATTTTGCCAAGATTGCATCCGAGTTTGCCTTTCTGTGTTTGGTCTTCTAAAGTCCTTATTGCATTTTCGGGCGCTTTCATTAGGCCTTCAGATTACATTCACATCGGCTTGCTGCCCCACAGAAATTTCCGTTTGTGCTGTATTTATCATAATGGGCTGTTCTAGTGGCCCAAAAGTTCTAATTGCATTTCTGTACTTTAGCTCTATCTCATAGACTGCTTGCAAAAGATCATACAAATTTTTGAATATCGCTATGTCTTTCTGCAGTTCTAATTGATAAGTTAAAGAATTTCTCTAGAAAAAGGTTTCAATGATCACTTTATTTTTAAACTCTTTAGTTTCACTCTGGTAAATGAGATTCACATGTGCTCCAACCCTTTTCAAAAAATTGGTTGCAGCTTCATCTGGTTCCTGTTTAATGTCCAACAAGTTTTTTTTGAGCATATCGAGGTTATCTGGAGCACAATAATTCAAAATATTGTCTCTGGCTTCCCTATATGTTGTTGACTCTTCAGCCAATTCTTTGGGCAAATCCTTTGACAATCGGGTTAATCCTTCCAGTCTAACCTCATTGGGAGTATTCTTCCCAAACTCACCTTCTAGCTCCACTAGGAAAGCAAGAACCTGTCTACTTGGCATATCTGACTGCAGTAATTTTGGTTTGATAGCCCTTTCAATGTCATAAACAATTGGGCCTACTTGAGCCAGATTGACCCATAAAGCCGGATCAATCAGAATCATTTTAGGCATAACCTGCTGCCTAACATTTGGGTTTTCATCCCTAATACAACTGCTTTGTTGTGACACAGTTGTGTTAGGATTGGTGGCACAATCGTAAGTAAATCGAGTAGACCAGTGTTTAGACTTTATTTATTTCAGTGGAGCTAATAAATATAATACAAATAATGTGGCAGCCAATTGATACTATAAGTATGTTGATGGCAATTTGTCCTATCTCAAACAAATAAAACCAGAACTCTAATACAAAAATAAATCACCTTTTATATAAAGACAATAAAAAGAAAATGATAATAATAATATCACAAAAATGCAGTTATTCCGGATCAAAAGAGTGTTGTTCTCTATATCACTTCCGCATGAGATTTAACTGGCTCAAGGCTTTGATTCCTTATCAGATCATCGACTGTCGGCTTTGATTTATGATAATTGTTTTTGTTTTCTTAATCTTCTTTAATTATTTTATAATCTTCTAAATTTTTTGTGTACTATTGCTTTAAGCAATTCTTCTATGTTCTATTTCATTTTTATTTTGTTTTATCACTAAGGTGTGACCTTGTGACATAGCCTCCCTTAAAAGTCAAACGCCTTCACTTGTCTACTATGAAGATTATAACTAGAGTGAGGCTTTGGCTTAGGAAGTTCCAATTGTTTTGGTTCAGGGGCAATTTTACTTTGTTATCTTCATTCCTTGAGTAATAAGGCTTCATCCGATTTACATGTATATTTTCAAATTCATTCCGTTTTGCTATATTTTGTATTTTTACGTTTGGATACATAACTTCTATCACTCTATAGGGTCCCAGGTAGAGAGGTTGTAATTTCTTTGCTAAACCTTCTCTAATGACTTTGGATTCTTTTAGAAGCAGATCATTTTCTTTGTAGGAGGCATCATTCTTTTTTCTATCGTATTTTATCTTGTATTTTCTTTGAGTAGTTTAGGCGTTCTACGAAACAGTAGCTGGAATGGTGTGTATCCAGTTGTTTTGTTGATATGGATATTTGATGCAAAAACTGCAAATGGCAAATGTTGATCCCAATCCTGATGGGTATTTTGATCAACATACATTCTGATGCAGACAATCAGGGTTTGATTTGCTCGCTCCACCTCCCCGTTAGAAATTGGATGGTAGGGAGTGGTGTGTTGCTTTTTTGTTCCCATGATTTTTGTTATTTCCACCATTAACTGTGAGGTAAAATCAGTTCCTCTGTCGGACTGTAGTATTTTCAGGGCTCCATGCCGGCAAACTATTTGTGTCACAAATAATTTTGCAATAGTATGTGCTGTTATATTCTGTGTTGCATAAGCTTCAATGTATTTGGTGGAGTAATCAATGAAAACAACAATAAATCGATTACCATTTTCTGTGATTGGTAGAGGACCCATACAATCAACACCTATACGATCGAATGATTCTGTAGCTTGAATGGGCTTTAAGTTAGCAACAATTTTCTTTCGTGATGGCTTATTCACCTGACAATGTTTACATGTTTTACAATAGTCTGTGACATTTTTAGATAAATTTTCCCAAAAATATTTTGATTTCAGCAACTGTATAGTTTTGCAGGCACTGTAGTGTCTTCCAAGTGGGTTATCATGGTGGTTTCTATTAGCAATTTCTTCAATGATTTTGGTATCACAACCTTAGGTACATTATCTTCTAGTTTATACACAACATTGTTGTTAATTTCATAGTCTGTATTCATTTTTTCTAAAATTTCTTGTTTTGCTTTTGCTAATGAGGTGTCTTGGTTTTGCAAGGCCTCTATGTCAATCGAATTTTCCATTACATTGCAAATGTAAATGTGTGATTTCTTCGTGTTGAAAAGATTGAATGAATCTGACAGATTTGTTTGTTCAAGCAAGTCATCTTTCCATATTTTGCTTGATTCATTATTTGGTTTTTGGAACCATTTTCCAAATGTTCCTTTCTTAAAGGTGTTTTCGATTTCTTCTTTGCAAGTATTAATTATTGCACTTTCCTGATTGTCTATAGGATGAGGTTTGTATAATAAACCTAATGCTAATATGGGTTTGTGTGATCCAAGCTGTATTGTTCCCATTTTCATATCAAAGTTTACAGTATCAAATTGATACAAGAAATTTGTTCCTAAAATAAAGTTTACTTTTGCTTCTTTTTGGATATGTACAAGTATCCATGTTTTTACATTGTTTTCAAGTTTAATATTGATATAAGCTGATCCAACTAGTTGTAGCTTTGTTCCATCAGCCATACATGGCTGTATGTTATTTGCAATTATTGTGGTATTCAGGATTATCTGAAAAAATTCTAATTTAATGAGGGAAATTGCTGACCCAATGTCAAGCATAGCAGTTATCCATAACTTATTGTTAGCAAGAACATCAATTTCGGGTGATTTAGTTGTATAAAGATCACAATCGTGAGGCATGTAATCATCATTTGTTATTGTACAAACTGAAATTTTAATGTTAGATTTTCTCATTTTTGGGTATTCAAACGAATCGTTTTCAATGTCAAAACATGGTTTTGCTTGTCTATCAGGAAGTCGTCATAAACAATCTGCATTTTGATTTTTGCAATCTTTTCTTGGTTTTATGTCCAAGTATACACCTGATAAAGCTAATTCCCATCTAGCAATTTTTGCTGAAGGGTTTTCTTTTCCTAGAATGGCTTTTACTGCTGTGTGATCTGTGTGGACCATAACTTCTCGTTGATAGAGGTACGGTAGGAAATATTTGACAAATTCAACTACCGCAAGTGTTTCTAATTCTGTGATCGGGTAGTTCTTTTCCGCAGCCTTTAAAGTTCGGTTAGCATATGCTATTGGATGCTCATAATTATCATTACCTATTTGAGTCAAAATTCCATCAATTCCTTCAATCGACGCATCTGTTTGCAAGATGAAGGGACTCTCAAAATTTGGATGTGCAAGAATAGGTGGCTTTATTAATTTTTCTTTTAAGAGTTCAAAGGCTTTTTGTTGTTCCTCACTCCCCTTGAATTGCTCTTCCTTTTTAAGGAGTTTAATGAGTGGTTGGCACAAATGAGCACAGTGAGGTATAAACTTTCAATAATATGAAATTAGACCAAGAAATGATTTGATTTGTTTTACTGTTTTTGGAGCTTCTATATTTTTTACAGCTGCAATTTTCTTTTCAACTGGGTATATACCATTTTTGGAAATTTTATGTCCAAGGTATTCAACTTCATTATAGCTAAACTTACACCTGGAAAGTTTTAATTTCAATCCACCTTTTGAAGTTTCATTATAACCTGCCGTAACCTTTTCAACATTTCACCATGTGTTCTGGTGAAGACCAGTACATCATCAAGATACACAAGACAGGTTTCTCAGTGTAGTCCACTTAATAGAATGTCCATGAGTCTTCGAATAGTTGCTGGAGCATTACAGAGGCTAAATGGCATATAGTTAAATTCATATAGGCCTGCAGGGGTTGCAAAGGCCGTTTTTTCTTTGTTCTCCATTGCTATTGGAATAGCATGGTAAGCCTTTGCTTGGTCAAGTGTTGTGAAGTAAACCATTCCTCCCTATGTGTCAAGTATATCATCAATTTTTGGAAGGGGGTAGACATCTTTTTTTGTTATTTGGTTTAAACTTCGAAAATCTAGGCATAAATGATGTGATCCATCATTTTTTTGGACTAACACAGTGTTAGCTGAATATGGTGAAGAGCTTTTTCGGATTATTTCATGTTTTTCCATAGCTTCTACTTCTGCCTAGATAATTTTTTTTCTTTTGGGGATATATGATATGGGTATTTGTGTATAGGTAGAGCATCTCCAGTGTGGACTCTATATTCAACTAAATTAGTTCTTCCATTGTCTTTGTCAGCAAATGCATATAGGTCACAAAATTCGCATAATAATTTGATTAATTTTTCTCTTTCTGATATTGGGGTATCTGGTGAGATATCAGCATTTTGCTGAATCCATTCTTGTATATTTGCAACAGAAGATACATGTGGTAGGGCTGGATTCAGAATTCTTGATGGTACATCTATGATTTTGTCAGTGTAAAATCTTACAATTCCAATAGAAGTTCCTTCATAGATAGTTATAGGAGTCTTTCCCATGTTTATTACTTGGACTGGTATTTTATTATGTATGACATTGGCTATTGATCCTGCAAAATAATTTTGTTTGCCAGTATTTTTCATTTGTTGAGGTTCAAATCACAGGCAGCAAAGTTTTTTGTACAGTGGAGGGACTGTGATTGTGAAACGAATAATGGATTTTGCTGGTACTATGAGGTTTTCCACAATTTTTATATTGCTTTGAGTTTGGGGTGAGTTATATGTCATACCACATGTGGGTACATGCAAATTGAGGAATCTTATAGTGGATTGTTTCCAGTTAAAATCAACATTTTTAAATCTAGATAGAAAATTTACACCCAATATTTATTCTGATGTACAGTTTTCCTGCGCATGAACAAGTAATGTTTCGTTAATATCTGCACATTGGACTGTAATAAATGCGTTTCCAATCAATGGAATACAGCTTCCATTAGCTGCAATAGGCTTGACATTGCTTGACATTAGCATGCCTTCTTGTAGTTCCTGAAAAGTTTCATAATTCAGGAGGGAAAAAACCGCACCAGTATCCACAAGTGCCGTGACATTGAATTTTCCATTTAGCATAACCTCAATGTGAGGTGCTTGTAAAAATTGTTATCTTTGTAGTTTGAAGCAATAGTAGAAGTTCGCATTTCATCTAGGAGTACTTCAATTGTATTATTTTGACTTTTTTCGGAATTTTCCGAGTCTTGTAAGCTGTAAAAGTGCTGTTCCCAAATCCGTCTTTGCTTCAAATGGGGTATAAGTAATTCTTTTCTTTTTATAATATATGATGTATAGATATGCACAGTAGCCTATGGCTAATAACACTAATACTGTCCCTAGTAAATTTATGAGAAGCTGGGCTGGGCCTTTTAGGAGTGTATTGATACCAGTGCTTAATCTTTGCTGTTGTCCATTTAAGACCATCTTTAGGGCATGATCTGCTCCTTCAAGGGTCTGCTTTAGCCCTGTGCCTGTTCCCTACAAGGCTTCATGCACAAAGTTTGGGTTTAGTGACCTTTCCAAAGTATAATTTATGATATTTGTCAATAGATTTTCCATTTGCTGTGTTTTATATATATATTGTTTAAAAATGCAAAATTTGCAGGTGCCATTGTTAACCTATAATAAAAAATTTTTATTACTTCTAGTGGAACATGCCCAACATGAATGGGTCCTGTTTGGGTGACCCAGCTCGGTCCCCTTTTGTATATACGAGTTATTTGATGTATACAGTCTAAAGTAGGACTATAACTGATTAGATCTGTGCCGCCTGGTGTGGCAAACATGGAAGTATTATTTTCAAGTTGCATTGGCAAGTTTTTGTAACATGTATTTCCAACTTTGTAGTCATAATATACAAAAGACGCATTGACTGGCTTACAAGACCAGATTGCTAAGGCATCTCCTGTGAATTCTGCCGTTATGTCATCTCTTTGTAGGAATGTGCGGGCACCTAATGTAGGGTCAAAATGCAGAAGTTGTAATATAAAATCTAAATAATGCTGAGCATGGTGGCACAATTCCATCCATGTATGGCGAAAATTGTTCATTTCAACTTCAAAAATTTAATATTCTAGGTAGTTTAGTCTACTATTAACTGGATCTGGGTCAGCAAAGTTCGATATTACTTGAAAATCGGATTAAGATTTGGGTATCACTTTATATTTTTGTCCATGTATTTTTATTACTAGTCCTTGGCTAGTTTGAAGCACATTTTGTAGCTCATCTCTACAGTGTTCATATAGTCCAACAATTTTTAAGGCGGCTTGTATCTCATCTACTATAACATGTTTGTTACTTAGAATTGAGACATATCGACCTTTAAAGGTCACTGGACATACTTTTTGGAATAGGGTCCCATTCCAGACAATGATTCCATCCCTAGTTGTACAGTACATGTCAGTGGCTTTGCAGCCTCCTGTGTCACCTAAATCCGTTGTCATGGTTTTACCATTCCAGGAGGCTATTTGGCCAATTTCAATTATCAAACTGGTTACTGTTTGACAGTGGTCAGTGCAGCACCATTTGCACTTAATAGACAGGTCATTTTCAGTTGTTAGGACATTTTTTCTAATTTCGACTATATTTTGATTATTATATCTTTTTTGTTGAATGATGGACAAACATTCTTTGTGAGTTATTGGATATACTAGAGTTTAATCCTGTACAATTCTTTTAGCGCCAAAAAAATTTGTAAAAGTGCATATTGTCCTTTTCTGTAGTGAGCATATGTAAGCTTTAGAAGTTTGAGGGCAGCTTCTTGGGGTGTACAAACTGATATTTACTCTGTGGGGTTTATGCTCATTTTTCAATGGGAAACGGCACTCAACCTCTTTGGGTATGTCAATAGCATGGCTACTTTTAGAGATACCACATATTTGATAAACAGTGGCATTTTTTGGCAGCAACAATAGTATGATTAAATATACAATTGTGGACGAAAATTTACGTGTGAATTTTTCATCGTCATTTCTTTTTGCCCTTGTGGGCTTTGCATCTGTCAATTGTCCACTTCTCATTTGCCCCTTTTGGGGCTCAAATTCCTGCATTAGAAAAAAGAATGTAGAAATGACAAAATTAAGTATGAGTGACCTACTGCAACTTTTTTGTTCCACTTCCATGACAGCAGTGGGAGTTGTTTCTAGGTTACCTAATTCCTCCTTCTTCCTCCATCAGAATAGTTGGAAACCTGTGGATAGCCAATGGATGATCTGCTTCTTTTTTTGCAGCAGCATTTAAACCTTGTGGCTTAGCCTTAGGTTGGCCTTCATCATGACCTTCCATGGTCATTTGCATATTTGTTAACCCTGCCCTTTTGTAACAACCAGTTCTAGTGATACTTTAATTGATCCAAGAACGGCAATGGGGGACAAACGGGTGATTAAGGGGCACAACAATTATAATATAAAAACGAAGTTGAGGATCGCTTTGGTCGTCGATAATACACAAAAATGAATGCTTGCAAATAAACCACATTTCACGCTTGCATGAAAATATATAAAAATCTTAATCAAATCCACATAAAAATCTGTCTCATGGTATTTTATACTGTATCTTCATTCATCCGGAATATCATGTCCTTGTCCTCCCTTTCAACAGCTGTTGAGGCTTTAGGTATATCACACTCATTTTTCACTGATAAAGGCCTGTGATCTGAGCCATTATCTCCTTCAGCCAAACTTGCAGCTGATGTCAAGACAATGAGCTTTTCCGAATCATGGACCTTTTTTCCTGGTGGTGTCCTAGGCAACCCCGAACTCTTGAGGCCACCTAGGTTGTCTTTCCTCATTTTATAGCCTCCCAATTCTCTTTAAAAACCGATTGGTTTTTTGACTCCTCTGGTTTGCCTCTGATTTTCCATTACTTCAAGTGTCAGAAGCCACCACTTGTTGAAATAAGACTTGGGTTGAATTAGAGAAATATAATAAATAGATTAGAATCAAAATAGACCTAATCAGTCACTCGCTAATTCACCCAATCAGGCTGAAACCTTAGGTAGAATAAGTCTGCAACAGTTTGGTCAGTCTCAGGTTTCAACAAAAATCACCTGCTTGCCTTCCAAGGAACTGCAGAAGATCAATAACACCATGATCCCAAGTAACTTTGAATCAGGGACAGACCAAGAAATCAGGCTGAGAATTGAATTGCAAATGTAGACTTACACATTGGGTGGTTCTCCTGAGATCTGGAGTCTAGCCTGCATTCCCTCCGCTGCAAAGTCCAAATCAAATGTCTGAACAGGGGAGGTTGTATTTGGGCCATTAACTCCACAAAATATGAAACAATAATAATATAAAAATTTGCTGGTCTGGCGGCCAATTTTACTTTATAAAAATAAACACAATGATCAAAAACATAAACAATGGGCCTATTTATGCACAGAGTCTATGCAAATCAGCATGGACACAAATTGGGTCAACTTTGGCTATTTCTTCCAAACCTGGAGATAGACTATGTCAGTCCTGGACAATGTCATCTATAGGAGATGAAGATACAGAAGGTGATGACTATGATGCCGAAATCAATGGTGACCATTAATGGGTGAAGAAATGACTAATTAGCTCATCTTTGAGTCTTAGAGCAGCATGTGAGCCAAAAATGCTTCCTCAAGTGATCCTAACCAGTATAACAGCCCTCAAATATTTTTCTAGAAAATTAAATCCAAATTTTTTTAGAGTTGTTTGTGTGCAGCAAACTTTTGTAGTAGGCTTTTATGATTGGTTGGTGTGTATGGACAAGAGGTCTCGATTATCAGGAAACCTATCCTGTGACTATACCATTAAATGAAAAACAATAATTGTGCTTGAGTGCGGCCAGTTGTTTTTGAGATTTTGGTCTTTAAAAATGAACTACTCCTTTCAGGTGTTGACAGCTGAATTATTGTTCCAGATTTGTGAAAAGAGCCAAAATTTTTCTCCACATAGCGATTTTTCTACACAGAGCACGAATGTGGAAAGAACATCTTGATAAACATGTGGAATGTGGAAAGAACATCTTGATAAAGTGAGCAGATAAAACTTTACTGAAATCAACGTTTTAATGCATTCTATGCATGGCACATCCAAATCAACAATGCCAAGAATTGCACATATTCTAACAATAGAAAATAAGCTACACTACAAATAATTTTCGATTAGATCAATGAGAAAGTTATGAACAGCATCTCTATCTACATCTGAAAATATTGCAATTTCAGCTGTATTTTCATGAATTTCTTGTCTATTCAATTTTCTAAATCTTTTTTTATGATGCTGTTTGATTCCCAAGGAATATGTTCTTTTTTATGTAATATTGGAAAGCATGATGAAAATCAAAGTCCCGATAATTGCTGTTGATTATCACAAATTCAAAAGCATGTCAATTGCTGAAACATTTAGATGATTGCAGAGTTTTGTTTTTACCCCACTTAAAAGTGAAAAAGCACGTTCCACTATCACATCTTGGGCATTATAGCATAAAACTGAAACACAAAAAATATAAATCATACATAATTATCATTCGACACATCTTGCATATGAAGAACTCTCTAAATACTAGTCAACTCTAGAATTAGAAATCAAAATTTTAATGCAATCATACCTGCAGCTGCTAATCGAGAATGATTTGAAACTAATACTGAACCATTGACACATTTTTTAAATGTTTCTTTCGAACTTTCTCCTGCTGATGTTGACTCTTTGATTTTGGTAAACTAAAATCATTGAAGATGGCATAAATATTTAAATTTTGAACAACTTGCAACCCATCTTATAATCAGTCCATTTATCGATTTTGACTTTCACCAAAGTCAAAAGCAGTTTCCTAATATTTTGTCAGTTTTACAAGTTTATTGCACCCATAAGACAATAATGACTGTTTATCCAAGAGGCAGACATGACTATCTGCAAAGATTTGGAAGTACTTCAATATATTATGATTGTTCCATAATTGATATTTCAACTTTGTGATGATATTGTTCACCAGTTCTGAGCAACAGAAAGTAATTATATAATCTTGTAAATCTGAATTCTTTATAAAATTTATAATAGTTCTAATTTCCACTTTCATTTGGAATTGAGTTGAGGCACTAATTGGTCAGGAATTAGAATCATTCATTAGCAAAATAAATGTTGGTCCAGCTACAGATGCAAATTTCACCAATTGATAATTATGTTAATACCTAAAAAAGCTTTAATTAAGTTGGATAAATGATAATTGATTAGGTAATTATCACCATTGCATCAGAAGGATGTAATTCTTTTTTCTCTGAAGTTTGACCATCAATAATTCCAATGGATTCAGCAGATGGTGCAGTAAAACCAAGTTTTAGCTGCTGGAGGAATGGTTATATAATGTCTGTAATTCATAAATCAAATAAAGAAATGTCTGATTCAATAAGTTATTATTTACTTCACCAATAATATCATTTCTATGGTTTTCTTTAACAAAACCAAAATTATTTTTGATTTTAGAAAATATGATTAATTTGAAATTGAGACAACCATATCTGATTTTAGTATCCAATTTCGATCTTGCTGTTTCATTATTCAATTTCAAGAGCAAAATAGGTTCTGGGTAGTTTGATCGATTTGGTATGACATTGAAAAGTGATTTTTGTCCTTCCTGAATGATTTTTTGGAGGACTGCACATTTGGATAGTTGAACATCAAATCTGGAGTTCATGTAACCACCTCATTCCCATCAGAAAATGTCTAACTGACTTGGTAAACTCAGTCAATTTGGCACAGAGGGAGATGAACACTTTGTGGTTTTGTGTCACACCCTCTGAAATTAACATATAAAAGTTGTTAGCTCATGCTTTTCATGAGGCATACAATTGAAATGAAACTCAATAAATTCTTGGTGATCTTTCTTTGCATTGTTGGCATTTACTTCTCTAATGACTACCTTGCAGCACTGACTATAGATTCAGTTGTAGCACATTTAAATGAAATGAATTGGAATGACAAACAATTAAGCCAATTGAAACTTGCTAGCATTCAAAAAATTGGACCAATATGTAAAGAGGAGATTTAGGAAAGGAGGTGTGGAAGAGCAGAAAAAGCGTTTTTTTCAATATAAATATTTTGAAAGAGCTGGGAAAACATACCAAAAATCGATTCTTCATTATGCTTGAAGCAATTCGGGCAATTGTTTCTGAGATATGCTATGTATCTTCAGCATCCCATTGCAGTATCAAACACATATGTGATTTTCAAAAAACTGGGTCATAACATAAGAGTCTTAGCTCAGTATGAACAACCCAGGAAGAGGGAAAACATGGACAAAAGATGCTTTTTCTAGCAAAAATCTAATTGAGCATAACAGCATAAAGTAAAATCGATTTCAAAGAAACGTTGAAAATACTTGAAGGTATTCTACTTCTTCGTATGAGATGCAATGCATATTCTGTATGCCATTCATACATTGACTACTCATATGCTTCAGAAAAACACAAAAAAGGTTTTCTGGTTAAAAAAGCATATTGAAGTTGAAAATGCTATTTACTTTAGACAATCACATTACAGATGCTGACAGTATGATTAATAATGAATGTCCAACATAGAAATTTATTTGATCTGAAGGATAATACAAAAAATCGGACACCCCTCTACCAGCTGACCTCCAGTAGATTTTTCTTGCTGTGTATGTATAATGAGGGGTAATTACTGGGACTGTAATGGGTCATCTAATTGAGTCTAGACAATGATGTAGGATATCCTGGTGGAATAGCATTACATGTTTAGAGAGTCACCATAAAGACAGGGTATCAGTAATATGGTAATTGATCATTGGATGTATTATGTTGATCTGCTGATTGCAGTAGTTACTTTATTTGTGAGGTTACTGTACTGAGGAGGTTACTGTACATTCAATTTCAGGAATTGTCAATGTGGATGAGAGTTGGATTTGCTTCTTATTTCCTTTTTATTCCCCCTTCAGTTCAGTTTTCCTTTTCTCACATGGTTGTTCTGTAGGAAAGGGAAGTTGGCGAAAAAGTTGCAAGAATGAAAAAAGGGCAAATCAGAAGCCAGAACTGCTTTCTAGATGGCATGTTTTCTGGATAGTGTCAATCAAAAAGTTTCATGAAAATTTTTTTTGGTTTTCAGGAATTAAGTTTTCAGAAGTCATGGTAATAATTGGATGGCAGAAATGGAAAAAATATGTTTGCCTAATACCACAAGTTAATAATTGAGTTGCTGAAGAGAAAAAATAAAAACTCTATTAAGGGTTCAGTTTAATTTATGTCTGAACAAAGCCAGGAAAAGGTAAGAAAGGAAAACAAAGAAAATCAAAAGACAAAAACTGTTTGTGTTACTGACATTTGATAAGCTTTCAATGTATGAATGGCATACAGAATATGCATTGCATTTCATAGGAAGATTTAGAATAGCTTCAAGCATGGTCAAGGTTTCTTTAAAATTGATTTTACTCTATGCTGTTATGCTCAATTAGATTTTTGCTAGAAATAGCTCCTTTTGTCTATGTTTTCCCTCTTCCTCCTTTCTAGTGAGGGTTGTTCATACTGAGCTAAGACTTTTTCTTATGTTATGGCCCCGTTTTTTGACAATCACATATGTGTTTGATACTGCAATAGGATGCTGAAGATACATAGCATATCTCAGAAACAATTGCCGAAATTGCTTCAAGCATGATGAAGAATCGATTTTCAGTCTGTTTTCGCAGCTCTCTCAAAATATCTATATTGAAAAAAACACTTTTTCTGCTTTTCACCCCTTTTTTCCTAAATCTCCCCTTTTAGTTTATGAACAAACAAGCCAAAAAAAGGAGGCCAGGAAAAGGTAAGAAAGGAAAACAAAGAAAATAAAAAAAAAAGACAAAAACTGTTTGTGTCACTGACATTTGATAAACAGCATTAGTCATCACAACCTGCATGCAACAGTGAGTTATGTTTTCCATCAATCAAGTTCCGCATCTTTCTTTATTGCTGATGAAAGATTCTTCAATGAGCAACATAAATTCCATTATATTTTCACATTAAGTTGACTTTTTGCATAAACCTTGGTGAAAAATCTGTCACTTTTGTGCATCCTCATCCCTATAGCATTAGAATATAAAACAAATGATGGAAGAAAAGACTGGCCCCAAGTGGAGATGTTACAGCAGAAAGGGTGTCACATCACATACAATAATATTAAAATAAAAACACATTGATTAAAAGTGTTTTTATTCATGCTGCAATTAGAGATGATACAATGAAAGTAACAGAAATACATGAAAAAGATACAGGGAGGCAAAGCAACAATTTTGAAAAAATTCTTGAAGACTGTGATTTTACTGACATCATTAGTTTTGTGGCAAAAATTTTTCAAATCAACATTGAAAAATTCCTTGGAAGGCCTTTGTCCAGTTTGAACAACTTTTTTATTACCAAACAATGTTTTGAAACTCTGGTGAATAAAGTCAGTTTTTTTATTAGTGGCATATTTAGAAATAATGTTACATGATGTTTTCAACAAAAACACAAAACTAAAGGTATGATTTTACAATGAATCTTTTTATCTCTAACATTTTTAAATTTGATTATTACTGCGAATAAAGAGGTCCATTGTGATTGAGCTTAATGTAAAAAAGTACATGGACATTTCAGCATACTTCGGGAGCTTTTTTCTACAATTTTTGCATCTAATAGTTGGTGAATGTGCTTTTGAATTGGGCTAAAAGATGATGGCATTTACCCCAACTGATCATGAAAAATTGAAGGAGAATTGAACAAGAAATGTTTTGTCTCTGCTTTCGACACATAAATGACGTTTATGGACCTACTTACTCTGCTCATGTGTACAATGAATCCATTAAACTCAATGGTGAATGCCAGGTGAGTAGTCAATTGAAATGAGTAGTTATGATCAGTGTTGAGGTTCAGCTCTCTTTTTGCACTCAGGCCTCCGTTTTTTTCTCTGGTGGGTTAGGTGAGCCTTTGGGGAATTTGAAGCACTGTTTTTTCCTCACTCAACTATTTTCAGGATTTTTCTGAAATAATGGAAGATTTTTATGCTTGAGGATCACTTTAGGGATTATTTTTGGTAGTCAAGTTCATGAGTTTTTGTCAGATTGTCAGCTGTGTAGCTGCTCAAAAACTTATGCACAAATACTCTAGTAGCACCCCATCACTGCATTAATGAAAATACTTTTTCTCTCAACCTTTAGAAACTTGCAGCAATTTGTATTTTTGATTGTATAAACCTCACCTCACAAACTAGTTTAACAGGTTGTTATCTATTTCAGTGTCATGTTTCATTGCTCAAAATGCTTCAGTGGAGCATGAATCTTCAGTTATGAATAGCATTTGAATACAATTATTATGTTTACTTGTCTGCTTTGGTCAGAAGCACTATAACTCAAGACAGAAAGGGATTGTATCCAACTGACTACTGTAGATAACTCAGAGGAGCTTTCTTTAGGCAAACAACTAGACACAATGCAAGAGTACTTAAGCAGAAATGAACACAATCTTCAGTCACTAATTAATAACTCAAAACTCTAACTCTTGCAATCGAAAAGCAATCAGGGTCTCCCCAGATGCCTCCTGAAGGTTTACACAAATATATAGAACTCACTATCTTGATGTCTGGATGGGCTGGGGACTCTCCTTGGTAATGGATCACTTGTAAACAGGCTCCCACCTCCGTTTAGTGTGCAAGTGAATAATAATAAAATAATAATAGTAATAATAATAATAATAATCTAAGAATATTATGTAAATGTGCTGTTGGCCTTCCAATTTACTAAATCTAAAAGAAGAATTATAAAAATGACTGAGGCCACTCACCTACAACACACAGGAATAGCAGAATAATAAACATCCTTTTTCTTGGTGGAATTGTGACTTTGTCCATTCACCAGTTCTGCATAGATGTGGGATTACTGCTACAGTTAGTATATCCCCAAAACAATTTCAAAATCAACTTGGTGTACTAGTGACAGATATGCTCTTGCTTCTTTGTTCATCAGCTGATAGATGCTTAAAATTTGATTTCAAACTCATGCTGCAAGGGTATACCAAAGGGGCCCATAATGTCTATGAAATTGGAATAAAAAACCAGCCAAAACACAAACAACACAAGGCTGAAAGTGAATTAAGTCAATCCTAAAAACGTTTTTATAAAATTTTGAAATATTTTATATTATTTCGATGACTTGTGCAGCAACAAAGATTGTCAATGTTCAGAATGAGTTATAACATTTTATATATTGTTGTTATCTTTTTATGATAATTTACCATTTGCTTTACTGGTTACTTCAAAATTATTATTTGTTTTTATCATTGAATAAATGTAAGAAATTGAAGTTAAGCTATTGAATCATTATCTTGCTTCAGTACTCACTCTAATATTTATTTATAAGCAGGTCATAGCTTGAAATTTTTCTGCTTTTTGATGGAATAAGATGCAAGTTAATAAGAAACTTTCAGAAACACATCCTGAAAATTTTAAAAGATTTTTATAAGCAAAGAAAATAAAAAAATGATTTTTCCTCATGAGGAAAAAAATTTTGGGCTTTTCCCTCAAAAAGAGTATGCAAAAAACGCTGATTTGCAGTTGTATTAATGCTGTGAGGAATGCAAAAAAGCTTATTGAAAGCTTATTTAATTGGAGCGACTCCTCAAACACTTATGCAGCTTTTACTGCTGATTTAAAAAATATATTTTCTGATAGCAGTGATTCTGATTCATGGCAACAAATTTTACAGGATAGAAAACAAAAATTGACTGAATCAGTCTTTCAATTTTTGGCTGGCCTGGAAAGTTTTGCATACATAGCAAAGCCAGGCTTTAATATTCAGAATAAGGAAACAATAAAAGAATATTGATTTTTGCAACTATTAGATTAACTTGGAGTTCACATGAAGTTTAGAGATTTAGGGGCACACTATACTTTGCTACACAGTGCCATATGGCACCATTGAGCTGCTATACTTTGCGCATGCATGGTACTGCACTGCGCAATGCTAAATGTCACCTGATGAGTGGCTGCTTCACCTCACTCCATACAGTGGTGAATGATAGTAAGTAAATGAGGAAAGATGAGTAGCTGCTATACTTACATGCCATACAGTGAAGTATAGTTGCCTGCCCTCTAACTCACCTCTGCACTAATACATGAAGTTAGAGATAACAGAAGAAAACATGCAATATAAAAAACTTGACTTTTCTTAGGAATGTTCAATCAAAGCAACTAAGGGACATGTGAATGACAATCTGGACTATCCAACTGCCACTGAAGAGACCACTATTTTCTATTTGGGGAACATAGATGTTTCTTTTGCGACAAATCTTATTAATGAGATGCCCTGAGATCCAACAGCTAGTCAGGGGCTAATGTCAAAAACAAGAAGAATTGGATCTGGTTTTACTAACTCAATCTTACGAACAGTCCAAAGAAATTTTAGTACAAATGATGATAAAAATGAATACAATTCTGTCCAAAAACTTTTAGACCACTGTTGGACAAATAAAAACTAAAGATTAAACCTTTGAATATTCTTCTACTAGAAAAGTTTCTATTTTGCACATGCCAAGTGTTTTTATGTTACGTACTTTTTGTTTAGCTAGCAAGTATGTAACTAAAACTCAGAAATTTAAAAAAAATGATTCTTTTGAAAAAATCTTTCTTATTTTAACCCTTGATTTTATTTGGTTTTATGCAAAGGCTTTTTTATTTTAGTCTTCCATCCTCCACGAATTTTGTTTTTTTTTCATAACCTTGTACCACCTTTTTCTTTCATAGTAGGAAAGCTATAAAGCCACCTGTAACTCATGAACAAGTAGCTGTATGGTTGCTTTATCATTTTTTATTAGTAGTTGTCAATCCAAGTTTCGGTATTGTGTTTTTCTGGGATGTTTTCACTATATTCATCGCCTGCCTGTTACCCTCTGAGTTGATTCATTTTATTTCACTTTGATTTTGTGGAAAAGCACTTTATTTTCTCTCTCCCTCTCTTTGTCTCTTTATTCCTCAATACACTTTTTAAAATTGAACACTAGGTGGCTTGGATAAGAAGATGACCTTATTTAAAGTGGGGGATGCTAAATATGTGTTTATTTATTTAGAAATTTTCAAGCCAAAAAACAAAGGTGGTTGGTCAAGAGTAATATAGGCTGTCTCCCCGAGACAAAATTTGTCTATTCAAATTCCCACCAATTTTTCCTTACATAGTTGAAAAGGCTGAACTTCATTCAGTTACAACACAAGAAAAGCATGCCATAGCAGAAATAGAAGACTATGTGAATGATTTGGCCATGAATGATGATTAGTTCTTGATCAAGTCACCTACCTTTGTTCAGATAAATCTATGCTGAATAACTCCTAAGGATTTTGCTAGCTATAAATGTTTGAAAAATTCAAAAAAGTTCTGAATTTATTCCATTCCTATTTTAGAATCCTCACAATCCTGCTGGCGTAAAACTACCTTCTGGAGACAGTCTATGGAAGAAGATGACATGGAAACAAAACTTGAATCATGAGCCAGGTGACATTAACAATGCTATAGGCAACACAGGTGTGAAGAGGATAGGAATGTATTGGTAGTCAAATTTTTCATAGTTTTACTTTATTTAGTTTGCATACTGCACTTTGATTTATGTGCATTGAATTTATATTTCTAAAAGTTTCCACTTTGATTCAGTGCTTTTAGTTCTCCAGCATGATCATTAGTTTTTTAGACCCAAGGCCAAGCACCTTAGATTGTAAATTCCACATTTCCATATGTATTTTGGAAACTACACACTAATTGTAGGCACAACTTACATGGCTAACCACAAGTAAATTTGTCAAAAGATGTACTTTTGCTTGTGAGCATAAAATCTTATCCTATCAATAAAACAGATTTAGTGCAATTCCCCAAGCAAAACTTAATTCATACTCAAACATTAGTTACAATATAAATATCCACTCACCTAGCCTGAAAACTCATTCAAAATATTAAGCTAGCAAACTGGTTACTAAAAACCTTCATCAAGAAGTTAGTTGATTCACCAACTTTTCAGCAAAGGAGTCTGATCTAAAAGACTTGGAAGACCTGGCCTTTCTATTTTATAAAATAGTTGATCTTCGATCATTGGATATTCAATTTTGCTTTTCAACTAATAATAAATAGTGTAGCACAATTTGATCACAATAATCCCAGAATGCCACCCTACAGGATCCCAAAAAAGAAGCTCAATTTGCATATTTATTCCAAGGACAAATAAAACTCGATAAAAGTCATATTTTCTATCACTCAGCCACTGACACAGGATGATGAGAAGTAGAAATTCTCACTACACAATAGCAAGAGATGTTGAGGGAAATAAAGTTGCTTCAGTTCTGCCCATCAGTTATTCAGACATTCAATTTTTGGAAATCACAAACAGTCTCCACATAATTTATCACCTTTCTAGTTTTTTAATTCATTCATTTTTTCGATCAAATCAAGCCAAAAGGTGTTTATTTTTCCCCTTCTATCTCTTTGACAAAAAACAAAATTTTTATCAACATCATTTAGAACATTTTTCCTGAAGAATCTTTTGCTAAAGTACCATGAGTTTTAAGTGGTTTAAGTAATCATATTTGGGTAAAAAATACATTTTTCAAAAAATGGGATGAGTTTTTGACATTGCAAAGTTTTAGCTTGGACAACCTGAACTAGCTTCAGGATGTCTTAGTTTGCTAGTTGGGTTCAAGAATGCAATGAACTTACCTAGTTATAAAAGCTTATATGAAATCTTTTGTAATTGTTTTCTGAAAAAAAACATTTTTGATGAGTATTGAGCTTTAGATCCTGATGTGTATGATGAAGATTGTGAGACTAAGGCCATTATTCTGGTCACCTTAACTTCAGATGTAATACTATATTTTTTTGGTTGGTGAAAATTGGTTTTGACTGGACATGTTGGAGTAATTTGTGCAGGAATTGGCAGAGACCTTGGTAGAAGGAGGTGTTTGGCCTTTCACCATCCAGTCTAGGTGCAAATATTTTATGAAGAAAAAAGCCTCCAATGTTCACTTCGAACTGAGATTACTTGGACTTGAGTTCTAACTAGTTCCAACTAACTGAGATTTCTGACCAGGTGTAGGCATGTGGGAAGCATGATCACCCACTGAATCATTTTTATTCAATATCACAATAGTATGTGAAATGGAAGCTACACTCGTGGATCCACATAGTGACTGATTAACCCGCATAGAAGCTGGAGAGTGGAATAGAATCCTCAAAGAACTGGCCAATTTCAAGACAAGTGGCAAAGACGAGGATTTAGAACACATTGAATCAGAACTATCTTCTGGAACCATGGAAGCCAGGTCAAATTGAAGTCCATAGCACCTTACCATCATTCACCTTTTCAGAAACCAACCAAACGACTTTTGCTCTAAATCAATTTCTACAAACAATTTTCTATTTACAAAAATTGAATATCTCCCATCAAAATCAACCTAAGCCAACAATATGTCTCTATTTTTCAAATTGAAAAATTATCCAGGCATTCATTGGAAAGCATGATTGTTTCATTATTTCTATCACTTCTCACTCATCCATTGAAAAAAAGTTGCAGTTCAGATGAACCAGGTATTTATGAGTATTTAGCAGCTGATTTAATGAATTTGTCGAATCTTATGTTTCAGACATCATATTTTACAAGAAGAAACTTCCAAAAACAGCATGGTTTTCTTCAAGCTTGTTTTTCTGCCAAACCCTAGTTCTTCACTTTTCAGCTTTATAAAATTGTTATTGGTCTCGCTCAATCTGAACTGAAATATCTTCCAACTGCTGAAGAGCTTCCGAACAGGTTAGTTTTTACACCAGTTTTAACAAAAACTGGATCTAATGTGAATCAAGAAGTTTAAGACTTGATAAGATGAATATAATGAAAAGCTGAAAAATAAATCTGAGTTGACCATTTCTGATGAATCATGGGCCCCAATCAATGAATGGTGTAAACGTTTTTGTCCATGTACCAAAGATGCAGAAGCTTGTGGAGCATTGACAGAATTAGCTGCAAAAAACCTACAGTAATTGCTGCTGAAAAAATATTTTGGGTACAAAATGTTCAAACAAACAGAAAATTTTCACATTATAATAAATGCAGTTGGAGTGGTTAGAAAATTTGGTTAAATGTGGTAATAAGTGGGAAAACCAAACCCTCAGATGTTACTGGTGCACTGGGCGAACCATCTTCACTGAGTCCCCTTTATTCTTCACATCCCCAACAACCAATATATCATTCAAATGGCCCAGATTTTTAGTTTGACCTCAAGCATCTAGCAACCCTTGTTTACCCCAATTTCAATTCAGATGCAGATGAAATGATAATCAAACCCCTTTTCATGGAAGGCATGCAAAATGACATTAGGGACGCACTGAAGTACATACGTTTTACATATGTATTGGGAATGCATGACGAGGCAGGTTATGTCGAAATGACAAATTTCAGAAATGGATTGAAATCTAACCACAAACCCTTCATGTCCCCTGAACCCGAACCCATTATTTCATTAGGCAACCACACTGAACAGCAGGGAATCCTACATAAGTTAGAACAACAAGTCACGGAGTTGCAATTGCAAATAATGTGAAATTCTCAAACTCAAATCCAGAATGATAATAGTAATTTGCGACAAATTACATGTTTTCAATGCAGGCAAGTCAGCCATTTAGCTAGAAATTGTAATTCACCAGCTACTTGGAAATCATGTGAAATTTGCATCTGGGGTAATCACATCACTGGAAACAGTAAAAGCAGATGCATTCACTGTTATCAGATAGGTCACCGATCCAACCATTGCATATCCAAAGGCTGCCCTAACCTAGAATGTTATCTTTGTAAGCAGCAAGGTCACACGAGTAGATATTGCCCCAACCAAATGACCCCTAACGTCCAAAATTGCATTGAAGAGAGACTACCCCCACCACAAACAAACATAGATGACCCAGCCCTGTACTTCACATTGCCCAATGTCCAGCCTGGACCTCAACATACTTCAGGTACAATTCTGCCCAAAAGTCATAAGCATTTTGACGGCCAGTATGTCCTTGACCTAACTGTTCCTGATAAGGGCAGCCTGTTCCTGATAGGGGCAGCACTTCAAAAAATGCATCACCAAAAAGCAGTGACATGTCCAAATCAATACTCTACCTACCAGAAGACAATAAAATTCCACAGAAACAAAACATCCTATAACCAGTGAGACTTCTAAATCTGAACCAGCATAAGAAAAAGAATGTGCAATCTTTTCACTATTGCATTCTGCCCGCGAAAAACTTTTCTTTTCTCAAGGCGAGAAAAAATCATAAGGTTCATTCTGCAGCTAGCATTTCCCAAAGTGAAAATAGTGGTATCCCCAGTTCTGTCTCAAACGTCATCAGCAAGCCCAAAATCCTCTATCCTGACACATGCATCAGCCCTGTTTCTTGTCACCTTCCAGAGAAAAATTCATCCACCCAATTTTACTTCTCCACTCAAGTCGAACAGAAACGGCTCAATACATTCACATGGGTAAAAGGCAAAGTAGATTTGACCAAGAGTGACCTGAATGAAATAGAGAAAGCTGAGCTAATAAATTTATTGGCCAAATACCCCACCCTTTACACTGAATCAAAAATGAATGTGGGTCGCAGGACACTTGTCTCTCTCACAAATAATTGTAAAGCCAGCTGCAGACCCCTTTTTCGGAAACCCCAAAGGCAAAGCAAATCGTCGAACAAAAAGTTGAGCAACTTGAGAAAGCTGATGTTATCAGTCAGAGCAATTCCCTTCATGTACAACCCCTGGGTGACTCATCCAGACCAAATCCCCATCTTCACTATTTGTCCAAGTCTTCAACCCAGCACAACCTGATCAACTTGCCACTGCAAGCTCAAGTGAGACTAATCCTCTCTGCCACCATGCAACATCGCACCTGGCAACCCTCCCTTCATTGAAACCCCCGTTCAACAAGGACCTTCTATTCTGGAAGGAGGGGAAAGTAAGACAGGTGATAACATATTTGAGTAAATCGGATTACTGTATATAATTTTATTTGTAGTGTATTTTCTGGACTATGTCTTGCTTCTCAACTCATTGACGGCTTGTACATTTTTTCTAAGTATTGCATAAGTACTTTGTTTTTAATGTTCCCTGTACCCAAAATCCATTATGGACCCAATTAGGATCACTTGCATAATAATTTCACACATCCGCCCCTGGTCTTATAACACACTCAAGTCACATGAAGATACACATTCCCAAGAAATACAGCATCCCCCAGAGTCCTGAGAACACCTGCCATGTAAGAAAATCCAAAAACCTGGACTCAGATGCAAGACTCAAGTAGAACACATGGAAAGCAGTAAAACACATGAAAAACTGGAGACATATAGGCGTGGCTAAGCATACAGTAAACCACAGCATGTAGGCCTGGAAGTTGAGCATAAATTGAAGCATGAAGGCATGGTAATAAGAGCATACAGTAAAGGGCAGCTGGTTAAGCCAAGCAACCCTTAGGTAGAAAAACCACCTCCCATGGCATAAAGGTGTGGTCCAAAGAAGCAGTATAAAACACAGAAACATAGTGAAACAGTTAGTTTTTTTGTGTGTTTTGAATTCTGCATGTGGCATAATTCCGGACATCGAGGCTAAGCATAAAACCCTTGGCAACTTTGTTTTTTTCAATTAAATCGTCAATATTGTCATAGTATTGTGTCTTGTTATCACCCCAAGGGCTTCCTCGGCCGATTATATTGGATAAGTAGAAGTATTGTACAAATTAGAGTGAAACCCACTCAATTCCCTCATTTGGGCCTTACACCTGGGCAGTTTTCAGTGGAATCATGGAATGTGCTTGCCTTGTCAACTGTTTGTTCGATTATGGTAGCTTTTGCTGCTTTCAGATCCCTTTTGTTGCCCATAATGATAACTGTGTAGATGTTGAGATGCATGTTGTGAATGCCACCATTGAAAGCATCCAGATTAACTGCACCCTAAATGAAGAAAAAATATTAGAACTATTTTTCTATTCAGGAAACATGTGATGAGATAAGATGAGAAGTTATAATGTATAAAAAAATGATAAAATTAGCCACTAAAGAAATCTGAAAATGAATGTAAATAGTTTTATTGGAATACTTTTGTGAAATCAAAAAATACAAGGTGGAACCTGTAAAGGGCGCTTTGTTGTGCAGAATGCTAATGATTTGGGCAAAGTTGAAATTGGATATGGATACATCTTTCCATCAATGCACAGGGAATGGGAATGGGAATCCTATATAGCACAGCTTTTATGAGCCAAAGTGGGATGCAATATTAAACAACAACTTACTTGGAACCATTTTAATAGCTAATCAAACAATTTATATAGGTTACAATAAATTATGAAACATGGAAAATATATGAGAACATTTTCAAAGAATGCCCTTTTTATAGGGGTCTTTTTGAGTCATCATCTGTTTTCTTAAATTGCATCTTTAGAATCTAATTATGTGGGTTTTCCATAATGTCATATGTCTGGTTACAAAATGTGGTTACTTGCCAACTAATGTTGGAGTATTTTCCTAATAGGTTTTAAATAAGATTTTGTGATTTAAATGTAGTCATTTGGGAATACTATCGTTTTTGACTAATGAGATTTTATCTGTCTACAGTTTGTTGAAAAATCGTAATACAATGAAAGTCACAATAATACACTTTTCATTACATTTTTAGTGAAGTTATAAGCTGATAAATTCTGTCCCTTTCCATTCCCTCCACCTGTGTTTGGTGAGAGGTCAGACTAGAAATGATCAATCCATAAATGTGGAACTGCTTTTCAGGCCACTGAGTTCTTCGAATTCGTTATGTTATGTAGTATGATGTTTGATCCTATTTATCTGAATGACCAAAATTTCAGGGAAATTTTCATTTAGACTGTAATGCAGCAACTGTTTTGCAACAAAAAAACAAGGAATATTTTGCACTTCAATATCTGATGTTTATAAGTAAATTCTTTAGCTGAACTGTCCAAGCACAAATCACTAGTATGATTTGGGTATAGCTTGTAGAGCTGTTTGATGCCACAAATGCCAAGGAGATCTATCATCGCTTTGATAATCTTAAGTGACTGAAACTTTGATAATATTCTCATCATATTGTCAGCTGAGTTATGTTGGGATCCTTCCAAGCCTATAATAATAGCCCAATTGTGAAGCTTCAATTTAAAATTTACAGTGAGTGAATCAATTGAAAATCAGCAATGATACTGAGCTTTTTGCTTGCTCTGCTTACAGGACGTAAGGCTGGGGTCAGCCTTTCTATTTTGTTCAGGAGAGGAGTTACTTTCAACCAAACTCTTTTCAAAACTTAGAGTTTCTATTGCACTGCTCATATAATTTGACTGGACATGACACTAGCAGCATGACATTTTGTGTGACACATGGCATTTTGGATGACAAAAAGTTTCCAGTGATTTCCAAAATTTCACAAGCCATGTTCTGAAATTTGCAATACATTCAGAGCTAATTAAAGGTAATTGAAGCTCACATTTGGTTGATCATCCAATTCTCGGGATTTATGGCACAAATTTGGAATAATAATGTCAGGATTAGAAACACATTCAATTTTCTCAGTTGCATCTTCCAGAAGTGCTAATTTTTGAGTGGACCCACTCTGTGAGGGTACTGGAATTACTGTGTACAAGCTAGGTTCCAACAAGTGACAAGTTGCACACCTTGGTGTGTAGTTTCCCACTTGCAGTCAGAGCAGGGTAGCATATAAAGAGCTACTCTAGGGTAGAAACTGAATGGGGGTGGGGAACCACAGCAAGAAAGTGCTGAGATAAGTAGTCTTATTTGCCTGAATGCTGAAAACATCAGACAATTAACACCAGGGTGCTTGTTTGTTTAGATCTAACCAAAAATCTAAATTTTAATAATAATTTTTATTATTATGGATCTCCAACAACAGTGCAACGGTGGTGGTAAAAGGAGGACAGGTATGTTGTTTTACCCAGTTTTGCCTAATAGTTTGATGTGAGAAATTTTGTAGGGGCCAAGCGGCTGGCAGACAGAACAGGGGGGACAATGTCCCACAGGTGTTTCGTGGAAATCTTTTCCATGGGAACCATGAATTGGTCCTACAACTTAGGATAAATAGAATAATAAATAGCGCGAGTGTAAGCAAAAGTGTTATGACAGTGTTAGATTGGGGTTGTCAATAAGTATATGTTCCAGGCGTGAATTGGAAAGGGCTAAAAGGAGCCAGCAGATGTGGAAGGGGGGCAACTGTGGGCATGCTGGCAAGCAGGAGGTGGACCAGGAGGTCCAGGCTGTGATCGACCCAAAGATCAAGGCACTGCATAAGCACAGCAAAAGATGATCTGAGCTTCTCCATGGCCTCGTGGACAGCTGGGAATAATGAATGAATAAATAACCCACCAATCTTTTCACAGTTGGTTGCATCTTTATGAATAACCCACCAATCTTTTCACAGTTAGTTGCATCATAGGAAAGAGAATCAGCTTTTGAGATAACTATGCATCAACCTTGAATCACTCTAGCAAATGCCTAATTGATAAAAGCTCAGGCAGCCCTGATCTGGGCATAGGAAATTTTTTCTTTCTTCCACTAACTTAGGATATGAATTATTTGACTCTATTCTGCAGTATTTCAAGCAACTCCCACATAATTGCAACAAGGGCAAAAACGTGCAAGTCAGAGAAGAAAAAAAGCTGAATTTCATGCATTGCCTGCCAAATTATTGTTTTCCAAAAAACACCTATATTTTTGTGCATTTTTGCCTGACAGTTCAAGGGTAAATAACAGTTTTACCTTTATTAACAGTGTGTACTTCATGATGACCATTTCGCTATAAAATTGCATTATAAATGGTCCATGAAAATAGCAAGAATTATGCACTGTAGCAGTAAAGTTTTTCATGTTTTTCCTGAAAATATGCACACAAAAACGAATGAGAGATATCATTCATGAGTACACCCCCATGCTGGCCACTGAGTTGAGGACAATCACACTCCCCATTATAAAACTGATTGGGTACAGTATTGGGTACAGGGTTTTTGGTACACTCTTTTCTCACATTTTGCATGCAACATAAATGCACTGATGGTTCTCTGAGTGAGTTCACCAGACTAATGTATTAAATTATTTACATATCTTGGTGGAGTCACATATGGATCTATTTGTTTTCTGATGCTTGGATTGCTTTTAAGGAATAAAAACAAATATGTGTCGATATTAATGTGTGACACAGGGGGCAAAAGTTTCTGCATCTGCCTTCCAACTTCTTATCCTGAGCTAGATCACAATGTGGACAATACAAGCAGCACAAAAAAAGTTGTTTGATGTAGTAATGATCATGGTAGTGAATATTGAAAATATGATTCACTCTGTACCCATAAAAATTTTAATGTACACTTGGTCACAAAAACTGAAGCGAGCCAACCTTTTAATATAGGATTATTCGAGCTATTTCTCGATAAAAATTTTGATTTGATAATTTGGTAGTAGAACAGCCTGCAGCTTTTCCCAGGAAAATCTCCAGGTTTATTTATAGTGGACTGATCTTACTTATCTCACTTGGTTTCCAATACATTATTTTGTCATTTATGTTTGGGATCCAAACAGGGTTTAGAGATGTAAGGTTTAGCAACTTTTAAAGTTCCAGCAAAACACAGGTCATCGTGATTATTGATTTGCAGGATACAAGGCCACATTCCAGAAATTTGATTTCTTTTAGGTATAAAGGGGCATTATGAATGTCTCAAATAAAGGAAAAAAAGTTTTTGAAATTAATAAAATGCAGACAGGTACATGAGGAAGCTTACTATTTTCTCGCAACAGGGTCAGAAGAATACTACTAAGTCTATTGTCTCAACTATCAATTTGAATTTACTGCTCTCTTTGAGAACTGCATTAAGTATATTCATAATCGAATCCTTCATGAGGGCATGTTTTAGCCTACAGTACCCAACAAAATTAATGCATCACTAATAATCCACTGGAGGAAAACTAGAGGTGTATTAGAGCTTAGTGTAGGTTGGAAATGTTGCATTATTGAGGGAATATTGGAGGTGTGCTACAGGTACTGTATACTGTACAGTTTTTGAGTACTGTATAGTTGTATGGGACTGACGTGAACGAATTGCAAGAAAAGCATTGTGAGATGTGAAATTCATGTGGACAGTTGTACTGTAAGTACAGAGAATGCAGGATGATTCATGTTCATATTCACTGGCCTTGACCTTTTTTCATGTCCTGACTCCTCATCAACATGCATCGTATCTTCCTTGATGATGATCCAAGAAAGCTAGAACAAAGATTTTCTGGTTCAGCATGATCGATTATGCTATCAAGCTGATTTGAAAGTTCTGTATGTATGCAGGTAATTTATGGAAAACATGAAACATCAATTTAAAGTTTCAAAAAATGTATGACTATTCCCTTTTTATATGTTTTACATTAGGGAATTCTTCCATGTGCTGTAAGTATTTCATTTAGTTACTGTGTCTTGAGCGTAGGTGCCTTATACTTCAATTTACTGTAATCCTGCATATTTTATATATACTATTGTTTCAGATTCAACGCACGAAGCAGGTGTACGAAAAGGACAAGAACGTTTGGTGAAAAATATTAGTTTTATTGTATAAATATATTGTTCTTTGAAAAATTAAAATCTTTTAATTTGATGACCAACAACCGAAAACTGTGCTTGCTTCAAGTGTAGCAAATAAGGATAGATTTTCAAACATCCTTTTTTAATTTTCATACATGCATATCGAGCAGGGCTATCACTATTTTTCGATCCTACTGGAAAGCCTAATGTCAAGGGTGGGTAAAAATGTTTTTATTCAGTAAATTTACAAAACACTTTATAAAATCTTATACAAAAGGCTCAATTCCATTAGCTCTCTTTTTGAGCTTGGAGCTCCTTGCTTGTTGGACAGCGTTTGTTCTCAAATTGTTCCGCCTTCATTGCAACAACAAGTCGGCCTCTAACCAATATCATTCAAAAACGACATCGTTTTTGATGGCGCTAGCTTTTGCCATGAATTCGCGAACCATCGTTTTTATTTTTTGTAAAATACTTGGTGCAATTGCTTCAATTGTAGCCACCGTTCGCCTCGTTTCACATTTGATTTGACTAAAATATCATCGCCAAAAAAAATCTGTAAAAGAAGGAATGTATAAAAAGCAGAATCAGTTCATTGATCAATGTAATTCAAAGGTATTGTTTTATTTCAGCTGCTGTTTTAGTCACTGAAGTAAGGCTGTTGTCTTATCTCTACACCCACCTAGCTACCTAGCTCTGGTGCCCCATTAGTCTGGTTTTCAGCATTCAGGCTGATTATTTATCTAAATAGGAAGTGATTATCAAATTTGTGAGATCGTTGATCAGTAGGAGTTGCTTTGTAGTGGCACAGAAATATGTGCACAGAAAACACAAACTGAAATGCACAAAAAAACGAAAACAGGAGACTGGAATGTAAGGAGTAGTGAAATAACGGAAACATGAGAAAATATGTTGCAACATTGTACAAAATTAACAGTGGAAAATGAGTGAGTAAAAGAAGATCAACAGATGAAACAAAAGTAGAAAAGAATAGACAACTGGAAAAGAAAAAAATTAAGAGTAGACAAATAGAAAAAGAAATGAGAACTGAGATACGAGATAAGGGAAACAGTGGATAAAAAGAAATGAAGAAGAAATGTATGGAAACAATAATTGAGAAACAAACAGAAACAACACAATATGAAAACAAGACGGAAAGAATTGGGACCAAGAATTCTGTGACTCAGATCGATGAAAATAGAGAGGAAGAAACTGAAACAGGTAAGAATGAAAGGGAGACAAAGAAGAAATGATAAGGAAAATATAGGGAAAATGTCCAGAATCAGTTTCTCTAATGTAAGATTTACAACATTTTACAACTGTTTTACAACTGTTTTACAACACCCACTGTTTTTTACAACTGCTTTACAACACCAGGTAGGTACTGTTGTATAAACATCTTATGGAAAGAATTAATACAAAAATATTAAAACCTAATGACTCCAAGTACATAATCTTTGCACAGGAACTTTTTACAATGTAGTTCAAACTGTAATTATTTTTCACAACTCCTAAACTTGGTCTATTTATTTTTTCAATTTTTCTTCTCATTAAAATTTTTAAGTTTAAATTAAAATTTACATTTTAATTTTTGTTCATTTTATCAATTTGAAATTCAAATTTAATTTAAGCTTAATTTCTACTTTTCAATTTAATTTTTTTTATTCATTTCATAACTTAAATTTTTTCAATTGATTATTATTCAAATTTATTTTTATTTTTAATTGATTTATATAAATTTATTCCTTTTCACTTTTTTATATAAATTTATTCATTTTTACTTTTTTATTCAAATTTAATTCATTCGTTTCATTTTCACTAAGATTTAAATTTAATTTTTTGAATTTAAAACTGTTCGTAAATTTAAAACTTAAATTTTAACTTTTTCAAATTTTCAATTTAAAACTGCTCTTTAAAATTTAAAATGTAATTATCTTTGAAATTCAAAATTGTGTGGATATCTGGGTGCGCTAGAAAATCGGTGCCAATGATACATTGGTCGTTTCCATCATCGTCGAGGATCAGGCATTTGATCATATGCTCTCGGGACGCGGATTCCATTGTAACAACTACTGGACCATAAGCGTTGACAATGGCGCCATCGGTGACTTTGATTTTTCCACAAATCGGGAGTTGGAGCGATTGCTTGTCGAAAGCGCGTTTGACTAATCCTGAGGACAAAACGGAGCATTGGGCACCGGTGTCGATGAGCGTGTGTGCTTTAACGGCTCCAATCTTGATTGGAATTTGGAAAGCTCTTGTGAAGGCGTACTTGCGAACAAAGGATTTTGAAGACGGCATGAGGTTATCGATTTGACAAACGGACGAGCAAATTGGCATGGGTCCTGAAATGCGCGGCCCATCGCGTTCCAACAGACTATGCCGGGGCTGACAATCGGTGCGGTGGAAGCGATTTCTTAAGACGGGATGACCATATTGGCTGCCCATGTCGATTGATTGTTGGCGCGTGTTTCAAGAGCGGGCGTTGACGCGGCATTTGGCGGCGGTAGCGTGGGTAGGGCTAGTTGTAACTCTGAGGACTAGGAACTGGGGCGTGATGAATCTGTTGGTGTTGTGAAGTACGAAGCCCGCACGGCGTTGTAGTGAATATGTTGTTCCCATGGGGCCGGGAATTGATGGTTTGGATAGACAGCGTAGGTATTCTGAACAAAATCATTGGGGCGCTGTATAGAATTACGTTCATAAAAATGGTTTCGCGGGCCGCGGGCGTAGTTTGTGCCTTGTTGGGGCGGTCCTCCATGGTGGGGTCTCCAATCGCGCTGGCCACGAATATCGTTCAAGTTGGTTCAAAAATCGGCTTGCTGTGAATGGGCAGCCTAGGTTGGACGATTTGGTTTGTGTCGGGTTAGCTGTTGAGCATTTTGCCGCTTGAGCCAGATGCAATCTTTGGTGTTGTGGGTGCTGGATTTGTGAGCGTCGCACCAAAGAGCTGTAGGCTGCATAGTGCGCATGCGATCTCGGCTGGCGGATCGATCCAAACGATTTGCATAGGGCTCTCCGTTTTGAGATTGATGGCATGAACTTTGTTGTCTGTTGAGAGGTAGCATTTCCTCGGGACGTTGGCGTGACTTTCATTCTTCCTAGTCGCGATCATATCGCTGAATCAACTGTTCTAAAAGCATCTCCATGCGGGGTGGCTGTGGCGGGGGCGGTTCTATCACTTGTGGTTGGAAAGAGACGAATTTAGGGGGCGGTGGCGCCAAATTCTGGGGTCTGCTGTCCGTGGAGGGAGAGCGCTCCCCGTAGCGATTTTGAGGGCGGTCCATGCTGTGGCCGCAGTCGAAATGGCGGTCAAAAGGTTGCAGGGACTTCGGCCGTTGTACTTCGGGGTCGGCTTGGTTCACGAGGATAGGTCTTTCCACGGTGCCAATTTCGACTTTGGTTGCATTGAGGACACTATGGGCTTTAGCTACGGCTTTGGCCAATTGTTGGACATCCGTGAAGCCTTTCGCTTGTTCCCCAATTGTTAATTGATAGAAAACAGGCATTTTTGTCAAAAAAGTGTCAATTACTTATTTGTGCCAGAAGGTTTGGTCTTCATCCTGATACAATAACTGTACATAAGTCATTACCTTACTTAAGAACATGGCGGGTTCCTCTCCAACTTCCGGGGTGATTGATGCGAGCTAGCGTTTGAGAGTCATTTCATTGCAATCCAGGGCTAGTTGGAACATGAGCAAATTTTTGGCGTCTTCGTACCGAGTCATATCTTGGATCATATCACTCGGCGTATCACGGGTGAGTTGGCGTAGTGCACTCATTCTTACATGGTTGGAGGCATCGTAGCCAAACTCGTTTTCGAGAGGGATGAAGAAGCGTAACAGATGTTTATTTGTCGTGGCACCGTCGATAATCAACGGGTGCATGTTGTCGACAATTGTTTTGATGCGGCTATCCTCTTCAGGATGAGATGTGTGGGGCATATTGTACCGAGGTTGCGGGTGGTCATAATAATCGTCCGGTGGATAGTCTGAGAAACCGAAATGGTTTGCCGCGGGCGGTTGGCGCCTTTGAAGCGCGGAACGGTGTAATTCTTCTTCGGCGCGTGTGATGCGGGAAAGTTCGTTATTGTACAGGGTATCCGTCGACGGCGCTTTAGGTTTGACTTGGTTTGGCAGTCGCCCAAAGATTTGAGCCGGTTCAGTTTCATGGAGAGTTTCGTTTGGGATATAGATATCTCTCATTTCCTCGCCGTGAAACCATGAGGACACCGGTGGTGGTCTTGGTGTGGGCGGATTGCGCCCGTTAGTTGCGGCGGCGGTTGTAGAAATTAACTGTTGCATTGGCTCTGCGAGTGGGGCGAAGTGTGCGTTTGTAACTTTTGTTTGTTCTTGGATTTTGCGTTGGACGCATAGTTGCTGGGCTTGAAATTGATCGGAAACGGCGCCGATGATTTGATCAATCGTTTGTACAGTAGGAACGTTATTTGTTATGCCCATTTGATCAAAACTCAGAGCACGGCGCGGCGCTGTGGCAGTGTTAGGAGAACTAGATCGCGACAGTAGACGTGTGAGGTCCGGGGGTGTATGGCTTACTTTTGGCATCTTTTTTGTAGGGTATAGTAACCTCTTCTGTAACCTTGGGCGCAGCTGTGGGGGGGTCCAATTGTTGAATCTTTGAGCATTTTCGGATGCAACAGGGAAAGAAAGCGTACAATCCAAGCGGTCACCAGTGTTGTATTTGGTATGTTGGGTCCGGGCGATGAACCGTGGGCAGGATTGGGATTCCGAGGTTGCATCCTTAATGTACGTGTTTCCCACACCCACATTTACCCGATAAACTGATTACTTGTACTTAAGCCCCAACACTAAAATATCCCACCAATTAAGGAAAAATCTAATTTCCTTAATTGTCTCCCTTAACATGTAAGATTCAAGGTGAGAGATTTCTACCTTTTATATTACCCAATAAAAACAAGAAAAAACACTTATGTACACAATGCAAAAATGGGCGAGAATAATAAAAGTGATCAACTCCCACGCACTGGAACAAAAAGAGAAAGAGTTGCGTGGTGGGAGGCAGCTAATGATGAACTAGTGGTGGCCAGCAAGGCGCACAACTAGTGTATTAAAACAAACGAAAAATATATATCAATAACAACAAATGAGAGAGACCAACGCATGTGTACCGACGTTCGCTACAGTAAGACGGCTATTTATGGTCCGCGTTGCTCTCTCCACTTGCCACCTGTGGGCCTCTAACGGGCTTTGACAAAACGACAAAAATCGGAGGAAAACACACTACAACAAATATGGACAATTCTCAAATGGGAGCAAAGTTCATACAGCGAGTGGAACAAAGGAGTCCCATCATTGTGGCAAGTAGGACAAAAATAAGCAACATTCATATCAGGTTTGCTTTTGGCTCTATGATTACGGTGAATGTGTACGTTAATTGATGCCAAACATAATTTAGTCCCACAGTCCTCATGAGGACATGGATAAAATTTAAAGCCAAAGTAGAAAATACGATAGTGTAAAAAGATCTGCTGCTTAATGATACTGCAGCCACACAGCTTGCAAATCATTGTCGAAATTAGCTGAATATTGAAATGATTATAGAAATCATACCATAAAAAATAGTTTGCATATGGATATGCATAACTCTGATCTGAGTGGGAAATTATGCATGTTAAGATGAAAATTAGAGTTGAAATTCAAAATGTTTTCTATCTATTGAGATGTCAAGAACCCACTTTTTGGCTGAAAACAATTGATTTTTGGTATTTTGATTGGCATTAATAATGTTCAACAGGTGAATCAACTTTTGTCTAGGTATCAAAGGTCCAATCATTTAGAATTAACCCTCGCTTGTCAAAAATCCAAACAGTTGACAAAATTAAATATGTATTTCAATTGCCACAACCTGAAATTTTTGATGGCGCCACAAACAGAACTTCAGTCATAAAAATTCGAGACATTGATAACTAGAAGTCAAAACTAGTTGTTGAATTAAAACTTCTGAAAATTGATTCTTCAAAAATTTACGCCCATTTTTATCCCTGTTAAAAGTTTTCGACCAGTCTTAGAAGCTGACCGACCTGCAGTTTTCCTGAGAATTTAGTGCCCAAAAATTAAAAAACTGATGTAAGCTCTTCTCTACCATTCTTCTTCAAGCTTGTATTTTGCGCGTCATCAAATTTTTTTGTCTAATTTTTAGTGCAGAATGACCACTGCTTCTGCTTAATAAAATGCACATAATGATGTTTTCATTTAGTTTTGTAACTAAAAAGCGCTATAACTTAGCAGTAACCCGTCCATCCCACTTTTAGCTGACGTTTTCCTCTTTTCTGCTTCCTACGACGCCACTCACATAATGATTTGGGCCAACTAAAATGCGGACCCCGACACGGACAGGTTGCGGACAGGCAAAAAATATGCCAGAATCTGTCAGAATCCGCCTGTCCTGTCCTGCCCACGTTTTAGAGACATTTTTGTTTGTCCGCGACCTGTTGGTGTCCTTGTCCGCGTTTTACTCACACCTTGATGATTTCGTGATTTAGTTTCTATCTTTTTAACCTAATTTACCACTATTTTTAATCTCCTATTTAGACGTAATAAACTATTATTATTATTATTATATAGTTTTATAACTACATTCTAATCAATAATTAACTCGAATTCCAGCCAGAGAGCAGAGCAGGGCTTCTTCAAAAACATCAGGAAAAAAACGTCAGATTTCCGGGGGCGGGTTCTCCTACTCCTCCCCTCCCTCCTCCAAATTCCTCTACTTCACTACATTTTTGCCCGACTTGTAAGTTGTAACAATGTTTGCTGTTTGGCCCTCCACTAGTTCTCGAGTTAATTATCGATTCCCATTCCTAATCCAGAACCAGAACGCCATCAAAATTCAAAAAATCAGAAAATTTTCAAAAAGTTCGGCAGGTAAATTTATACAGTAACTTCGGAATATAGGCAGCTGATCACATGTCTGTGCGCATAAATATCTACCTGCGACCCTTTTCAACATGAAAATTTCATGTTGGTGCAACATGAAAAAAATACAAAAATGATGGTATGTTATTTTTCATGTTAGTTCAACATGAAACTTTTTCTTATGGAATTAAACATGAAAGTTTCATGTTCGAGAAGAAGTGAACATTAAAAGTTCATGTTGATTAAACAAATCGTTTTTACAGTGTATTATCCAAAGCAAAACCTAAGCAGCGCAAAGCTATTATACAAATGGCTGACGACGATCTGATTCTGTGCTTATGCGAGTGCATACTTAACACATTAAACGGAAATATAAAGGTCCCACCCAAAAAAGTTGAGGGATTAAAAAAGCATAAATACAATTTGAGAATTCTAGCGGATAAAAACACAAAGTTAAAGGATAGAAAAACGATACTCGAGCAACAAGGCGGTTTTTTGCTTGCATTGTTGGCTCCAGTTTTAGGAATAGCAGGTCAATTAATAATTGATGCTTTGAAGAAAAAATGATGCACACAAACAAAATGATTCTAGTTCCTCACAATGTAGCCAGGGGGGACGAACCTTTAACCTGGACAAGGAAATGAATAAAATTTTGCAAGATAGGCAGTTGCATACTGACTCGAAACTAATTCTTTATAATCAAGTGTTACATAGGTATATGAAAGTAATTGATGAGCAAACAAAACCATTTCAGGTTGAGGCTCGAGAACCCCCCTTGTTAGTACCTGTACCTGTACCCAATGAACCTGCAAATACTCCAGGAACGTCATCACATACTGACACTTTTTTAGAAAGCGCTTTATCTGTAATTCCGAAAAAATATCAAATATTGGCCAGGGAACTTTATAATTACGTGAAGAAAAATCCTCACATGCAGTGGTCTGATGCCGGGGAGATGATCATTGATGGAAAGAAAGTTGCAGGGACAAATATTTTTGATTTGATTTCAGATTTTTCCTGTGATAGCAGAAGCAGACTGCCTGCTATCGGTGCTGAAATTTTTGTAAAAAACTTGCACAAAGCTAATGTTCCCCTTTTGGTTATCACGAATAAGTCTAGGTTAACTTTGCTGGATGATGACATTTATGTATCACCCTTATCGTCAGTGTCCACGCCCTCCTCATCACCCCGGAGGTCTCTGAAAAGAATAAACACAAGAACTATGCAGAATAGACAAAGTATAAAAGTATAAAAAGAATATTAAAACAATGGATTTTTTTAAACAAAATGCGCCAATATTACAATCCTGAAAATTTGAACGTCTGGTTACAGTACTATACTGAACAGGCTGAACAAACTGGTTATGGTAAATATACTGGATTCAAGGGTACTCCTTACCAACGGGGAGCTGGACTAGGTAGCTTTTTCAGTTCTCTATTTAGAATGGCTGTGCCCGTATTTAAGTCAGTCTCCTCCCATATTGGGAGACAAGCATTATCCACTGGTTCAAATATTGCATCGGACTATTTGAGAGGACAGCCCATAACAGAGGCTGTAGAAGAATACCGCAAAGAGGGTGTCTCAAGCTTATTAAAAAAGGGTAGTGAAGCATTGTTACAAAAAGGAGGTGCCTTGGGGTCTAGACCGAAAAGTATAAAAGCCAGTTCGCACCAGGATGATATATTTAATTCAAATAATAAGAAGAAAAACGAAAAAATGTCTCGTGTTGATTTACTCTCTTTTCCGAGCACAAAATCTGAATTGGATTTTTTTACAGTACCACCCACGCAGGTGGTCATCAAAAAGGGATATTGGGATTAGACTAACCCTGTAAACCACATAACAAATGAGGGCCCTTATGAATTTTGAGTGCCGCCTGACCCCAACATGATGCAATTAAGTAAAAACTATTTGTATATGACATGGAAATTAACTATTCCAGCTGCCGCCGCTCATGTATTTGCACCCATTAATTTGATTGGAAAAACATTTTTCAGACAAGTTAAGCTTTTTTTAAACAGACGCCTCGTATATGACAGTGGAGACAAATATGCTTATAGAGCTTTTTTGAAACAGAGTTAAATTACAGTTACGATGCAAAAAATACCCACCTACAGTCTGCATTGTATACATCGGAAAGCGGAAAACAAATTTATACAGATGATAACCCAGGGTTCAAGGAGAGAGCTGCTTATCTTGCAGACGGGCGTATTGTTGAAGTATCTGCTCCTCTGCACATTGATTTATTTATGCAAGATCGTTACCTGTTGAATTTCACAGAATTAAAGCTAGAATTAAAAAGAAATAACAATGATTTTGTGTTACAAAGCCCCCAGGGTATTGTTGAAGCAAAACTTGAGGTATTACAAATGAAATGGTACATTCGTAAAGTAGAAGTGTTGGACAGTGTTGGATTGGCTCTGGAGCAAACTATGCTCCAACGCACAGCAAAATATCCCAAACGCAGAAACGTAATGATGAATTTGCATATCCCCAGCACTGCACAATCAGCACCTACATTATTTACGGGGCCATTACCTAGGCCAATGATTATAGCGTGTGTGGATGCTGAGGCGTACAGGGGAAACCTGAAAAAATCACTCTTCAATTTCAAGTGTTACAGTATCACTGAGGTTTAAGTCATAGCTGGTGGACAAACATTTCCCTCTCATCCATTGAAACTGGACTTTGCCAATAACAAGTACATACAGGCTTATAATCAACTGATCGAAGTTCTAGACATGGCTAAGGACAACAAGGGTAATATGATAAGCAGAGAAAATTACAAGTATGGTCAATGTTATTTCACATTCGATCTAACACCAGATGAAGATGATAGGGGGCATTGGGACTTAATAAAGGAAGGTTCAATCAGCATCGAGTTGACCTCCGCTGAAGGTATTCTCACCACTGGTATAGAAGTGATAATATATGCTGAATTGGACAATCTACTTATGATAGATAAAAACAGAGGAGTGTTCAATGATTACAATGCTTAAAAATGAATACAAGTCAAATATTGGCTGTGCTAAAAAGTGACCAAGCCCTAAAACAAGTGCAAGTTGGTGTTTATCCCATTGATCTTTTGCCACTGGTTACAACAGTACCCTGCCATTTAGTGATAAACTTGGATAAGCATAACGAACCGGGATCTCATTGGGTCGCATTATATTTTGATGCAAACGGCACGTGTGAGTATTTTGATAGTTTCGGGTCTCCACCGGTACACCATATACAACAATACATGTTGAGAAACTCAACAAATGTAAAATATAATAAAAATGTTTGCAAACATTTTTAACTGCAACTTGCGGACAATTTCGCCTATTTTATCTGATATGGAGAGTAAGAGGGGTTCCAATGAAAACCATAACCAACTGTTTAACCAAATGCCCCTACATTGATGAATATGTCACAGGATTTATCAATGAACTATTTTTAATAAATACACCTGTATTTGATGATCATTTTATCATTAATCAGCTATGCAACATCAAAAAGGTATAAAAGGAGTTGCGCAACTTATCAGTTGTATCTTTATTTAAAATGTCGTTCTATATAACCTTACCCAGCAATACAGTGAGTAATCCTGGCAATAAAGCCAGTAACTTTAGCGTACCATTGCCTTATAGGCTAATGCTCCAAGGGGACTGGGAGTGTGGATTGTGCGAAATCATTTACCCTCATACTTGGGAAAATATTTCAAATAATGACCAAGAAATCGTTATTCAACACGATTCATCTAAAAAACTGTACACTGTTTGTGTTCCAACCTCGTATTATTCCTCAGTGAAAGAACTAACTGACGCCATAACATGGACCATCAAAAACGCATTAACTGCTGATGATGAGGCTGACATCGCCAAGAGTATAGAGTTCTCCTACAATAACTACGACAGAAAAGCTAGTATCAAAATTGATAATGAAATTATTGAAAGTGTACAATTGTCATCACAATTGCAACACATTCTTGGATTTGCCGAACCAAAAATTTTAAGTTCAACATGGTTGAAATACCCCTTTGACGTAAGAGGGGGTTCGAGTCTATGTTCGTCTACTGTAACCTAGTAGAACCCCAAATAGTGGGCGGTGTTCTCCCACCTCTCGTAAGAATTGTGAGCATAGAAAACAAATATGGGGAAATTGTTAAGAAAATATATGATTCCCCCCCACTACGTACCCATATTGGTCAAAAAATTTTCAGAAATTGAAATTTTTCTTAAAACAGATGCAAATGAATGTGTAAGTTTTGTAACTGGAAAAGTAATTGTCAAGTTACATTTTCGAAAAAGTAATCAATAATTTCATTTTTTAAATGACATAAGCATGTAAACAGATATAAATAGGAAGAATCAACAACAATGGGTCATTTTATATTTTAATTACTTCACCGTACATATGCCACCATCATGCCCCCTACAATACAAAATATGACTGTAACAATAGAATTGGGGTGCCACCTGGATTTGAAGAAACTAAACAATGAATTCACAGACAGTGTATACAACCCCGGAAAATTCTCAGCTTTAATTTTAAAGGAGACAACCACCAAGGCGACGTTATTGATTTTTTGTAATGGAAGAGTTGTGTGTGTGGGAATCAAAACGGCCGCAGATGCCGCCTGCATCATGGATAATTTAATGGAGGGACTACAATGTAAAGGATACACATGCAAGCCGAGTAATTTTAAAATTGCAAATTTTGTGGGTTCCCATACGACTGGATTCAAAATTTGCCTGGAACTATTGTGCAAAGCCTACCCCAAGCAAAGTGTGTTTGTACCTGAATTATACCCCAGCCTGACTTTCAGAATGAATGATCCCAAAATGATTGTTGTAATATTTCATGGGGGTAAACTTGTTTTCACTGGCTGTAAATGTAAAAAGGATATGTCAATTGACTTTCCTGGTATTATGAGAATTATCTGTAAATATCGCATGTAATAAAAAAGTGATGACGTCATTGGGCCATATTGGCTGCAAAACTATAAAAACAAAAAAGTGGCTTAATTGTTGACATTATTTTTAGCTAGCTAGGTGACGTCATTCGGGTTAATAAACTTTTCGAGCAAGCTAGGTCGATTTTTTATATTATGAGCCCTGTACTTAAGGATAGGACGAAAAATGCTATGTTCAAAATGAGGACTCTGTAGACCCCCTATACTACTTACTGACATTTGAGAAAAAATAAGTGATTTTTGGAATGACGAGAAAATCACATGACAAGATACTGATTTTATGGTGGCCTTACGAAGAGGGGGGTCACTTCTAACATGGAAATTTACTTGTGTCTCTGGCCACTATGGTCCCGCCCGGGCTGGCCAATTTCGGTATCTCTCTTCAAGGGTGAAATATAATCGGGATTCGCTGCTGATGGTGGTCTCTGGGGTGGCTGCATCACCGTCGACTGCCGGGGAATATCCATTTGCTCCTCGCCTTGCATGCTACGGATTGGGGGAATCATTGTCGGAGGTTGAAGGGCTTCCTGGGTGGGGCCGTAGCTGTCCCACCACTGGCCAATGTGGGGGTAGGTGTAACCATCCGGACCAGGGCTCAACAAAAATGGCTGGGGTTTGGGACCCATGGATTGGTCACAACATCAATCCTACAGGTGGAATTTTGTATGTTGCCATACAACACAATTCATCGGTGCTGACTACAGTACAACAAACACAATCTGCAGCTTTTCTTGGAGTGCAAAACCTTGTGAATCAAATTGAAAAATTGAAACTGTTTTTTTATCACAAATTGAAAGAGATGCGCTGCATTTACTGAGGCTTTATATTTTTACTATGATGTATTCATAGAACATTAAGGGTCGAGAAGGAAAAGAATGTGATAGAAATTCATTGATGCAACTTTCACATGCATGGGTTTTTCCCTATTGGAAAATATCCGAAGTTTTGATAGAAGCAGCTTTTGTTGATCAAGAATTGAAAACTTCATATTAACTAAAATAGCTGTTTGTAGATTTAAGGCCCTAGCCATTCACAAACTTATGTTTTTTGTGGGCTATAAGGAGACATCATAATATGTGTACTGTATAGGGAAATCTTTGGTGCTCTCAGCTTTAGCAGTTCATTTTGGTGGGAGAAATCGGCTTTTTCACAATTCTTTCCATTTCATTTTTGACAATTCAAAACTATCTCAAAAATGTGTTATGGCAGATTCAGAAAACATTTACATACAAGGTTGTTCAGTTTTCCGAGCATATGCTTAGGTTATATTTTGGAGAATAATGAACAAATTATACACTATTTTGTGTTGGGTTCAATGGAGACTAATACCAGTTGTCCTCCAAGTGACCACTTGAATGGCCAGTGGCTGGCCCTGTGACCAGTAGTCACTCAAGTCAGCTAAAATAATTTTGGATGGAGAATCAGCAGATAAACTGGCATCATGAATGTTATTTAATACTCACTCAAGAATGGTGGCCAGGGGTCATCTGTGTGACCAGAGGTCAATTAACTCATCAAACCTATTTTCTGGTGGAGACTTACATAGTGTCACTAATAATCATCCAAGTGACCACACCTGATGAGTGATCAGTGGTCACACAAACTAAAAGACGTGTTTTCTGATTGATATTACTACAAATACACAGTGTAATTTTGAAAAAAGCACATGTAGATTTGTTTTTAATTTTTTTAATGACTCGACTTATGTGTATTTGCATTTTTGTTCTTCCTTTGAGTTTTTTTCACGTTCCATTATTTAATTTGGTTCTTCATGTTTCATCTATGCTTGCTTATTTTCTTCTTAAAATGCTTAATTGTCTGATAGCATATTTCTCAGAATCTGAATACCATTCTGATGGCTCATAAATTTCCACTCTTATTCAAACCAACATTCAAAATTCAACAATTCATGGCATGTGCTTACTGCCAGTATGTTTGCCTAATCTTGCATGTGATTTGCCAAAATGGATGAGCAGGATGCCAATTGCACCAAATGACCCAGTATCTAGTTCAGTGCCATGATAGGCGGCCAAAATTCTTTTTTTTAGTATCCCAGCAGCTTTCCATTCTTTGAGCATTACAATCAGTCCCTGGATAACAAAATGATTCATATGACTTAGGGTTTGATGAATGTAACCAAGATTGTGCGAATTCGAACCAGGGCCCTATTTATCAATGCGAATAGGAGAACCTGATGTTGAGTGATGGGTTTCAAGGTTGCCACATCACATCTAGGAACTACAAAAAAGCAACAATCATTCAAATTATTGTTATCTTTGTGCACCATTCCAAATAGTCATAGGCCCCTCATTTTATCATCATAATTATAGTAGGGTGCCTCAACTTGATCACCACACAACAGACACGCTCTTTGATTGGTAACTTGTTTTTATATGCCTGTGAAACAGCCTTCATCAATTTCCATGGTTTGATTTGGATCATAAAGGGGTAGTGCATTATCTAATTTATTGACCAATAATTATGAGGTATATTGGCCTCAGTCAACTGAAGCATGGTCCTCTCCAATCAAATTACTTTGCACTGTATAGCACTGTTCTATGCAAATTTCTTTGCCCCTGAGCCCAGGAGCCGGTTTTATGAAACAGGAGAAGTTGAGTTCTCCGGAGAAGTTGGGGCCTCCGGAGAAGTTTAGTAACTTCTCATGAGAAGTTGCGCTAAATGGGTTTTACGAAGCAGGAGAAACTTCTCGGGAGAAGTTTCAAGTTCTCCGGGTAAGTTATTTGACCAAAAAAAGCTACCCAGGTACAGACGTGGACAACACCCTTATCCACATTCCCGGCAGTGAATATTAGGATGCAAATTGATCGTACAGGTATCACTATTTGTTTCCAATTGATTTCGAAAGGCTGAGTGATGGTAAGAAAAAACGACTGTATCTACAGAAAGGTGTCCTTGCGATCCATAGGAGACCCTGGGGTGGAAGGGTACTATTTCATTCACATGAATCGTAAAAGGTCTACCCTTCTTATTTTCCAAGATGAAGTTTGGTTAGGAAATACTTATGATTTTGAATGGTCCATACTGCTTAGTAATAAATTCAGGACACTGAAACCATTTCACAGTGTGCATTTTCCAAAAGATGTGACCCCCCCCCCCCTATTGTATTGGGTGTCAGTTACTGGGCCATATAAATGGCTTGGGCTGCAATGAATGAAATGAAATATTGATTATTACCAATTTTCATTTAGTTTCCACAACACATATTTGGATTCCACAATGTACATACATTCTTACAGATTCATTATAGCATCATGTAGCAAACCTTCGAAATTTTGAGTTCCATGCTCATTCACTTGCAAGCCATCACTAAATAAATGGTTGAAATTGTGCAGGTAATGGTCATGCTAATGCACAATGTATATTTTTAGCAATCATTTAGAAGCTTGCAAGATGAGTTTGCTATTTTCCTGTAATGGATTCATTTAGCCTTTGTGTAATTCAATGATGGGAAAACAAACATACCTCATAGCTCGCATCTCTGCACATCAAGGAAGAATATCTGTCAAGATGACAGAAATGAGAAATGTTACAACAATATTATTTGCCAGAATCAGGAAACTGTAAGCAAGCTATTAATTTGCCATAGGAAGTTACTATATAGGTGATCGATCATCATGAGAATCAATAGAGTAACCAGGTGAACCATGTACTTCATGAGAGTATTTTGAAAAAAAAATTGTGAATAGTTCTGTGAAAGTCAACAAGGTCATTTGTAACAAAATGTGATATAATTCCTTTTTTGTCAGGACACCATGAAGTTTGGGCCAAATGTGAAGCTTGTTGAGTTTTGCTCCTGGCACACATAGTCAAGTTTCGGGACAAAAAAACTTTTTGCCCTATGAAATTACCAAGCAGCACAAAATCCAGATAACTGATCTAATGTATCAGCTGAAGAATTTGGCCAGACATGTTTTTTGCCACCATTTCCAGATTTACTGAAAATAGAATATTCAGGGTAATGTTGTGTAAACTGCCCACCCATCTCTACTTAGTTCTTTCCATCCAGACATATCACTTTTTTCAGACATTTTCATGAAACTAATAGTGCAATTTCAGTTTGGAATTCACTACCAGAATCAAAAATGTTTGAATGATTTTTCATAAGTAACATGGATGAGTGTTGCAATCTAAGTCACTTAACTTTTTTGTGGGTTGTTACTCACTCACACCTTATTGTAAAATAATTGATCAAGAAGATTGTCCATGAAAACTTTAAATTTAACATTGGTTGGAATTTAGCAGCTGATACCCATCCCCCAAAATGAATCTCTCACAAATTCTATGAACAACCTCCAGTCCTATCAAATATTCGGTGAGAATTCATGTTATACTTAAAAATAATCATGAGAGGAATTAATTAAATTATGCAATGACATAATCAGTTTGTGCTGTTCCAGTTATTACTGATTTGAAAGAAATTTGTTCTCTGATTCTGTCGTTTTTCTTGTGAATGGATTCTGATAAAAATTGTGAAAGAACTCACATTTTCAATCTAGAACCTGAATTTTTTTTGAAATGCAGTTCTAAACATTCGGACACTTATGAAAATAAAAAAAAACTGGTTTGAAATCAGTGCATGCAAAAAATTCAGCATGGAATTCTATCGAGGTAGTGTTCAAATCTCCCTCAAAAGATGAAAATTTCTCCAAGGACCAATTATACAGCAAGTGCAGGAACCTGAAAGCCGCAATGGTTTGACATTTGAATTCGATGTAGTGTGTCACAGAGTTCTCAAGTGAAGCCATGCTATAGATTAAAAGTGCTGCCACAATTTCAACTCTGAAAATAAAACAGAAATAATGTGAATTAAAGTGATCATTTGTATTTACACTGGATACTCAAATTTGATACCTATGAAAAGTATAAAAAATTTAAAGGACAAGTACATTTGGCATTCCCCCTGAGATGAAGTAGTTAATTATAATAGCACTTTTTTGGCTACTACTTGCACATTATAATTTTAATTTTCCTGAACCTGATCTTTAATATCCTCATTGACAAAGTTGTTATTCATTTTTGCAAAATTGTATAACACAAGTAAAGCTGTAAGTTGAATCACCTTATTTCTGATCAGTTTGTATCTTATACAAAATTAAATATCAGAATATCTTTCAAGTGGTTTTGTACAATCTGAAAAGTTGTGGCTCCAACATAATCATCAATATGCCTTCATCCATATCTTCAAGAATGTCCAAAACATCCATCACACACTAAAAAACCCATGTCTTCCATACTTCAGAAGAAAAGTGCAGTAACTCACAGTTAATCCTGGGGGAGAGCACAATTAAAATCTCATGTTAATTTAACAGGGTGTTAGCATTAACTCACATTGGTACACATTGCTCAGCTTTAACACTGCTTTAAGTGCCATTTTTAACACTGGATTAGCTTAAGCAGTGTTTCTGCATACACCCTCAGAATCTTCTGTATCTTACTCATTTTACAGAATTTTAGTACAATACCTGTTTTCAAAAACAATGCAGGACAAACAGACTATCTAACAAAAGCAAAAACTAGCTAAAATAAGTATTGTAGAATAGATAGTTGACAGCTGATGCACTGCATGCTATCAAATAACCAGACCTATCAGATAGTACAATGTTACCAGATAGTATCATACACATAATTTTAAAAAATAACTGTGAGTTAAATGATTGACATCAGCAGCAGAGGAAGTCTCTCAAAGATTGCAGCATTCTGGCCTCAATGTAGGAAGGGTGCTGCCTGCAGGCCTTCAAAAAAGCTAATCAGACATACAAATCATTAGTCAGACATTGAGAAAACTAGTATAAAAAAAATATAAATCAGAAAAAGGAAAAAATTCAGAAAAAAGAAATAATCGTAAGAAAAAAATGAAAAATTGGAAAGGATAAAATTAGAAATTGTGGAAAAAAAAAAATTTAGATAAAGAGAAAAATTTGCAGGAAAATAAAAAAAATAGTCAAAAAAAAGTTGAAAAGGAAACTATACAAGAAAAAAAAGTGGAGATGAAGGATGAAAGATGAGATGAATGAAATGAAATGAAGAAAAAAAGGAGAGGAAATTGAAAAAAATGTTCGAAAACAAGAAACAAAATCAGGGAAAAAAACAAAAAAAATTTAGGAAACAATTAAAAATCTCAAAAGAAGAAAAAGGATTTGAGAAAAATATTTGAAATAAGAAAAAAACTGGGAAAAAATGGTGGAAAAAAAAAACTAAAAAATTTGGAGGAAACAAGGAGAATATTGGAAAAGAAGAAAAAAGTCGAAAAAACAAAACATATAGAATAGAATACAAATAGCAGACCAAAATTTCGGGAAGAAACAAAATTGAAAAAAAGAAGAAAAGGGATTGGAAAAAACTCAACGTAAATTGAAAAAAATAAAACTAGAAAATTTGAAAAAAAAGAAAAATCGGAAAATTAGAAAATGGGAAAGAAGAAAAAATTGTAACAAAGAAACAAAATTAGAAAAGGGAAATAGTTAAAAATATACTAATTGAAATCGAGGAAAAAGAAATTCAGAAAAAAATAAGAAAAATGGATTAAAAATTAGAAAATGACGAAAATTTGAATTTCCTATTTAGTACTCTGCTCAAGTCTGAAGATGTCAGTGTTATAACTTAAGATATCTAATGGCTTGTATCTAACCAACCACCAAAGGTGACTCAAAGGAGCCTCAGTCTGCTAAATGCAGTGCAACACCTCTCTAGCAGAACTAAATACAATCTTCAGTCTATAATCAGTAACTGGAATTCCTAACTCTAACAATCAAAAAGCAATTAGAGTGGCAAGGATAATAATAAGTGATAAATGATATTTATTTATAATATAGTTGGGGCTCTCAGCCATGGGTTTCAACCAGGTGGTAAACAAACAAGTATGAAGTCCATGGCACACAGAAAAATATATTGAATGAATAATCATGTTTTTTTGGTCAATTGTGGCTGGGCCCATGTCAGCAATTTGGTGTAGGTGGAGTTTTTGCATAGAATTTTGCATAGACTATTACAGTAAGTGCATCTCCATCAGGAAGAAACTAAAAAAATAAAAGAAAAAAAACAAAATTATAAAAAAAGAAAAAGAGAGAAAAATCGGGAAAAAGAAAACATGGAGAGAATAAAGGTGAAGAAAGAAAAAAGTGAAGTTAAAAAAAACAGAATTGTGTAAAAAGGCAAAATTGAAAAAAGAACAAAAAATTGGTGAAAAGCATAAAAATTTGTAAAAAACATTAAATTTTTTTCATCATACTTGATTATTTTTATTTCTATTTTTCCAATCCAATTGATGACATCATCGATTTCATGATGGGGATATGCCATAAACGAATTTCTCAAATGTTGGCAAAAATCAGGCAAAACCGAAAGTGGCTGCACAAAGGTTCGATTTTAAGAAATTGAACTTAAAAATATGATGAGAACATTTCACAAAAAAGTTTTATGATTACTGTAGAAATCAGCCATAAAGTAGGATTATTACTAATGAAATTTGCAGAAAAGTATAATGGTTACTGTAGAAGTTCATAGAAAAATTCAGATTGCTCACTGTAGAGGTTTACAAAACTAAAAACAATTATGGAAAATTCACTGAGAGTAGAATGATTACTGTAGGAATTCAAAAAAAGTGGTGAAAATATACAAAAAAATGAGAATGATCACTGAAGGAAATCGCAAAAAAGCAGAAGGGTGTGGAGATTCTGGAAAACTACAGTAGAAATCTACATGAAAAATGATTACTGAAAAAATTCACGAAAAATGCCCAAAAATCACTCTAGGGATCCACAAAAACGTGAAATGGTTCCTGTAGGAATGATCTGAAAATTTCTCAAAAAAAAATTTAACACACGTGCGAGCACTCCTGTTATAAATGGATTGCACATTTAATTTATTTCTATATTCCCTATTGTAACAGGAGAAAACACCAGTGTAGAGACGACAGACACATGGAAGAACAAATGACAACTGAAATATGATTATAAAATAATAGCTAAGGGAAATGTGGATGAAATCAGATGGAAAAGAAATGTATGGAGACAAAAATGGAGAAACAAATCCAAACAACATAATAGGAAAGTGAAAGCAATAGGACATGGAATTGGGTGATTCAAAATGATAATAGGAAAGAAGAAACTGTAACAGGGAGAAGAATGAAACAGAAGCAGTGAAAAATGATACAGAAAATAAAGGAAGAGAATAAACAAAATGGTTATTTACGGTCCACAATGTCTCGCTTACCTAAGATTTTCATACTTTTGTCACACATAGCTAAGCCCCCCAGACAGCACAATTGACCACCTGCTACACAATTAGTTTTTAGACCTACAGGGGGGGGGCGATGCTTTACTGGCCAGGTTCACATATACGATTATTTCACTTTCCTGTAATCTGTTGAAATGCTAACTGCTAAAATTTTCTGCACAAAAATATTTTTGGGTGCAGTTTTTTTGGGGCTATTCCCTGCGCTTTTCTCTGAACTTTATTTCAGCATCATTATCTAGAAAAGATAGACAGTAAAAAATCTACTGAAATTATCAAAAAGCATAAAAACTTTGAAGAGCTGTCAATTGAGCCAGCATAATCTATAAGCATTACTTTATTTTTTGACAATTTTTCTCATCTGTCGAGGATAGAGACTTACCAAAGATGGCTACTGAAATGGGCTCAAATTTCATGTTCCTTGGCCAAAGGGGAATTCTCATGAATAAAGTGACAAGAAATGCAGTCTTGCTAGCTGTCATAGTTATCCAGATTTTTTGTCCATTGAACTAAAAGCTAGTTAGATCTTTTCCACATTATGGTATAATAAAAATAGAAACACCTGAGGAAATATAGATAAAACTGAATAAAAAAGCAGGATAAAAAAATTAAAATGTTGATTAAATATAGAAAATCATAACAAAAACTAGCAACGAATTTCTGAGTGATAGTGCATGTGAATAATATTATCCAACTGATTTCACATAGAAAGATGAAATTTTGCTAAGCCATGCAATGGATGGGGAAAATCTTTGATCTATTGAAAAGGCATACTCACTAGTACTTTTTTTATCTTTAAATCAAAACTCATTTATGTTGTCATTTATATGGTTGCATTAATTATTTTTACTCATAAGTGACATTTTTTGCTATCTGATAGCAAATCTGGCCATGGTAGGGGATGTATACTAAGTAGCAGATGTGCGACTCATTCGACAACATGGCATGGACGATCATGTGGTGCAGTCAATCACATAGCACAGTTAGCCACTCCACATACAATGTAAATAATGAAGGTGAGATCTGACATCTGCAGGCATACAAAAAAGCAAATCAGAGGCCATATTCTGTCTGAACAGTTCCACGTGTCATTACGATCACAAAATTTTTTTTAAATACCCGCCTCAAACTAAAACTTTTTGAATAATTGAGTGAATATATTATTTCAATTATTATATAACTGGTCAAATGGTTTGTTTGCATAGTTGTTGCTGCATTTTTCTTTAAAAAAATTTCCATGTCATAGGGTAGTAATATTTTGTTTGATAAATCTTTCAACTTATGTTAGCTTATCATTTCTTCATTGAAATTTTAACTCTCCAAACTACATGCAATTATTATCAGGAATAAAAAAGTTCCAAATCATGATGTTGTTCCACATCAGTGAATGATTTTTACTTGACGCTTTCAAGGAATAATGGCCAAATCAACACTTGACTACTTGACTAATTCAATATGCTCAACTTCTGGTACTACTGGTTCTATTATTAGTTCAGGTAAAAAAGTTGAAGCCATTGGCATGTGAACTTGCCTTCTGACTTCATCATCTTCTTCGTAAATAGCATATAGTCCTAAGGATACAAAATTCTCAAAAACTGCTTGACGAAAATGAAAATAACATTATTGAATTTGGGCATTAGGAAATCCTTGAACCACTGCATTAATTGAATCTATCACAAAATCAATTATAATTGGTCATAGACATTTCTAAATTTATGCTGAATTGCTGCACATCATCATGAAGTCTACTCAAAAAAAGATCATATTTAATGATGTTCATGTGTATTCTGATGTATTATTTGCACAAAAATGTAACTTTACTGAGGGATCTATACAAAATGAGCCAAAAAAGGCGACTGGTACTGACTTTGATAGATCTCAAATGGGTGAAGCTTTTTTTATGCTATTTCCTATGAAACAGCTGGCATAAAAAGTGCAAAGTTTCAGCCATTTTACTGGAATATTGAGATTGAAAATGCTTTATGTCCGCTTTTTGCAGATAAATGTTGAAAAATTGAGAAAAAGAACATGTTTTCCAAATGGGAAGTACAATAGATCGAATCATGAGAACCATATAACAGCTGTTAACTACAAAAGCGCCATTTCAGTGTGCCCTACTTTTTGTTCCAGCATTAATTTGAATCCTTTTTGGATCTGTTCAATGACGGAGTTGAATTTGTTTTGATTTTGCTTTTTTCTACCTTCAGGACAAAAGCCTCTTGATTTTGGTGAAATTTTGCCCCAAATTGAAACAAGGAGTAAATAGTTTTAGATGACATGTAACTTACAAATCTGGGTGACTTTTATAGTATTACTGTCTGTGAAAAGCTTTACAAAACTTTACTCACAGTAGGACAACTTTTACTTTGATATCACAATTTTTACTTTTTGAAAAATGACCACTTTAACTAAATTTGTGTTTGTACAGTAAACCATAAAACTTGGTCCTTATGGCAAAAATAAACAGGGCAGTATAATGCAGCCATCTGCATTAAAAAAAGCTTCACTCCTCCAAAAATTATGGAAGTCAGCACCAGTCGCCTTTTTTGACTCATACTGTATATATGTTGCAGCTTGGTTACTGTCTACAATACATTAAAACATCCTCAACAAATTTCTGTGATACATGCAATGTATCATAAAAGTTGTGCATATTGAGCCTAACAAGATCCGAATGTATCATCCATAAAACACTGTTCATTTTCAATGAAAGCTGAAATGACATGAGTACACTGAGAAAGTGATGAATAAAAAAATTTGCCTGCATTCAAATTTGAGCACCTGGCAGGAATGAAAATTTCCTTGTTTTCACTCATAAAAAGTAAAAATGGGTGTTTGTTTTTTGTAACTTGGAAATCATGTGGAATCTGAACTTTGGACAATGTTTCTCACAGTGGAAAAAAATTTATATGGTGTGCACAGTACTATTACAAAGTGCAGCTGCCACTTCTCCTCTTTTTTGGGGTTGGTTTCTTGAAGCAGACAAAAATCTGGTCAGAGAAGTAAGTTCGTCAAGCATTCATTGAAGAAATTTTGAAAATGTCATTTTTTAGCCAGTTCACTGCTGGTTTTCATGCCCAATTGAGGGGTAAAGGGGAAGAGCTGATGGAAATACCCGTTACATTGTAGCTACATAATGTTCAGCATGGCAGTCATGACTGATGAAATAGGCTGATTCCAAAGATGTTCAAGCCAACCTTTGCAAATAAATTTCCACACTGTAGAAACCAAAGAAATTTGACATCATTTAGCCAGGTAAATTTACAAAATTCATAGTGCATAATAGAATAAGTTTGTACCCACAAACTCAAATCTCTCCCTGCTTCCTCATGATGAGTCTAAAAAACTTTATCTTATTATATTAGAAAAACAGAAGATGTCTCAGATGTAAATGTTTCTTCTTAATCAATGGAGTTGGAGGAAGATAAAATCAGTAGGGAAACTGTTCACAGGAGAGAGCCAGTATTTGGTATTGATGCCCGTGCTTCCCTGAACCTGTCTCAAAATTTCGAATGACTCCTCAGCCAAGGATGAGGAGTCAAAAATAGATATCATGCAATTCAAGAAACACATGGCTAAAACTTGGAATCACACTTTAAAACTAGTATATGATTTACTTACAAAATTTCTATTTATAAACTTACCCTTTAACTGCCATATTCCAAAATAAAACCTTGTTCATACAGCCTAAACCATGTGCCCAATGTGCACACTAGAATAATAATAAGTGGAAAAAGATGAATGAGGGCAACCAATTTTCACTGACTAAAATAAGAAACACATGTTCTACAGTAGGAAAGACCCTCATTCAGTTTAGTGAATGTTATGAGAAAAGGCTTTTCCTGACCAAAAGTGGTTTTTCAGGCTGAACATTCCAAGCTATGAGCTGGGTCCAAGATGCAAAATTTTGAAATGTAGAGCTTATCATAATTTCATTAATTGTGGGTAAGTAAAACCTGGAATGGCACATCAGTTGATTGATTGAACAATGAACAGACATAGTATCACTCACTGCTTTAGATCAATCACATGCTCTGTTCTAAAGGAGGGCAATACATTGATTGTAACAATGTGATTGCATTTGAGCTGCACAAAGAAATTTCAACAACTACACTTTTAGATCTGGATATTGGGATAGTGCTCACTCAAACACAAAGTCACATGATTGCGCAAGGAGAGGAATTATTTCACCCTGATCTCTAATAAGAAGATATAGAACTCTTTTTGTGCTGTTTCAGATTCTACCCTTTTGACACTTGGCCAGGATCAGGAAACAACAGGGCTGTTACAGTTGAGAATTGGGCCTGCTTCGAAAATTTGACCCAGCTATTTAGGCCACATGTCAAAATGAAATTTTATGCTTGTTGTGCATGTGATAAATGCAAACATAATGATGATTTCTTGTTTTATTTATTATAGATAAATTGTTGTTGGAATTTTTCTGAGTAAAACTGGAATGCAGGAACAGAGAAACATATTTTAATCAACAAAAACTTACAACCCTTTACAATAAATCATCATTCAAAATGACTTGATGCAATAATGACAAGTTGTGATTATACAGCATGTGAGTTTGATGCAATTTTTTCATTAAAACATTGACCATCAAAATGATAAAGTTAATGACGAAAACCATAAAAAACACCATCATCATCCTAAAATTTTTAAAATTAGCACTTTTGTAAGTACTAACAGAAGAATGGAGACTTCAACAAGGATTAAAACTAAAATCACTCTAACAAAAGCTATTTTTCACTGTTGTCTGTAGCACAAAACTTTCAAAGGACAAAAATCATCAATAAATACATTTATACAACAAGGTTTGGTTCATAAAGATTGTCCAAAACAGAATTCCCTGACTTTATTGAGGTTCCAAAAATTTTTTATATATAAAACTATAGAATCATCTTTGTATGTTTTTGCCAAAGAAAGAATCCATGACACAAACAGTTCTCTTTTGCTTTGGATGATTTGGAGGCCAAAATTTCATTTATATAACATTTACAACAAACCAAAATCTTTAACTTCGATTTTTTTTTCTAAATTTAAAATAATTTAAAGTTTTTATATAGAAACTTAAATTTTCAAGGTTTAATTCAAATTGGTAAATAATTGTTATGCATAGTGAAAAAATGTTCTACATGAAAGGTAACGACAATTTTTTTGAAATGGCCCTTCCTGTATTTCATACTTCATTGTGACATTGAAATTAATGTTGCTACCAAAATCTGGACATCGGCACTTCAGAGAACTGAACGTCACTGTAGCTGCCCCGAAATATTCTAATGCAGCATTTAGTTTGAAACCAAAACAAATTTTTGCCACACCTTTGAAAAAATGGTTAAGAAGAGAAATAAATAGTGAAATTGCATGTTTCATTTTTCAGAAAAAAAAAATTTTTTTTTGCTGACATTTTCTAAAAAAGCGAAAATCAAATAGAATTTGAACAATGACAATTTGGAAGTGAGAAAATAAGAAAAATCGTGAAATCTCCAGAACTACAGTACAAATGAATTGAGCCATTAGTGAATGTGAAAACACAAACACTATTCAGTATAAACTACATTTCAACATAGATAGAATACTAAGATTAAGAACACAAACATAAAAGTGTGGAAGCATTTTTACTTGCAAATTTCGAATATATTGCAAATGCTACTAGAAGTTATATAAATATTCACAAATTATGAAATGAAATGCATGTTTGATATGTGCATCAATGAATTCGATCCAAGGACAGTTCAATTTCTCTGACATTTACATGTGCTGAGTAGACTGTTCCTAAAGTGCTTATAGTCTCTTTCTTAAGAAATGCTTCCAAAACAGAAAAGTGAAATCATTTACATAGTACTCTTATTATAAAATTTTAAATGTCTTAGACCTGAGGTCAGTATGAAGAAAAACTTCCAATCCCTTACAACATATTGTTTATCATAAAATCGTGAAATCTGAAATACTAACTTGCTTTCCACTCTCATTTATGTAGAAGCTTGAAAAACAGACTAAAGATGTATCATTTATTCTGCTATTTATCATGTATTATGCAGCAATTGACTTTATAAATAGACCACACCATCCTCTTTTATCAGCCTCTGTAGAGAAAATATCTAGTTACCATACCATTGAACTTTTAGATAAAAAAAAGATTTTGCTGGTTTAGAGGATTTTGAAAAAAGATTCTATTTTGCAGAGCCCATCTTTATGTATTTGAGAGCAGATTTATGCATATTTTTGAGCAGATTATTTCCAAGGGAACTTAATTGAATTAGACATTTTGGAGTTTGAAGATTCAGACTGCAAGGCTCCATAAACATCCCTCATTACAGTAAGTTACACACATTTTAAATGACAATTCCTATTCCATGGATAATTTGCTTTTAGTGACAAAAAAAGAGATAGATATGAAAATTGGGCTAAAAACATGATGGTTTTTTGTTGCCCTTCTGATTGGTATATCGTATGTTGCGCCTCTGTCTAAATCAAAGTGTATTGTAATCATTTCCTAGGTCAATATGAAGTCACCAGCATCATTCCAAAATAATGATGTAAACAGTTTCATTGAGATACTTTTCAAACAAAGGCCATAAATCTAATTTTGATGGCTAAAAAATTATAATACTGCATCCATTCACCTCAAAGCTCACAAAGATTGTCTGTGAAGTTAATGCAAATCTGGCTAAAGATCAAGCACATGCATCTTGGAATGATTGGTCAGACTATTTCTTCTTTGGTAGCCCCGTTACCATAGATGGAGTACTAACCTCCACCCTGAATTTGATACAACATACATCAGCATTCACAGCTGCTCCAAACATAGTACAACTTCAGTCAGAAGACAGTCGATTGTGCAACACAAATAAGCTGGTTGTGCAAAACAGGCAACTAATTATTTGTCAACTCATATCATACAAAGAGCCACAAGGACAGTACAAAGTAGTTGAAGAAATTCCTATATGGAATCTACCACAAATACAACCTGTTGTTCAACACTATGAAGGCTCACTATGGATGCAGAAGATTATGTCTTACCCAAGCCATCACCATGAATGGAAAAGGAAAAGGTTCTTGAAACCTTAGAGACTATTTGTTTTATCACCCAGACATCAGACTCGTGAAAACAAACTCATTAATGCCATTCTAGAAGTAATACACAAAATCAACTCTTTGGATGACCATCACTAAGACAAACAAAAGCTACAAGAGCAGGAAACAAATCAAGTGTCATTAGATACATCCAAATTACATGGTAATAACATTTATTATCTTATGGATTTAATGTCATGCATTGTGTTGTGTTCTCTTAAGAGGCCTGTAATATCTGATGATGAAAAATTCATATTGGGGAAATTCCCTTCAAATCATTTGGGCCAGCATAAATATAGTGAAAGATGCAAAATAGTAAATCATACTGGGAAAAATACATTATTTAATCAATGTGGTCATATTTTCAAGTTCACATTATTTCTACTGCTGTTCATCCCTTTTAATCGATTGAAGTTTTGCAATGCTTATCAAATATGTGGATCTACTAGAATGCCATGGAAGTAATCAGAGAAATTGAGTGTGAACCACCAGAAAATATAAAACTTTTTCCTAACAATATTACAGTTGCAGTTTACATCCCAAGAGTGGAACCACACTCCATTATGGCTTAAAGATGTAGTAAGAGATCTTGAACTGTTTGCACTACCACAGGATTCTATGGGAAGAAATCTATCACAATCAAAAATTCTAATTTTCTCTATATTTTTCCAAACTGGTGTTTCCCTATGCACTTTCTTGGACTCCGGGTTTTTTTGAGTTTCCTGTCAAAAACAAAGAATTTTTTTCCTATTTCTGACTTCAAAGTGTTTCGATTCTTGTTTCCCTATTTTATCCTATTTGCTGTTGCTCACATACACCTTATGTAGTCGATTTAAAAGTTTTTCTTCTTTTCTTATATCCTCAGATGGAAGAAAACTTCTCGAGTTTATGTAATTAAAATATTTAATTTTTTTTAACAATCCACATGATCTTGAATGTTGCAGATATTAACATTTATGGTCAGCAATAACTAATAGAGATTTCCTTTTGAATCATTATTCAAATTGCATTATTAAACTTTTCAGCCACAAAACTATCAAAGAATTGCAAAAAAATTAAGTTCGTTAAAAATAAATAGTTTTCTGTTTATTTTTAAACAGAAAAATTTTTTGTGCTATTGACACAACTTTTTTGACCTCTCCTGCTATTTGGAACAAATCAAGATTCATTACTTTAACTCTTAGCTCTTTGTTTTAATGTAATCATTTATTTTTCAGAATCATATATATGAAAATTACTGATTATTTCGAGAAACCTCTTTTTTCTTAAATTGCACCTATGAAAATAGAATTAATGATTTGGAACCAACTGAATCTGAGATTCTGTGCTACGACTATCAATCAAAATGATATTCTACATATATTGACAGTTTAGCTGATCCACCTCTTTCTGCTGATGAGAACAACATGGATAATTCAAATTTAATATTGGCTTCTTCCAGAAATGCTCATGTGGGTGACCCCAAGGAACTCGATTGACTTTCCAAAATGAATATAGTAAGCAGTTTCCTTGGTCAATTGAACTTGGTGAGAATGAAGAAAAATGTTCAATATGTGCTAGAAACTAATTGAATTCCAAGAATGATCAGTGAAGCTCAAAATTGATTCTAGTGCTTTATTCAACCATATACAACAGGCAGGAAACATCATGAGAATCTGCTCATTGCCTCTATGCAGAGGAATCTCATTACTTCTATAGAAACTGCCTGTACAAAAGCAGAAGAATATGTTGAAGTAAATTACTCAGGTCCTTTAAAAATAAAACTGGAAGAAAATAGATAATAAAAATATTGGGTATGTCTTTTTACATGCTACATACTAGCAGACCAGAGCACACAAAGGGTGCCACCAATTGTTGAGGCAATAGGCCTGCCTGGAAAAAACAACAGAAGTAGTATGTATGAATCCTCTGGTTTAGAATTGACCTCATCCCATTAGGGTTGTCAAATTCACCAGAGAAGTCCCAGGAAATTAAAAAGTAAATGCACTTGGATGTTCAGTCAGTAATCAGGGACGTTGCCACTGATCAACAAATGCCTTGAAATTACTGGGTAAAAAGCTGTATATAAAAGCTGAAGCTGTGCATGTGTAGTAAATTTTTTTCCTGTGGTGGGTGTACAGATTTCTCAATTTTCTTGTGACTTTTGAGACATATTTATTTCAATTCATTTACAAAAAAATATACAAAATTGAGAGGAGAACATTCAATATTTTATCACTAAGATGTGGAATATATTCTCAAGACTTCTCAACTAACAGGACAGCTGGTGCATTTCATATTGCATGAATTGTAGAGTTGATTCAATATCTAGATTGCAAAGGAAATTTTGGGTCAGAAATATGAAGAAAACATCCTTTAATTTGACTACAGTGCTTGAGATCTATTCTTTGCCAAGCGGTACACCAAAGGTTCTGATCATCTCGATGAGGCTGTCAATTGATTCAGTTCCCTGAAAAGTTATATAATCTAAGCCATACACAGACTTCCTTGTAAGAGCAGTGCAAAAGCCGAGGATTCGCAGTGAAGAGCATTGGCTCATAATTAAATGATCTTCATTCCTCTCCTCAAGGAATTTCTTGTATAACATTACAATTCTTTTATTGATCATGCTTTGCATCATTTCCAGAATATCGACATTTTCACCAGATGAAAGTGTAGCAGTTGAAGTTCCAAATGGCAACTCCGACATGATATGGGGTGATGTAATGAAGGAAATGAAGCTGTTGACTTTCTGTGGTTCATATCGGATTTGCTGTACCTCAGGCTTTGTTAGTGTACCACTTCCATCCTTCCTTGCCAAAAACCTGGATGTTCTGTAGTAGTGTATGCTTACACCGGGTAAATACATTTGGATTTCACCAAAAGAAACATAAGGTGTCACCATTGCCAGGCAATGCTTTCCGATAGATGGTGACTGGCCATTGCGGAAGCATTCTGCAATTGTATGGCCATTGCGGAAGCATTCTGCAATTGTCTCCATTATTCTTGATAGCTTATAATTCTCTCCTTGTAGCCAAGTTGAAGTATGTTCTTTACAGACATACTTTTGCAATTCCCCCGCTGCATCAGAGGCTAAGGATGTAAATACTAGCCTCATAAATGAAGCTGCTGCTGCAGAGTATCTGAGTTTTGTAGCCTCAGAAAGATGGTGAAAATTATTGGTGAAGAGAATGTTTGATATTTTAGCCTCTTCAGCAATGGCAGACTTCTTTACAATCCCCACACTAAATCCTTGAGACGATGAAGGCGTTTCATCTGCATCACTGGTGAAATAAAAACCTTCATCACTTTTTGAGCATACAGATGTCTTCTTCAAACTGGGTGATTCAGCCAATGTTTTCATCAGAGATGGACGAAGGCAATATCCTTTATCTGAACTTAGGGTCTCTACTGAGAGAATGAATTTCTGCATGACAATGACATGAATGTAGGTTGAAACTAGACTCAAGTTTTTATACATAAATTTTGTGTCAATTTTATTCTGAATAAAATTGACACAAAATTATTTCATTTTATTCTGGATAAAATTGACACAACATTATTTCATGTAACTGGATCAAGTCAAAACTACTACTTCAAGTGGTGTGGTGATACTAGTAAAGCCTAGTAAAATTAGATCACAACAATAAAAAGCAATTTTTCATAGACAACTTATGCCATAACAGAGAAATGTTGATCATTGATATTCTTGAACATTCATAATTATGCAAAATATCATGAAGAAGGGTCCCATAATGCTGCAAAATATATAGTTGATAAATTAAACTTACAACAATGTGCTCAGCTAGATGTTCTGTGACAACATTTTGATGGATTTGGCATAGTGCTAGAAAAACGATACAATGCGACTCTTCATATTTCACAACTGTGTCAAAATGATCTTACGTGTTCCAACTGCTACCAATTTGTTCTTCATTTCAAAAATGGCTTCAGATTGATCTCATGACAAGCAAGCTCAATCAGTAGCCTTGGTTGCCGTAGAGTGGTACCTTATGCCTGGTGGTGGTGGAAAACTGCAAGCTGTAAATATGGTCCCTCCTCGACCTCATCTCAAGTTTTTGAAAATTTCATTTTGTCCAAGTTCTTTCAAATGTTTGCCACAAACAAAAGTTTGTCTCATATTCACTTCACTCAAATCAAATACAGCATTTCCTCTTGCTAGTATCAGTTCCTCTTCTGTTTCCACTCCGGGTGCATAGGGATATGAATCTGATATGATCATATTTGCTAATTCCGACAATGGATAGAGTAAAGCTTCATCATCAATAGTACCACATCTTCCCTGATTATGTATACTAGCTTCCATGAAACATGCTTGAACTGGTACAATGTTTGAAGTAGCTTCTATCACTTGATTTTCCCTGCTTTCAATTGTAAGTGTTGTTGCCACATTTGATGATGGTACTCTTGTCGTGGTTTAAATGATCGGGTGTCCTCTCTTATGCAAAGCTTCTTCTGCATTGGCTGTTGCGAAGCTGGATCATTCACATTTTGTCCTGCTTCTGAAAAATTGAGAAAATTGACTGTACTTGATGTTCAACACAATGTCTTCTGTTTACTCATAATCTAGACGAAATAGAATGAATTTATCTATGCTTTGCTTGTACTCTTAATGACCATTTTCTAGATATTGGTAATTATCAGGATCTGTGCTTTTTTCCAAAAATATAGCAGAAGTATGTATTTGTCTTGGATACATCAAACATGATTTTTACCATACATATTTGGACTTACTCACCTAATATGGCATGATTCTGGAAGTTCTGAATAGTTTGATCCCGCTCTTCGGCTATCACTTTCATGGGAAAATGCAGGAACTTCAACTGAAGGCCCTGTTTTCAACTGAAGGCTCTGTTTTGATTGTCCATGTGCAACTTTGTTGATGATAAGTTGAAATGACTTCCAATGTAGAATGTGGTTCCTGAACAGTCATTTAGGCAGCCAGGTGTGGGTGTTCCAAGCTGCAGTGGATTGATGTTGGGGCATTAGTTAGCTGAGATATTGCATCGATTCAATGAATAATCAATATGCCCACTAATGTCCAATTCTCGAAAAATTCAGCAACTTGGAATCAATGAATTACATGGTTTCATGAAAAGTTTGTCAAATGAATCACACCACAAATATGGTGCTTGACGACCAAAAACAACCACATCTACAACAATTGATGAAAGTACATCCAGAGAAAATTTGTCTAACAAAGGAGTAGGGCGCCACGGTCGAATTTCGAAAAACTGTTTCATCAATGCTGCATCTGATGTTTGAACCAGTGCAATGGCTAAGGGAAAGCTATTTCCACTTTCAATCACGCCAATTCGACGATCATTGTATATGTTGTACTGTATGTATACATATCGAGTTTCGAGCAGCATGTCTGGTGATATAGTGTTATCACCAATTACAAAGTATGAGCTAGAAAAATGATAGCCCGATAAATTTGTGAATAAAATAATGCGTGGCCTTGGATCTGATCATTCAGCTGGCTTGATTATTAATAGTAATTATCTAAGAATTTATGTGCTTTCTGGGAACTGTCATAATACAATTCAATATATTCACCAGTTTCAGGGTAGTTTGAAGAACACAAATTGATTTCACTAATCCAAACTGGAGACAGGTCAGAAAGCACTGGCAAAATGAAAATAGTGGCAAGTAATAAGAGCATTACTGAATCTGATATATACGGTGTGTTTAATAAAATATCAGCATCCCTCATAAGCAAAAGAATCATTCCATTCAGCAATTAATATAATCCCAGGAAATAATACCCTATAGACCAGTATGCCAAAAAATGAACTTCATCTCCATCAATAAGTAAACTGAACAATCAAGGTTAGAAATTTTTAAAAACAAAATATTTTTCATTGGTCCAATTTTTTGCTTATGATAGGTTGTTTATAGTTTATGAACAAAAAAGTAAAAAACTGGTCCAGCAGAATGTAAGTTTTGACATCACTTTCAGCACATTTACTCCCTATGCTTCTTATTATATCTTTCTAGTATCGAGATACTGAACTGACTTCATTAACAAGTGCAAAAAGCTAAATGCAAAAAAACGAAAAAAATAAGTGATTTTCGAGCAATTTTCAGGGTTTTGCTTTCTATGGATCTCTGTAGCTTCTCAAGGGGTATTCAAATCGTGATGCTGCTTTCACAGCTACTGTAGGAATGCATGAATAAAAGAATAAAAAGATAAAACTCTGCAGCATGGTAGGTGAAGGTGCTTGGGAGTGCCTCTGAGCAAGATTTTTCTTCATTTTCGCTCATAATTTTAGACTGTTCAAACTTTCTTGCAGAGTGTAAAATGTTTGCTAGTGAAACAATTAATACATCAAACTATAGTCTCTTAGTTATTTGATAATCCTACGGTATAGGTAATAAATATATCACAAGGGGTAGACAAGGGCTACTTGGCAAATACAAAGATTTCTACCAAATTTTCATGAGTATGCCTTCTTGAGAGCAGTGCAGCTCCCAAAACGGTAGAAAAATTTTGATAAAAATTTAACCAAAGCTGTAAAAATGGATGGGCTACATAATACGAAAATAAAATTCTGCAGCTTCCAATGGGAAGGTGCATGGGAGTGCCCATAAACGAAATTTTTTCAATTTGGTCGGCTCATTTGTGACACTTTAAACTTTATGAAAAAGTGTAATATGCAATTATTTACTGTAAATAATACATCAAAAGAGAGCTTATTCTCTCCCATACAAAATGAATATTCATCCATCAAATAAGATTGAACGGATCTCGAAATATCACTTGCCTAGCAAGACCACTAAAAAATGCAAAAAAATCATCGATTTTCACACTTTGGCATACTGTAGCAGTGCGAATTTTTGTTTACAAGCAAGACCAGTGGTACCATGAAACTCAGTGCACAAAACTACCCAAAATATCTGATTTTGAGGTATGATTAATCTTCAACTTATCATAGGCCTATTTAAAAAAATGTAGAATCTCTCAGAAATCATGTCTTAAAATCTTTTCCAGCTTTTTACATAAAAATATTTCTCTTAATTAAAAATGGTCGGTTTTTCATGATTTTCCAAAAAATTTTGATAATTTGACAAGACCTGCTAGTTCTTGCTTAAAAATTGACTTTTTAAGTAAAAAATGCCTAAATTTTGACTAAACGTGACAAAATATTGACAAACATGTCAAAATTTGTGAAAAAGTTCATGGAGATAGATCATTAATTTTTTGTTAACCAGAGGGTGGCCAGGTGCAGGATTTACCTAGCACCACCCTACTATGTGCATCTATGCACCTGCCTGACTGACAATTCATATTGTGAATCAAGTATTATTTTATTTCAGCAAAACTTGTTGTGGAAAATTTGGCGCCTCTGCCAAAGTTGATAAAGTTGAAGACATGTACCAAGCCTATGGAAGTTCTATGTAAAGCCCATGAAGATCTTGAGTAAGAAAATGAAAATTTTAGTTGAATTGTTGTTTATTTCTTATATTAAATCAGTACTTCAAAAAATGTGCTCAGCCAAAACCTAACTTATACAAAAACTTTGGGTTCATGTATGGCAAAAAGCAGAGGAGACAGTTTTTTAATAAATGACATTTTACTCACAAATTGTCACGTTCAACCAAGAATGTTTCATTTTTGTAATTGAAAGTGCTAAAAAAATTACTTTTTTTCCAAAAAAATTAGGGCTAGTGCAAAATTTTATTAATCTGGGTAAAAAGGTTAGTTTGCAAAGGTTCAGACATTTCTAAAAGTCATTTCTACATAAATTCAAGGGAAACTTTTTCTAAAAATGTCTACTAAATGCAATTTTCCTTCTATGGTACAGTACCACTATCTGTTGTAAATGAGCAAATTTTTCTCGAACGTCTTTAGCAGCAGTAGACAAGTTTGTTGAACAAATTCGTTTCATTTTAATTTTTAATAAATCATCATTTTGAGCTATTATTCCCCACTACTGTCCCATCATCCCGTTCATAATCACCAAAGTTTTGAGGCATGTATTTAAACTCTGGCACATTGTCTTCATTTCTGGGTATTAAATAATTATGAAAGATGGTTGCAGCTTTGACTGCATTATCAGCATTTTTTGGTTCCATCTGTAAAGGGCCCTTAAATATTCGAAATCTTGCAGCCATTATTCTGGACCCATTTTCAACACATCACTGAGCCCTTCACAAGGGGTAATTGAACAAGGCTTGTTGGGGCATCAAACGTTTTCCACCAAACGGTTTTAACAAATTTTGATGTAACTGTGAAGCATCATCAGCTATAAATACATGTGGTAATCAATCTTCAGACCATGGCAAACAAGCATTTGCTGGTTAATAAGCTTGATTACTGTAAAGCAATTGTCCAAATGCCGAATGTCTGAATGTTCCACTGTCCTTTTGGCTATCGTAACCTCCAATATCTACATAGGTAAATTTATTATTGCTGTTCACAATCGCCATTAAAATTATTGAAAAATTATGCTTGCAATTAAAAAACATTGAGCCAGTTTTGTTTGGAGCCTAAAAATAAGCAAGAAGTTTGATTTGAGTTTTTAAATAAAGAAAATATCTTGCTCACTTTTATGCCAATGTTTTTTCCATCAAGGGAGCCCAAGCACAAGTGAAATTGTCAAAATTTCCAATAGTTATCCGCTATTTTGTGCCATTCTTCATGCAAATTCAGAAATTTGATGTAATCATTTTTTAACCCATTCCATATAACTGCACATGTTTGACTAAATATTTTGTTAATGGTCTTGAATCCAAATCAATAGTAAAAAGCCAAACTACCTTGTTCATGGCCCGAAGCTAATAACCTAGAGTTTAGAGAAATAGTGATTGGGAAAGGCTGTAACAGCATGAACATACTTGTACTATCACCTTAAGGTTAGGGCTAATTTTTCAGCTGCTGAAATGGGCAGTCTGTGGCTACCACCACTGCATAAATCTGGTTGCATCATTGACAATAAATGGTCAAATGGTTCAGGGCTCATCGGGAAATGAGTAAAATACATTTTATTGTCCCCTGTGCAAAATTCTTTAATGAGGTTATGGTGCACACTGGTCAAATTCCTGCTTATATTAATCAGTCCCAGGTACCACTGCCACTTTTGTTTTTTAATGTGGTTTTGATCTCTAATGTGCAATGATAGAAGCATTAAAAACTCCGGATCATGGAAAATTGCATCGTCCATATTAAAATTCATTATTGAGCAGAACCTGGAAAATGCTAAAAAAAATTTTATGTAAAACTTTCAAAATCTTCACTTCAACCTAATGAGAGATGGGGGAAGTAAAATATGACAAATCACTGTTTTTTCTTCCAAGATTTGACTTTAAACTCAGATATGACTCCATACAGTTTTACAGCTAGTGTAGAAGAAAATAGCATCAGTATACTAACTTTATCGACCAATGTATTGAGCAAGATTCATGTAAGTAATATTGAGTTGCAAGAACTGGATAGATATCTTGTCTTCATGGACTGTGCATTGGCCTGTTATCTTTCATGTTTATGTATTGTCACACCAGTTAAACCTATTGCAGTCGACAGGAGTTTCATTTAAAATTATTATGGAAAAGAAGTTGGCAAATATACTGTTTTGATGCAGGCTAGTGATTTTTTAATTAATCCACACACTCATTCAGTAAATTTACTGACATATATTTTCATTCCTGTGCTATTATGTCAACTTAATCTTGTTCTAAATCAACATTGACAAGTTTTCTTGGTCATTGAATACTTACTGTTCATAATGAGCATAGATGTAAAGAAGAATCAATTTTAGAAAAATTTACTGTAGTTTTATTATAACAAATTGTTTTCTCATTTTTATTATTTCTAGATGATATTTGTAATCCTGTCACTGATTCCTAACACTGCCATTCCCCAAAGTTCAAATCTCTGACCAATTTGCATCAATACATTAGTCCTGAACTTACCAATCCTATAGTAAGCATACATGGTTGATTCATTAGCCTTGGCTAATGCAGTTTGGCCCTTATGCATCTGTCAACTATTTGTCATAGCAAATGCTACCTAGTCCAGCTATCTTACGAAAATATCCGATCCAATGTCCTATTCTTATCTAACCATAAGGAGACCTAGCTAAATTCACACCTTAACTACTGTAATCATATACCCTAATACCTTCTCCATATAACCTGACATTACCAGTTTTCTATAATTACCGATCTTCTAAAAATAAATTTTAGTGTATTTTGTTAGCCTTAATTTTCCATAATTCATAAGTTTAAATTTCTAGAGTTCACCATTGGGTATTTGGATATACCTTTACGGAGCAATTATGGCGCCGCTTCTGCTTTACACATGGACAAGTAGTTTTTTACATTGTTAGTTTATTTAATAAAAATTCCAAAAACCTTCATTTTTCATTTTGTCATTTGCCCCTGACAAAAGTTGGGGAGGCTGGCTAAAATTTGGTTTTTAAACTAGAACAAAAACAAAAATTTTTTTTCAACTCTTTTTCAAAAAAAAAATCATTTCTTATCAGTTGCTGTGCATTTTTGTTTTCCTTTCCTTATATGAATTTTGTATTCACTTTCTTCTGTATCTTGGGTGTCATATCAGATAAGGCACAAATTGTCTAGTGACCCAAATACAATTTTTTCCTTGCAGGCAAAAATTTTTCAGTTCAACAGCATGGTTACATAACTAGCATAGAACAAAAATCATTTTTATATTCACAACAGCCGTCACATTCAGTGCAAAATGGCACTAATTTTTGTTTCTACAGCATGGTTATTCAGAAATAATCAGCATAGAAATTTTCAAATCACTTCTACAGCACAGTTATCAGTTGGATAATGAGCATAGAAAATTTTTCAATTCTGCAGCATGGTTATTTCCACAAATTGTGAATAACTGGCATGGAACATTTTCAAAGTCTTTGCGACTGATCTCTACCGTACGGCAGAATTTTTTCCAGGCAAGCATAAAAATAACCTTCTCAATTTTCACAAAAACGTGAGACATAAATTTTTGTGTTTTGTAGTTTATATTCTTCATTTTTTGTGAAATTCAAGTGTGGATAAACCAAAATCAAGCTCAAAACGTTTGAGAAATCAACCGTTATCTGATTCAAACTTATCCTTAAGTGAACAGTACAAAAACATAATTCATAGTGCAGGAAAGTCAGTTGTATCTACCACTGAAGAACAAAATGTTTCTAACATGGCAATTGACCCAAATGTGTTAGAAATGACTATTGATCAGAGCTTAAAAAATATCTTAGCACCCATTGATCAAAAATGAATGATCTTTACACTAGGCTAGACGATGCACAATTAGCTGATACAAATAGAAAAATTGCCAATCTCACACATGTTCTTGAAACTGTAAATCTGGTGAACAGGACTGGAGAAATAAGAAGGGCCATGCCATTTAATCCTATCTTGCCCCTAAGGTGCCTCTAACATCCTCCTACTATGTTTTCAGCATCTTTGGGTCAAAATTTGTCAGACTGGTTCGAAAAATTGGAACAGTACATGCGTTTACAAGGTATCTCCAACACAGATCATGTATACAAAAAAGCTTATCTTGATTCAAACTTATCAGGTGTGGCGCAAGCTTTCTTTAGGGAATTAAAACATCGTAATAATCCTCCAACCACCTAGGATCAGTTTAAGCAGGAACTCATAGTAATTTACCTAGACTGCAGAGATTCTGATGTCCATCAGCAAATCATCTATGATAGTAAGCTGCGTTTTAATGAAACTGTACTTGAATATCTTGACGCACTTCAAAAATCACCATGCCCTGCATATCCAAACCTTGATGAAAATGCAAAGCAAACCATCATTGAACCTGTCTTCTTATGTGGCTTGAAAAATCAAATACATGAAGTTATAAAATTCAGGGAATTTTCCAGTCTTTCAGAAGCATGTAAATCAGCTTGTTATACGGAATCCCAGCTTATGAGAGAAGATATCTATAGTGGTCACTCATCAAATAACAAAACAATATGTTCTTTAGCCATTCAAGATCGAAAAGTTAAACGACTGGAAAATCGACTACACCAAGCTCCAGTATCACATAAAAGGGGCAAATTCCAATCATCAATGACAGTATTGTAAAGTGTGCAAAATCTTTACCCATATTACCAAAAATTGCCTAAAATGCAACAACCACAATAAAAATGAATTCCAAACAAGAAAATGTGCTATTTGTGACAGAAACAGCCACATGGTTAATCAATGTCGTTCGCCATGTAGAAATTGCGGACAAACAGGTCATAAGACCTCCACCTTTCTTATGTTCAGGAGAGAAGGTACAACAGAAACAGTAACTTTGTACAACAGAAACAGTAACTTCAATTTTCAGGGGCAAAACCCAGCTCCAAACAATTTTTCAATCAATAGTCAAAATCCTGGAAATCAAAGAAGAAATTTTCATCAAAATACTATCTGTTCTCTTGATCTTTGAGATGTAAATTTAGGTTTTTTTATTTAAAGCCCCTGTCAAATGAAATATCAAATGCATTTGTAAATTGCAATTAAGATCCATTTTGTACATGCAAATATTGTCCACAACATGGAACAAAAAATGATTGGGACAAACCGCAGACCAATACTGCACAACCAATCATTCAACAAGTTGACTAACCACCACCACAAAAATATCAAACGGAAACAGTCATGGACACTGATGGTTCGAAAACACCCCAAATTGATAAGCATCAATTGGCTATTGACAAACTCACATACGCCTTTAACACCATTGAAATGGAATGTGAGCAGGAAGATGATCTGACTATTAAAGAAAAACTCGAAAACATACGTTGAGTATAAAACTGCAACTAGCTCAAGTCATAACCAGTAAGATCGAACCTATTTCTGCTTGTCTTGCATCATTTTCAAAGGTATTCCCTATTTCAAAGGTTATCTGGAATCGATTGTTAACCACCATGAACCAAAGTGCATTGAAAATTCTAAACCCACACACCTCAATGTTTGCAGTGATAAGATAATTTATTTTTTTCATATTACGAGTATCATATTCTTAACTTTAATTTTTGTAACACGGACGTTTAGTAAAGAATATCAAATATGTGGTGCATCAAAAACTGGTCATGCTCTCGAAATTCGTAGAAACATAACTCGCAAACCTCCTGCCAACATTTCAAAGCCATACTCTCTCAACGTTACAGTCTATACCCCAGAAGTAAACCAAACCTTACAACAGCTTCTAAATGTTTTGTTAGAAATCGTCTCATATGCACAAATATGGGATTCTTTGGATCAAAAGGCATTGTTGTTGATCAGATTTCCACAACTCATGTCAATCCACTACAATGCATGAATGCAGTAAAAAGAAGGACCTATCATAACAAAGTGCTTGTAAAAATGCATGATTGATTGTGGTCCACCAATCAGTCTTTAACCGTAAATTTTTCTTGGTGTTGTAAAGATTTTTGTCAAACTATCGAAAATTTTCTCATAGAGAAAGGTCAAATTGCTATCTGGGATGGTAAACTCCTATCCAGTGACCTTGGTGATTTGGGTGGTTGTGTACCTAATGCAGGACAATGTACCAATCAGGAAGGTACAATCATCTGGAACCAAACAACCTTCACACACATTTGCCCAGTAGTTCTAAAAGATCAGTGGCAATTATATCATTATCGGCCAACTTCAAGGAGCTTTTAGGCTCAAATCAGCTTACAAAAATTGCCCGGAACTACCTAATGCCTTATATACTTATCAAGGAATTGTTATCATAATTAAAAATGGTTATAACAATAATGAACCTGACGAAAAAATACAAAATTTCTCTTGGGATCCAATCAATGCAAAGCTTAATTATCTCGAGCATAAAATTATTGAAAAAGAAAAACAAAATTTCTGATACGTCTGGCTAGAAATGTGCCACTATGCTCAAAAATATTTGGATTTAATTTGGCAAATGCTCTTGTTTGACTCTACCCTTGGAATCCGTGCTTTGCTGCAAAGATAGGACATAACAGCTGACTTTACCGGGGAAATTTTAACAGTATGGTCTAGCAAGAAAGTGGAAGTTCGAAAAATTTATGATGACCATAAAATCGATTCCAGGTGTTATAAATATCTACCCATTCTTGTTGATAACTATACTATGTTTGTGACCCCTGGTGGAAAAGACCTAATGGAATTTAGCCCAACTGTTGATTGTACTCATCAACAAGTGTCTATTTACAAGAAAAACGCAAAATGGACCACTAAAACTGGACCTATTCACGTTAGCTATGTTCCAGTGGAATTACTATGGAAAAGTCACCATAAAATGTTTCAGTTCGATACCCCATTTATTTTTCATGATAAATTAGCTTTAGCTCCAACAAGTTTTGCATTTCTTCGCCAATATCTATCCAAGACACAGAAACTAGAAGCTGTTTTGAACAATGTTGTTAATTATACATCAGCTCTTTCTTTGCAGCCTGATGTAATATACAGTACCGTATCAGGTGCAGTAACTGGTGTTAAAACTGCTATACAAGGAATAGGCCAATCTTTTGAACATGTTCTTAAAACGGAAAATGACATATTGTCAAATATTTTTTGTAATTTGATCAAAGGACTGCTTCAACTTATATTAAATAGTGTGGTCATTCTTATCATTTTAGCTATATGTTATTTAGCATATGTATTTCTTATTTGGTATATAGCTAAACAAAAAGCTAGACTCCAAAACAACTCTTTGCATTATTATCCTAATTTTTGTTGTTCGAGTTACCCACTTGTTGGAGAGCATTGCAACAACTTTAATTACTGCTGCAAATGTCCTAACATAATTTACATGATTTCTCATGAAAGATGAAATGTTAATGATCAATTTCAAAACCCTTGCTTTGTTTCGACTTCTGAAGCCAGGATGATGATTCATCTAATTAGCAGGTATTGCCTTGATGAATTTCTCAAACAGGCTCTTCCCAATAATTTTCATTAATTAAAGGCATTTGCTGATGAAGCAAATTCAATAAATGCAAAGCTCATTTTCAGAGTTTCTATCATCTATAGATTTGTTTTTGAGTCAGAAAAATATCAGGAATCTATGATTTTCATGTCATGCACTTATAGAGCCTGAAAGTTATTTGTCAGGAAATCAAAACTTTTGGCATGGAGAAAATCACTAGGAGCAGATTTGAACCAGTCTGTGTTAAAGATAGGAAAAAAGTGTACATAGCTCTTACGTCATCGCTTTAGCCAGCTGGCCAAGTTCAGTGAAGAAAAAGCATGTTGGGTTGTCTACCTATGTAGGTCATCTTTTTTTCAAAATCCAGTAACCCTACATAGCATTTCATATTCAAATGATAATGAATCAGTTTTTTGTCAAAATTTTAATGAATTGAGAATAAAAAATCAATGACAAATAAATCAATAAGTAAGCATACGATACAAATTTTCTATAAATCTAACAGAACTGTTGTTATTCAATCGTCCAAAACCTTTCTTTTCATGTAGAGGTAAGGATGCCCTTGCGTTTTCTGAATGTAAGTCCATATTTTGTTGTCAGCTTGCATTCTAAAGCCACATTTTCTCCACCCCCAGGCTTTTTGGTTTCCAAAACTGACAAGTAATTGTCAAATGTTAGGGCACTGGTCTTTCTCATTAAACCTTTGCTACTTATCTTTTGGCCATCCTCTTGGTTGCCTATTCCAATGTACGTTTTAGCAGCCAAGTAGCACATTGATGTGCCTTTCCATTCTACTTTCAAAAGTCCTGGTGTTCTCTTGTCACCCTTGTTTGTTACGAACCATTTTGGGTAGACATCTTGCATAAATTCTTCCTTGAGCTCTGGTCTTACAGCACCTAGTAAATCGGAGCATGATACAGCCAGATATATACTATCAGTGTTTGTCTCATACACTGATACTTCGATTGGTCAAAATATACCTGCAGTACATCGTAGAAAAACTCCAGCATTTTGATTTTGGCCCAGTTGTAAACTGACAAGCCAATCACAATGGGCAAATCGAGGGTAATTTCTGATTTTCGCATATGCACTTCGTAGCAGTCCTCCACAATGCATTCTAAATTTTTGATGTATAGACTGTAGCTACTTTCTATGACTTTTTCAGTGTCACAGTAGAATACATTGACATGGTTTTCCTTATTGGTCAGCGTTTTACCATATCCGTTGTTCCCAAGAAGTTTGTATGTGTCTGCCAACATGGTCAATGCTGCATCAGTATCACGCTCCATGCGGTGTTTTGTAACCTTGTCTCTAAAAGCCTCAAATGGCCTTGATTCATTATATTAGACAACTTTGTAGATTTTTTCAAGCCTCAGCCCATGTTGAACAAGAAATTCAATCATTGGTATCGATAAAAAATGTTTCTGCAGAAGTAGCTGCTAATTAAACAATCACAAGGCTTTTTTAATAGATCTCTCTTTCATATGTGGGCCAATATTGTTGATGCTGACCTTTGCATGCTTAATTAAGGGAGGGAAATCTGCTAGAATGGCCGCCACAATCTCCCGACCTCAATCCTATTGAGAATTTGTGGCATGTGATGAAGATAGAGTTGCAAAAAATTAGTTTTCATACGCGAAGTGATGATGAATTACATGTAAAACTGTTGAATGTTTGGAAAAGTATCAATGTTGAATATTGTAAAAAATTGATTGCTTCCATGCCAAATCCGATGTCTATGGTTGTGAATGCAAAAGGAGGACCTATTAATTATTAGTATTTATTGTTGCATGCATTTAAAAGTTATTTGGATCGTTTTTGTTGAATAAATTTATGGTTTTCGAAAATATCAGGAAGAGGGCTATAATTTTGCAGGTGACATCTATGCAAATATTCTTTTTCTCTTCGCCACTTTTCGCCCGTCCAACCGCCTGTGCACCAACGCCCGAAGCTGAACACGTGCACCTGAGGCCACCCCAACAAAAATGTGAAACCCCTGTGGTGCAAATAAATTATCCAATGCAGCTGAAAATATATGAACTGAGTTAAGAAAAAAGTGATCTAACAGAGAAACATTCTACCCAGCCATAGGAACAGTAAAACCTATGTGAAATGTATCAGTCTCAAATTGAAACAAAATATACAAAAAAGGCTCACAAGACCATTTGATTCATAAACTGGTGCCATTCTACAGCAGCAGAAGAAGCACCAGGTAGTTGTGAAACTACATATGGAAAAAGTGCTTGTGCATATTTAGCATGTAGAAGTTGCAGCTAAGTTTCTGTTTTCATCTATTGTCATCCTTTGAGTTACAGGCAAACTTGGTCACAAGGGGCAAAAAACAGTGCCACCTGCACATTTTTTGCAGCTTTGAAAAACTCTGGCCAGCAATTTACCTGCAACCAGAAAAAAATTATGTGGGTACCCCCAAAGGCATTGCAGTTTAGTGCAGTTTATGAACCTGGAAGGATATCTCGAGTGGAGCACTTTTGAGGGTTCTGGTAGCTGCAATGGATACAGTACATGGGATTCTGCTTTGAATAAAACTAGATACCTGAATGTTATCAAGTAGACAGCCAATTTTTTCAAAAGTAGCTCTGTCCACAGTGTTTTCCCTTGAAGGGGCTCTTTTGTTTCTGAAATTCTGAAATGATGAAAAAAAATTTCAGCAAGGTTCTCATTGTGGAAAAAATTTTGGGGAATTTAATACTGAAAAGGTGTATTTTGGTAAACTTTGGGAGGTCGAAATTTAAAAACTCTTTGGCGCTTCTGCCACTTCTTTTTCCCCAAATTGTGCTTTTTGGGGGGAATCTGTAGATGGGAAAAAAATTTTGAGCTTTCTCCATTTGATGAAGAAAATTTTGGGGATTGGATAGAGAAAAGATGCATTCTGGAGCATTTCAGAAAGTCATAATTTAAAAATCTAATTGAAAAAAATAAATAATCATCAATCTTTAACCTGTACAGTAAATAATTCATTTTCAGTATGTATTATGTTAACTTACATGAACAACCTTGCATTTCTTGAATAATTTCTGGTTTGGAATTGCAGTGAAATGTGCTTACCATTGCAGTTTTCTGGTTCTGCATTTTGTAGTAAAATGCCATGAAGTAACATTTATCTTTTTGGTGATATTTAATTGTTTTCATGTGACATATTTTGGACATATGTTATGCTGCCATTTAAAGTTTAATTTTTTAAGTATATATATTGGAGAAAACCAATGAAGAATAACTTGGGAAAGAGTTTCAGGTTTAGGCATACAATCAGCTGTTATTATATTATTTTTTTACCAAGATTATCCAGCGAATATTCAGCGATTCAACTTTTGGTGATTCTGCCAAGGACAGCCATAATGCCAAGACAACCAAGCCAAGGAACAGATTACCCATACAAAAGGTAATTTGTATTGATTTGATCATGACAGACTCTTAAGGTCAACATAGACATTTGTTTCATATTCAAGTCCTATAAGGCAAACTATTCTTGTTATTCAAAAACGTCTAGAGAACTGTCTTATTGAGTTCCAGAACACGAATCTTAAGTTTACAGTAGAAACAGACAGAAATAAGTAATCAGATAGCTTGGTACATTTGGAAGGTTTGTCCCTGATCATTGACAACTTTGTCAAGTGGATCAAATCTTCAGTGGATATTTTGAAGAAACAAAGTGATGAGTGGTTTTCTTTGCAAAAACAGTTGCCTCAAGATCAACTAGTCCAATAAAAGTCTATATATGAACAATGGACACAAACAAATCATAATTTTTTTGAGAATATAGGTGTTACAAATTGTGCAATTTTTTTGATTATTTGTGAACTTTGAAAATAATTTTGTTCTTATTTTGGTAACCTTTTTCATTATACATTATTCATAATTATGTATCATTTTTCTGTTCTTATTTAACGCATGTTTTTGTATGTTGGGTGTGTTTTTTCTTAGATACATTGGCTTATTGCGGCAACATTTTTTTTGTCTACAAAATAACACAGGGCCTCATCCAGAACACACACTTTTCCATATTGAGCTACACACCACATAGAGCCGACAGAGCTCAGATAAAGTTTTATAGAACAGCTATCCAAGCCTACATTTTTTTACAGTTTTCACAATTTTCTTTCTGTGTGCGAAAGAACAAGTTTTTGGCCACAGAAAATTGGTGATTCCGCCAAGGAAGTTACTCACAGATCAGAGTTTTAAATTACATAAGTTCAGAGTTATATTTCGTGTTTGCACATTTTTTCTAAATTTTACACCATTCACAGATTTTGCTTCTAGTCGTTTATTTTTACATGATTATTTGTACCATTCTTCTGCTATTTGTAGGATTTTACATAATCTGAACAAGATACATTTCACTTTTATAGTGGGTATATAGTGGGTACTTTTATAGTTTTATAGATCCTAAATCTCAAGGGTTTGTTTCATGCTCTGGCCCCATCAGACAGAACATTTTAGTCAATCAAAAACGACTTCAGAACTGTTTGACAGAACTTAAAAACACAAATATTTCCTTTGTCATTGAGAATGACAGAACAAAGCAACTAGAGAATCTGCCTTGCTTAGAAAGTTTAATTCTCATAATTGATAATTTCAATGAACGTATCAAATCCACAGTGGACATACTCTCAAAACAAAATAAGGAGTGGTATAATTTGCAGAAACAATGCCAAAAAATCAGCTTGTACATGAAGTTTCTCTCTATGAATTTTGGACGAAAAACAGTGACAATTTCTTGGAAAATGTAGCACATGGTTTAGATGTGATCACAAACTTGGAATCAAAGCTCTCTGAATTAAGAGATCTAATCAACAGAACACAATCTAAAATGTTCCTGCAGTTATGAATGGAGCCACGACTTTACATGTACCTCTTGAGAGTACATTTGATCTTTGTCAAACAACAGTTATCTACACAAATTACAATGTTCTCTATATCACGGTGATCCCTTAAAGTGAACTGAGTACTGGGATTCTTTTGAATCCTCTGTGCAATCACAAAGCATTTCACCAGTTCAAAAGTTCAACTATTTAATAGGAACAGTCTACAACTATTTAAGACTATTTAAGAGGAACAGCCTACAAACTCAACTATTTTACAAACTCAACTATTTAAGAGGAACAGCCTACAAAGCTATGGAGAGCATATCAGTGACAAATTCCAATTATCAAATTGCACTCGAAATTCTCAAGAAAAGATTTGGTGATCCAAATGTGATCAACATATACTTATCGTCCGATCTTAGAAAAATTCCTCCCTCGTCTAATAAAACAACAGATCTTCTGCACTGTCTGGAATCCACTGAGCCAATCTGTTGACAGTTAGGTTCAGTAGGAGAAGATTTAGATCAGCCTACACTTATAATGCTCATTCTTGAAAAATTATCTAGTTCCATTCTTATTGAACTCGGGAAACTTAAGTTATCATTTGTAAAATAGGAAATCAACAAACTTCTTAGAAACCTACATGACATCATTTCTCTGAGAGAAGAGGCATATCAAATATCATTCATTTGTAGTAACTGCAAAATTGAACAAAGACCACATGTCTGTTTTCAGAATTAACCCACAGTTCCATCAACTAATGCCTTCTTGTCCTCGGCTGCACAAAGGAACCAGAATCAATCGAGAACACAGCACAGAATTGAATGTGCATTTTGTCATAGGAACCACTACAGGGATCAGTGCATAAGATTTAATACTGTACAATCATGGAAAACAAAGGTTCAAGAACAAAAACTATGCTTTTGTTGTTTGTGGAATGGACATTTGGCTAATCATTGTCAGGGAACCAGACCCTGTATTTATTGTAAGAGTAATCACAATCGAGCAATGTGTCCACAAACTTTTAAACACTCAGTTGATAATGCAAACATTCAACTTGTCCTACATCCTCTTCTGAGAATCATTTTGCAGTAAGCAATTTTAATCCTACAAATATTGAAGAAGCGTCCTTAGGCATCAACACTCATTCATTCCACCCTGATGAACGGAATTTTGTAACGACAAGTACAAATTTTACTTCAAACATTTCACTAATGATAACAAAAGTGAAAGTGATTAATTTGAACAAAGATTCTAATTTCAAATGAAGTATATGCATTTTTTGATTCAGGCAGTCAAAAAACATTTATTACTAATGCTCTTTCCACAAGGTTATCACTGAATGACATTGATAAAGAACTTATCACAGTAAACACTTTTGCTTCGAAGAAACCTCAGTATATTCACAGCAGAACTGTAAATTTTGGTTTGCTCTTAAAAGACAATGCTGTCAAGTAAATCTACGCATCATCTGTACCAATGATAACTGAAGCCATGGCTGTCTCTAAATTACAACCTGAAAATATTTGGGAGTTAGAATTGAACAATTACTCTGAGGACGTCCCAGAACATTTCACTTCAAATGTAATTTTCAAATCTGATATTCTAATGGGAATGGACTATTTGTGGGAATTCATCAACAAGGACTCAAATTTTGAACTTCCGTTTGGACATTATGCAATCCCAACATCAGTAGGAATGGTTTTTTCAGGAAAGCAGACTTATCAGTCTTTCACAGTTCGTATCAATGACAGTGAACCTTCAGGAAATGATGAACAAATCATAATTGTTGATGAAATTGATGATGAAGCTCGATTTGATATTGAAAGCTTGGAACTGTTTTGGAATTTAGAAACAATAGGCATCAGGGACAGTCCTCATATTACAGACGATGATCTGGCACTCGAGACTTTCAATAAAACTATCAATTTCACAGATAAGCGATATCATGTGAGTTGGCCATGGAAACATAATCATCCAGAACTAAAGGACAATTATGGATTATGTTTTGGACGACTGAGCTCAATTCTAAAATGTTGCCAACAGGATCCTGATCTACCGAATAAATACAATCACATCATTCAAGGACAGCTATCTGAAAACATTATTGAGAAAGTTGAATGTGAAAAGAATAATTTGAAACACTATCTACCCCATCACCCAGTTATCACACCTCAGAAATCTACTACAAAGATTCACATTCTTTATGATGCATCAGCAAGGATAACCAAGAATGACAAATCACTTAATAATTGCCTGTACAGAGGACCAATACTTTTACCAGACCTCTGTGGACTACTGATCAGATTCAGGATGAGTTGTATTGCCATTATAGCTGATATTGAAAAAGCATTCTCGCAAATAGGTCTACATAAAAAAGATAGAAATGTTACTCGATTCTTGTGGCCCAAAGATCCTAATCTTCCCAAACTTGATACACAATATTCAAATTTATCCTTTTCTAGGGTTCCCTTTGGAATTATTTGGAGTCCATTTTTACTAAATGCCACACTCAGATATCATCTGAACCAAAAACGAAGTGAAATAACTAAGCAACTTTATTAGAATCTTCATGTCGATAATTTAATCATTGGAGCTAAAACAGATCAAGAAGCTGTGGATATTTATCATAAAACAAAGGAACTCTTCAGTGAAGCTAGTATGAACTTGAGAGAATGGAATTTAAACTCAAGATCTTTCTTTAACAAAATTGAACTGAAAGATCATGGTAATGTTATAGAAACAGAGGTTTAAGGAATAACATGGAACACAATAAGGGACATACTTGCAGTATACCACACTTAGCTAAACCGGTATTACCACTTATTTTCCATTTTGTAATTATAGTAAACAATTAATTATTAAATACACATTCATAAATATGGTAACATGTATATCAAAAACTTGTATAAATATTTTTGCATAAATCGTTTTGTTGGCCATAAAGGCAAATTGTATTTAGTTTGTTGTTGGTTGTTTAGTGTTAAATAAAAGAGAAAAAAGAGCTTGTCCTCGTCCCCACCACTCCAGGCAGTCTGGGTGGTCTGCATCATTCATTATTTTCATTGCATATTGATAAGTATTTGTTCTCACCCATTGTTTTTCGCCTTCATCGCCTGTTGCCATACTTACCGACCCTCAAACCCACGAGTGGTCCGACTTGGTACCTCTCGCCTCCTGTCCCCCTCACCCACTCGCCTCACCAATCCTCATATCTTTCATACTTGTAGTTGAACTAGAAATTGATTCGTCAACTACCATAGCTCAAATTTCTAAGAGAGAAGTTTTTAAGACTAATTGCGAGTACGTTTGATCTGCTTGGACTTTTGTCACCTGTACTTTTATCAGGAAAATTATTTTCACAAGATTTATGGAAACATAATCTGTCATGGGATGAAATTCTACCTCCAGAACTCGAACAGAAGTGGATTCAAATCAGGAATGACAGGAGCTCATGTAACATTTTTTCTTTTAAATCGATTGATTACTCTTGACATTGAAGTAGATGTACAGTACTATTCAATGGCATTCACAGATGCATCAAGATCGGCTTATGCAACATGCATTTATCTTAAATCCTTTTCCTCTAATGGAACCCTAAACACTCATTTGGTTTTTGCTAAATCAAGACTCGCTCCAACCAAAGAAGTGGCAATTCCTCGTCTACAACTATTAGGGACAGTGATTGGTATCAAAGCTCTAAAATTTGTTGAGGATCAAATTGGAAAACCTATTTCTTCAAAATTCCTGTTCAGTGATTCACAAATCGTTCTGCATTGGATTAATTCCATTAAACCACAAAGCACTCCCATAGAAAATCGACTGAAACTTATCAGAGAATATTTGGATGTAAAAATTAGGCATGTCAAAGGCAACGAGAATCCTGCTGATTTAGCTAGTAGAACCCTTTCTCCAACTGAACTTGAAATATCTTCTTTATGGTGGCATGGACCTACACAGCTCAAAAAGAATGTTGAAATAATGGCCTCCAAATAAATTTTCTGAAAATGGGAACACCAGTGCATTAGTCATGCCGGTTGTCGAACCAGATGATCAGGATGAACCAACAATAGATCTAACTCGTTTTACATCATTACAAAAAGCGCTAAATTGTATGATTTATGTCCTACGATTCTTGGAAATAAAAATATGGAATAAGTTCTCAGAACATGATCCACAACGAATTCACTTTCCAAAACTCAGAGCACTCTTTAAGAAAGTGAGGAACAATGAACCAATAACTGCAGATGAAGTCACATTGGAAGAGTTCGCAATTGTGAAGGAAATACAGAAACTGTGTTACTTAGAATTTATCAAAGCTCCCAAAGAGAACAAAAAAAATCCGCCAAGTTTCAAGAATCTTGGGATTAATTTGGACAAGCAGGGTGTTTTATGATATTATGGGCGATTACAGAATGCTCATTTATCTCAGAGGACAGTAAATTTCCGATATTGATTGCTTTCATCAAACTTATCATTCTTGCTTTCACAATTGCTTTTACCATACTTATCATTCTTGATAGACATAAAAAAGTTATGCACTTTGGAGTCAATCGCACATTAACCTGAAGTCAGGCGTCAATATTGGATACCTAAAGGAAGAACAGAGGTACAGCGTATCCTGAAGCTATGCTTCATCTGTAAGAGATACAATTCTGGACCTTATCAATTGCCTAAAATTCTGCAACACCCAAAAGAACGTGTGGTTCAGTCAAAACCTTTTCAATACATTGGACTTGATTATCTTGGACCTGTGTGGATCAAATACCATCCCATCGAAAAATCTAAAATTTGGATATGTTTGTTCACTTGCCTCACAACACATGCTATTCAGTTGGAACATGGTGTAGACCTAGCAGTGAAACTTTTTTAAACTGCATAAGGCGATTCATTGCATGAAGAGGCAAACCAGACAAGATCATTTCTAATTATGCTACACAATTCAAACTAGTGAAACAAGTTATTGATAATGTCTGGAGTCAACTGATAAGAGATGAAACTGTAGTCACTTACTTTTCTTCACAGAAAATATGGATTTTTGAATGTGCACCCTGGCAAGGTGGTTTTTATGAGTGATTAGTCGGACTTGTTAAACAAGCTATTAGAAAAAGTATAGGTCGTCAAATCTTGAATTTTGAACAATTCATTACTCTCCTCCCTGAAGTGGGAGCTGTGATCAATGCGCAACCTCTAGTTTATGGACCTGATGACTTCAATTCTCAAAAACTGCTGCGTTAAATAGATTTTGTCATTCCTCAAGCAGAAATAGGAGTACTGCTGTATGAAGAAAATCATGAAGAACCATAAGACATTATCCATGTCAATTGATTCATTCAGTACTAGAAAGCTAGCTTGCTAACTTTGGAAAATTTCTGGAAGAACTGGTCAAATGACTACTTATTAAGTTTGAGGAAGAAGTCAGCAATGTACCACAGAGGACCAAGGATTCATTCATCCAAGGAACCAAAACTCAAGGAAATCGTTTCAGTCAAGTTAGAAAACATTCTCAGAGGAATGTGGAAACTGGGAGAAATTGTCCACTTGAATCCTAGCACAGACAAGGAAACAAGATCTGCAAACCTTGAACTACTGAACAAGACAATCATAAATCGGCCTGTGAATTTTTTGTATCCTTCGGAACTAACAGCTGAAACTGAAGAAAACCAAGATATACAACATAACGAACATGTTGGAACAGTGTCATTCATTCATAAATTTACATCACTGAATTGTATAAAAATTCCTATGCACACAATTCTAACAATAATTACTTTATTCTTTTTCTTCTGTCCTCATCTCACATCAGCTACTATAGCACTGAAATATTATTCTAAAAATTTCAATTTCAAAAATATTGTATACTCACAGAACTGTATACGATCAGGCATTGTTGTTCAGAAACTGCAAAGAAATTTTTTATGCTATTCTGAAGGTTTTTGTCCATCTGGTCATTTACCCTCTAACGGTAGATGTAGATCGAAGTGCAAGTGTCCAAACTGGGCTACTGATTGTTCATATTATGTTGGTAAGGAACCAAGAATCACGAATCAGAGAACAGATTCTAACTCTTGCTAAACCTATTGTATGTTCTTTTACCAAAGATCAAAACTGTGGTTCAAATCCAGTTCACACATCTTTCTATCAAATTGAACTTTATGATCATTCACTTCACTTTGTGAAAGCTTCACAGGTCGTCTACTCAGCACCTGATGTACAAAATTATTCTTGTTTTGGGGAGTGTGGTTCCACTGAAACAATTGGAAGCCCAGGTTTTTGCAAAAATTATGAGTGTAAGGATGAACGTGGAACAAACTTCTGCTTATACCCTCAACCCCAAATTGCAAAATTTGTCAATGAGGATGCTGAATATCCTATCAAAAGTTGGGGTATTGTGCCAGTTACGATTTTCCATTAAAAATCTCAGATCAAAACACAGGAAGTTCTACATGTGTTAATTGTTCCATGAATTGTATTCAAGGTGGCGTCAAACTTTTTCTTGAAGAACATGTGAGTTCAGTTGAAATTTGCTCCTAACCACTTTGTTATAAAATCAGTCATCCAAGAGCAATTCAATTCATTCAGTTTCCATGAGAAACCACGAGTTTGAGGCTAAAATGTGGTCAGCTGGTTTCCAGAGTAAAACCATCAGTGTTCACTGTACCTCATCTCCATATTGTGAAATGATCAATTGTTACTTACCCTCTGACATGTTATACAATCAACAATGTGCTCCTAAATTTGTATTGATTTTCGTCTTGATCATGGTTGATATCATTCTAGGAATATTATACTATTTTATCAGAACTGTTAAACCACTTTGTTTATTAGGAAGGTGTGTTTATAAGATTCTGTTCAAAGTAGCAAAGTATTTATACCATATGTTGTGTGAAATAATTAGACAAACAGTAATAAGAACAGAAAACACTACATTATCCCAGAAAAGTTGGTTTTCATCATTTAGTTTCAAACCAGCCTCAGGACATTATAGTTTTTCTATTATTTTAATTGTTTTCCTTCTTGATCAATGCACATCTTGTACAGATGTCGTATCACTGACTGCTCAGAGTATGAATTGTTTTAAAACACACAATGGATCTCAAGAATGCACACTGTCAGAAACCATCCAACTATCACTCGTCTGTCAAGGCCGAGAAACATGTTTAATGATTCACAATGAACCATTGGGGACTATTTCTCTTAAAGTTAAGAAAATTGCAATAGAATGCCAATTCAAGAATGACTATTTTGCACGATCTTTCACAACGCATATTCAATCTTCAAAAAGATGCTATCCAATGGGATCATGTTATAACGAAAAATGCATTCCTGCTACTTTGAACTCGAAAATCTCAGAGCTTGATGACCAAGCTAACAAACATTCTGGGTTTATCTATTGTCCTGAATCGTGTAGATGCACTGCTTGTGGATGCATCACATGCAGTTCAGCTTGTCAATTTTACAGAACTTATGCAAAACCAGCTACAAACAATATTTTTGAACTTTTCTCATGTCCTATTTGGAACTACAAAATAGATCTTACTATAACTGTGAACATGCAAGATGAATTATATTTTCATTAATTCAGTTTGAGGCCAGGTGTACCTCTGGAATGGCAAAATTTGAGATTTGTTATTCCTTCAACTTCGAGTCCGCCAGTTCCAATCTTAGGAAGCCAATTTTTGACTGTGGTCAAAGAACTGTTCGAGTTAAAGCTTCTGCATCTGGACAGCCAGTCTCAGGAACTATCGGCCGATTACAGTGCTCATCAAAAGGAAAACCCAATTCTTTGATTGTTATTTGCCAAAAGACATATGTACTTGTCAAGGACAAGAGACTAGAGCATCATGCAGTTGCAGTGAACATGTTTTAGAAAATCTTTTCCAAAATGAAAACATGCTTCTACTTCCACACATAATGGAAGGAATTTCGATCAGGGGATGTGGCATTCACATAGAAGCTGACAGCACGGCAAATACAAAGTACTATGGAAGGATTTCACTTGAGAACATCTGTAAACAAAAACAAGTGTGTCATCAATGTCCAGGACTTTTCAGGATGTTATAATTGCTTAAGTGGCTCGAAATTAATTTACACATGCACTACCGACTTTGGACAAGCTTTAGCACACGTAACATGTGGAAAATCCATTTTTTCTACAGTTTGTATTGAGAAAGACTTATCGTATCAAGTGATTCTCAACTTTGACCATGCACACATAAATGAAAAATGTGAAGTATTGTGTCCAGCTGGGTAATCTGAGTTTTACATCTCTGGAACATTGATCTTCATTGCAAAATATAAACTTGACAGATTTTCAAATGTGATATTAATGTTGTACAATAAAACACATGGACGAACACAGGAAGCAGATTTCTTCTACATACTCAGCTCTCTATTTGTACAGAATTGGATTACTTTATTCACAGTTACTGGTTGTTTTCTTTTTGGGCTACCCTGCTTGCTCCGAATTTTGCCATTTTTGTTAACTGCTTGTATGAACATTCAATTCATTCCCTCAAGAAAAGAAAGTATGCACCCAATAAACAGTTTTCATAGCAAATGAATTTGATTTATTTGATCTTGCTCATAATCCACTCTTTGTACTCACTTTAAATTTATATTGTTTCCATAGTTTAGATGTCAGTTCATTTATCAATGTTGTCTGAACAAAGCATAAAATCCAGCCATGGTGATTGTAAAAGGTCGAGCAAACGAGAATTAAGACAAATCTGCATTCCATAGATAATTGAAGAACAATTTATCAAGCAATTTAGATGGCTACCATGTACCATTAATGTTTACACAATGAACATGGATATTTCTGTGGAATCTGTGGGCAAACTTTTAACTACGGACCCAATGTTACCAAATGTATTGGTGATCAATTGCACAGAGTACAATGCCTCTTGTGACGATTAGGATGTAAAAGAGGAAGGTGTAGAAAGCAACAATATCAAATATTGCAGCATGCTTTCACTTTTTTGCACTAGTGGAATCTGTTGTAACTTTGATTTAGAGAATCTGGGTAGAACACCCAAACTTTGATCAATTTATTGAAGAATAAACAATTTGTTTTAATCGGCAACAAATTTTCATCACCTCTGGAGAACACGGTACCAAATTTGAAAGGAGTGGACAAAAATTTTGATATTAATAAACTTTTATTATTATTCATGATGTATGGCATTTTACTGCATATTTTTCGGACCAAGAACATGGAACTAGAAGAACTTTTATTTAAATTTTTTAATCACAATCAAGATATTATGTCACAGCTTGGATTCCAAATTGAGAATGCCAAATCGTGTTATATTTTCGATATTTTTGCTTTTTTCATGTTGTACCATGAACAAATTAATGACTTCCAGAACATGATAACGAATCGCCCTTTCCACTTCTTGTAGACATTATATGGAACCCTAAAATTGCATGAACTATGAACAAAAACACTAAACCGTTTTTTTATAAGTCACCATTGCAAATAATTTAAGAAACGACAGTTCAACCAGTGCAACAGCGACCTGCCAATCAAGCCTCAACTAGCAACATTCATCCTTCCAGGTTGGTAGATGTTGAAAAACAGTTCAACAATTTATTACCCGATGCTATCAAGGATTTCTTTACACCATTCAGATATGTAAACGATTATTATTGGAAGGAACACTATGAATATTTTTTCCAAGATTGGCGTCAAAAATTACATCAATGTTTTTGTTTACATCCAGATGAACTACGACACAAAGAATTTTGTTTGAAGCGAGCAATTGAAATGTGTGTGGAGAACAAAAAGAAGATGAAATAGCAAGCTGGTCCTCAGAGAGTCACAAATTGTTTGTTTTTTTTGTTTCATTATTTTTTGTGAACTTTAAAAATGATTTTTTATCATTTATCTATGCAACATTTGATATTTTTTGTTATTTTGGTAACATTTTTCATTATACATTATTCATAATTATGTATCATTTTTCTGTTCTTATTTAATGCATATTTTTGTATGTTGTGTGTGTTTTTTCCTAGATACATTGGCTTATTGAGGCAACAGTTCTTTTCTGTCTACAAGATAACACAGTGCGTCATCCAGAATGCAGATTTTTCCAGATTGAGCTACACTCTATATAGAGCTGATAGAGCTCAGATAAAGTTTTTTTTCCAAGCATCCAAGTTCCAAGCATACATTTTTTTGTAGTTTTCACAATTTTCTTTCTGTGTGCAAAACAACAAGTTTTTGGCCACAATAGGGCCTAGTTTGGATATCATCACTAATCTTGAATCTAAACTTTTTGAACTTAGAGAAATTGTTTCTCGAACACGTTCAGGATTTTTTCAGTTCATCTGGAAACATTAGTAGTTTTAGCAATCCATTTCTCTTCCCTATCAATAGTAATAACAATGAGTTTCAAGTACGGACAGTTCATTTACCCAAATTGCAAATTTCCTTATATCATGGTGATCCATCAAAATGAACTGAATACTGGGACTCTTTCAAATCATCAGTTCATTCACAGAACATTTCACCTGTACAGAAGTTCAATTATTTAATCAGTATGCTAAGAGGTTCCACCTATAAAGCTATTGAAGGCAGTGTTGCCAACTGCGGGTTTTTTCCCCAAAATTTGGGGTTTTCTTTTCAATTTGAGTTTTTTTTTGGGTTTTACATAGTGTGGGGTTTTCTTTGGGGTTTTTTTTTAAATTCGGGTTTTTTTGGAGATTCTGTTCAGCAAGTAGTAATTACTTTTTAAAGTAGAATACTGTATTTTTTTCAAAGTATCATTCACCATTACATTACTTTAGAGTTTTTTCTCCATTTTTAGTCTAATATTTTTTTGCAACTATGAAGATTTTTCGGACTCTTTCCTAATTATCGAGAGTTTATCGAGTATTCTGACGTTTTTCAGCATTTTCTAGGGAATTAAGAATTTTTTGAAAATTAGGAAAAACATTTTAGGCTCATACATTATGTCTATTAAGAAAATGAGGTCGCATCGCAGAAAAACAGTATAATTGATAATATTATGCTATTTGTTTTAAGATTAATAATAACATAATGTCAGATGAAGATAGGGCTCATAGTCCTATTCATATTCACAACAGCAGCAACCAATCCGAGTCAGATGATTTTCGGAAACAGAAGCAACCCAAAATTCAGAAAGCCCAAAGGAAAAGAAATCCGGCTTTTCAGAATAAAAGGATGGTGCAAAAAGAGTTTAAGGGTAAGAAAAGTGCATCAAATACCGAAAAATATTTACAGAGGATTTTATTTTTCAGTTTGTCTCAATTTTCTGAATGATTATTTTTTAAATTGTAGAAATCAAACTTAACCTTTTCAAAGTAAAGAATGTAGAAAATCATTTTTTGCCAAATTTCTCTGATAATGATGTTATTTTCGATTTGAAGGTTGGCTTCAAGGCATTTTTGACGATGAAAAATTTGCTTTCTGCAAAACATGCTCAGCAAAATTGAAAGCACATCGCAGATCTTTATTGGATCATGCTAAAACCGCATAACACGTTGAGCAGTGAAATTTGAATAAAAATTTTGAAGAATGTGTTCCATACATATACGTTTTGAAAATTTTGGGGTTTTTTCCCAAAATTGGGAGTTTTTTTGGGGGATTTTGAAGGCAGAAGTTGATAACACTGATTGAAGGTATTTCGGTTACCAACTCAAATTATCAGATAGCTCTTGATATTTTAAAAAAGTGCTTTGGTGACCATAATAGCATCAAACCTTACCTGTACTCTGATCTTAGGAAGATTTCACATTCCTCAAACAAAACAACCAATCTTTGACATTGTTTAGAGTCTATTGAGAGAATTTGCAGACAACTGGGATCTACAGGTGAAGACCTCAATCAGCCCACCTTGATCATGATAATTCTGGAAAAGTTGCCGAGTCCCTTTCTAATTGAACTAGGTAAACTAAAATCATCATCTGATTCATGGAAAATGAACAAAGTTCTCAAAAATGTGCAGGATATTATTTTTCTGCATGATATAATTTCATTAAAGAAGAGGCATATCAAATTTCTGTGACTTGTGGTTCAAAGGACATTGAACAATGATAAAATTATAGAATTCAAAATCAGAACCAAACTCAAATTTCTTCTAATACAGATGCATTTCTTTCTCCAACTATGAAAACACAATCTAGAACACAGAACAGAGTAACTTGTGCATTTTGTCATGGGAATCATTACAATGATCAATGTGTCACTTATAATACTCTCGAGTCTAGAAAAGCAAAGATACAGGAGCTCTTGTAAATAACAAAGCATAATAATTAAAGGACCAAAGGTCAAAGGCATTGACCCTCTGACAGATGCTTGGTGCAAAATGTTAAGTGGAGGGTTGCTATAGTCAATCTGAAACATGCTGGAACTGCAAATGCTGAAACCTGTTTGGTTTTCGTGTTTTCAAAACATAATGAAGATATCCAAAAGGATGGAAAACGACCACATGCAATAACAAATTTTTCCTGGGTTTGAAATTAAAAAAAAAGATGAACTGAGAGCCTTTATCATTCTGATTCTAGCTGAAAGAAGGAAAGTCAAGTCAAATGGGAACTGATTGACACCCTGAATACATTCAAGACCTGTTTCACATCAGGAGTCAATCCATGGGCAAAATCCATCAGCTGTTTTGTTTCTCGAGAGCCTAAAAATTTTTCTTAACCACAAAAGACGTTTTGCGGTTTGAAATGTTCAAAGCAGGCTCCACTATACTTTTTGAAACTAAAAGAGGCTGGGAAGTATTTTTCTGAAGGTCACAATGTGCTGCTGAGAATGATAGTTTTCTCAGACGCAGTGGAATTGATTGCAAGTAGTTCAGAGCAAGATTACTGTGACTACTAACAGCACATACATGTTTACAAAGCAAATCAAAATTACAATAAGCTTTACACATGCTGACATTATATTTGACTTGTCAAAAAATGCATTGGTAGGCCAGGAAATCTGACTGAAACAGTAGATCTCTCTGTACAGCAATTTTGGTTTGATTTTTGTATTCACAGAATAATTTGTACTGAGAAACCAACTGATTTCTGCCAAAATCTTGAAGTTATTTCTGAGAAAAACAACATTTTCATCATGTTCCAGAAAAGTAACTTTGATTTTGCATTTGGCTGAAATGTTTCTATAATTCATGTGGTATGCATAGATGGAGCAAAATTTTATCAGTACTTTGATACAGGTTGTCATAAATGTTGTCATCATTAGTGAGCATGTGCCATTCATCTTCAAACACAAGTTCGTCATGGGTGAATAGAACAGCTGGAAGCACTTTCCTTACTTTTTCTCCAACTTGATCTTGACGTTTAGAAGAAAGAACCTGCAATTCTTCCATTAGAAGATTCATGCGTTTAATCAGAGCATCATAATTTATCTGAGAATGAACTTGGCACAAAAGGACAGATGGTATACGCAATGTATTGTGAGCAAATTTAACAGATTGATAATCTTTTTTGAGCAAGACCAGGCCAGTTTTTTCAACATCTTTGGCATTAGATAAATTGAAATGATCAAAACACATTTTTAAGTGATCGTCAGTTTCTTGCGTTGAGAACACTCATCATACAATGCATGTTTTGCCCTTATTCTCAACAATAACAAAAAAGTAGCACATGTACCCACAATTGTTATGGGGATAGGTTCCATCAAGTTCCAGAAGATAAAGATAACTGCTATACCATTGAGACAAAACAGAGTTGCCGAAAAATATAATTTCCATGACACCAGATAATTCATTAGTTATTACCTTGACATATGCACCAGGATCTAGATTTTTCTGTTCCTCTAAATATTCCATGATGCTTAGATCATAGTATCTTCCCAGATTTCCATCTTTGATACTACATCTAATCGCATCAGACAAATCGTGACCATCAGTGCATTTTCTGCATCCTTGGACATTAACAATTGAACCAATGTCCTTTAAAATGGCCTAGCCAACTAACAATGTCGCAGTGCAACAAAATGTCCCACTCTTGCCCTTGCAGAAGTCAACTGTGAACATTTTACCATTCAAGTTGGCAAAGGAAACTAATCTAGCAAACTGGTTGCCTTTTTCATAATCAATCCCTCATCTCAATAGTTTTTTCGAGTCTTCTCAGTTCACTTTTTCCACATCAAAGCCAACAATGTTCATGTTTCGGAAAGTGCTAAATTGGAGATGTTTTACCATCCTTTCCACACTTCGCATGGGAACAATTATTGGGTCGATTGGATTGGTCGGCCAGAACTCGAAAGTGGCAAAAAACCACCTCTCCAACTCTGCTATCGCCATCGCCTGACCGATGTTATAGTCTAAAAATCAATGAGATATTTAAGTTTTTACTCTAACACACTCAAATACTCTTTAGTATGCATTTTCAGGACCCTTTCTTACTCTGTACCTAATTTTACCTGCTAATAGCATCTAATTTTCAGGATTAAATTTTTTCGAAATTAACCTTTGTGCAAAACACCACAAAAACTTGAAACTTTTGAAATTTTAGAGTGGAAACTTGAAATTTAGTCTTTCTGGCCGTTGGGTGTCCCTTTACAAACAACGAAAAATGATAGGCAAAAATATGTGAAATTAGGTGTTTTTCACTCTAGCCCAACACTTTTGCTACTCGACAAGCTCAATCCATCACAACCTTGATCTATGCAGCTTATTTCTGCTAATCCCCTTCTTCGTTGCTTTGTGGGAACCAGTGGGAGTAAGAATGACAAAACCTCCCCTAATCAGATCACCTAATTCCACCGAAGTCTTTTTTGGATCACCTAGGTTCAAACTTACCACCCCCTTCTACCTAATTTTATGTGTCTTTCCTCAACTCACAGTTGGTAGCTCGTCTGAGAAAAGGGCACAGAAATAGCCTTGGAAAAGACCCCTGAGGAGTGTAACCTCCACTCATTACTATACAATACTATTTACAAATTGAATAAAAAATTTATCTTACCATCCACCAAAAAATAACGGTTGTTTTGCCAAGGGTGCAGTATCCTGAATTGGACCTCATCATCCATCCCATTGTACATACTCGTACACTCCTTGCCCGTACCCATTCCCAAAGTTTTTGGGTCTGTATGCTTTCATGAAATACTTTTTGAAATTTTAAACCAAATTTGTAGCTGTGAAAACTAAACAGATGTATAAAACACTTGGTCTACTCTCTTGCGGCTACAAATTACCTTGCGGGGGATCCTTCTATAACAATATACTCTGGAAAAAAATTTGAAACTTGAGAGCAGACACAGGACAGGACTTTTGAAATGATTTGAATGATTTTAAGTTGTTAACCAAGAATGTGTAAAATGAAAAATTTTGCAGAAAATAGGTCATTCGCTTCAAAAGCTCCCCTTCCCCCCTTTTCTTAAAACACAATCTTATACATCAAAAATATTAAAGTGGATTTTAACCACTACAAAACACACTTAGAATAAATATTTATCAAATACAAAAATAGGTACTACTGTGCAAGGTGCACACCCACCTTAAAGCATTATAATAATGAGTGTATATACAGTATATCTGTCAGAGTATCGATTTTTGTAGCAAAAAGACTAACTTGCTCATCAAACTCCAAAATAGCCAAAAAAGCTAAAAACGTGTCAAACGGCATCGACACCACCTTTGAAGGCTTGGGCACGACCACACAACCCCTGGGAGGTCAAGGGGTAAGGCGCCGCACATATTCTTGCAAATTGCGCTGTTTCTTGGAATCTTTTCAAAAATTTGACTAAAATTTTGACTACTAAAATGAGTGTTAACTGTGACACATTGTGAGGGGCCAGGTCACATGTCATGGGGGAGGTCAAGGCGCTTCATTTCTACTTATTTTTAGCTTTTTCTTTTTTTTCATCTATTTTTTCTCCAGTTTTTTATCGAATATTTAGTTATTTTTTGTTTATTTTGTTTTTGTGGTTTATTTTACGACAAAAAATGTTTTTTTTCGTAATTTTTCAATCTGTTTTTTTGCTTTTTTGTAGTTTATTTCTACATTTTTAGTTTTCTGAAATTTTTTTCCGGAAAAATTTTGGATTGTTATGAATTTTATGGTTTATGTGCTGCACTTGCTTTTTGTTTTTATTTTTTCTGTTTTTCTTTTCTTGAATTTAAAAAAAAATTTTTTTGAAAGTTTTTCAAAATTTTTTTCTTATTTTTATTTTTTTTTAATTTTATTTATTTTTCTAGTGATACAATATGTTTCAATTTTCGAATCTAACTTTGGATCAACGTCGAATTTTACGTTCAAAAATTGTGGAAAAATGTTCAATGGCCAACAATTTTTTATTAGAATTGGAATTTTCGAAAATATTAAGTCGCGATTTTTAATCGAACAACAACCTGGGTGAATGGCTATTGTTTTTAACCATCGAACTATTGACCCGATACGCTGGTTACCATGACAATTTTGTTTTCAATTTTAAAACTGAAAATCGTTGTAATATTTTTTGTTGTAGTATTTTTTGTTTTCATCATTGAAATAAGTAATCAAAATCGTCTTTAGCTATTAGGTCATAAATTTTTCAGGATTTTTTCAGGATTTCTTTTTGAAATATTTTTTCTTTTTTGCCTATTTTTTCTGAATAATTTTATCAGTCAATTGACCATGATAGGAAATATCAATGTTTGGAATTTTCGGTTTGATGTGCCCTGTACCATGATGTAAATGTGTATTATGATACATTCATCAATTACATTAACTACACATTAAAATAAAGTGTCTTTTTAATACAATAAAATTCACAAACTAACATAAGTTTTGATGGATTATTTCGATGGTGCAGAGTAGAATGAGTTCTCTATTCATCCTCAAAAATGAAATTTCATCTGAAAAATCCTAAATGGACTAAATGATTATTTGGTTCATATTTAATGTAAAGTAGTCACATGCATATGAGTGTGTGAGTAACTGAGTAACCCCGACTTTTGTTTACTCCATTCGTTTTGGCTTTGTTTTCGTTTTGTTACACCGGAATTATTACCACATTGTTTACATGGTGCGTGCAAAAAATGGCCTTACAAGCCGATCCCAATATTTTTCAAATAACTCAAATTTGCGCAAATGAACAATCGGCAAATGAATTCGCAATTACCAATGAACTTTTGTCAAATATTCCAGGAGTTGGTCAGCTGACAGACCCATGTGTCCCAAACCAAATTGTAATGGGGAATTATACAGAACGGTTATTCGAGGTAAATTTTTTTGGTTACATAATCTTTGCATGCATGTGGTCTTTTGATTATCTGGCCAACTCCTGTTCATGTAAGAAACCGCATGACATATATTATGCAGCCAAGGACTCCGTCATCATTAATTTTGCTACTGAATATTTAAACCATCCCATCATTGCCTAAATAATGGACTGTCCATTGGCTATACAGACTACATGCATTAAGACACATAATTCCCGTTCATCAGATTTCCTGCATGATTATCATTTACATATTTCCTTCTGCTGCATTTTCTGTGCACCACCTAATCATTTTTCTATATTTTTATTGCATTTTTTCTTTTGTTTTTTATTCAATATTTTATTTTATTTCACATATTACTAAGTTCAATATCTTTGTTATCTACATTATTGTCCATTTCCTACTTGCATACTTTTTCCCATCATTCTTTATTTTTTTTTATTTTTGTCAATTAATGTTTTATTTTTTGTATTTTTCATTTGCAGTTTTTATATGCATCTTTGTTTTTTTCCACATTTATCAGTTTCTTATTTTTTCCATTCTTACATCTGACTGCATCACCACATTCTTTCTCTTTCATTCACTGAGTAACGAAATAGAATATTAAAGAAGAAAATGAGAATGTAAAAAAAAGAGAACAAACAGAAACATAGGGAATATTTCCCAATAAGTTCATGGACTCGAAAGGTGCTCTTACCTTGTTTGCATGCCATGATGCCCCTTTATTTCATTCAAATGTCTTGGTCAAGCCAAACTAAGATTGCATTGCCTTTGACCGACTAATACAATATCAGAATATTTACTAATTTCAGGACGGTCACATATGGCCCATTGTACAAAATGCAAATCGATGATTTCATTAAAAAAAGGAAGAGCAATATTTGGCGGTCAAGGTAATCGAACTTGGTTTGGTCGAATGGACGCAATAAATTGACCGAGTGTCAAATTATCGACTGATAAAGTTCTCATGATACATTGGCTTTGGGCTAAAAAAATTGGCATGAAGGAATGTCATGAAATGTTGGGAGGTTTTATTGGCATGAGGAATGACCATGCTCTCACCGACTGGCATCATTATATACGTGAATTGCTATTGGACGCCATGAATCAACCACCGCCAATGGGAGGTCCAAAGGAAATAGTTGAAATAGATGAAAGTTTTTTTGCTGGTCGTCGTAAGCCAGCTGTGAACATGCATGGGCGAATGCTACGTGGAAATCAGGTAGGACCAGCCAGGCACAATTATGTAAATGGTGAAAGAGGCCTTTGGGTATTTGGCATGGTTCACAAGTGTGCAAATAATTTATTGGATCACAGGTTCTTTTTTGTTCAACATAGAAATGCCGCCACATTGATACCATTCATTCAGCAACACGTGGCACCAGGAACAACAATTAGAAGTGAGGAATGGCGGGTGTACAACAATTTAGCGAATCTCGGTTATATTCATGAAACGGTCAATCATCAGCATTTTTTCGTTGATCCACTCACTGGTTGCAATACGCAAAGAATAGAAAGTTTCTGGGGGGCAGCTAAAACCATAATTTTGCGACTTTATGTGGCACTTTGTTTCCTTTACTTCCTGGTCACTTGGCTGAGTTTTGGTGGAGAGGATTGAATCCTGAACATCCATTTTGTCGCTTGATCGAAGCTATAAGACAAGCCTATCGAGTATAAATTGGAAAACGTGTCTTTTGTTTGGAAAGTTGTTTGAATAAAAACTGTTGAGGTCTACATAGTTGTCAAAAATCATGAAAAGAAATCAGCCCATTACCACAACTTTTAATTGGTACTTACTGCATGTTCACTACATCACTAATCATATCACATTTATATATGACGTTTTGTTGTGTTTCAGGATCCTCTAAATACATTATATCGTCCTCCATTGTCCATCATTTGGTCATCAGCTCTAATCCATATCACATTTATTTGATGAAAAACGAAAATATCAGCTAAAGTGACCATTGGTCACTCTTCAAATACTACGCTTGGCTGGTTGGTCGCTAAATTCACGATGTAATTCACACAGGAACGATGATTGTGTCCAAAAAACATTAGTTTGTCTGAAAAAAATGTGAAACCAGGGTAAAATTGCTGGTCAACAAGGATGAAATTTCCGCATATGGACACTTTACTTTGATTATACACATGACCAAAAACTGAGAATTGCGCCTGAAATGTCAAAAAATAAATCATTCCAATGCTATACTACTAATTCACCACAAATTTCTACGAACTGGTCACTTTCGGTCACTCGTCAGTCAACAAGGATGAAATTTTAAATTTTAAATTTAAATTTTAAAAAACTTTCGAAAAAAAGTTTTTTTAAATTCAAGAAAAGAAAAACAGAAAAAATAAAAACAAAAAGCAAGTGCAGCACATAAACTATAAAATTCATAACAATCCAAAATTTTTCCGGAAAAAAATTTCAGAAAACTAAAAATGTAGAAATAAACTACAAATAAGCAAAAAAACAGATTGAAAAATTACGAAAAAAACATTTTTCATTGTAAAATAAACCACAAAAACAAAATAAACAAAAAATAACTAAATATTTGATAAAAAACTGGAGAAAAAATAGATGAAAAAAAAGAAAAAGCTAAAAATAAGTAAAAATGAAGTGCCTTGACCTCCCGCATGACATGTGACCTGGCCCCTCACAATGTGTCACAGTTAACGCTCATTTTAGTAGTCAAAATTTTAGTCAAATTTTTGAAAAGATTCCAAGAAACAGCGCAATTTGCAAGAATATGTGCGGCGCCTTACCCCTTGACCTCCCGCGGGACATGTGACCTGGCCCCTCACAATGTGTCCCAGTTAACGCTCATTTTAGTAGTCAAAGTTTTAATCAAATTTTTGAAAAGACTCCAAGAAACAGCGCAATTTGCAAGAATATGTGCGGCGCCTTACCCCTTGACCTCCCAGGGGTTGTGTGGTCGTGCCCAAGCCTCCCAAGGTGGTGTCGATGCCATTTGACACGTTTTTAGCTTTTTTTGGCTATTTTGGAGTTTGATGAGCAAGTTAGTCTTTTTGCTACAAAAATCGATACTTTGACAGATATACTGTATATGCACTCATCATTATAATGCTATAAGGTGGGTGTGCACCTCGCACAGAAGTACCCCAAAATAACTACATGCAAATTGGCAGATTTTGCGGCTAGGAAACTAAGGATGGCGCCACTCTATTTTCCACTAATTGCCAAGGTACAGTAAGACCATAGAATCGATTTTTTGTGTAGTTCTGCCATTCATAGAAAAAAGTTTTCAGCCTACTTGCTGAAACCTTTTGCCATAGCAAAAGATTATTATAATGTGCTATTGTCATCACATTATCTCTCAAAACATCAGTGATTATGAAGGGCCCTTGCCAAGTTAAGCCCAATTTCTTGTACTTATCAACTTTCAGAAGAACCCAAACATTTTCTTTAAAAACTGAAGTTTTAATTTTCTTGTCAAAATATCTTTTGCTAGCTTCCACTGCTTTCTGGATAGTTTGGGCAATAATACTATAAAGTCTGGTTAAGTGGTCAGTTAGGATGAATTTGTATGCCTCATAATTCATGGGCCTTACTTTTTTGAGAGTTGAAGCCTTCATCACAGCGTGTGGGGTTGCATTATAAGCAATGACCAGTGATTTGAGATATCTTGGACAGCTATCAGGCTCACTGCTAGCTATTTTTCTCAGCTGTTTTATTAAAGTTTGGTTGAACCTCTCTACCATACCATTAGCTTGAGGGTGGTAAGCAGTAGTGAAGATCTTCTTACACTCCAATAAATCACAGACTGATTTCATTAAATCTAAAGTAAAACAAGATCCATTATCACTAAGGAGTTTCCTTGGTGTTCCATGTCTAAATATTATGGCTTCTAAGAATGCATTCACAACTGAATTTGCCGATTGATCTGGGATCATTTCAGCTTCAACCCACTTTGTGAAACAGTCCTGAAAAACTATAACATAAGGCATTCTTTCTCCCATTGGCGAAATTCCTACTATATCCACAGATACAATGTCAAATGGACCTTGTGGCACAATGGGTATCAATGGAGGAGTGGATGGCTTTCCTGCAGTTGTCATTTGACAAACAACACAGTATTTTATCCATTCCATGACTTTTTTTTCCATGCCAGGCCACCAATAATGCCCTTTCATGACACTCAGAGTTTTTTTGAAACCCTGATGTGTCATTATTACAGCACCATGATGCTGATGCAGCACAGAGTCCCTGAGGTTTGCCAGTACAACCAATTGGTCTTTGCTTTCTGCCTCAGTTTCCCTGTACAATACACCAATTTTTTTGTACAACCCACTGTGATACTTTGTAGTGCTGTTTGCACCTAATCTATCCCAGATTGGCTTTAAGCTTTCATCTGCTTTTTTCAGTTTGCTCATCAAGTCATCAGGGATCAGGCCAATAGATATCTCTGTATCACCTGATGTTCCTGGTTTACAAAACTCTCACTCCTTTCCAGGGTACAACCACAGCACATTGTCTTGTTTCTTAGGTATCACAGATTTATCAGTTTCCTGATTTTCTTTCTGCACCTTTTCCAAAACATGAGCTTTGCTTCCGCTTACCACTGCCTCCACCCCTCTGGAATGCTCTCTTTCGTCTTCAGAACTATTTCGAGCATCCTCTCCTTTCTTATCATCCTTGTGGAATTTATTCTCCTTGGAGATATTGTTCCTCTCAGCCACCAAGGAAATTTGTTGTTCTTGTTCTTCTTTCATTCCTTTGACATCAGAGGAAACAACATCCGATTCGAACATACTCTCCTACTTTGGTGATTTCACCACATCCTCTGGCTCATCCTTTCTAGATAGAAAGTCAGCCATAGCATTCTGTCTACCTGGCACATATTCTAACTTGTGGTTGTATTGATTAATGATCGCATACCACCATTTCAATTTGTCATTTGGTGTGGTATTGACTTTCATTGACAACAGTGGTCTGTGATCAGTCTTAATCAATACTTTCTGCCCCAATAAATAGTGCCGATAGATTTTGAGGCTGTAGATAATTGTGAGGCACTCCATTTGGGTAGCACACCACTTTTCCCGTCCTCCTTTACCACTCCACTATTATATGCTATGACCCAATAATTGTCTCCAGACCCCTGATATAAAACAGCCCCTAATGCTGTTCCACTGGCATCCTTTTCCAAAATGAATCAGGCTGAGTCATCCATTACTGGGTACCTAAAGGCGGATTCATACTTCATCCAGCATCCTGCATCCAACATCCAGCAAGCTATTTTCAGCTCCTGGCATTCAGTGTCTGGCATCCGGCAATTTGGTTTCCAGCATCCAGCAAATTGGCTTCTGGCAAGTTGCCGGATGGGATGGCCATTTATACTTCTTCCGGCGCTGGAAATGCTGGATGACAATTTATTCTTGCTTTTACTATGTTAAAATACTTTGAAATCTGCGCTGTATTTTGTTTCAGGAGAAATTGCGTATGGAAAATATATAATATATTTTTCCAGGTCTACTCGTAATTATTACAATGTCAGATGAAGAAAACTTGCTTGATCTAGCAATTTTGTACTATTTATTGAAGAGAAATTAGTCAAATTTGTCAGTCTTCCATAGGCGTGACTAAACTATAATTACGCCTAGAAAAAAGTCTTTATATGACTACCCTGCACATATATATGCTTTCAAGAACGAAAAAAACATGCAAAATACTCAGCAATCAAAAACTAAAAAAACGCCGTGATTAAAAACAAAAAATTTTGCCAACTAAAAAAATCAATATCTCTCGCATACATTGTATATGCAAAAATCAATCAAACACGTGCTTCAATTGAAATTACATACAAAATATGCTTTCCAGCATCCGGAAAAGTACAAACTGTTTACACTCCTCGCATCCTGCAAAATTCCAGTCTTCCTGCAAAAAAATGAGATGACTGCGTGGGAAAAGGAAAAAAATGACATCATCGGATGATTTGCCTGATGAAAAATCTATAAATAGACTTTCTTCAGAAGCCGGATGCCAGATGAAGTATGAATCTGCCTTAAAAAATGGAACTGATACCAGTGCTTCTTTCAAAGCATTAAATGCTTTGTGATGATCCCCTGTGACAAGCCATTTATTCCTTTCCTTGGCCTTTAGCTTATACACAGGCTCTGTGTGCTTTGCCAAATTTTGTATAAATTTTTTACACCATTGGAGCATTGCAAGTAACCATTGAATATGCTTGAGGGAGTCTGGAAATTCGAACTCTTTTATAGCTTGCATTTTTTTCGGATTGGGCAAAATTCTATTAGAATCCAAAATATGCCCAAGAAAATGAACCTTCTTTTGTAGGAATTCACATTTTTCCAGTTTAAGTGTAAGCTGGGCTCGTCTCAGTGAATCAAGGACCAATTTTAAATTTTCTATGTGTTCCTCGAACATCTTCGAGAACACTATGATATCATCTATGTATACTAGACATATCTTCCACACATGAGGATGTACGATTCTCTCCATCATTCTCAGGAACTCGGCTGGGGCACTTTTCAGTCCAAAGGGCATTACCTTGAACTGAAACAACCCTTCTTGGCACAAGAAAGCAGTCTTTTCTTTACTGCCCTCTTCCATTGACACTTGCAAATAACTGGACTTGAGGTCAAGAGTATAAAATTTTGCTCTATCGAGGCAGTCCAGATAATCATCCCTTCTGGGTATTGGATATCAATCATCCTTCATTACCTTGTTCAAGCATCTAAAATCCACAACTGGCCTGAGCATCCCATCTTTCCCCCCTACTATGAATAATGGCCCCACCCAAGGCCATCTGCATGGCTCTATGACTCCCTCATCCAGCATTTCCTGCACATCTGATATATGGTCATCCTTCAATGGCAGCTTTGTACTAATGTTCCACCACAGGACTAGCATCACCTGTGTCAATTTTACAATTCAGATGAGGAGTAGTTGTCAGAGGATCATTAGGTAGGCTAAATACATCCTGGTTATTCACGAGTTGCCATATCACCATCTCTTTCTGTTTTTCTGACATAGTAGCTGTAGAGGTCATGTTATACAATTCTCCGAGAAACACAACTTCATTGAATTTTGATTCCTTGGCATCTAAAATACCTTCTAGGCTATTCTCTCCACAATTTTCAGCCTGTAAAACTAAATACAGAGTCACAGTAGCCAAGAACTTGATTAGGTTCTATCAGGCAACCAGAACCTGTATTATTGGAGATCATCAATATAAAGTCTTCACTCGAACCATCGACTATAGTATCATCCACTCAATCTCATTTCTTAATCATCTCCTTCTATGATGATTCGATTTATCATATTTGCTGAGGATTTGTTCCACAATTTAGTTTTCACTAGTTGGTCTGTTCCATGTGGGATGTAAATTCTATTACATAACACCACAGGGACTAGATCTTCCAGCTGCTGGATTGCTGAACCTTGATCTTCTTCAATAGGTTTTTCTTCCATTGATTTTGCTATCATCTGATTATGCGTCCCACCTATTGGAATCACTTCCTTATCAGATGTTAACAAATCAATACTTTTTTTACACCCATCATCCTCATTGAATGTTTTCAGAAATCTATTACTGTATTGACTTCCAGATGTGCTAGGAAGCCCCAGTATCAAACCTTCTGTGGACCCTGGTATTATGATAGCCTTAACTGGAAAGCATCCATAATCACATTCGATTTGAAATTGAACATAACCATGTGCACTCACTAGTTTACCATTGGCAACAGTGACTTTCAGGATCTTAGGGTACCCCATATACTCCAGTCCAAGCGATTTTTTCAAGAAATCACCCAACATAACCAAACATTGAGCTCCCCTGTCAATAAGTGCCTTTGCAGTAGTCGAACACACAGTTACCCTAATGTGAAATGGCTGCATTCTAGGGTATCTACCTGACATATCCAGTTCCTCTGCAGTCCTCTTTCTACCATACTTGGCACTGCATTCTATTTCAGGCACATTTTCTGCTTTTTCCATGGAACAGTTATGTAGGCCACACAACTTCATCTGCATCATTGGTTCTTGCTCTAAGCTATAAATCCACTAGTTGAGGTTTGGTCTGTCTGCCTAGAGGCTTGCGACTGACTAACTACCTTCTGCGGAGTCAACAGAGTATTTGAACTCTGATTTACAACTACTGGATGTGATTTGGTCCTGGTAACGTCAGCTGGGAGGTAGCTTGTAACAACCTCATCTGCTCCCAGAGCTTCTTCAACTTTACATATTCCTGGAATTCAGCATATTCTTGCGAACTTTCTGCCTCATCCTCAGGAAATGAAACTTGATAAGCTCCCCTTTCGCCTTCATTACCCAAACCTCCTCTGTTTCCTGCGTAATTTCCTCTGAAATTACCCCTGAAATTTCCTCTACTTTGAAAATTTCCAAAACTTCCTCAAGGATTACCTCTTCCAAAACCTCTTCCGCTATTTCCACCACTTCCACGATTCTGTAGGCCCTTATAAAAATTCAAAGTCCTACAACCAATTGTGTTGTAGGTGTTATTTTCATGGTAAGTACACCATGTTTACTACTGAACCTCTTATTGACTTTTCGTTTTCACTTTATCAACTTTCTGAGTTAAAGCAGTTATGACTGCCTCTTGGGCTTTGTAGAGTTCCTAATTTCTTCATAACATTGTGCCATTTTAATAAATTCTTTAGATAAAGCCACCATGAGAGAGTTCTGTTTTTGCTCCTCAACAGGCTGTTGCCCAGGCATTATGCCCTGTGGCAGAGGTAATTCAAGTACTTCCTCGTCCGCTATATCTATCAATTGATTTTGCGAAGATTGCATTGGAGTTTGCCTTTCTGTGTTTGGTCTTCTAAAGTCCTTATTGCATTTTTGGGCACTTTCATAAGGTCTTTGGATTACATTCACATCCGCTTGCTGCTCCTCAGCAATTTCCGTTTGTGCCATGTTTATCATCATGGGCTGCTCTCTTGGCCCAAATGTTCTAATCACATTCCTGTACTTTAACTCTGTCTCATAGACTGCCTGCGAAAGATCATACCAATTTTTGAATTTCGCTATGTCTTTCTGCAGTTCTAATTGGTAAGTTAAAGAACTTCTATAGAAAAAGGTTTCAATGATTACTTTATTTTTAAACTTTTTCGTTCCAGTCTGGTAAACGAGATTCACATGTGCTCTAACCCATTTCAAAAATTTGATTGCAGCTTCATCTGGTTCCTGTTTAATATCTAACAAGTCTTTTTTGAGCATATCCAGGTTACAATCTGGAGCACAATAATTCGAAATTTTGTCTCTGGCTTCCCTATATGTTGTTGACTCTTCGGCCATTTCTTTTGGCAACAATTGGGTTAATCCTTCCAGTTTCACCTCATTGGGAGTTTCACCCCAAACACACCTTCTAGCTCCACTAGGAAAGCAAGAACCTGTCTACTTGGCATATCGGACTGCAGTAATTTTGGTTTGATAGCCCTTTCAATATCATAGACAGTTGGGCCTACTTGAGCTGGATTGATCCATAAAGTGGGAATCAATCAGAATCATTTTAGGCATAACCTGCTGCCTGACATTTGAGTTTTCATCCCTAATACAACTGCTTTGTTGTGACACAAATGGATTCATCAGACTTGGGTTTTTTATGCCTTCGTCAAAACCACAACTGCTCACTCTCTGCTCCACCCTTGAGATAGTGGGCAAATGAGGTATATACTACTCTTTAGGACCTAGACTTGACTTTTGGTCTTTCCATCTACAGTTATTCTGAAGAGTGATACTGTCATTTTGCCACACCAACTCTTCCTGGATTTGTTCAAACCTTGATGCACCACCTCGTTCCATTTAGCCAGCATTTCTTTGCCACAGTTCATTTGCCTTACTGGCTTTCTGTGAACCATTATTAGCAATGTTGGCAAATATACTATCATAAACCTCTAACCTGTTCATGATTTGGTCCAATTTTTCCTCTAACGAGCTCTTGTGAGGATTTTCCAGGTGCTCTTCCTGCTTGTTATCCCAATACAATCAGTGATATGTATTGAATAATTGAGTGGGTTTGTTCATTAGCAGGCACTGATGCTGATCCATAATCTGAATGTTTATCTTTGGCATAGGACATGCTAGTCCAGTAATAAGCAGTTGTGATAAATCACCTCTCCTTGCTAGGTTTGTTGACCATGGTATTTTGAATACGGTATCATGATTCATCCCCAATATCAGGTCCTCGTTCTCCCTTTCAACAGCTGTTGAGGCTGTAAGTATATCACTCTCATTTTTCGCTGATAAAGGCCTGTGATCTGAGCCATTATCTTCTTCAGCCAAACTTGCAGCTGATGCCAAGACAATGAGCTTTTCTGAATCATGGACCTTTTTTCCCGGTGGTGTTCTGGGCAACCCCAAACTCTTGAGGCCACCTAGGATGTCTTTGCTCATTTTATAGCCTCCCAATTCTCTATAAAAACCGATTGGTTTTTTGACTCCTCTGGTTTGCCTCTGATTTTCCATTACTTGGAGTGTCAGAAGCCACCACTTGTTGAAATGAGACTTGGGTTGAATTAGAGAAATATAATAAACAGATTAGAATCAAAATAGACCTAACCAGTCGCTCACTAATTCACCTAATCAGGCCAGAACCTTAGGTAGAATAAGTCTGCTTTCGGTCAGTCTCAAGTTTCAACAAAGATCACTTGCTTCCGTTCCAAGGAACTGCAGAAGATCGATCACACTCTGATCTCAAGTAACTTCGAATCAGGGACAAACTGAGAAATCAGGCTGAGAATTGAGTTGCAAATGTAGACTTACACATTGGGTGGTTCTCCTGAGATCTGGAGTCTAGCCTGCATTCCCTCCGCTGCAAAGTCCAAATCAAATGTCTGAACAGGGGACGTTGTATTTGGGCGATTAACTCCACAAAATATAAAACAATAATAATATAATAATTTGGGGGTCTGGCGGCCAATTTTACTGTATAAAAATAAACACAATGATCAAAAACATAAACAACAGGTATGATTTATGCACGGAGTCTATGCAAATCAGCATGGACACAAATTGGGTCAACTTGGGCTATTTCTTCCCAACCTGGAGGTAGACTATGTGGATCCGGGACAATGTCATCTACAGAAGATGAAGATGCAGAGGGTGATGACAATGATGCCGAAATCAATGGTGACAATTAAGGGGTGAAAAAATGACTAATTATCTCATCTTTGAGTCTTGGAGCAGCATAAGAGCCAAAGATGCTTCCTCAAATGATTCAAACCAGTATAACAGCCCCCAAATATTTTTCTAGAAAATCAAATCCAAATTTTTTTAGAGTTGTTTCTGTGCAGCAAACTTTTGTAGTAGGCTTCTCTGATTGGTTGGTGTGTATGGACAAGAGGTCTCAATTATCAGGAAACCTATCCTGCGACTATACCCTTAAATGAAAAACAATAATTGTGCCTGAGTGTGACCAATAATTTTTGAGATTTTTGTCTTTAAAAATGTACTGCTATCTGATAAAAATTCTAAAATTTTTGAAACTCTGAGTTTCTCTTCTTTTGGGAAGCTTATATCAATCCATGGGTATAAATATTTGGGTCTCGGTTAGTTCACCAGAAGATTTGCACACCTCGATTCAAAAAGATTGATGTATCCATGCAAAACTAAATCAACTATAAGTAATCTATTTTTCTATTTTTTTAGAATATAATATTAAGTGAATGATTCGAATTTCCAAATTCGAGCTATGGCTTATGATGGTCTATGCTCAACCATCAACAGTCTTCTGTCAACTGACTTATGTCGAGAGTAGCAATCTGAAAAACGCATTGGTGATCCACATGAAGCCAAATTTTCGAAGTCATGTTTTGGTTGCCATCCAGGTCAAAAAGATCTCAGCAAATACTTGATATACACAAGAAAACAAAATTGGTCATACAGAACCAGAATGAGACTCACATCACTAGGTTCATGCAGCTCAGATTTTGGACCTGCCATATGATAATGTTTGATCCACTCACAGCGACATCCCATGATTGGATATTGTTCTACAAACTTGTATTGGCACTGAAAATGTTGGTCATTGGTTTTGACCAAGCCCACAATTGAAAATGTCTAAAAGACATGCTCAGTCAAGACTTCTACTCACCTGATGCTCAAAAATTGCACATTACTGTGCTAGCTCCTCGTATACTGGTTGACATCCAGATTATACTAATAAAAAATCGAACAATCCACTGAAAAATGGAGAAGAGTGTGACTCATTGGCCTTTGTCCTGAAAATAAAAAATTGAAAGGTATCGTTTCTGACATGTTCATGATTGACGTCTAACAATTCATGCTACATTTTCCACAAGTGAATGACAAACCCGATAACCAGGTCATAACGTATTCAATCATTGACACATACTACCCTATCATAATGTTCCTAGCCTACAATCCCCATGGATTCCTCAACAGCCTAGATATATTTTCTGCACAATTTTTTACTGCTTGAATTTATTCATAACATGGTGCCAAATCTCTACAATAATGTGAGCATAGAATTCTAGGATGACAAAAAAGGCGCGTTTGGCGTCATTGATCTGATGCTATATAAAAGTCGTCTTCATGCCATGGCATTGATTAAGATCATCTTTTACGATTACGCCATGCCAAACGTGCATTTTTGTCTATACAACCATGCAAACGTGGAGCACTCTACTAAGACCATGAGGAAAAAACTGCATCCATCGAAACTACCAACATTAAAAGAAACAAATAATATTTCATCATGAACAGATGACAACAAAATGGATTTAGATGATACTCGAAAGTGTCCATATTAAAAAAGTAGATTTTTCTGATAGATGTAATGTTTTTTATCTTCTCTTTAGCACTCTCACCAGCTGATGCAAAAATTTTTAATGGAAAAGTAAAAGTAAAAATTCATGCAATTTTTTTCTTCTATGTCTGCACACAGCGTTTTTGCTATTACCATTTGGGCTTGACAACAGTGCCTGTCAGAAAATTGATAAATTTTCACCCTTGTTAATACCTTGAGATCTTTTTTATGATATACTGTAGTGAAAAATTGTTGGGAATTAGTAAAGGGGAAATCGATAAATTTTTAGATGTTTTAGGGGTTGAAAATGGAGAGAATACTTAGTGCTCCATGCCAAGTTAACATAAGAGTTTTAATTACTTGTATATTTGACCCGAGCATGATCAAGTTCTCTTCAAACAGTGTATTAGTATCATTGCAGCAAAGTTTAGCTATCAATGACTGATGAATCAGAAGACACTGAATATTCTCTGTTCATTCAGTCGAGGGCTTCTTTTGCGCACAGCAACCAAATTTTAGGCTGTGAAACATACATGCTAATGCATTAGTGTAAATACAGATTATACAGTATGTGATATTCATTATGGAATATAAATTAATATTATAATCTATCGCCTCAAGGGTTTCTGGAATTCACATCCAAACATTCCTATAAATTTATGTGAAGCACTCTGTTTTTATTGTCCCACACCCTATTGACCCAATTAAAGAGGTACATAATTATTTGCACATTGGCACCTGGCCCTCATGATGCTCATGAAAATATACATTCTGTATGTACAATAATTCCACCCAGATGCTTAAACACACCTGCCCATGTAGAAAATCCAGAAACCTCGACCCAGACACAAGATTTAGGAGGAATGCATTGAAAACTGAAAAAAAACATGAAAAACTAAAAACATATAGGCGCCGCAAAGCATGCTGTAGATTAAAGGCATGTAAGCATGTAGATTGAAGGCATGTAAGCATCAATTAGAGCAAAAGGCGTGGCTAAAGAAGCATACAGTTAGCAGGAACAGGTAAGTCAAGCAGTGATTGGTTAGGCGAGCCGAGGGAAGCCTACCTCCCACAATGTCAGGGCATGGATCAAAGAATTCATATTAAGGACACGAAAACCTGGAAAAAGAGAGATTGTTATGGAGATTCTTATGTATATTTTATGAAAGCCTGTTTTCTTGTATGCAAGATTCGTCTGGAAGCAGAAGCCTTTATTATATTCATGTATTGTTGATGAGAAAGCAATCATCATTACATCGTTTTATTCATTATTTTTGTCCTACATCATCATCTTTGTAGTGCAGCATCCTCATGGACCATCATCGATTGTTTCAAGCACAAGTAAAAGTAACCTTAGAAATCTGGTCATTACATATTTTTGATGACCATACCCTTTCCTTACCATTGTAACTCTCTGCCTCACTAGGTGCATCCTTTATCCGGGCATCCCCAAGCATTAATTTCATTCAGAAGTAATTGTCTCCTACAGTAAGATTATTCCTAAAAACACAAACCGAAAATGACTCACTAAACATGAAACCACTTAGGAGAAATTGTAAGAGAGCAAATCAACGAACTTTTTGCAGACTATTTTCAAACTCTCTGCACACAATTAAGCCAAAACACTGTAAATCCCACCCTGATTGACGATTTAAGAACAGCCAATATAAGTAACAATATGGCAAACAATTTTTATGCAAAACCTACAGTATTTTTGGGAGGAGTAACCCAACATTTTAGCAAATGGAGGGAATGACTAGAGCAGTACATGATACTACAAGGCATGGAAGATACTGATGGGCAATTAAAATTAGCATGTTTTGAAATTCATTTGGGTGGCGCGGCATTAGCAAAATTTAAAAGTTTAGAAAATTCTGAAAACCCACCCCAAACATATGAACAGTATAAAACCACATTACAAGCATGTTCCCCTGATCACAGAGACACTGATTTACACCAACATTTTTTGCGGAAACAGAAACAAAAATGATTGGAAACAGTACTTGAATTTTTGTTTGACCTCGAGCATCTAGCAACCCTTGCTCATTTTAATTCAGATGCACGTGAGATGATAATCAAACCATTTTTCATGGAAGGCGTGCAGACTAGAATCAGAGAGGCATTGAAATAAAAACGATTCGCCACCCTAAGAGACATGTCTGATGAGGCAGCTCATGTCAAACAACAAATTTTCGGAAACAGATTGAAATCTAGCCCCATACCCCTCGTCTCCCCCAAATCCAAACCCATTTTCTCATTAGGCATTTACACTGAACAGCAGGGAATCCTACATAAAATAGAGCAACAAGTCACAGAGTTGCAATTGCAAATAATGCGAAATTCTCAAACTCAACCCCAGCATGATAACAGTAATTATGAGACAGATCATATGTTTTCAATGCAATTAACTTGGGCATTTCGCCAGGAATTGTAATTGGCCAGGCATTCCGAAATCATGTGAAATTTGCTTTAGGAGTAATCACATGACTCGAAACTGTAAAAGCAGGTGCATTCACTGTTATCAGACAGGTCACAGATCCAGCCATTGCATATCCAAAAGCTACTCAAACGTAGAATGTTTTCTTTGTAAGCAGAAAGGTCATGGGAGTAGATATTGCCTCAACTGAATGACCCCAAATGTCCAAAATTGCATTGAAGAGAGACTACCCCCACCACAAATGAACATTGATGTCCCAGCCCTGTACTCCACATTGCCCACTGTCCAGCATCAAACTCAACATTCTTTAAATACAGTTATGCCCAACAGTCATAAGCATTTTAACCCCCAGTACCTCCTTGACATACCCCTTCCTGATACAGGCAGCACTTCGAAAATGGCATCACCAAAAAGCAGTGACATGCTGAAATCAAAACCCCCTGCCAGAAAACAATAAAATTGCACACAAACATAAATATCCTGGAACCAGTGAGATGTCTAAATCTGAACCAGCATACAAAAAGGAACGCCCAATGTTTTCACAATTGCACTTTTTTAAACTTTTGTTTTTATTTTTTGGAGATATGAGTGATTTTTAACCTATTTTTTAACTCTTTGTTTCCTACCACATACTGCTGAAAAAAATGCCTGAAAAGAAAGACTGAAGAATTGTTCTACAGCACCATCCGCATGATTTGATGAACTCATTGGAATGATTAAGGGTCTGACTGCAGAAAAAAATCATATCCTTTAAATGCAATCAAGATTAATAAACACGATTTTGTTTACTGAATTGGAATGCAATTTTCCAGGTGTATACCATACATGTAACAGAGCTCTGAGGTCTGGGGGGGGGAATTGGAGCACTTTCTTGGGGCTCGGCATCAGTAATTCCCAAAATTTTGGGGGAGGGGTCCCTGAAGGAAAAAAAATTTGATTTTTTCCATGAAAAATGTCCCAAAAACGGTCTGAAAAGTAAAAATGATAAAATATGTACTTATGGCACAAAGCGCCGAGAAAATTGACATTTTCGATCATTTTTTGTTCTAAAATTGACATTTTTCATGGAAAAAATGACATTTTTCAGTATTTTTCCGACTTAAACTATGGGGGTCCCTAGGGCTACCATATGGCTAGCCATAGGATAGGAAAATCCTGGGGGGGTCACCCAATTGCTAGCCATATGGTCGACGATTTCTGGGGGGGGGGGCTTCCATAGCACTCCCCCCCCCCCCCCAATTACATGTATGGTGTATACAAGTAGTTAAAGGGCCTGAGACTGGACCGCTTTCTAAAAATAGATTTTGGATTCCAATTTTCAAAAATTTACAGCAGATGGATTCGAACCCGGGCCAATTAGTTGAGATGGGGAGATCCTGCCACTAGACCAAGCCCTAATTGAAATGAATCAAACAACGTGTATAAATAATTTTTTCAGAAAAAAATTGCCAAAAAAATGAAAACGTCATCCTTCTGTTGTTGCTGTTCAGTTGTCCTGTTATTGCCATCGCCATCCCACCATCATGGAATGTTGTCCTGTCCTCATCCCCTTGTCATCCCACCATTGCCATTGCCATTGCCATCATAGCATCGTGGTCAGGTCGTCGTTCTGGCCTCGTCGTCCCATTGTCATCATTGTAGCGTTGTCCTCCTGTCATCATCCTGTCATTGTCCCATTGTCATCCCACCCTCATTATCCAGTTGTCATCGTCCTGTCGTCATCATGGTGTCATCATCAGGCTGTTGCCATCGAGGTGTCATCGTCCTGTCGTTGTCCCATCGTCATTGTTGTTGTCGCATCATCATGGTCATCCTCATCATCATTTCTATAAAAAAATTTATTTGTTTGTCTATTGTTGTCTTAAAATGAATAAAAAATTGAATAACATTTTCTATGATCCTAACACAGGATATACAGGAATTGAGAGACTCCTCAAAAAGGTCAAAAGGAGAAAGTCTATTAGCGATAGATTCATCATTTTCACATCTTAAAATGCTGTTAAATGAACCTTCACAACATTGAGGAATCAAACTAATAAAATCTAATTTGTTCCTAATTTCAGGCCAGAGTGCGAAAATTATTCAAATTAAAATGCTGGAAAATGAATATCCAATTGTCATTGTCTATAAATGCAAGCGTTTGAAAAATTCCACTACCTGAGAAAAAATTGAGAGAATTTATGAAAAATGACTAGTTTAGGTAAAACACTGTTTGTATACAATTTCAAAATAAGTGATGAAAATTGTTGAGTGAGTAAATATGCTAACAGCCATGTCTAATAAAAAACGATTATCATACCCATGGCTGGCCTGAAGCACTGGGAAATCTTGAGGAGTTTACCAAAATGTATTTTCATTCTCAGTCATTAATTTTTTCACAACCAAAAGTAAAATGATTCTGAAACAAAAAATGTGGAAATATTTTACATAAATATTTAAAAATTTTAAACTCATGTGGTCAAAATTAAAATAATTCATTTACTCCAATTGTTGATGTCTTGTCGTCCTCATCTTTCTGCAATCAATTCTTAAATTTATAAAAAATAAAAAATAACATATGGATGTTTATGCAAATTTTTACATTTTCGAGTTTATAAAGTGAGAATTATATATCTGTGATTTCTCTCTTATTTTTGAGTGATTTAAATTCCAATACTTGAAATGTTTTCATTACTTACCTTGTGCTCCTTTTTTAATTCTCCCATCTCGCATGAATTTTGTGAGATGTGCAACTACACATACAATGGTGGTGAGGCAATATGCCTATCTAAATTGGATTTTTAGATAGGCCGAAATGGAGGACTGCTTAATGAGGAAAGAAAATTTTGAAATGAAAATTATGAAAATGGCATTTACAGATTTATGACACCAAAGTGGGATTACCGTTTTTAGACAGCCAAGAATGTTTTGGCAAAGTGGTTGATATTGTGCATAATGATGCCAAACGATTTTTTCTGGCATTGAAAGAATTGATAACACCCTGTTGTCCTTTTTCAAATTACATGCTCAACTATTGATGAAATCCATCAAGCAAGGTATCAGTAAAAAGGAATTGAAAAACCTTCGACGTCTCACACATTTTTTTTTGTTTTTTATAATAGGTTAAAAAATTCATACAAATCAATTAAAATTATCAACAAACTTTCGAAATTTCAGGTGTAATTTTTGGCTTATCAACGAGTTTATTTATTTATTATCATTGCCCTAAAGTTAGATTTATTTTGCCACTCTTTTGGGGGAGTAGGCTAAATCAGGAAAACAAAAATGTAATCCAGCTGCAAGACATAACCCCGCCAGTCGTCCTTGCCCTCCTAAGGGACAACTTTTTTTACTGGGTCAAAATGTTTCTAATATTTAAACTTCCCTATTTTGTTGATTTTTCAATTTTTCCCATAGAATAGGAAATAAATTATTCAATAGTTATCTCAATCTGTTTTCGCCAAACAGAAATGAAAATAAACTGATAAAAAACGGAAAAAAGAGGTGGATTCTAGAATACAAGACAAAATACATCACAATACTTAAAATTTTGAACTGTTCCTGGGGAACAATCCTATTTACGGAATCCCTAAACATCCACATTTTTTACCAGGAGGAAAAATCGATTAAGCCAATGCAGTAAGCACAGGTGTTGTCAAATAAATTAAGCACTACTCAACACTGCTGCTTCTTCCAATAAAATTGACATTGTCCTAAATTTAAATGATTAAAACCTTCACCAAATGCCACCTATGATTTCGTGGCCACAAAAATTAAGTCATTCTCCAGTTGTAAATATCATTTTGAAAATTTATGAGGTGAAAAAAAGGAAAGTTGAAACACAAAGAATACAAAAAACTTTCAACAAAATTATAAACACTGCACCTGGTGAACCATCCAATTCTTTAAAAATACAGTATTGACAGAAATCTGATTTGCCAGTGAAATCATTCAGACTTTTCATAAAAAATCTTTTTTTATCAAGACCAAAACTTTTAGACCTAAAGAATTGGGTACGGGGTATGAATCGTGTGGTCCCCTGTAGGGGACTTGTTGAGCAGGATTCTCATTCTACATGTCACTATTTTTATTGGATGGCAATGTTATTCACCCTTGCAGTGACAGCCTGCACACATTCTCCCAAGGGAGATGTGGCAGTAATCTCGAGGGACACCTGGCTACCCTCCTGCTTTTCAGTAAAAGAATGTCACTTTTTCAGGACATTTCCCACCAATGCCCATACATCAGTAGGGTAATAAAAACATGAGTAAGGTATGTGAAAAGGACTTTTCTTAGCAGCCCCCATGGCTTTTCTGGGCAAAAATGTTCTAAAAAAGTTTTTCAGATAATTGGGTTGTGCTAGCATTACCTGATGGAACCAATGAACTGAAACCATTCGAAACGATAAAACATTTAACCATTTTTCTAGACAAACTGACCAAAAAATTAAAAATTAAAAGGCAGGAGATTTTTTGGTTTGATTCTATCAGTGTCTATGTTGCACATCCTTTGGTTTGGGGAAAAGAGATGGACCTAGCATCTATAAATCATTAAAACCAACACGTTTGAGTATGTTTTGCTTATGAGAGAAAAGCAACACATGATTAGAAATTTAAGCATTTTTGTGGTTGCATACTATTGCTGCATGCCTTGCAGAAACTTTTTGCTTATGTCAAAGAGAAACAGTAGAAAAAATGATTTATTTTGTGGGAAAAATTGTCTTCTAAAATTTTTTTAGACCTGCAGTATGGAAATTTGCAGTATCATCGCCACTGGTACATGTAATTATAAATTGGAACCAAATACACTAGCAGAGAAATGTAAAGAACTGGTCAAATATAGACAGGACGATTTCTAGGTCTCAGCATCAAATTGCAAAATCCAGAAGCAACACTGATCTTATTAACATCAAGAAACTAGTTTGCACTGGTGCCAAAGCAGAAAGAGATGTTCAAGAAGCTTTATCAAAATGTCAGTTGATAAATATAAATGTGGTTGGTGACCTGGCACAGTGTAAGCCATGAGTGGCTTTTATGCCAATTGGGGCAGTGAATGCAGTAGGCGATAAAAATATTCAAATTTATTTGAAAATAATAAGGCCGCCGATGCACGAGTGAAGGACAAAATCGGAGACAGGGGGTGAACACAGAAATGAGTGGAAGGCTAGAGATATATGTCCTTTTATGAACTTAGGACAGCTACTGCCCAATCTTAACTTTTTTACCTTGAAGCTGCTGCTTGAGCTCTAGCTTAACTTTCATAATACTGGTCAGACCTAAGCTCCAGCTTAAGGGTCAAACCCAGTCAAGTCCAACACTTAAGTTTGAGTTTTGAGTCTCTTGCTCAGCTGCAGCTTAACAATTTTTTAGTAATACCTGCCAAGCTGATGCTCAGCTCGAACTTAACTTTTTACATGTGTTGTGATTTTGTAGAGACTTAAGTTGCTTCTTGAGCACCAGCTTAAGTCGCAATAATAATACCAGCCCCAGAATTATACTATTCTTAAGTGTCCTGTCCGAATGGTCATTTATCATTATCTGGAAAATCTGATCACAAATGTTCATGTCCAACATAAGCAGATGATTGTTCATTCTGTCAGGATCAAATACCTGGAATCATTGGTGACAAACAATCCATCCTGACTTCTGCTCATGCAAATATTTGTTTGTTCAAACCAGATTCAGGTTGTGGACCTGAGGCAATGCCTACAACAATTCACCAGATTCAGCTTTTCAATAACACCACTCATTTTGTCAATGATCTACAGCTTAACATTTGTTTCAACATCAAGAGAGAATTTTACTTGTGTTTGGGACGGTCTAACAATTGGTTGATCAGAATATTGTGAAATCTATCATTGTAGTAAACATGGCGAAAAAATTTGGCTTATTTGATCAGGACAATATTATCAAATTTATGAAGGAAATAGGTGAAATTCCAATCAGAAGTTGGGGAACAGTTGCTGTTACCATCAAGAAATTTGAAATTAAATTCTCATGAATGTGTCAATTGTTCAGCAGATTGTATTCAACTCCTACTCAATCAACTGTGGCTTTATTGATGTCTGTTCAAAACCAATGAATTGAACTAGGTAAACTTTGTTATTTTCAGTCAAGTTGAAGCATTGCAATTAATATTAATGAAAACATAAATGTTTACTGGTGATTGGGTGTCATACAACCTCCTTTCTGTTCTCCAGAAAAAACTTTACTATTTCAAGGTTCACATTGGCATCTGTGGAAGGCCGTCAAATTGGTTCCTTCTGCATGGGTAGTTGCACACAATTTGTCCATTAGCATAAAAATACCAAAATGTTACGATAATTGTGAAAATTTGATATTAGGGGTACAAAAACATACAGATTCCACTGATATTGGTTAGTTTCATTAAGCACTAATGTAGCTTACAATATAAGCTGAAAATGTAGATAGTCATGTCTGGTTATTAACTTTTCACTACCATTCATAAAATCATCAAAAAAATTTGTTGAATCAAATTTTATTCAGTGTAAAAAGAGACAACTTTCAATATTGATTTTTTAATCTTCGTCTTCTTCGTCACTCAAAGCATATTCTTGGGTCTTTTCCTTTGATATTGGCAAATGGCAACATTGACACATTCAAATTCATCAGACAGCCAACTTTTTCCTTCATAACCTGACAAAGTTTATTTTTACAACAATGATGGAAAATAATTTTAGCCAGAATGTGCACTATCTTTAAGTTCATGATGCTGAAAGCTAGTTTTGACTTCAATTGAAAAACAATCCATCCTGACTTGGGTGGGTTTTGCAGAATCGAAGGGACACAACTTGCAACCAATTGACTTTCAGGACATTGACATCGACATTTCTGTTTCAATGAAGCAGTTTGAAAAAGCTTTGAAGTCATAAAACGAATCAAATGGCATCATTCTGACAAAACACAGATTCTTTTGGCGAGCCATAGTGAGAACATCTGACCAACCATGCATAGTATAGACACAGCAGCTTCTCTTTACGTATTCTATGGCACTGTGCATAGAATTGCATTCCATCTGCGTATGGTATTTTGTTAGGAACTTGTGCTCAATGACATCAAGCTCAAACAAATTGATGGCCAACAAAAACATTGAGGCAACAAACTAATTTCTGTTCTGTCCAGCATGATTGTGGGACAACATTGACACTTCTCACACGTTTTTTGGCAATTGGCTCGAATAATTCCAAAGGCAAGTGGCGATTTCTGTAGATCCAGGACATCTGTTTGTTTCATCCCAAAGGTAACAGAAACCATTTTGTGAAATGTTCTCGTATACGGTCGAATTGTAGCAAGTGAGCCTCCTTCTGTAATAGAATTGTGAAACCTGTGAGCAGGGAACTAGCAAAATGCTCTGTTGATCAAACGTAGCCCTCACAAGTTTGGAATCTGTCTTTGCTCGTGATTTGTCACTCATTTTTTCTTCTTGAGCACATTTCTTCATTTGTAGGTGGTGATCATAATTTTCTCGCATCAACTTTTTTGCATTTTCATCTGCATCTTTGTATTTTGGACAAACCTCACATTGGTCTTTGCGCGGCTTAAACTTGGATTAATTGAATTCTTTGCAGAATATATCCCATTAGAGCCTGAGAGAAAAAGCCTTGACATTTTGTGTGACACATTCTTTGGAATAAACTTTGTGCAACTTCTTGATCCTCATTCCTGGCTGCAAATATTGACATATCCAATCTGACCAGCAATAATGGCTCTCAACTTTTGGTACTGCTTTGATGTGATCACAAACTCTTTCTTGATCTTCTTCTGATGTGTGGGGCATGCCGTCCTCTTCCATCTTGTTTAGTGCCGTCCTCCTAGTTGTTGCTCACAAAGTCAATTAGGCCATGATTGATGCTCAACTTATTACAGAAGAATTAGTCACAAACACATAGTTATTACAGAAGAATTAGTCGCAAACACATAGTTTCGAAGTAGTAGGACTTCGAACCATTTGGTCTACTGTCGTTTTTGGTTGTACGGCATTTTATGGGTCGACTGTGGACAAATTTTGTAAGGTAATCTTTCTGATGGTACCAAAGGCCTAAACCCAATAAGCTTCCCATGAAGCACTACTTTCTTCACTGATTGAATTGCACTTAAATCTGCATTTGTCATTGCATCTATTCTTTAGTGCTTTCTTTTCAACGACTTTTCCATGAAAACCAATGTACTCTGTACCCTTTGACTGGCAAATTTTGGGAACAGCCCTCTTAGATTCCTTAGGTTTCCTTATGCGCCAGCATGACCCACATGGTCGTTCATCATCTTCTGTTTAGGTCTGATCAGCCAATGCTTAAAATTGTTAGATTGTCATAATTTAATGGGTCGAATGCCACAAAAGGGGCTTACTTTCATTAATTGGACCATGAGTCCCGCTTGACTCGTGGCTTTCTGAATCCAATGAATGAAATGAAGAATAGGAGTGTCACTTTCATTGTTTCAGCAGACTCCGCACCATACTGCATGGGTTTTTCCCAACCATCGACACACTGTCTATAATATAAGAATTACGGTTTGAATAACTTGTTTTGTTCAGAAAAAATAATAATCACTTTCAATGGGGTTTTCTGAAGGGACAAAGTCTATGCCAACTTGTACAGTGTCTTGACCACTAACATCATTTTTGTTAATTGCATTGTCATTCGATAATGGGGCATCTGTGACATTAAATGAAGTTATTTAAAACATTGGATTAATGAAAAAGTATGATAATATGTAGCTACTTGGATTCCTGACAACTGCTATCAAAAATTCGTTGTCTAAATTCGTTTTATCATCACAGTTGTCCATATTCTGTGCTTCATCTGGTGAGAAAAATAAGAGCTTTCATAAGAAATTAACACATAGTAAGAATATTTTTTCACTTGTAATATCTGACAACTCTATCTGAATCTTGATTTTCAATATCGCTGCTGGTACTGACAACACAGACCATACATTTGTCAACAGAGAACATCATAATTAACTGCTTTGAAAAGGTCTAAAAATGTTGTTGGGATAAACTGTCTTAAAGTGTACAGATGTATTTATCAGGGAAAAGACATGATTAACAACACATCAAAAAATGTAAACAGTGTCTAAAAGTTTATAATACAACAGTTTGGCTAAGTGTTGACTATTACGATATCCTAAATACCTCTCTTAATGGGCATGATAACTGGTTATTTGAAGCAAAGTATTGATGCAGCTTTTTCCATGGTACTGAGCAACTGGTTCATTTTTTCCTACTTAATGCATTTGGAAGGAAATGGTACACAAGTAACAATTTTACTTGAATCGGAAACTTAGAGTAATGAATGTAAACTATGATTTGCAAGTGATGCTGATTTCTCATGACAAAATATCAACATACAGATTATTTTAGGGTGTACAGGTCTCGTCAATTTTTCATTTATGCTCCTTCTTTTTTTAAAATGCAGTTGTGTCTCTGCTCTGACATCTATTTGCTGATATAAGCTCACAAAAACTATGTCAACTTTGGCTTTAGGAGATGCTTTATCATTAACAATCAAGTCATACTGACATAAAATGGTATGAATTTGATCAACCCGCAATATAAAAACCTTGTGCAAGTCTCTGAGGATTTACTTTCTAGGGCCAAAAGTGGAGGGCAGATCGAGTATGATTTGAGTTATAATTGGCCTGTGGGAATGAAACAATGTTATAATTGGCCTGTGGGAATGAAAAATTTATAATCTGAGTAGTCAATTCATTGAATAATATATGAACCATATTTTCTCATATAGGGTCGATTTTTTAAATAAACTGGTATAGGGGGTCCAAATAGTGTATTCCTGAAAAGTTTAATTTTAAATTTCATTATTTTATTCCAGATTATTAGGTACCAAAGTCTTTTCATCCAAATTTTTTTCAAAAGCCCAAATCAATTTACACTCTTGAGGTTTTTCAATTACTTGATTATTGAGATGAATCTAACCAAGTTCAAGGTTTTCATTTTTCTGAAATGAATTCATTTGAAAAGCTTTACTAAATTGTGATGATTTGTCAACTTTCACTCCAAGAAGTTCCAAATTTCCGTCTGATTTATTTTTTTCTGTGGTACTTGTAATAGCATATTCAGGCAGTATGTTTTATCAGCAGCTAGTGTAGATACAGAAGTTAGCTGTAGTCTGCTACCCACAGAACATATGGGAAACAAAGTTGCTGTAGTTGATTATGATCATCATAAATCCAGAAACCAAGGAAAGTTCTGAGACACATGCATTCTTAGACAGTGGCAGTCAAAGATCATGCATCACAAATAACTTGGAAGGAAGGATGAGGTTGAAACTATAAGAAAGCACTGTCAGTCTATACACTTGCATCAAAAGCACCTCAGCAGATCAAACCTGCAATTGTCAGTATTGATACAGAATTATATGATTGTTCCATGGAGAGAATGGGAGTGGGTACAGTGTCTTATATGACTGGAATATTGGTCAGATCAGAATAGACATGATTGATATATACTTCCTTTAAAATTCCAAGATAATTTATGGTTTGAGAGAATGAATTGCCATAAAACTAGATAATATGATTGGGATTGGTAACTATTGGGTTATAATGGAAAATGCACAGAAAATCAAGATGACATCAGGTTTATTCTTGGTGACATCTAAGATTGCAAGCTTGATATCTGGAAAGAGGGAAATTCAAAATGAAACTCCATCAGCCACTGAGCATGGGAGTCATTACAGTTATCAATGGTCAAATCGATAAAGATATAAATTTGGAAAACTTTTGGAACCTAAAAAGCATAGGCACTCAAGAATTTTAATGAAACAGTGAATTTTGCTGGAGAAAATAAGAAATATCAAATTTCATGGACTATGCTTGGTAATAAGATTGCTTTGCTAGATAATTATGGTCACCACCCTGAAAGATTACAAACAGCTACAAAATGACTGAAATATGATAAGGATTCACTAGAAGGATATACAAGTGTAATGAAGGAGCCTTTAGAAAAAAGAATTATTGAAATCATTAATATTGATAAGGAGAAAAATACAATTAAACATTATTTACCACATCACGCAGTAGTTAAACCAAAGAAAATTACAACTAGTTAGGATACTCTATGATGAATCTGAATCAACAAAGAAGCGATCTCTAAGTTTAAATACCACTTATAGCCAGGGCCCATAGTTTTGCCTGACTAATGAGCAAGTCTGGAGCCATAAATTTTTTTCAGGGGGGACACATTTTTCCAGCTATAAAAGCAGATGACACCCCAAATACAACCTGTTGTTCAACACTATGAAGACTCACTATGGATGCAGAAGATGACCTCTTACCCAAGCCATCATCAAGAATGGAAGAGGAAAACGTTCCTGAAACCTTAGAGACTGTTTGTTTTATCACCCAGACATGGGACCTATGAAAACAAACTCATTAATACCATTCTAGAAGTAACACACAAAATCAACTCTTTGGATGACCATCACTCAGACAAACAAAAGCTACAAGAGCAGGAAACAAATCAAGTGTCATTAGATACATCCAAATTACATGGTAATAATATTTATTATCTTATGGATTTAATCTCATGCATTGTGTTATGTTCTCTTAAGAGGCCTGTAATATCTGATGATGGAAAATTCATATTGGGGAAATTCCCTTCAAATCATTTTGGCCAGCATAAATATAGTGAAAGATGCAAAATAGTGAATCATACTGGGAAAAATACATTATTTAATCAATGTGGTCATATTTTTAAGTTCACATTATTTCTACTGCTGTTCATCCCTTCCAATCAATTAAACTTTTGCAATGCTTATCAAATATGTGGATCTACTAGAATGCCATGGAAGTAACCAGAGAAATTGAGTGTGAACCACCAGAAAATATAAAATTTTTTCCTAACAATATTACAGTTGCAGCATACATCCCAAGAGTGGAATCACACTCCATTATGGCCTAAAGATGTAGTAAGAGATCTTTAACTGTTTGCACTACCACATGATTCTATGGGAAGAAATCTATCACAATCAAAAATTCCAATTTTCTCTATATTTTTCCAAACTGGTGTTTTTCTATGCACTTTCTTCGACCCCTGGTTTTTTTGGGTTTCCAGTCAAAAACAAAGAATTTTTTTTCTATTTCTGACTTCAAAGAGGCCGGTTGTTGTTCCCCTATTTCCTCCTTTTTGCTGTTGCTCACATACACCATATGTAGTCGATTTAAAAGTTTTTTCTTCTTTTCTTATATTCTTAGATAGAAAAAAATTCTCGAGTTTATGTAATTAAATTATTTGATTTTTTTTAAACAATCCACATGATCTTGAATGTTGCAGATATCAACTTTTATGGTCAGCAATAACTAATAGAGATTTCCTTTTGAATTATTATTCAAATTGCATTATTAAACTTTTCGGCCACAAAACTATCAAAGAATTGCAAAAAAATTAAGTTCGTTAAAAATAAATAGTTTTCTGTTTATTTTTAAACAGAAAAATTTTTTGTGCTATTGACACAACTTTTTTGACCTCTCCTGCTATTTGGAACAAATCAAGATTCATTAGTTTAACTCTTAGCTCTTTGTTTTAATGTAATCATTTATTTTTCAGAATCATATATATGAAAATTACTGATTATTTCGAGAAACCTCTTTTTCCTTAAATTGCACCTATGAAAATAGAATTAATGATTCGGAACCAACTGAATCAGATTCTACTGCTATGACTATCAATCAAAGTGATATTTTATGTATATTGACAGTTTAGCTGATCCACCTCTTTCTGCTGATGAGAACAACATTGATAATTCAAGTTTAATATTGGCTTCTCCCTGAAATGCCCATGTGGGTGACCCCAAGGAACTCGATTGACTTTCCAAAATGAATGGAGTAAGCAGTTTCCTTGGTCAATTGAACTTGGTGAGAATGAAGAAAAATGTTCAATAAGTGCCAGAAATAAATTGAATTCCAAGAATGATTGGGGAAGCTCAAAATTGATTCCAGTGCTTTAGTCAACCACATTCAACAGGCAGGAAACATCATGAGAATCTGCTCATTGCCTCTATGCAGAGGAATCTCATTACTTCTGTAGAAACTGCCTGTACAAAAGCAGAAGAACAGATGGTTGGTTTAATGTATAATATTTTGGCTGCTTTAGAAAATTAAATGAGCTTGAACAAGGTGGAATTTTTACATTTTACACAACGAGGCCTATAATTTTGAAAAAATCGGAATCTGTTGCCAAACAAAGGAGAAGAGGTAAAATTAATGTTACCCACTCAGAAAGAAACATCGTCCATGAGAAAAATCTTTAATTTTATAAATTACTATAGAATGTTCTCAATGATTCATCAGCATTGCATTTAGGTATAACAATTTTTTGAGATGACATTTATGAAGAATCCAAAAAATACCTTTTGGTCTCAACTGCATCTGCTGTTGATGTAGAAATAAGACATCCATGGTTATTTTTTTATTGTGTTGCCCTGATTTCTATGATACATTTTCTGCTGCTTTATTTATTTTCATTTCGGTAATATCAGCGAGTATTACTAGCTGATGAAGCTACCATGATAGTGGGCTTTGAAATTGACTTCCAATGATTCTAAGGCTCCACAAAAGAAAATTTACCATGACTATCCTAAAAACTCTCCAAATTTTGATTTTGCTTATCTGATTGCATTCTATTGTCCTCTAAATTTTCCTCACTGTCATTAATTGATTATTGAAATGCACTAGTTTATATAAAACCATCTGGAAACAGATGAAACGTGGATAGGATTCATTTGATATCTTATGGAATTTTTTTCCCTCAAAAACTTTGAAATGTTGATTTTTTTGTATTACTTCCTGCTGAAAAAGTTAAGGAAAGAACAAAGAGTCCTACTTCAAAATAGCCAAAATTTGGAAAACAGTAAATGATATAACATAATATGAAGAGTGTGACATTTGTGATATCAGCAATTGTAGACCAGTTTTGGTTACTTTTGCTGGCTGCAGTCAAGTAGAAAAATTGATAAAAGCCCATAAACTTATTAGTGGTAAATGAATGTTAATTTCAGAATCAATGCTGTTTTATGAAAAAAAAAGATCATGTGAAACTCAATTAGACTTATAATAGAAAACACTGCACAGTATTAGATGGTATTAGAGAATATTGTAAAGCAAAATTCCAAGTCAATTAACGAGGTGATAATATTTTAATGGTGTTTCCCGAAATCAATTCAGGCATATGTTGCTCACAGCTGCATGTTTTAAATAGATTAAGTGTATGATTGTCCAACCAACACAGTACATTCACATAACACATGAAGGCCAAATGTATATCCAAGAAATAGCAAAAACTCATGAGTACGAGCTCTGCTTCACTGGACCCAGCAGAGACAACCTGGCTGAATGACATACTAGTGATTGCAGTATCTAGTCATTGAATAAAAAAAGTTTATGTCCTTTTTTTCACAGTTGTTCACTGACAAAAAAATGATCCCAGAGAACCATTCTTACAGAATTGGATTCTGGCGAAGCATACTAAAGTTTCCTGTGCAATAAAGACAAGGTAAAAATAACAAGCTTAACTATTTGACTTTTGGCCACATAATGAGGAGGTAAAACATTTCGCTATACTCAAAGCAAATTCAGTTCTTGGTAGCACTCCAAGACTCTCCAATTTGTAGCACTCCAATTAGAGAAATGTTTGTAATTTATCTCAGTGAGTAATGATAAATGAAGATTGTTATAGTTCAAAATTATGTCCTCAATGTTGTTAATTTCAGCAACTTATCAAAAAACTTGCCATGGATGTGCTCCCAATTATCAATTATTATCAGCATATAGCTTAACACTACAGTGCTGGCCTTGAACTATGATTCAGAAGTCTGCATAGATAGTGATAACATGGAGGACCAGTGATATGTACATACCTTTAATTTGTTACATAAAAAGACTGAATATGTTAATATTATTCTCTGGGGATCCCATGCAATAGGAACAACAGGTTAGTTGGAGGGAATCAAGTCTGCCTCAAATTGTCTCAAAAACTTTATATGCTTATTCTGGAAAGTAAATTGGATGCAGATGAGGCATATAATAGGAAAGTGTGTCAGAAAGCATTCCTGGAAAATTTAGTTTACAGGATGCACAATTGGAATGTGGCCTGCATAGAATGTGCCATAGTCATTTCCATAAGAAGTAATCTGAATCTATTATCATGGCAGATTAAATTAATCCCAGAGATAGTAGAAGCTTTGAAATTGCATATTTTATCAATCCTATTGATTCTGATAATTTTTGCTTTCTATAAAAGAAGAACAAATGCTGTGAAATTGTTAAATAAAGTGAATTTACATTTGCATGATAATCTACAACAAAAAATTAATGGAATAGCAGTATGGAGTTTATATTCATATGTTATGTATGGCGAATATCTGAGTGGTTATTCAAGAATAATTACTGAAAAATTTGAGAGTAACACATATTAATAAGATCAGTTTTTGCTGTTGCCAGTCCAAGTGAGAAATTTTGCACTGTATCAGAGGCCTAGTATGCAGGATCAAGGCGATGGCAACATGCTCAAAGGGAAGACTGCTGAGATATCATCAGAGTCTTCCAGCAAAACCCAAAACCAAACAAATCTAAGGAAGTATAGATACGAACTCTAATCAGATTTGAATGATCAGTAATTGGATCAAGGACACTCAAATTAATGGACAGCATGTCAAGGGACAACTTTGATGATCATGTTATTTTCATTGTTTTTTAGCATATTGTTTACTCCAGTTTTTCTTGCTAATTGTAATTCTTACAGAATTTTGATGTTTTTGACTATTTTTGAACTATAGCTCTAAAATCCTAAAACTCAAAATGCCTGAGAACATTTCATCAAAACTTTCATGACTGATTACATTTTAGGTATTCAGAATAACTATTTCCCAAAACTATTCATTCTGGAACAACTTCTGTGATCATCCCCATTTCTCAACACTGGAGTACATGCATAAACCTTGCCCTTGAGAGAATTTCATCAAAAATTTTTGCTTTAGCCAAATGCCTCAATTCCACAAAAATCGTAAATTTTTGTAACAGGATGAACAACCAGTTCTATTTCTTTGTATTCAATAAACAACTTTTTTTGTCTAATTTATCACAGCTTAACCAAAGAACAACAACAGTAGGGCAGCTAGACGACTACTGTAATAGGAAGTTGTCAACATGACTTTGCAACCAATCAAAAAAGCTCTCAGGCACAAATATTTTTAAACTTCTGAACCCACTCCATCATCACTTCACCTTTGTTTCCTCCTTATTCTTTCTCTTCTGCCCTGATCACATTTTGCTTTGCCCAGGAGGGAGGGGTGTTATATGGGACATGCTGGCTAAACTAATACTGCCACCTGTTTTCCCCCTATTCTACAACGGTATAATCTTTTCAAAATCGCCAATCTTGTATAACATTCGTTCATGTGTATCTTTTTATACTTCTCTTCATATTTGTGAATTTATGTAACTATTTATTTGGTGTTTTTTGCTATCATGTGGAGTTTATTGGCCAAGTTATTCAGTCCCTTTTGTTGGTTCTTTTTAATTGATATTATCAGCCTTATTTATCCCCGATGTAACAAAGCTCATTGTTAACAGCATCCCACCTGGTCGACCTTTCACCCACTCGCCTATCATTCATCATTACATTTTTCTTGTATTTCCATTATTTTACTAATTGACTTATCCATTGAATGTAATAATTTACCCACTTCCACAATAAACTTCGAACCTCTTGAATATTACATTTATTATTTTATATCTTTGTTTATTTCTTCATGTTTAATCCTCCCAAAATTAGGCCGATTTCACATATTTGGGTGGGAGCATACTTTCTAGGGAATTATCTCTATTCTAGTTTGGTTTTTTGAGGTTCGACAGAGCTATTTTTGCACCACTATTTCAAAAGCATGTTTCAAGATAATATCCAAAATGCTATAGACCTCCAAATGGTAGAAACTTTATTGTACTTCTTTTTTATTTGGCCATGATTCTCAGTCAGAAATGATAGCCATCAAAAAGGTTCATTTTCCAGCATTTTAGAAAGTGAAAATCCAAAAAAATTTTTGGCGCTCTGCAGCGAACCAAGAGCTAAATAAAATTAGATGATTCTGATCGGAACCACCGAAATGTGAATAGGGATATATTCCTGAGAACTCTATCATTAACATGCTTCACCTGCTCCAGTAGAACACCAATATGTCCTTCATGAGCTCATTTTTAACTTTTAACTGAAATTTAACTGCAGAAAAAAAGTTTGGGTCCGGTTCTCATGTGGAAAAAATCTTGGAGAAAAAAAACAGTGATTGCAACCTGGCCTGTGCAAAAAAACCATGCCCATCAGTGTTTTTTTATGTGCCAAAACATGGTTTTTGTTTGACCAGCCAAAAAATTTGTGCCAATTGGCACAAATTTAACAAACATTAAATTTCCTTGATTTTTAGACGTTTTACTGGCTTAAAATGCAAAAAAATTTCAGCGCTTTGCGTCGAATCAATGATTATAATATTTCCTATTCGTATATTTGACCCGAATGCAAACAATCTCTTTTGGAACAGTGTATTAGTATCCTTGCAGCAAACTCTATAGGCTGTCAAAACTGATGAGTGGAAAAAAAAATCTGAATATTCTCTCTTCATTCAGTCAGATTCGGATTTAAAAATGAAATTCTTACTTTTTGTGTTTGATTGATTCAAATAGGAAAATCGATATCGTTGATAATGGTACAATGTTTCGATCGAAAATTAACACTATTCTCGACTTTATTTTCTCTATTCTTCACATGGTTGTTAAATATAAATAACATAGATATTCGCATTTTATTTATGCGTTTTATGAGCATACCAAGCATTTTGTTGTATTTGCAGTCAGAAACCTGCAAAAATGAGGAAAAAATTGAGAAAATTATGGTTATGTTAGTCAAAAAGAGTCCATGAAGAATATATTGGTTGGTCCGGCGCGGAGCGCTGGAAAAATTTTTGGATTTTTACTTTCTAAAACGCTGGAAAATGAACCTTCATAACGTTGGGAAATAAATTAAAATCAGACGGATGAAGCATAATTTGCTCCCCATTCCGGCGCGAAGCGCCGGAAAAATTTTCGGGTTGTAAAACGCTGAAAAATAAATCTCTCTAACAGATAATTCGTGAACAAAAGTTTAAAATCACAGTCTAAAATGATGTCTTCAATTTCCCCTTTCGATAAACACAAAAGTTCAGATTGCAAATGTTTAATAAATTCCAATGATCGAGAGAAAAAATTGAGAGAATTGATGAAAAATCTCTCCTTTCAGCGACATAATTGACTGTAAACGATTAGAAAATGAAACGAGCTAGCTTGATTGATAGAAGCTGTTGAGCATTAATTAGTAAGTCGAAGTAGATATGCTAACGGGCGCGCCTGATAGAATATAGCTATCATTACACCCATGACCGGCACTTCGCGCCGGAAAATTTTTAAATTTCGACCTTTTAAAGTCCACCAGAGCGCATCTTTTCGGTTTAAAGTTCCCTAAAATTTTTTCCACAATTAGAACCATACCCAAAATTTTGTTCCTCATTTCGAAATTTTTTTCCTCAAAAGACGCCATTTGAGGAAAAAAACGGTGTCCTGAACAATTCTAGAGCTATTTAAATTGTCTCAGAATTCCATTTTTTTGGGGATTTCGTGAACTATTTCTTCGCACAGTTTTTCCTTTTCTCACTGGCATGGTTAGCTGAAAAATATGTTGGGCAATGGGCACGATTTTTACAAAAAATTAATGCATTAAATGTTAACTTTTTATCAAACTTTTGGCCTAAAACATTTCCGCAGTTTTCAGTATGTCTCTAGTAAAAAAAAATTTTCTGTGCCATTGGCACAAATTTTTTTACCTCTTGTTCCAATTGGCACAAATGTCTGTGCACAAAAACGCAGATGCTGATGTATATGCATAAAAAAACAAAAAAAACAAGAATTTTCAAAAGTCGTACTACAGTAAATGCAGTATAACCTCATAATTGCTACTAGAGGAGCGGTATAAACATGGGCATCAGTCATTAGTGCAACTTGAAAAATTCGAATCATTCTAATTCAGAAAAATGATCATTTTTTTGTATCTGAAGTAACTTCAAATTTATTAATGACAACTCAAAACTTTCATTTCGAATCTACTTAAAAATCAGTAATTATTCAACTAATTCAATTATTTTGAGTTACCCCAACACACTTGTCATACTTGAGTGAACCCATGAACTTTATTACAGTGCATGATACTGTTAATGGAATGTGTAATGTTACTCTTTTGCACAACATTATAGCATTGTAATGTATAACATTACCGGTATAACATCTTATGTTATACAGGAAATCATAAGATATATATTGACCTTATGATGACGTACGAGGATCCTATGCTATACAGGTAATCATAAGATCTATGTTGATCTTATGACCATCTTATCATATACCATGTACCGTTTTATGTCTTACCACAAAAAATATCCTGAAATTTACTGATAGCAAGCAGAGAATTAAAAAATGTGCTACAGCCTTTTCCATAATGACGTCTTTCATTAATTAGATACTTGTTTTTTGTGTGTAAAAAACTACCTGAAGCGGTAGCGCATAAGATCTATATAGACCTCACTTTTTTATACAACAATTTTTTCTATCATTAACAGTTTTTAACTGTATTTATCAACCTTTACAAAGCCCATCCTATAAAATAATGCACACAAAATTTTTATAAAAAAAAAATTATTGGTCTATATAAACCATATGTGCTACCATCGTCCACATAAGATCGGCGTATCCTTATATAAGATTATATAAGCTTATGTTATACCTAATGCACTATGAGACCTTATACACTACCCTATACTTGCTTATAAGTACTCGAAATCCTGGGACTGTATTAATTAATTCATACCCTGAATAAAAATCAGATGTTGAGCTGTGCTCACTGGCTATAAAATATTACACTGACAGTGAAGATGAAGTTCCAAATCTTGAAAATGCTACAGTGAAACTAAATTCTACAATTAATTCCATAAGCTTAAAGCTAATTTAAAAAATTTTACAGATAAAATTTCTGCTCTCGAACAAAATTTGCATGTGTTGAAAAACAGCACTTCACAATGATTTGAGGATACTTACTCTGATAATAATAAGATACAGAAATATTCAGTAGATCCTTAAATGATGAAACATTAGAAACTAAATTTTGAATCTTCATCTAAACATTATCAATTCCATTATGATAACCTTTATCCTGTTCAATCCCCTCTAGTTTACACGATCAACCATGAGTGGATTAATGCTATCATCTCAAAGAATCTTTGCCTTGCAGAACAGGAACAATTAATCAAACTCCTTCTTGCATACCCTGACATCTATGCAGTAGATCAAAAAGACACAGGCACCACTGGCCTTGTCCAGCATGGAATCAACACAGGTGACTCTCAGACAGTCTGCCACTTCCTTTAAAAGATGTCTCGCAAGGAGAAAGACCCCATCATGTTTGAGGTCCAAAACCTTCAACGGAAAAGCATTATTTGCCCCAACACTACACCCTAGGGAACTAATGTTGTTCTTGTCCATAAGAAAAATGGTAGCCACTGTATGCATGTTGATTTCCATGGCTTCAATCAGGCCACAAAAAAGGATGTCTACCCACTCCCTCCAATTGAGGATACTCTAGACATGCTCAATAGTATGAAATACTTCACTACTCTTGACCAGGTCAACACGGATCCATACCCATTGCAGAAGCAGAAAAATGGAAGACAGCCTCCAATAAACCTATTGGCCTCGTTGAGTTCAACTTCTTGTCCTTTGGCCTCCACAATGCACCAAGCACCTTATAGCATCTCATGGATCTCCTTCTCTCAGGTATCCAGTTGCCAAGGGCACTCACATGCCTAGATGACATCCGCGTATTTGGTGAACCTTACCACCAGATGGTCAATCCCCTCTCCGAAATCTTCGACCACCTTTGTCAAGGAGGGATGAAACTTCCACTCATCAAATGCTGGTTCTCCCATGCAAAGGTTGAGTATCTTGGCTATCACATCTCCCAAGATGGTCTTGAACCTGACATAACTCAACAAACTGCTGTCTCAAACCTACCACAGCCTCAAACACCCAAGGAAATCAAATCTTTCCTTGGATTGGTCTCTTAATACAGATGGTTCATCCCAGGCTTCTCCTAGCTTTGCGAGCCTCTGACCAAACTACTGTGAAAGGATATCCCCTTCAGTGGTCGCAACAGCAACAGGATGCTTTTGACACCATCCTATGCCTGCTAACCAATACTTCCATCCTTGGACATGGTGACTTCTTCAAATCCTTCATCCTACGAGCAGGTGCCAGCATCTTTAGGCATTGGAGCAGTCCTCAGTCAACTGGATGAAGATGACCATGACCACCGGGGGCCTACTCCAGCTGTGGTCTCACCACAGCCGAGAAAAACTACTCAATCATTGAGCAAGGAACTCTTACAGTTGTCCACTTTGTTAAGTATTTCCACCTGTACCTCTTTCAACATGAGGTTATCATGCAAACGGACCACACCACTGTCAAAGCCAGTCTAAAAAAGCCTAATCTCTACGCTCTGATAGCCAGATTGGGTTTTGCTCTTGTGGAGTTCAAACTCTCCTTTCACACCCACAAAAGTCCTGCCAATGACAGCACCAATGCCTTGTCATGCCTACCAAAACTAGGTGCAAGAGCAACTCACGATATGGACGATGCCTTTCTTCACAGGCCAGAAGCCAATTTCATGATGATACAATAAGAACCACATCAGTTCGACCTCTTTGCCATCTGAAGAGAAGACCCTGATCTCTCACCTCTCATCAAAAGCCTCAAACCCATCGATTGGCTGCATGAGGCATCAGGCTCTTCTGCCAGTGGTGAAATGCTAGCCAGCACAACAAACATGCTCCACAAAAACCATGGCCACTCTGAAACCAATCAGCATGACCAGTATTTTTCACAGAATACAACTTAATTGTATGCGTCCCATGACCTCAACAGAAAATGGGAACTGGTTCAGAGTGGTCTTCATAGACCACACCAATTATGTGGAAGCTTTTGCCACACCCCACATCACTACACACACTGTCATCAAACTCTTTGTCAGAAAGATAGTGTGCCATCATGATGCTCTAGAGGTGGGTTGAAAGGGCCAACCAAACATTAGCTGTATGCCTATGCATGTACGTACATGAAAACCACATTGACTGGGACAAACACCTCCCATATGTGATGTTGGTGGTAACATGCACCAAAATGAGGCCACAGGGCGTTCAGTGAATTCTGATTATTTTCCAGAACGAATTTTTTTCTGAAATCAGCATCTTGAAATCTACAAAATGATGTGCATTCATTGACGACTTGAGAATAAAAGTTCCCCACATGAAAGCAAAGACTCTTACCACATTTACCCGAAATTTTTCTTTCCTTATTTTCTGACACATCCTGAATAGGTCAGTCTTTCTACTAATAAAAAGGAGCATTATAGCAAATAAAGACACTATGGAAACCAAAAATTTTATTCCACCTGACAGAAAATATAGCAGTTTTTGCAAAACGTGAAGTTTTGACTTTGCCATTTTATACATTGCTTACAAATATACTTCTTGCATGTGACATTTGCATGAAGTTTTACCCATTTTACCATGACATTCTCTACTTTGGCAGGCTCTATCTAACAGTTCCTGCGTGCTACAGCATTTCATAAGCTCTACAGTTGATGGCATTTGCAAACTGGTATTAGTAGCTGTCGATGTTGAAGATTGATTGATTGGATCAGATGATTTGTGAGAATGAAAATGCTGACCAGTTCTCAATGGCGTTCAATTTTCAACTGCAGCAAAAAAGGAACAATTTATTGGAAACATGCACTATTGTAGCAGAATAAAAAATAAAAGGAATCCCCAACAGTGGGCACAATTTTATCTTTTTTCAGACCAATGGGATTTCCTTGATCAATTGAGTAGCATTGAACAATTTTCGAACAAAGAAATTGTATTTCACTTTTGAATCCCTCCCTTGATTGTCAGTCTTTGGTGATAGAAAGGTCATTGATGAATAAGTCAGGAAATCCAATCCACAATCATTTACCTTATTTTTATTTTTGGCAGGATTTAATTCTTTGAATAGAATATACCTAAAAAAGGCATCAAGTGAAAGACAAGGTAAGTAAAAACAATGAAAAAATCTTTGGCATTGAGGAAAAGGGCATCAAGTAACCAATAAAATAATCGTATTGTCCAGTATCTGGAATGTGTAGTTGATGACCAATGGCCACTCATCATGTCCATTGTATTGATGCTGCCCTTCATTTTGTTGTAAGTGTAAATAATTTTGGGTTTGTTGCCCATAGTAGATGAGATGTTCAGATTGGCATGTTTTGATGACAATATGTAACCCCTTTTTCTGTTCTTCATTTCCTATCTGACCAAGGTAAATGGACAGATTTGGCGCCACATAAAGCCTGCATGAGGTTCAAATATTTTGTTGATTTTTAGAGGAGGAGTAAGGTAAATGGATTATGAATAAAAGAATAAAAATATTGCCTACCATTCTGATTTTAGCAAACAGACACGATTTTCCATGTGATTTGTAAAAAATCATGTCCTGAAACAGTAAAAAATGTGTCCAAAAAACAATGCTCAACATAATGAATCATTGAAATACCTGTCCCAAACAAAACATTGTGAAAATTTTGTAAAAAAATGAGTGAAACATTTGGATTGTTAAATTCATCATTATTGGATCATCAATTACATAATCTGAGTTGGATGAGTAACTTCCAGATCTAATTTTAAAGGTTACTTGTACATACAAGTCGAATTTTGCATGTGAAAAGTATTTCCAGTATTGTGAATGAGATATACATATTCTTTCTAAAGGTGGCCTGTAGTTCAAGAAAATATTTATGAATGAAACAGGCATTGGCCCATTTAGGATAATTGTGACTAGCATCAGCTGTAATTTGTATGGTCAAAGGCACCTTAAGCCTGAGACAATCAGATTTTCAAACTGATATTCTGTTTAAAGATTTAATGCAGATTATTATGGAAATCGGTGATAATTATTATTGCCAAGAATGTGGCTCATACCAAAATTTTATTTTTACTAAATTGATTATCAGTCTAATTATTTATTCATTAATCTTGGTTCATTCATTAATAATATAAACAAGCATTGTTCCATCAATGGATTCCTGGCTAATCAAATGATTATATTTGGGAAGCCTTACAGAGCTATTGCGGCAATTTGATGACATGGTGAATCAATGAATGTTGGGTACTTTATCTGCTTGATCAGGACACCAACTGATGCCTGGATTGAAGTCCATGATCAAAAAGTTACTGCCATGGAAAGAAAGAACTTGGTTCTAAAGCTCAACAGTATCTTTCTTTTGGTGATGGAAAGATGCAAATTTCTCATTTGCCATAACCATCAATAATTTTCTGAGAGAAGAAAAATGTCACTAAAATTAGGAAAACTATGACTGAAGAATCTTTTTTATAGACCATCAAAATATTACAAGTAGAATCTTTGAACAAGTTGGTCTATTTCTTCATGAACAAGACATATTCCCTCGGGATGATTGCATGTGACATTGTTGAGAATCAAGTGGAATCCATAAACCCTAATTACAAGGGCATTGTTTCAAACATGTAGAATTTATTTCAGAAATTTGTCCTTCAGTTATTGTGAAGCTGATATTGTCAATCAGCTACTTTAGCCAATAGAAATTACTGAAAAATTGGTGAAAATTAGTTACCAATATTGCAGAGTTCCCCAGGGATATATCAAGTAGAACTTAGCTTATTGATCAAACAGATTAATTTAACATCCCCCAAACACTATGCAATTTTAATTATAACAAATTTCATTATGAGCATTGTATTTGCATCAACTAAAATTTTGCTGCTTTGGATGGAAAAATTGTTGAAAACCAATAATTGAAAATTTTTTACTACTTTAAAAACTTTATGCCAGTATGATCTAAATAAATACGTCAATATATTTTGGCACCAGTTTCCATCTTTTTCAAAATGAGTCATAATGTTATTTTCTAGAATAATGAAGAAACCCAAGCAAAATAGGAATCTGCTGCTTCAGAATGTGTATTGACTAGAGAACAACTAGATGCACTTCATATGCGATGCATAAACAATGAATTTGTAATTTCAAAGGTAATTTATAGAATTGATATTTATCTGCATCTCATCTAATTTTTAATATATTGTTTTTATATTTTAGTATATTTAGTATATCGAGATTTGGACATTAATGAACTCACAGAATGCTTGAAAATTCTAAAGGTCATTGATTTTATAGTTAATGACAAAGTAAAATGATGCAAAACTGCTCTGCAACAAAAAAGGGTATATATGGTTAATGTTCAAGCTAGCAGCTTCACAAAAGCTGTTGAAATGACATCATCATTGATTGATCTGGTTTGAGCTGGGCGGAAAATTGCTATATGAATGGTGAGGTTACTTTATATATTTGTTTCCATGCACTTTCATCAACAAGAATATGGATTGAAATGAGGGGTACCATTAAGTCAAAAGTAAAGATCAAACTGTGCTGGGGCAAATTAGAAAATCATATTTGAATTTGGCATCCCTTTAGGGCTAGAAAAACAAAGTCCATCAATTGATAATCGAGTCCAGACTGGTAGTTTTGGTTCAATTGAAGGTTCATAATGGCAAGAAAATACAGAATAGTTGGAATCTGAATTATGATTGCTTCAATTATTGATAATTGTGTTAGATTTATCTGTTGATCTATGTGGCCCAGTTGTAAGCATAATTCCTGAGCCCACTTTTTCAGATTTTCCTTTTCACCTTTTCTACATAAGTAGAACTTGAGTGTCTCATGCAAAATTTTTTTTGTCTTTCACTGTATTTGTTGTCTTCTGGTATTGTACTGTAATTCTTGTTTTTGAACTTTTTGCCATTTTTGCTCTACTTGTGCATTTTCTTGTTGTGTTTTTGTTCAGAGTTTTGGTGCATTGCTACTTCCTCATTACTGGCATGAATCAGGGTCAATTTTTGCTACTGCTTCAATTTTCTGTTTGCTGACTGACTTTACAAAGAGCTTTTCATGAGTGATTAAGAAACCTTGTGATCAAGATTTTAATCTCTCTTCAATTGAAAGCAATTTACTGCTTGAATGTATGACTCAATGTACTCCTGTGTTGTTAATTTAATTATACATTTGTGATGTTTCATTTGATGCTGTAAGCTATCATTTAAAAAATCAATTAGTCCAGGTAAAATGTTTTTTGGATTAGTACCATACTATTTATAACATCAGATTCTACTGCTCCAACATCAAAAAGTCTACTTTGTTCGTTTTTCATAAAAGAAAAACAAGAAAACGAATTTTCTTGTGCTATTTTTCCTTTTATTTGTGCTAAAAACAGGCCCTGTTGCATAAAAATTCATGAATCTATAAGTACTTATGAATTCAAAAGCGTCTGATTAGTCTCATGAAAATTTTTGCATAAAACTCTTATGAAAATTACTTATAGATTTATGAGTTTGTCCATTTTCTTCATCATTAATGTGTTGCTTGTTGGTATTTTCTTAGTTTGCTATTGGCAGTAATAATCATAGTTATCAGAGATTGATAATTGTTCACAGGATTTTAAGTTTTAGACATTCCTGAATTCCAGAATTATCGTTTCGATTTATTAGATAAATGGCTATCAACATTGGTTTTAATAATTGACTCATGCATTAAATGTGTGAATTTTTCGTAATTATCTGGGCCTTTCAAAGCAAAATTTTTTTCATTTTTGTTAGCAAATTATTTTGTTTAAAAACAACCAATTTGTAACATCAATGAGTCACAATGATTGCAGTTGCTTGCTTTTATTATGTAAAAGGAGTGTATTCTGTTTTATTTCTTTTACAAGTTGTCCAACAAAAGAGGACAAATCAGCAGCTTGGCAGACTATTGTCAAGAACTGCATTGAGTTGTTTAATTAATTGAAGAAAGTGGGAAATATCTGTGAGACACTGTGTGGCCAAATAACAAGCAAAAGAAACCCAACAAACAAGCATACAGTTGATCAAATGTACACAGTGGCGATGTACATATTGATTTTTATCATTTACAGGTGGAATAATTTCAAAATGACTGCAGTCCACACATCGATAATGTATAGTAAATAGGCAACTTTATAAAAATTGTTGTTGAGTTTTCAGACATTGTTCAGCCATCATTTTCTTTACCAATTTATCCTTCAAAACATCAACAAATTTTAGTAATGCGAGACAAAGGGTTGGTTTATGTATGCCATGAGGATCGTCAATCAGACTGAAATTTCTGTTTGTGGCTAAATACTGCGAGGATAGACATATCTGTTGTTCTGGGGACAAAGAGGAATTCGGACAAGATGGATGCTGTATAAAATCATATAAACTCTCAATCACCATTGCTGCATGTTCATCAGATAAATGGAACTCAGAAATGTTCTCATCAAAATTTCTGTCAAAATTAATTCTTGGTCTGAATACATGGCATTGCAGATGGGCAACAATATTCAGATCATCATCAACACTTGATGAATCAAATGTTGCAGAACAAGCTGTTCAACAAATAGAAAAACATCACTTATGACAGTGCTCATGAGTCATGTGATGTTATTAAAATTTTGACAATTTTTCATATGTTAACAGACTAATAATTTATGAATTCAAAAGTTTTATGCAACATAATGTGAAAATCACTTATGAAAACCCACTTATAAATGTTTTATGCAACAGAATTTAGGCTTTAGCTTAAGAATCCATAACTTATTACAAATGAAAACGTTTTATGCAACAGGGCCCATATATAAAATAGGGGAATATAAAGGTCGAATTTTATACACAAAATGAGTGATGCAGCTTTCTGTCATATCACATAAATTTATAGGATGATTTTATTGAAGGAAAAAATGCCATCAGCTAACAAACCTAAATAGTACTATTCAGCCTTCTGTAATCCTGCCCACAATGTTTTAAGGAAAAAATGCCATCAGCAAACTTCCAAGTTTATCATGGAAAATTGCTGGACTACTGAACAGAAAGAATTTTGTCTTTTTATTCCAAATTAATTTAATTGAAATTCTATTGGCATGCAGTGTACCTGTTGTGGTTCTGAATTCTTTACTATCTGGAAAGATAGAGATAGTTTGTTGATGAGAATCTACCATAGGATTATCTTTTATCATCCTACTGTTTGGGGTACCACAAACAAATGTTTATCATCAAAATGCACAGGCAAATATTTATAACACACAAGTATTTAAAGCCTGGTTCATATTCCTGCTCATTGCTCTGCGAGCATGCTTGGGGAGCATCTGCAAAGATCCTCATGAGCAAGTCCAGCAGAACAACAAGAACAGGAAATTTGCTAGCTGAGCTTGCTGCAGGTAGTAGACAGCTGCAAGCAACACATGTTAAAAGTATAGGAAATGAAAAACTGCATATTGGCAATGTAAAACTCTGTAGAATTATGTCTCATTTTACTCTTTATATAGTTTAAAATCAGCAGCCTGCTCTATTGATTGGCAGAATTTTTTGTTGAGAAAAATATTTGGCATGTCCATTCTGAAAAATTATCAGATGATGAAAAATTTAAACTTATTCAACTTGTTTGTGGAAAAGAATTTCTGTGGAACATCTGATCACTTGATTACAAGGACATCAGGGAAAAGCATAATGCCTTCAAAGACATTCAGGAAGAAAAAAAATTTGATGCCCTCGAGCAATTGATAAACAATATCAACTTGGATTTATCATTGAAAATCACCAAGTTAATGGCCAAAATTGAATCACTAGTTAAACTACAAACATTGGCCGAATCACCAGATGGTTTATTTGACTCGCAATTGATGACCTCAGTTTATCAAAAATCGATCATCAATCCCGGCCCATTGATGCAGACATACATAAAAGAGGCCCTCAAAATCGAAATGAAAAAAAAAAAAATGTTATCTTATTCGGCCTACTGATAAAAGAAAATATTTTGGACTCGATCAAATCAAACAAATTATTGACCATTATGGAGCAGATTTAAAAATCTATGTTGACTCATTCGTACGTACATTTTGTGATGGTCCACAAATTTCCAACAAACCGAAATTCAAAAAAGTTGTTTTCCTAGACAGTATGTCGAAAAAATTGCTAATTAATGAGAGCAAGACCAGACTTGTCATATTTACTAAGAGAAATGGGTTGAAAACTATGTGCAGAATTTGAAAAATTGGAAGATAAAGATAATTTATTTATTAATTATTGTCTGGGTAAAATAGTGAAGAAAATGCCACGTCATAACCACAGTCTGCATGTTTGAGATGGAAGCTGTGCTGGTAAAAAAGTTGGGCCTGAAAATGTAAAAGAAATCCTAATTAAATCAATTCTCATAAATGTTCTTAGTATAAAAAATAAGATAATTTATCTGAATTCAATACTCAATAATTATGAATTCAATACTCAATAATTATAACTAATTAAGTATTATTGTCTCTGATTTGTCCTTCCAGATTTTTAGGAAAGATAGAAACCGGCACGGAGGTGGCATATGTGTACTGGTGCGAAAATCTCATTTGATAAGAGTGATGAATATACCTCAGCATTTCAACTGTTTGGAAACTGTTGTAATTGATGTTCGAAATCTTGGGATTCAATGTATTTCATTATATAGAACTCCTTCAACTGATTATGAAACTGATGTAAAGTTGTGTCAATTTATTAAAAAATCTAGTCTGAATAATAAACTTGGAGATTTTAATTTGCCCAAAATAGATTGGACATCTCAAAGTATACCAAAGGATGACATGAGTATGATCTATTGGAATTATCTTAATAGATGTGGTTTCTCCCAATTGGTCATTCAACCCACTCATGGCTCAATTGATGGTGGGGTATATCATAAATCAATATTTATTAAAAATATACACAAGACTGATTTTAATAATCTCTATAGTTGGTTTAACAATAAATGGAACATTAAATCATGGGAAGATTTAAAAGCAGATGGATGTCACATCACATGGATTGGCTACTTTAAGCTTAGAAACACCATTCCAAAAGAGTGGAATATTTTAACTAAAGCATTTTACGACCTCAAATAATACGTGTTTGAGCCACAAAACTTTGACCCTAGACAAATAACTATAATAAAGAACCACTTAATTACAGCGAGACTAGACTTTGCAGCTGAAGAAATCACATGGAAAAATACCCTTGATCTTCTAGCAGACATTGACTTTGAAAAATCCTGGCATGTGATGCACAATTCGAAAGTATCACATAGATATAAAAAATTTCAATTCAGGATGCTGCATACCTTACTCATAACACCAGAACTTTTAGTAAAATACACACTGAAAACAGATTCTGAATGTTTTTACTATGACTATCATGAGGATGACTGTTCTGGCAAGATTTCAAAGCTTTATAAGAGAAAGGATAGATCACAAATTCACAATCAAGAATTAAACAGTTATTTTATGATTATGTGGTAATACAACCAAAGTCAAAAAAGGCTCCATAAATATTAGTCTTTTTTAGCGAAATTCTGTATTCATAGGACAAGATGATCTGAAGAGAAACTTGAATTTACTGGTTTTAAGATGTTCTTAAAGTGCCAATTGAGTATTTTTTAAGCATCTCTCAGAGCAGAAACCTAAGAAAAAATAAGTGATTTGAGTTTACAAAATAATAAAAGATGCGTGGGTAATTCAACCAACCCTATATTGGCCAGAGTGTCACCATCTCACCCCCAGGAACTGAAGTGCCAAGTTTTTCCTGTTAGTGTGTGTTTATTGCCTTATTTGAATTGTTATCGTATTTAAATAAAATACTTTGGGGAAAAAAATGTTAGTTGTCGGGTGTGAGAATGTCTGAAGTGAAGAGCCTGTTCTTACCTGAACAAAAACCTTACTTATTTTCTGATGAACTTTCGTGTAATATCTGTGAACCAATTTGACTGAAGAACATTCAAAAATATTAAACATTTTTCGATTTGGCTCTGAAAATTGTTTGAGGTTTTTCTCTCTTGAGATTTTACTCGTTTCTCATCAATTTATGTCCTGTTTTCTGAGGATTCATTAGTTGACTAAAATTACCTGAATTTTTCAATGTCTCTATGAAAGAATGCTTCTCTCCTATTTACTTGTTCACAGAAACATATGCTATGTACCTCAAGATTCATTATCAAGAACTTTGCAAGTTTTGACCAGTTATTTCTGGTTGAAGGTTGGCAACAAGGGGTTTTCCATAAGTAACAGCATGAAAAAAACTACAAACATCTAAAGATTTACATAACAAAATTATATGCAATGAGGCTGCTTCTTCCTGACACATCCAACTGTACCAAAATTCACCCAATGACTACCAGTTTCTGATTTAGAGTTTTCTGCCTATAAAAAAATTTGAGTAATGATGGTAGCACTAGTATGTATTTTTACCATTTCCTGCAGAACCATGTCGCATTGAACTGAAATTTGTGACTAATCCCTTAGAATTCTTTGAAAAATGCAGAGTAGAAGCTCTGTGTATGTGAAAGTCTAATCTCGATGTTATGTAGAAATTCAAGAATATATTTCTTCATTGGACAAATTCAGTTGCTCATCAACTATTTCTGTCGATTAAAAATCACTGTGTTACATATCAGCAGTATGTCATTACATAGCCACACTAGTGTAAAAAAGCTTTTAAAATTGATAAGCATGCTTAACTGTGCAATATGTAGCACCATTGTGTTCGAACTTTCCACAATAAGTGATTAGTTTGCCGGCTTCATATTGTTTCATTAAATCTTTTCCCTGAATAGTCAGACATTGTTTTGGCTTACAGAAATGAGCCTCCATGCTCATGAAGATTGTGATCATTGACTATTCATAATGATTAGGATGATGATACATTTCAACAATGGTTTCACAGTACTCTGCGTTGATACCACTGCT